>CM036089.1:2749448-3349448 GCA_020631695.1 Trichoderma cornu-damae
CCTCTCCACAACAGCCAGTCATATGCATTATCATGATCCACAGCTTCCACATACACGACTTGCTTCGACCCGAGCCAGGAGAGGTTCCTCTTTAAAATATACGCCTTGGAGAGGGAGAGTTGTAAAAAAAAAAAAAAAGAAGAAAAATAAAGACAAAAGACAAAAGACAAAAGACAAAAGAAGAGAGAAAGGGAAAGAAAAAAGAAAAGAAAAAAGAAAAGAAGAAAAAGAGAGAAAAAAGAAAAGAAAAGAAAAAAAAGGGGGGGCGTGCGGTTCTTGAGCTCTCCACGCCATTCCCAGTTGAGTTTCTGTCACAGCAGCCACACGATAGACGCCTACTTTAAATTTCCCAGCCTAACCCCAGTCTCCTCCTTCGATTCTCTTGTCAAGCCATTTCCGAGCTGCGTTTATAAAGCCTTGAGAAGGCTCTCTCATCCCCCAATCGTCTATCTCTTTTCCCCCCTTCTCTCTCCCTCCCCTCCCTTTTTCTTTTCTTTCTCTTTCTCTCTCTCTCTCTCTCTCTCTCTCTCTCTCTTTCTCTGTCTCCGTCTCTCTCTCTCTCTCTCTCTGTCTCCATCTCTGTCTGCCGCCTTCTTTCATTCTTGAAACCCTCAACTCTTTTTGGCATGTTCATGCTGGGTTTACCATTCTAACATTCTGTAACTGGGTCGAACCCAACCTCTGGGGGTGCTGTGCTCTCCCAACTCGTCATTGGTTACGCTCCTTACGAACAACCCTATACCGTTTTGTCGTTGCATTGGTGTCGACATTGAAAACTTCATCACACAGAGGCCTTTTTTTACCGTCTTCCAACAAGTAACGGGGGGTTAACAATACAATAATAACACTCATTCCCCAGACCAAGTCAAGCGGAGCCGACTGAAGGTGAGACTTTTCTTTTCCTTTTTGTCTTTTTTTTCTTTCATTTATCTATTTATTCAGTATATTTTGGAAATTCCTTTTTTTATCCCCAAGTACACAGAGATCATATCCATTCTTGAGACAATACTGCGACGTTGAACTCGACATATTCTCAACGTTCTGTTTTGGCTTCCTCACGAAAGCGAGAGGGCAAAAAAAAAAAAAAAAGGACCATACGGATAGAACAAATAACTAATCATTGCAGAAGCTCACTATCGAGTTGCCCTTTTGACGGCCGGTTTCTTCTTCTCTCCTGCTCGTCATCCTATATACTCAACTCAAAATATAGCCGGTAAGAGGCCCTTTGACCCTTTTGGTCCCGGTGACACATCCACACACATACACGTACACCAAAAAAAAACAGATTTTCTATCTCGCCATTATTGTATCGTGATGCCATTCAATTTCCCCCTTCTCTCTCTCTCTCCTCTCTCTCCTCTCTATCTTCTCTTCTCCCAGCAACATCTATTTGGAAGGGACTAGAAAGCTGACGTATCCAGTGGTCGAGACAGGCAGAAACGGAAGGATCAAAAGTACCGCCCCGACCGACGACTTACATGAAGAAGGATCGGGGAGTGATTTTCTACGTCGAGGATACGAACTCCATACTCGCTTTTCATTGGCCGTCAACTTGTTCTTGGGGATCAGGCTGCCTCGGTCGCCACAGATCAAAAACCAACTAACTGCCTTGCCATTGACGATTTTATTTTTTTATTTTTTTATTATTTTTTTATTTTTTATAATTTTTCTTTTTTTCTTGAAAAAAAAAAAAGGGTTTAAAAGGTTTATAGCCTTCCCAGCCCCATTCATTCATTCCCCCATCCTGGTCGCGGCCATCTATTTCCGCCAGAGATCTTGACGCATGCATTCTCAGCAGCAAAAGGTATTTCGCTTTCCCCCTCGACAGAGTATATGAGCCTCCATGCATCCAACGCCAGATTCCGTTGGAGACTTGTGCCCTGTTGTGTTTCCCTCCTTGTCTCTCTCTCTCTCTCTCCCCCCCCCCCCCTCCTCCCCCCCCCAAAAAAAAAAAAAAAAGAAAAGGGACGGAAATGGACACGCCGTCCTCGGCAATATGCGAGCCCCAGTGGTGGCTTATTTCATAGTGAGGTACGTCCGAATATACCCAGGGCAGCGTTCTCTCGTTATACATCTATCCCCCCCCCCCCCCCTGTCAAAAACCACTTGCTGCCATTTGCATCGCGCGCATCCCTTGTCAAGGCTGTTCGAAACGCCGGAAAGGAGGAAGAGGAAGAGGAGGAGGAGGAGGAGGAGGAGGTGGGGGATGGGGGGGGGGGGGGGGAGGGGGGGGAAACGTGCATCAGATGCTTTGACGGTCTCTCACATTTTTCCCACATGTTGCCGTGGGCGAGATCTTTGCCGTTCGGCATCATATGCGGATGAGAGCAAAATCCAGCTGCAGCAGACACACACCCCCCCCCCCCCTTCTTCCCTCCCGCGAGTGCTTTGTTTTGTGTAACATCCAGCCCCATCAGACGCCCCCCCCCCCCCGGTTCACCTCTCCCCTCACCCTCCCCCAGTACTGCTCTTGGCGTCCTTCTTCCGATATGGCCTCCACAGCCTTTTTTTTTTTTTTTTCACATCTTCTGAGTAGTGCGCCGAGGCTGAGAAGTATCTCAATGTACTGTACCTTGTTCACCTCAGAGTTGTATACTGCCGACGCCAACGCACGCGCACGCACGCACGCACGCACACACACACACTTACACACACACCCCCCCCCCCCCCCCCCCCCCCAAAAAAAAAGAAGAAGAAGAAGCAACCAAACATCCCGTCTTTGTCTCCGGCGCCAGACCATCCATACTAATCTATCATCTCTTCTCTCCCTAGGCCTTTACGCAAGAAGCCATTTCGTTGTACATACATATACGGAAATGCCCGTGTCTGATTGGGAAAACGGCGGCAATCGCAGCATGAAACCGCTTCATGGCGCCTCGCTGGCTGGCTCATCATTTCCCCCGCGTCGTGACCCGGAACATTATAATACACGCCGTGGTGGAATCTGATTCTAATGTCTTCCGTCACTCTTTAGGATTACGACTCTTCGCCGCCACCTCCGTGCACGGAGCTGGATTATCTCGATATACATTCCCAGCAGGGCGATATGAGGTGAGGCTTTATTTACCCCCTACACTTATATATATATATATATATATATATATATATATATATATAAAGAAAAAGAAAAAGAAAAGTTCAAGTCGTCTTTTTTTTTTTTTTGGCTGGTCCACCCACCCCAAAATCTCCTCGATCAGAGAGGGCTCCGCTGCCCAGACAGAAATTGTTATTTTTCTTTTTCTTTTTCTTTTTCCTTTTTGCCATTTTATGGTCTTCCAAATTTTGGGTTTTTTTTTTTTTTTTTTTTTTTTTTTGCAAACCAAACCCAACCCAAACCCCCCTCAACAGCATAATGGAGATCTACATACAGGCATCCGCTTTGGCGCTGGAGGTTGCACTTTGTGCTCTCATCGGTGCTCTGCCGTATGGAGCCGTGCATTGGCCCTGTGCAACCATCCGTGCGGTATGACCATTTGGCCTTGGTAGTACTCGGCCCTGGGGTGGCCGTGGGATTGACGCCGGCTGTCTGGTCTCTCAACAAGGCTTCTTCTCTTTTCACCACCTCTTGCTTCTCCCTTTCCCTCGTCCAGAATTTTTTCTTCTTCTTCTTCTTCTCTAATCATGTATAACTTTTTTTTTCTCTCCTTTTTTTTTTCTTTTTTTTTCTTTTCTTTTTTCTTTTTTCCCTTCTTCTCCTCCTCCTCCTCCTCCTCCTCCTTCTTCTTCCTTTCACTCCCTTCCTTCTCTCTTCATGTGCTTCACCTCCTTTGCGGCCCAAATCTTGTTTTTTTTTTTTTTTTTTTTTTTTTTTTTTAAATTCTGACAAGAAGCTCAGGTACACCCAGGAGGCAAATACATCGGCTCTAGCCATAGAGCCCTCGCAACCCCCGGCGCTTCTGAGCCTATTCCACCCTACGGCTCTTGCTACGACGACGCAGTACCCCCAAGACAGCACTGCCTTTTACCAGTCAGCATCTCAAGTCTTTCCGGGCTTAGATGTCAGGTCTCGTCTGAGCTCCAAGTATGTTACTTCCGAAAAACCCCCCCTTCTGAAAACCAACCCCCCCTTTTTTTTTCTTTCTCCTTTTTTTTTTTCTTCTTCACTTATCCCATGGCGGCGGGTGCCGATCATACATGAAGAGGGTTGCCATGATGGAGTGTGTTGTTGTTGTTGTTGTTGTTGTTGTTGTTGTTGATGATGATGATGATGATGATGATGATGATGATGTTGTTGTTGTTGTTGTTGTTGTTGTTGTTGTTGTTGTTTCCACCATCGTCACCAATCATCAATCATGATTGTTATTATTTTTTAACAATTGGATACAGTTATAGCAGCACCGCGCCCTCGGCTGGCATGGCGCAGGCTCACGCCCACCAACATCGCACCGCCGGGCTGCCGCATCTGACGGCGCAAGTAAGCGCCAGGGAGCAATACTCTGCCGCGACGCCCTCGTTCAGGAGGCCGTCGGAGCACCCGGTCAGGTCTCCGTCGTTCCCGGGGGTGCCCCTCCGCCGTCTGCCGTTGTCGCCGACCCCCAGCCCGCTCAACTCGTACGTCGCCCCGGCCGGGAGGATGGACGCCGGCCAGTTCCAAAACAGACCCTCCACGACGGCCGTGCCTCCTCTCATGTCGGTCCAGACGTCGGGGTCCCTCCAGTACGACAACGGGACGCCCATCAAGGTCGACATCACGGGCACGGTGGACAAGGGGTTCTTCCTCGCCGAGGGCGAGTGGACCTGCTACCGGCGAAACTACATGACGTGCGCGTGCTCGTACTCGCTGCATCCGCACTTTGCGAACGCCGCCATCCACTTCGTCCCCCCCGGGTCGCCCCAGCCGTATCAGGTGTTTGGGCTGTACATGTCGATATCCGCCGTCGTGGCGGACAACGACCAGCAGAGCATCGAGCTGGTCCAGCACACGCCCAAGAGGGACAAGGGGCCGACGTCCAAGCCGGAGAAGATCCTGCTGGCGCCCAAAAACTCGGTGCCGCCGCACCATGTCGGCATGTACAACGACAGCTCGAGCGCGTCCGGCGCCAGGGCCGTGTACCAGGACGGCTACGGCGGAGGGCAGGGGGGCGGCCAGCCCGCGACCGAGCACACGTTCGAGCGCATCCAGTTCAAGCAGGCCACCCAGAACAACGGCAAGCGGAGGGCGGCCCAGCAGTACTACCACCTCATGGTGGAGCTGTGGGCGGACCTCGGGTCGCAGTTCGCCGACAAGTACGTCAAGATCGCCTACAGAAAGTCCGAGAAGATGATCGTCCGCGGCCGCTCGCCCGGCCACTACCAGAACGAGAAGAGGCGGAGCCACAGCGGCGGCCCCGGGGGCTCCTCCGGGACGCTGGGGAGCTACGGGGCGCTGGCGGGCATCGGGGAGTTTTCGCCCCACGCCGCCCTCCTCGGCGGGGGCAGCACGTACAGCGCCTCGTACGACCCGAGGGGGTCGGTGTACGGAACGCCGAGGAACCACGAGGTGCCCTCCGAGACGACGATGGCTTCGGAGGACGACAAGACGGTCGGGGCAACCAAGGGATACCTGTACTACCCCGGTTCGATGTACGACGGCTCGCACGCGCGGCCGCTGGAGATGTTCATCGCGCGCAGCGAGCAGGAGGCTGCGCCGTCGCAACCGCCGACAGACGCCAAGGTGAAGAGCGAGTACGACATGACGCCTCGCGTCTTTCATCCGCCGCTGGCAGAGAGCCGCCGCCACGCCGCGCCGTTTGATGCAAAATCTTCCTCCGGCGGCTACTACCCTACCATCCTGTCGTCTCCGGGCACGAGCTTGACTTTGTAAATGGCGGCACCGCAAAAAAAGTCGGGTGATGCCACAATGTCTGTCTGTCGTGCTGCAGCTTTTGGGGTTCGATTCATTTGAATTTTTTTTTTTTTCGGATTTTTGAATTATTTATTTATTGGTTTATTTTTTACACTGAAGAAGGAGTAAAAAAAAAAAAAAAAAAAAAAAAAACCCTGTTAGATGACGTAAGGGGAAAAAAAGGGGAGGGGGGAAGAAGGAGTAGGAGAAGAAGAAGCCTTCTCCCCCTCGGCATGGATATACAAAAATATCGGCAGGAAGCTGCCGCAATGGAAGGATTAGAAATCGGGCAACCAAAAAAAAAATGGCATTTGGCTTAGGAAATTGGGGGGAAAGGGGGGGGCTTTGGGATACCGGGAAAACACACATGGGAGTTCGCTTGGAACCAACTATACGTGACTGGGCAGGCCGCAGGGCTCATGTCGTCGACAGCAGCAAGCTCCGGCAACCCCAGGACACACATGATTGATACGGCCAGTTTGGAAAAAAAAAATTTCTATTTATTTTTTTTGCCTTTCTTGTTTTTTTTTTCCCCCCATATGTTTGTTTACTTTTACATGGAAATTTTAGAGTCAGCCTTTATGTAGCGTCCCCTTTAGCTCTGCTAGGTAAAGATGGCTGAGGAGGAATTTATCCAGGATTCTCGCCTGGGGGGGCTGTGGATGGTTTAAACATGCGGCAACGCGCTTGGGAGCAGCAGGGACTGGGGGGGCGGGCAACGACGGCGATGCGGGGGAACTTGAGGTTTTTGGTTTTTTTTTTTTTTTTTGCGACATCTCTAAGACTGACTGGATTTATTTTTATTTTTATTTTTATTTTATTTTTTTTACTTTATTTACCCCCTAAAGATTTTATTTCATCTTCTTGTTAATGTGTACTCTTTTGGCTTTTTCCATGGTCATTTAAATGATTGAAGGAGGGGCGCATACATACTAGTTGGAGCTGTGGGAAGCAAGGGCCTCTCGTATTGGCCGAGCAGCCACTGCATAATAAAAACGCTGCTACCATTTGCGTTGCCGCCGGCAGTATGATGTTAGTTATAGTCCCTTTCTCTCTCTCTCTCTCTCTCTCTCTCTCTGTCTTGTCTCTCTCTCTTTTTTTTTTTTTTTTTTTTTTTTTTTTCCAAAGAAAAAAAAAAGGGTTTCTTTGTGACGGGACCACTTTTTCATGCAAAATGCAAAGCATAATGACAGCATGCCGTTGTGATGCCCGAAGCTACAGCCAAGCGCGTGAGGCTCCCTCCGCCTCCTGGGCCGTTTCGAGAGGTTTTCGTCACAGCAACGCGCGCTAACTCATGCGGATGTAAAGCATGGCGTTGCCGCCGGCCATCAGCCGAGGCCGCAAGCGAGCCACGATGCCACGACGGGAAGAGAGGGGGGGGGGATTTCTGGCAGACGCATGGCGGCGATCCCGAGGCAGAGACGCCAATGTTTCGAGGGCTTGCATTCACCGGCGTCTAACACGCCTGTGTTTACATGAGAGCCCTTGCGGAAGCGGTACATATGAGTACAATTGCGAAGGAGGGGGGGGGGGAGACACATGGGGCGTCGCCCGGTTGACACCGAAGGACCACGACCCCCATGTGTCCCCCAAGACTCGGTGCTTTGTCTTGCGGATATGGTTTTTGTCTCTTTTTATTATTATTATTATTCTTATTATTTTCCGGGTGGGGGGGTCAACTTTGGAAATCGTTTTATGCGCATTCCTAATACTGGAGACAAGGGGGGCGACTGGACCAATGCTGCCAGCACTACTCTGTACAAGTACATGTTGCGGCGTTGTGGCTCCAGGCACATATAAGCACATGCATCTAGTTCTATACAAGAACTCCCGACTTCTCCGGAGACTTTTGATACAGGATGGATGGATTTGGTATCTCGGACACATAAATCTCCTTGATGATGTAGCTTTCGATGCAGGGGATTGAAATTGTATTAGGATTGGATTGGGCATGATGGCACCGATATACCTATCAGGTTGTGTTTCTTCTTGGCGGGGTCCATGAAGCATGGAGGGTGCAGCTGAAGGGAGAAGGGGGGGGGGGGGCGCAAAAAAAAATTGAGAGCGAGAGAGAAGAGAGAAAGAGAGAGAAAGAGAGAGAAAGAGGGAGAAAGAGGGAGAAAGAAAGAGACATAGAGAGAGACAAAGAGACGGAGAGACGGAGAGACGGAGAAAAGAGAGACATCTCGCTTTTTTGCTATGCCGTCATCAAAAGATGTTGTCTCATCAAACGGAGGAGAGACCAAGGTGACACTGCAATTTTTTTTTCTCTATTTTTTCTTTTCTTTCTCTTTTTTGTTTGCCCCTACGAAGCGCCTCTATTTTTAAGCGCTGTGGGAGGACAACGCACTTCTCCCCTTTGCCCATATTGAGTTAGTTGTACGCGCCCAGTCGAGAAGAACTGGAACTGATGGGCCCCCTTTTTGCCATCCGTTAAAGAACGAATGTTGTTGCTATGCGGCCCAAGTGAACTTTGAATACATGGGTTGTCTGCATCAGGTTCAGGTAGTTCACAACTGTAGTGAATATCACACTACCCACTCTCTGCCTATAGCCGATGGGCTTTTTCCCACAGCGACAATTGGTTGGCATTCATATTTAATATTAGATCATCTGGATTTGGGGGGGGGGGGGGGGGGATAAAGCAAATGACGGGTTTTTAGGGGAACCGACATCGGGCATTCGGTTCATCTTTCCAACGAGAAAACAAAACAACGGAAAGCTCCAAGTGAAACTTTGCTGGCAGAAGCATGGCGAGAAAAAAAAGCACACACATAACTCCGTGCGCAAGGAGGCAAAAGGCGCGCCTTTCAGCTAAGAGCAAATTGCCACATGCCCTCACAACCTTGGAAAAATCAACGAGTCGCACAAGCTATTGGTGACGCCGCACAACATTCCCTGTCTCTCCCCCTCCCCCCCCCTTTGGACCCATAATCCGACCGGCCCGTCCCATCTTGACATCCGGGAAAACCAAGGCACTAACCAGATTGTGGGATGGGAGAGGGGAAAAAAAATTAATAATAAGAATAAAGAGGGAGGGAGGGAGGGGGAGAGGGGGAGGGAGAGAGAGAGAGAGAGAGAGAGAGCACAGACGACGCTCCATTGAGGGGCTACTTGAAAGAACGTCGGACAAGATGCGGCCAAGGTGGGTGGGGGGAGACGGGGCTGAGAGCAAGCGTTGAAATCTTAGTGCTCCGTTGCAGCAATAACAAGGAGATGAATTATGAATAGAAGAATAACATGAATAAATGAAATAAAAATCAATCAATAAATAAACAAATAAATAAAGCAACCCGTCGATGCGACTCATTGCAGGTTGCCCCCACCAGGGCACGCGCCAGGTATTACAGAAAAAAAGAAATTTTTTGCTCGTTTGGAGAGAACAAAAGTCCTCTATTGAATTTGAAAAGCGCAAGGGAAAACAAAAGGGGGGAAATAAAAAAATCAATAAAGAAATAAAATCTAAAAATCCCCCCGCAAAAAAAAAAAATTGGGCAAAAAGTATTACGAGGGTTCGACACTTTTTGACACAACAAAAGTACCGCGTTGAACCCTAATGTATCTTTTGTACTCTCTCTCCCAGGTCTCTCTCTTTCTCGCATGACGCTCACACACACACACCCACACCCCCCCCCCCCCTTTTTTTTTTTCTTTTTTTTTTCTTTTTCAGGAAATCCAGGATTTTGGAGAGACCCCCACGGCCATGGCATCAAAATCCTGCTTCTTCTATATAGGCATCTTTTCCACACACACACACACACACACACACAAACCCCTGTTCAGAGAAAACAAAACATTTTAAAAAGAAAAAAAAAAAAAAAAAAAAAGAGATAGAGAGAGAGAGAGAGAGAAATGAGACACAGAGTATCGCATCTATCCTAGGCACTAGTTGATAGTGGGCCTACCATCTTGGAGGCCCTCAGTGAGGAAACCGAGGCAATCCAAAACGCATGTGCACCTTATATACACCATATATACGCCATATACGCCATACACACACATACACACACACACACCCGCGCGCGCGCACATTGTGGTACATGTTCTGATGGTGAGTCGACGACCGCAGGCTGGCCTATCATGTGCTTAGGTATATACAAAGCAGTGTACGGAGTACAAGGGTCGGCCATCAAGCCGGGGATGGAGAAGGATCCGGGAGGATCATTGAGCGGCTGACGGCCATGGCCGCAGCAGAACAAACCCGGCATAATAATCATATTTTTATTATCATTATTATTAGTCTTATTATCAAACATTTTTACCCCGACGGCAAACTAAATTAATTCCATGTCAGCATAGATCTAAACCATTAGGGCGGAGTGTTTCACATGCTATTGCCCGTAAACAGCGTTCTCCAGGCCATCCCGTCCACCCCGGTATTGTTCCTGGCTGTCGTATGATGTAATAAAATGAGAACCCAGAACGAGGGAAGAGAGAAAAGAAGAAGAACAAAAAAAAAAAAAGGGGGGGGGGGGGGGGCCCTGGTCTTTACTGCAACTCAGATCCCATATCAGGCTCTGGTCTGATCGGCCTTACGCTCGCTGCTCCCATCCTCCCGGCCTCTACCAAGCGCCCGGCTGCCCGTCAGTTGATTCTCGCCAGCCCATGATACCATGATATAGGGCATTCCAAGCAACGGTTTCTCGAATGTCCGCTCGCTCGCCTCTCGGCGGATCAGCCCTACAGCGCCTCTGCTGTTTTTGTGTTATGCCCCTCGTTTGTTTTCAAGTTTCACGGCATTCGCTATACGGAGAGATGTCGAAGAGATTTTTAAAACAAAAAAAAAATGATACACAGGTAAATGATTGAACGAACGAAGAAAATAAATAAATAAATAAATAGAGAGATAAAATAAAAGTGGTGGGGCAGGGTGGTAACAACTGAAGAATGGCAAATGAAAGAGAAGAGCGCAGGATAAAACCAAAAAAAAAAAAAAGGGGGGGGGGCGTGTGTGTGTGTGTGTGTGTGAAATGCGTCAACAAAGCACATCCATATCTGCCTTTGCGGATCGCGGCATTCCCTCAAGTGTCCATGATTTCCCTGCTTGCCTTGACTTGACATTTTCGCAAATCCTTCCAGCGTCTCCTATTCGGTACTCGGCCCGCCTCTTCGCCTCTGGCCAACGTAACCCTTTTTTTTTTGTTTAAGCCTGACTCGCTTGTTTGCGGCCCTGCCGCCGCCGTTGGGTAACCTCATCCACGTGCTGCGACCCTGCATACCACCTTTGCATTAGGTAGTCTAGATGCTAGGAATGGGGGTTTCTGCGTGCGTGTGTGTGTTTTTGCCTGTAACTCTGGCCCGGTGGCGTTGTGGCTATACGGCAAAGGACAGCAAATCAAATCAAAATCAAAATCACCTTGGCATAAAAAATAAAAACGTCACCTCCCCAACGAATGGAGCGAGCGAGTCGAGGCTTTTTGATCTCGTACGGTGATGATGGCACGTTTTTGTTGTTGTTGATGATGGAATGGGGGTTGTGTGTAACGATGCTGGGTTGTTGTTTTTTTTTTTGCAAACATACATACGGAGTACGCATGCGCACACAACCACAGCACACAAAGTGTCGTGCATATATGGTGTTTTTGAGTGCCACCGGCAAGGAATTCCGGCCCAACACGAGGTCGAGGTCAAGATCCGAGCAATGCTTTGCCACGGCCTTGAAAATAAAAAAAAAAGCAGCACATTGCAATTTCGCAGATATTCCAGCTTTCAGTGGCTAAATGGCAGCACATGATGCTCTCTCTCTCTCCCCCTTTTTTTTTTTTCTTCACCCCTCCCAACCCCCCTCCCCCTTCATAGGCTTTTTTTTTTATGTCTTTTTGTCTTTTTTCGTTTTTCTCTTCTGGGGTGACACAAGCTGCATGCCTTCACCGGTGATCGACCGTGCATGTAAAAGTCCTTCCGAAGGCCTCGCTGCTGCCGCACACGCCCAACGATCAAGCCGGCCCGGAAAGCATACGATTTGATTCGTAAATGTGTCCGGAAAAAAAAAGAAAAAAAAGAAAAGTGAGCTCGGTATGCTGCCAAGCTGGTGAAGCAAGCCCGGGTGGCAATTTTCCCCATTCATATGACCATTCATATGAAAAAAAAAAAAAAAAAAAAAAAAAAAAAAAGTCAAGGCCAATGAGTTTTTTTTTCGGAAGCTTGCAAGAAAAGTCTACAAGTAGTTTATCCAGTTTTTCTTTTTGTTTTTCCAGTTTTTTTCCAGCTTTTTCCAATTTTTTTTCCATGTTTTTTTTTTTTTTTTAGTTTTTGGTTTTTGTCCCCCCCCCCCCTTTTCTCTTTTCTCTTTTCTGTCACCAGAGCATTCTTCGCTCCTTGTTTCTTTCCTCTTGCGTTGTGTCCGATACATTCTTCCTTTGTATATTCTGTCCAATACATCCTTCCTTTGCATATTCTGTGACGAATTCCCAGCGAGTTATGGGAGGGCATAGCCATCCGGGGGCACCCAGGAGAGAGGGGGGGTTGGGAGAGAGAAAGAGAGAGCGATCAATAGAGATGGAGGATGACAAAGTAAGAGGGAGGTGACAGAGGTCGGTTGTATTGGCCATTCACTCAGCCTCGGGCCCTCCAAATGGCATCCGACATGGTCGTCACCATGGCCATCTCCCGAACATCATGCACGCGTATCACATCCGCTCCTCCCTGGACTGCCGCTGCCACAGTCGCGGCCGTGCCCCAGACCCTCTGCGATGCCTCTTCAACCCCAGTCACTTTGCCGATGAAGCTCTTCCGGCTTGTGCCAACCAGCCACGGCAGCCCACGCAAGCCAGGCCACATCCTAAGCTCTTCGAGGCTGCGTAGCAGTTCCAGGTTTTGGTCGCCCGTCTTGGCGAATCCAATTCCCGGGTCCAGAATGATCCGCCATCTCCGGATGCCCGCAGCCTCGGCTGCGGCAACCCGCGAGAGCAGCTCGTTTGCAACGGTTGGCACCAGCCCATCTGGATAGCAAGCGAGCTTCGTCATGTTCTGCGGGTTTCCTCGCATGTGCATCAGGCATATCGTTTTCCCAAGCCTTCCCACGGTCGGCAGCATTTCAGCGTCGAGAGTGCCGGCGGAAACATCGTTGACGATATCGGCTCCGCTGGCAATCGCCTTTTCAGCGACGCAGGCGCGGTATGTGTCGACGCTGATGGCAACGTGGCGAGTCTCGGGAATGGAGCGTATCAGCTCAATGGCAGGCACGACTCGAGAAGCCTCTTCCTCCGCAGACACCTCGGGACGGCCGGGAGCCGTCGACTGCCCGCCCACGTCGATGATGGAGGCCCCGCTGCGGACGAGTTCTATGACGGTATTGGACAAGCTTTCCAGGTTGTTTCGGCCGCCATCGGAGAAAGAATCAGGCGTCATGTTCAGAATTCCCATGACACTGGTCTTTCGATCATGTACGAGAGGCGTCAGCGGTGCCAGCGTTGGCGTCAGCGGAGTTATGGAGGATAGGGGCTCGCCGGGAGCAAGATCGTTTAGGTAGTCCTGAACAAGCTTCCACGGTTGCGACGCATAGAGCGGTTTTGACGGGATTAACCTAAATCGAAAAAAAAAAAAGAAAAGAAAAGAAAAGAAAAAAAAGAATCAGAAAAAAGAACCAGAAAAAGCTTCATGTCAAATCTCATGCGAGCAGTCTCACTCTGCCAACGGTCTCAGCACAAACTCCCGCTCAGGTATGCCAACATGCGGCACGTTGAGCCTGTCATTCTGGACCTTTTCATCGCCATAGAGCAAGATGTCCAGGTCAATGTTCCGTGGGCCTTTGTCGATCAGTTTCCGGCGGCCCATGTCACGCTCAATGGCCTGCAACTCATCAAGCAGCCCCAGAGGCTCCAGCTCAGTCTCAACCTAAATAGAGCGCATACATACGTGTAAGCAAAAACTTTTCACACATCTAGTCCAGGCGGAAATATCCCGTATTGCTTACCTCGCAGGCCCCATTGATGAACCGGCCTTGGTCCGTCACGTACATGGGTTCCGTCTCCCAGAGGCTGCTGGTTCGCTTGACCCGGATCCCCCTCCGGCCCATCTCATTGCATGCTCTTTCGATCTCGGATATGCGATCGCCGAGATTACTCCCCAGGGCGATGTACGCAGTCTTGGTCTGGCTGACAGCCGGATGGCAGCCGCATCCTGAGTGATGAGATCGGGTTTGAGCAGCTCCGCGAGAGTGTGAGGCCCCTGATGGCGAACTCTCCATGGCAGACGCTCGGGATCTCGGCCGGCGGATGATGGTGGTGAAGAGAACCTGTGTCGAAGGGAGGCATCGCGATGATGAGTGGAAGTTAGGCACGCAATGGCTGCGCAGGCCCCGTGCTAGAGGGACATGATGTATGCAAAACCTCATCTTTCTCTCTTTTTGAAGAAAAGAGAGAGAGAGAGAGAAAAGAAGAAGGGGGGAGGGGGGGAAGATATGCTCAGTGAGATGAGGGGCGGACAAAAAGCAACAGAGTTTGCTGGAACTGAAGCTTATGTGCGGCTTGAGCTTCAAGTCAGTTTTGAATTTTTCCGACAAAAGGCCTACCCTGTGTAGTGGGTCTCTTTTGCCTCTGTTCCTGATTCTCATGACAGAACGAACACGACACGCCAGCCAAAAGCCATCTGCGTAAACGATTGCCTCGGTCAGCTGCCAGCCGTGAATGCGAATCTCTCCGCAATCTCTCTGAGACCACTCCAGATGGAAGAGTTTCCGCCATCACACCATCCCCGCAAGCTTTGGGCTTTCCAGCCTCCTCTCGCGGCACAGAGCCCTATATAAGTAAACTTTTATGCATTGATGCAAGCGGCACACCGTACCCGACGTACCTGAATTTTTAAACTTTCGATTAGTGGCAGCCGGTTCAAGTTCCTATTTGAAAAATCATCTTCACCCAGTATCTCTCTCTGCTCACCGAAAAACCAACGGAGGAACAACCTCTCTGCAATGGCTCATCATGGCTCATGTGACTCCCGTCCCGGCTCTCGGCCGGCCGACTAAGCAGAGCGCCTCGGCATCTTACCCCAGAGCACCGGCACCGGCGCTAATCCTCCTTTGGGGATGGCGTATCCCCAAGCCTCGGCTCGTTGGGACCAACTGATGGAGATGAATGGCCCTTTGAAAATTGAAAACGGCATTCTGCCAACAACAATTTGCCCCCTCTCTCGGCTGTAAAGAATTTTACAACATCATTCTTAAGTTGACTCTTCCGCTCCTCATTCTTCCCTTTTCTGACCCCTCCGTACTCTCCCCCTCCCCCTCCCCCTCCCCCCCCCCCATTTCTCCTTCTCTTCTTACACCTCGTGTTTCTCCTTTGATACCCCTTCAGGTGCCGCAGAATTATCACAATCACAATGGCCAATCCTCGTAAGTTTGTCGTCCTCTCCCCTCGATTCGCGTCCGGACCCTGCCATTCCTCTGGATCAAGCAGGCTGACTGACCGTGCGATTTGTCGCGTATAAAAACAGAGCAGATCCGCACTCCCATCACCGATCTTTTCAAGATCAAGCACCCCATCTTGCTGGCCGGCATGAACGTTGCTGCCGGTCCCAAGTTGGCGGCTGCTGTGACCAACGCCGGCGGCCTCGGCGTCGTCGGCGGCGTCGGCTACACCCCAGAGATGCTCAGAGAGCAGATTGCCGAACTCAAGAGCTATCTAGACGACAAGAGCGCTCCCTTTGGCGTTGACCTGCTTATCCCCCAGGTCGGTGGCAGCGCCCGTAAAACCAAGTAAGCCCGCCCCTCCCGAAAAAACAAAAAAAAAAAAAAACAAAAAAACGCCACCGGGACGACGACAATCACATGCTCGCGACGGCAGCTCTCTTTTAAGCAGAAGCACCGCGACAAAAAAAAAAGCCGCCAAGTTGCCAGCAGAACACGTCAAACGGAAGACTAACGTTTTCTGTTCTTTTCTCAGTTACGACTACACAAAGGGCAAGCTCAATGAGCTCGTCGACATCGTCATCGAGTCAGGCGCCAAGCTCTTCGTCTCCGCCGTCGGCGTCCCTCCCAAGGCCATTGTCGACAAGCTCCACAAGCATGGCATTCTCTACATGAACATGATCGGCCACGTCAAGCACGTCCAGAAGTGCCTCGACGTCGGCGTCGACATCATCTGCGCGCAGGGCGGCGAGGGCGGCGGCCACACCGGTGATATCCCCACGACCATCCTCATCCCCGCCGTCGTCGAGCTGTGCAACAAGCACAAGTCCCCCTTGACTGGCGGACCCGTCCAGGTCATCGCCGCAGGCGGCATCCACAACGGCCAGCTCCTGGCCGCCGCCCTCATGATGGGCGCCGGCGCCGTCTGGGTCGGCACTCGCTTCATCTTGACCGACGAGGCCGGCGCTCCCAAGTCGCACAAGGAGGCCGTCCGCACTGCCGGCCACGACGACAACGTCCGCACCATCATCTTCACCGGCCGCCCCATGCGCGTGCGCAACAACGCCTACATCAACGACTGGGAGACGAACCGCCAGCAGGAGATGAAGGAGCTCGCCGCCAAGGGCGTCATCCCCTACGAGGCAGACCTCGACAAGGTCCTCAACGGCGAGGAGAAGCCCAAGATTGAGGGCATCCAGACCAGTGCCAATGACGATGACGACGATCCTCTGGAGCAGTTCCGCCCCTTCCTGATGGGCAAGGCTGCTGCCCTGGTCAACGAGCAGAAGCCCGCCAAGGCCGTGGTGGATGAGTTTATCAACGATGCTGTTGCTTGGCTGAAGACGGGCAACAAGATGATTGTCCCTTTGTCTAAGCTGTAAAGACAACGAACCTTTTTCTCTCCCTCTCTACCTTTCTCTCTCCCTCTCTCCCTCTCTCCCTCTCTCCCTCTCTCCCTCTCCCTCTCTCCCCCTCCCCCTCCCTATGCCTCCTTCTCTCTCCTTTTTTTCAGGGGGATGGGGGTTTAGTGTCGTTGGATCTTCTTATTTGTTCCATGCCACGTCATGCCATGTATACTATTTAGCATATGAAATGTTCATAAGTATATAAAAGCTATAAACAAAATAAATGTTGGTAAATTGTTCAAAAATAAATCAAAAGTTGGTTCTTTTTTGTGAATGCTGGCTTCTCATCAATCTTTGGTTTTTTTTTTCTTTTAAATTTTCAAAACAATTTTAAAAGGTATATTTTGCATCTACCATGCATAGAAAGAGAGAGAGAGAAAAAGAGAGAGAAGAGTAAGGGATTAAAAAAAAGGGAAAAAAAAAAAAAGACTCCTCGTCTATTCATGCCAAGTGGTTTGACAAATTACGCCATTCTCAAGTAGCCCCCCCCCCCCTTCCATCACACCCATCTGATGATGCTCCGTAGATCTTGCTGACCCCTTCAATTAATATTTCGCCCCCGCCATCCCATTTTCATTCCTGTGACAACTTCTTTTCTTTCCTTTTCTTTTTCTTTTTTGCCTTTTTTTTTTGGTTTTGGTTTTCAACCAAGAAAAGTAAGATATTGTCGATACTCCCCCTGGTCCATTGCTTTGAGGGGAAACGCAAGTTGAGCCTTTCTTTTTCAACCATCGAGGTAAGATCGGATTGCACTTTGCAATTTTGAAGCGCCCTCGCCAATGACGTTGGTCAGGTTCTCCAAATCATCCGCGGCGGTAATTCCAAATTTCCGCACAAAGTCCTTGGCGGCCGACTCAAGATCGCCGTAATCCTCCTCCTCTTCCTCCTCGGGTCGTCCAAAGTAAGCGTTTGAGGAGATGGCGGTGGCACCCTCGAAGCCTTGGAGTCGTGTCTTGGCTTCGGCTTGAGCATTGGGGTCGTAGGCCCCCTTTCCGAAATACTCGTCGGAGGAGATGGCTTTTTGGGAACCAAACTTGCTGCGAGCAAACGTTTCAGACTCATCTACAGAGAGGACAGTTAGCCTATGGGGAAAATTAGTTCAAATACGGAACAGGCAACCTACCCGCCGCAGTTGCCTTCACAGGTCCAACAGAGCCGAAGCCACCGGCATTCTTCCTTGTTGAAGAAGAAGGAGAAGAAGAAGAAGAAGCAGCCTTGCCACCGCCAACCTGACCGAACCCGAGCCGTCCGATACCCATGCCTAATCGCTCCATTTCAGCATTCGACTTCTGCCGTGCGTGCGAGCTGGTGGGTGGGCTGATGGGTGTCGGAGAAATAATGGTGGCGGCCGATGAAGTCGCGCTGCTCTTTGTTGCCTGTTCCTCCTCGGCTTCGGGGTCATATCCAAGCTTGGCGATACGCTCCGCCTCCTCCTTGGCCTTCTTCTCTGCCTCGTCAAAATCGATGGCATCGCCGGTGACCTTCTTGACACCCAGCTTTTGCACTTTCTTGGCGCCAAGGATGCTCTTCTTGGGCCCGCTGGACGTGGTTGTTTTGCGCAGGGCAGCAGAGGTGGTGATTCGGCTGGCCGCAGGCTTCGAGTCTGTTGAATCTGTCTTTGATAGGGGCGAGGCGGCCCGAGGGACGTCCTTGTTGCCAGCGCTGAGGAATGGAGACGGGGTGCGGCCGACGACCGGGGGCGTCGCATTTCGTGAAAGTGGCGGCGTCGGCTTCTTGATCGTAGGCTTGTCCCACGATGAGAAGAAGTCATCATCGGGCTCCCCGGCAGGGGTGGAGCTACCATCTCCCTCGAGGCCATCAACGACAACCTCGTCAGGGAACCTAATATCGAGGTCAAAAGATGCGCTTCGCACAATTCGGAACAATCGGGGCTGGCATACTCTAGGGCATCGCGCGCGGCGCGTCGTTTCAGCTCATCCTTGTACTTGGTAGCCGCACTGGACTGGTATTTGGTCTTGGGATCGTTGCTGTTTAATGCCGCGGTACCTCCGTTCTGCTGGAAGAATTTGGTTGCGGATTCGTTGCCGCCAACCTTCATTACCCGAAGTTGGTCCCATTGCCACTCTAAAGAAGTTTTATGTATCAGAACAGAACATGTACCCGAAATAGAGAGAAATTAAAAAAAAAAAAAAAAAAAAAAAAGAACGCTGCGGATACATACGATCTAGATTTGTCGACCGCACAAAGGAGATGTGCACGCCCAGGTTACGGTGATTGGAGGAGCAGTCTAGACACAGATAAATGCCGAAAGGAACCGACGTCCAGGTAGGATTCTTTTGTCCGCAGTCGAAGCATATCTAGGGAGGTGGAGAAAAGGGGGGAAGAAGGCCAATGGACGCGCTTAGTTTCTAGATTCCAGGTGCCAGATCACGACGAGAGATTCCATACCTTGTTCGCGGGCTTCAGCTTCAGCTTCTCGAAGATCTTGAGCGATTGCTGCTTGGTCGCGAGGGCGCTCATCTTGGCAGACTGTCTTCGGGGAGGGGGGGTTGGGGGGAGGGGGGTTTTTTGGGTTTTTTTTTTTTTCCTTTTTTTAAACGAGAGTGCGATCAAAGCCTTGCCAGGGAATAAATCGGGGGACCGCTGTATTGCCCGTTTCTGCAGCGACCGTATCAAAGGGGAGAACAGAGAAGATGAAAGGCATAACTTATTAAGGAGACCTGAAGGCATTGGCGATGCGGTAAAGTTGGCATAACGGAGCCGCTAGCCCCATTTCCGGTTAGGGTTAATCCCCCCACTTCGATTTTCTGCCGAGGGCGGTGTCGCGGAACGATGTGGAAAGTTGCGAAGCTTCTATTTTGCTGTCAAAAGTTGCGTCGAATCCAGTCGAGTCGATAGGCTTCGCCCTTCGCTGTGAAGTCCCATCCAGACGATCTCTCTCTCTCTTTCGGTAAGATGGAAGCTGAAGAGCCGCCATGATGAGACCAACAACGTCAGTTCCCGCGATTCGATCCGTCACGAATTCCGCAATCGCACGATCCGTCCGGCTTATTATTGCGCGGGACTATGCGACTCAGACCGGGCTGGGAACCACTGCAACGCCAAAGCCCGGTCGACGGAGGGTCACGCCGTTCAACGATACCGGGTTTGTGCCATGGAGCGAACTATCGGCCTCTGAAAAGGCGGCGAGGGCAACCCAGCAATCCTACAACTTTGGCATGATTATTGTCGGTCTAGTCTTGACCGTACGCTTCGATCCCTTGTAGCTGTTTTTGCCGCGCAGGTGTAGCTGGCTGGTGAGGACTAATTGCTGGCGTGCAGGGAGGTGTTGGGTACTTCCTCTGGACCGATGTCTTTTCTCCCGAGAGCAAGACGAGGCAGTTCAACAGGGCTGTCGATAGGATTAAAAAGGACCGTAGATGCCTTGAGCTTCTAGGCGATGCGAACAAAATTGCGGCTCACGGAGACGAGACGTTCAACAAGTGGAGGAGATCTCGGCCCATCACGTAGGTGAAGTAGAGCATATGAAAAAAAAAGGCAGAGCAATTACGCTTACATGAAATCAAAGGTCTACCGAGAAGATGGACAGTCGGGGCAATCAGCATCTCATGATGCATTTCTACGTAAGCTCTCTCTCTCTCTCTCTCTGTCTTGCGGAGGTTATTCTTCTAGTTGCGGGGAGATGCTCATGTTTCTTCTCACAGGTTGAGGGTCCCTTGGCCAACGGAGTAGTGCAATGTCACATGGTTATGCCTCGAGGCCAGAGCGAATACGATTACAAATACCTGTTTGTGGATGTCAAGGGCCACGAGAGGATCTATCTGGAGAATGCAGATACGGTCAACGCGCGGTCAGGAAAGAAACAGCTGAGTTTCTTTGGAGTCAAATGGGGCTAGGCCATATGAAGCACGGTGCTTGGGGTGTTATTTTTGCCATCCCCAAAGGGATAGGACAGGATTTGAAACGCATGTCGTGGGAGGGCAAACTTTGTAAAAAGAAAAAAGCCCGGACGGAAAGTTTTATACATGTTAGCTGCGTGTATGACGAGATGCTTCATCTGTCTTTTTTTTTCTTCTTCTTAAATGGACGGCTAGCTCTGTGCCAATGTTTACTAGCTGATGCTTTTTCAAAGCAAACATGACTGAGAAAAACTGTCTGGAGATGAATAACAAACACGAAGGATAAAAAACTGTCTGGAAATTGATCGTATTCAAAGACAGAAGTAGCCTGCCCCAGTGCGTCCTCCAAGAAGGAGAGGGAGAATCTCGAGTAGTCCACAGCCTGCTGCCGTCCGTACAGCTTCACGAAGGACAAGCCAAATTGTAATAACCTTTGAAAGCAGGTTTGACCAAATATTGATGTACTTCTCACGAGATGAGAGAGGGACGTATAGCAAATGATCCATACGAGACGTACGGATTTCGGAAACAACCCCCCTCGCCTATCGGCGCTGAAAATCCTGTGCCTTGCAACCAACAAGCCTCTTGTGCCATGCACCGCACCAGCAACGCCTTCGCTCGGCGCACCTCCTCGGACAGAATCTATTTTCGTTGCCGCAAACTGCCTCCCCCCCCCCATTTTGAAATAGAGCCGAGATGCACAGAATGCCATTCAGCCGAGCCAAGACAAAGAAAAGGGAAAAAGAAAGAAAAAAAGAATCCTACCAACTAATTCATCCTGTATATATAGTAGCACGTAGCACGTAGCACATCCGGAAGCCAAGGCCAAGTCAACCCTCTCGCACATCATGTTTTGAAAAATAAATGAATAAAATGAATAGATAGATAATCAAAAAGGCGTTCATCATCTTCCCATAGTAGGTGCCACATTCCCTCCCCGTTCCGCTCTCCCTCGTTTGCACAATCCATAACGAAAAGTGTCCGCTGGCCGTCGGCCCTTTGCACACACCAACCTTGTTTCATTGCTTTCGAGGCTCTTTTTTTTTTTTTTTGACCCCCATGCGCGCAGGCCTGCATCTCGGCCGGCGTGATACCATATACACCTTCTCCTTTCCGACATGCTGGGCAGCAATGCGGGAGGCATTGAATCTGCCAAGCCGCACAAACCGGGGCCCCGCGGGCAGTCAATTTCCCCTCTCTCTCTCTCCCCATTTGCCCTCGTGCAATTCTGCCCTGCAGGCCACAACCATGGGTTTCACTGGCTGTCCATTGCTTCAGTTTTTTTCTTTTTTTTTTTTTGAGAGTGAAAGAGAGAGAGAGAGAGAGTCAAGAGGCACTTGGAGCCACGACTGTCTATACGCAACACCATGGGTGTGTGTGTAGGCCGCCCCCCCCCACCTTTTTTTTTTTGGTTTACATATATCCTCAAGGGAGGGGGGAGGGGAGCTTGCAGAAGTGCCCTGATATCGGAACTCATCCGCCTGGAAGCTATAGCTACCTATATGCATATGCTTATCTTTAATACCCTTTTCCACACCCTCCCTCATGCTGAGAAGAGCCGAGCGTGTGGCAATCAAACATTGAGGTAGGAGCAAGTCATGTAAAAGACATGTATCAATGGGTTGCGTCTGCTGGCAAAATGTGAAGGGGGGGCAAATATATATATATATATATATTACATCAGGTGTGTTGCAATCAAAGCGAAAGCTCCTCCTCCAGGAGGCAGATGGACAGAAGAGGGGGGGGGGGGACTCTGCCATCACCATCTGTCCCATCTCCCGTCTGTGTTCTGGGGGAAGCTGCTAGAGCTTTTTTTTTTTTTTTTTTTTTTTGCCATATTTAGTCGACACGGCGGTGCAAAGCCTTCTGCATGGCATTGGCTTGGAAAAAGGTACAAATGTTTGGGCGATTGCAAGTATACTACACCCACCCTCCTCCCCATCTCAGCCCATGCAATGATATATTGAAGTAAAGTTCAGTCATGACCAAGGTATTCTCACTCTCACTCTCTCCGTCTTGTCAACCCCGCTGTATCGTATCAATGGGCTGCGCGATTGGGGGAGGGGGGGAGGGCTTGGAACGGGGGATTGAGGTTTCATATCGATGTTGTCCCAAAAGGTTAATTGTAAAAAAAAAAAAAAAAAAAAAAAAGGTTATATTTTCTATTTTGGAGCGAAAATCTGGTTCCGTTTCCCATTGCTAGATCAGCGGCAACAAGGTTTTTGTCCAGTGTCGCTGATGTTTCATAGCGAAATAGCAGGCCACAATTGACGTGATTTCGACCTAGAACCCCCCCCAAAAAAGAGATTGTCATGCTGCTGCTATGTTAGGATGGAATGGCGGACTTTCACATGTTTTACTTCTCAAATGAGAAAAGAAAAAAAAGAAGTGCACCTTTTACTTTCTCGGCACAAGCTATTATGCAAAGGCTTTGCGAATCAATGGTTTCTTTCTTATCAATCGCTAGCATCGGAAACTCTCGGGTTGAAATAAGAACATTCACGAAGTAGGGTCGGATGCTAATCGAGGGCCGGATAGAAAGTTGAATCCACAACGGCTTACGTACTATTCCAAAAATTGCTTACATGATTCACTACGGAGTACATCATGTTCCAGGGCTGTGTTTAGGTACTGTTTACAGCGACACAAGTTGAAAAAAAAAAATCCGAACAGAGAGAGTGGTCGAATGGCGAGTTAGATAGGTAGGATACTGCTACTATTAGGTGCTTCAGCGTGGTTGGTCTAGATCGCTGGAATCTTGGAGGCTTTTGATAATTGCCGGGCCGTTTGGGGAGGGGGGGTTGGCATCAGGGCTATTTTTTTTTTTTGGGGGGGGTTTGGTCGGTACAACACCCGAGTTGAAGGCTCTCGCAGTCCGATAGATTCCTTCTTTTTCCTTCAGAGGAGCCGGAGCTGCGAAATTCCGCATATCGGCTAAACGGAAGGAGACTGGATGTGTCGGCACTATGCCGAAGAAAAATAGTATCAAAGATCTTGGAGATTACTTATCTTCACATGCTTGAGATTATGTATGTAGTACATTATCTCTGGCTCGGTAAACTATCCGAGAGGTGGTGATGATGTGATTTAGCTTGTGAAGCTAGAGGGGTTTTTTTTTTTTTTTTTTTTTGTTTGAGTTGGCCGAACAAGTTGTTATATGGGTGTGATTGTAACCATCTACTGCTTCGTAAGATTTCAAAAGCTTGCCGCTGTCATTATGTAAGAAGAGCTTGAAAAGCCACCTCTTATGACTTACTCCATGCTTTTTGGCGAAACGGTCCCTGGGCAGCTGGGGAACAACACCAAGACTGTGTGGGGGAAAGCCATTTTCCAAAAGTTTCCTACATACTGCACCCATGGTCCCCATTTGTTCAAACAAAGCGGCATTTACTCCAGAGATGCAAGAATGCAGGCATTATAGCCCATGTAGCTAGCGAGACACGGCGGCGCAGCTGGTTTTATTACCTAGTCCTTATACTACCACTACCACTAGGTATTAGCAGTAGTAGTAGTACGCAGTAGGTATTAGTCGTGCCAGGGAAATAGCCTCCTGTTGCGGTTCTCCTGAGCCCCGCGATGGCTCGATTTCGGGCGCATTGGAGCCACGGCATCGCCTCTCTGCCGTTCCCATTAATTCTGTTTGCCCAAAGAAACGGGGCCGGGGGCCCGGGGGGGCCGGGGGTAAAAGCAAATTCAAGGAAGCGGTGGAGCGGCAAGGAGAGGAAGAGGTGCGTACGTACGTACATACATACGGAGTACATATGCATGGCGCTTGGCATTGAAATCCATCAACATGGTGACCTCGGGGTGCCAGCAACCCGCGGATGTTAATATATTGTGCATGAGGCGTCAAGATGATCATATATGTGGATCGCTATCATCCGATCTGTGTGCCGATACACCACACGGTCGGACGGCCGGCAAATCAGATGCCAGCGTTGACGGGGTGGCATTCGGATCAATTTACTTTTTTTTTTCTTTGCCTGCATGTGTTGTATGATAATAGCAATGATCTGATATGGCGCCCCCCCCCCCCGGCGCGTGGTGGTCGCTTGCGGCTCGCGTCTTTGTTGGGGGCGGGGGGGAGGGGAACCGGGTTGCCGCGTCCTGCCCGGACACGGGTTGTGCTGCTGGCGGATCTCGTACGACGAAGCCTTCTCTCGTCTCGAGACTCCCGTACATAGATTGCCGGAGAAAGGAGAAAAGGATGGAAAAGTTGCGGTGTCCGTCGCGGCCCCCGATTCCGGTGAATTGGGTGGCGCTGCGGTGCCTTGCATGGCATTCGAGCAAGGCAGGTTTCTGCAGCGACCCTCCCCGAGCCATTCAGGCACGCGCAATCCCAAAGTCGTAGCAGAAGCGGTTGTGCTGGCACGACAGAGCAGGGATAATTGGGGCTTGTCCTGGCCTGGGTCAAAGCGAAGAACGGCTGTTTGCTTGTGCTCGGTGGCTTTTGTCGAGGGCTGTTTACAAGGCCGGCAAACCGGGGGTGTTTTGATTGATTCGTACTTTCTCTTTGAAATCCCGCTTGACCAAAGCGCTCCGTAGAAATATGAGCTTTCCCCAGATGGATTCTCCATGCGAGAAATAAAAAAAAAACTGGATTTCGTTAACTTTTTTTTGTATTTCTTGG
This sequence comes from Trichoderma cornu-damae, assembly GCA_020631695.1. Taxonomy (NCBI): domain Eukaryota; kingdom Fungi; phylum Ascomycota; class Sordariomycetes; order Hypocreales; family Hypocreaceae; genus Trichoderma; species Trichoderma cornu-damae. The sequence goes on from CM036089.1 coordinate 2,774,515, forward strand.
CAGCTTGGCATTGCAACCCGTAGCAGGCCAGTTCGTGTCTTGGGGAAAAGCCACCCGATCTCATGCGAATCGTAACAGGTGGGTTTTTTTTTTTTTTTTTTTTTTCGTTTGGACAGTGGGTGTTTGTATGTAGTAGTGCCTGCTCGCACGGCGAGGTGAAGTCCCGGTGAGTATTAGGGGGTGCGGGGAATCTGGAGAGGGAACGCGCCTCATCACCCTTAGCAAAGTTCCCCCCCCTCCTTCGAGCTGGAGCTTCACTTGGGTATTGATGGCTCCGTGTCAGAACTAACAGAGAAGAATCAAAAAAAAAAAAAAAAAAAAGAAACTTCTCTCCTTCACAAAATTTTGGCGCCGCAAGCGCCCCTCTGATCCACCCGTGATGACAGCCGTCATGGTTCCAAGGCTCGCCCGCAAAATCTACGTGACGATTTTTGCTCCTTGTGCTCCATATTCAGCCGACTGCTAGCAGTAGATACTAGTACATACGTAGTTCCTTCTACTTCTGGGCCCAGTAAATTTCTACCCGTTTTTTTCCCCTATACTATTAGTTGACTCATATTCGGGAAGCGCCTCTTGCTAACCCCGCCAGAGCGATGATCTTCCAGCGGCATCGTCTTCGCCTTGAACAAGCGATAGCTTCGTGGGGGGAGGGAAGGGGGGGGGGCGTTGCAATTTTCAGCATATCAGACAAAGGCCTTAGCACATCGCACGAGTGGAAGAAAAAAAATCAAAGCCGAGGGAGCGAGGTCGTCGTCGCCTGTTTTGAGCAACAGGGAACTTTGTAATCTCTCTGCCGAAATCCCCGCGAGTATCACCGGGAAAGCGAGATAAGAGAAAAAAAAAGTAGAAGCCGAGCCGAGCTGTGCGGTAAGGAGACTTGGAAGATATCAATCATGCAAGATAGGCAGAATTGATATAACTACTACTACCGTATTTGCGCCCCCCCCCCCCCCCCCCTAGGGTTCCCCAGCTTCAGGCCCATCTCCGACCTTGATGCCAGTCAGACAGAGATTGTATGTACTCCGTACATATTCCGTACACACATGGCCTCATGCACACACAGACAGACACGCACCGAGACTGAATCAGTTGAGACAATTGGTGTTGTCTTGCGTCTTCGCGTCTCCACATCCATGGGAGCTGATCACCGCCTCCCTTTGTCGTAGGAAGCAGATCCCTGTTTTCTTCTGTGGCTTGGCTGGAATGAGGAGGGATGGTATCCGATGGCCTATGAAGTGCCGTCCTAGCCCAAATAAACCGTCAAAAAAATTGTTTTTTTTTTTTTTTTGGTTTTCGAGATTGAAAGGTGACATCACCGTCAAATCAAGTCTGCTGACGCTCTCCCGTACAAAGCCCGGTCAACGGACAAAATTCCAAACCCCACCCCCACACTGGCGCAAGAATGGCTCAATTACACCTGATCAATGAGAAGTTGGGTGGACTGTAGGTACGGTACAGCACAGCGAGCCTAGTAGCGACGAAGGAATGTCCTGGTACCATCCCCCAGCAGCGTTCTTTGCGCATCCCAAAAGGCGAAAGCCAAGCAGCCATGTGAAGGCTTTCTCTGCGTAAGGGGCATTTGGATTTTCCAACTTTTTGAATCAGCCGCAAGCAGCGCCCCAATTAGAACAGCCTTCTCTCGCGCGCCTTGCAGCCACTTTCTGGAGGCTCCAGCTTCTGGGATGTCTCCCAAAGGAAACTTTGTCAGGTGGCTCATGTGGCTCATGCGGGGGATAAGTTGGAAGAGCCGGCAAAGCAAAGCAGGGCCAAAGCAGGGCCAAGCAGAGCCCAAACGGTGCGAAACATTCTTCACCGTATGGATGGAGTACAGTACACGCACAAGGAGGCGCAAGATCAACGAACGAATGGCTTCAAACGGGAGGAGGTCCATCAGGAGCAGGCCCTCCCCCCCCTTTTTTTTTCCTTCTTCATCCCCCACCCCGCCGTTGTCCAAAGCCACCCCTTATTTTCTTGACAGGTGTACCAATGTAATTTAACCTCAGCGTGCTCTTTACGGCACACCTTCTCGACATGTTAGCGGGGGGAAGGGGGGGAAGGGGGGGAAGGCGAAACTCGGCACGCGGGTAAAACAGGCACAGTTGAGGGCCTCGCCTTGTGGTGCACACCGCGGGAGATGGATATGGCGACATGCATTTTCTGCTACCCCGTCTCCTAATTCGTCAGGTCTATTGAAGCGGTGAAGAAGAAGGTGTGTAAGAAAAAAAGAAGGGAGGAAAAGAGGGATAAAAGAAAAGAAAGAAAAAAAGGGAAGAGGAAAAAAAAAGGCCTTTTCGTGTGTCTCAGTTGCTAGTCTCAGCTGCAGCATCTGTAACAAAACGATTTTAACCACAGCCATGCAAGCCACCAGGGCCACCTCACCGTTGCCATTACGCAAAGCAGCAGATGCACCGCATTAGTTTACATTTTCGCTGTTGGTAAAAAACACAGTCGCCCTGCTCCTATTACCTGCTTGTACGTGTCGCAATAAGGGCGACGAGTTGCGTTGTCCATCTCGCCTTTTCGGCCTTGGCCGGTCTCGGATGGGGACATTCACCCGCCAGCTCCGTATCACTCCGTGTTGTGAAAACAAATTATACTTGCTATTACATTACTGCTACTTCGAAGCAGCAGCGGCGGCGGCGGCGGCGGCGGCGGCGACGGCGGCATCAGTAGTAGCGGGCAGTAGAGGTGTTGGGTAGTGTGGTGTGCGCAACACACAAAAACATTCAAACAAAGTGCCACCATCGTCTGTTGATCAGATCACCCGCCATCGTATTAGCTGGGAAGGGAAACGCGTGCGAGTCCCGAGCGAAGCACGCCATTATCCTTGGGGAATGACCACTATTCACTCACTCACTCACTCATTCATTCATTCATTCTTTCTTTCTTTCTTTCTTTTATACATTCAATTTTTCTCTGCAAGAGAACGCGGTGTCCGGCATCGTTCCCGTACAGTACAAGCAGCTAGCCAGCCCAGAGGGACGCTGACGTGATCTCGATCCCTCCTCTCCATCTGCTAGACCCGTGCCAACAGCGCCGCATGTAACTGCCCTGTCCTTGCGCTGCCCTTGTCCTGCCTTGCCATGTGTTGGTATCACAGTCCAAACCCCCAACAAAATCCCTCCCCAGCCTTACCCGGCCGACTCAACTCAAGTCAACTCAGCCCGTCAGGCGGATTACCCCTTCCTACCGAGGCTGTGGTCCTGAGAACAGGCTACATATGTCGGGTATCCCGAGATAGAGAGAGAGAGAGGCAGAGGCAGAGACAGACAGTGAGAGATGGAGCGGGCGTTGTTGTCGTTTCCTTTTATGTGGGGGAGGGACAGGATATGATGTGACCGGGGCCGGGGGCGGGCCACATGCCGCTCAATGATAGGAGTGCGTGGGATGATGAAGAAGAAGAAAAAGTTGGAAACAACCATTTTGTTCGGAGGCTCAACTGCATTCTTCGCAGAGCACACACATAGTCGTGGAACGTCGCCATGTTCCAAGCAGAATGGAAAGGAAATAACATGTGCAAGACGGTACATAGAAGCCCCCCCCCCCCGGAGGCCCTTTTTTTTTTTTTGCCCATCGCAGGTATGTTATGCATGGCGCGGCCTCACAGCCTGTTCTCCCGTACGGAGTCGCACAACTTTGCAATACGGAGTCTCCCTCCTCTCCCTCCCCCCCAGACTTGGGGAACCCAATCAAACGAGAACTTTGACGCAACCCGAACCCTCTCTGTAACCCCCGTGCTATTATTGCTCATGGCTGCCGCACGCACACGGTGCAGCCGTGCGTATCACACACACACACAGGCGGCTCGCATCAAAGGCCATCACGCCCCCGTCTCGCAATTTTTCCATAATCAGGTGCAAGAATAAAAAGGGAAATAAAAAAAAAGAAGAGGAGGAAGGGTCAAAAAAAAAGGGGGGGGGGGGGCCAACACACAAGGAAGCATGTGGCCTCGAGCCAAAGTCACAGCCAGGGTCACAACAGCACAAAACCATATCAGGCACATGCCTTGCCTGCGCGCGCGCTCACACCTTGAAAAAAAAAAAACACAATCAATCATCCATGGTAACATAGGCTCGTATCATTGCCCTCCCAGCAAATCATCTTCAAAACCATCCCATTCTACCACCCATTTCCATTCCATTCCATACAAGCGAGCCAAACAAACAGCGGCCCTGACCCTCCCTTTTGCCGCCCTACCTAGACTCGCCCAGGGGGTGAAAATCATACCAAACCAAACCAGCCAACCCCCCCTCCTCCATCCAAAATTTGCTTCCCCCAGAGATAAACCTTCCCTAGCGCGGAGGCCCGCCTTCACAAGACAGAGTCGGAGATCAGCACAATCTGCCACTAAGTTGGTGGCTATCTCCCTCGCTCTCCCTCTCCCTCTCCCACTCCCTCTCCCTCTCGCTCTCCCACTCCCTCTCCCTCTCTCTACTCTCCCTATATCTCTGAAAGTTACTGAAGACATAATACACAATGCTATTGTTTAGTAAAAGAAGGGGGAAAAAAAAGGGGGGGGGGGGGGGGGGATGGTTAAAATAAGCCCTTCTCCAGATAACAACTACCCAAACTACATATGCCCTCTGCTACATTGCGCACACCACCCCTCCTCCTCCTCCTCCTCCTCCTCCTCCCCCCCGCCAGTTTGGCATTCTTTCTTTCAACAAAAGGCCGTACCGTATCTACGGAGCAAAAATACTGTGCTAGGCAGCTTTGGTCAACTTATTATTAAATCCCCCCCCCCCTTGGTACATATGATGGCCCGTTTGGTTGACAATCAGGAGATATGACGGAAAACATCGGAAGGGGGAGCGATTCAATACCAAGAGAACATTCAAAAAAAAATACATGCTTAGACGTAAAATTACAATGAAACTATACTTTTTTCTTAATGAAAAGAAAGGAAAAAGGAAAAAGAAAAGAACAAGGGGGAAAAAAAACCATAAGACGGTGTTGGTGTTGTATGGGCAACCTTTCTCCCCCCTCCATCTTCTCATTTGCCCATTACCTCATTCTAACCTTTCTTGCTTACTACTACTAGTACTTTACTGCCTTGGTACTAGGTACACCGAGAGAACCCCCCTTGGAGCAAAGGAAAACCATTATTTAAAAAAAAAAAAAAAAAAAAAAAAAAAAAAAACCAATGCCCAGAGTCGTGGCGTGCCAATAAAGCCATTCCCCTCAACCACGGGTTCCACGGATGCACAGCTTGCCCGTTGCTTTTCTCTTAATCTTTTCTTTTTTTTTTTTGGATGTTTTTTTTATCCCCCCCCCCCTCCCTCCCCCCCTCCCTCCCTCCCTCCCTCCCTCCCACCATCATGTATGGGCACTTTTCCCGCCCCCTGATAAAAGTGCCACCGCGGCCACCTCCCCCATATTGCATTGAGGCTTTCCCCATATTTTTTGTAACACATAAGCGTGTTTTGGGTACTCCCCTAGCCAAAAAGGCAGCCCCCAATGCCATGCCGAAGCCTGCGAAAAAGCCAAATGCCGGGCCTCCTGAGATTTCTAGCGGCACATGGGGATGGTAATAACAAGGGGGAGGGAGGGGGGGGGAGGGGCCAACAAGAAGAAAAAAAAGAGAGAAAGAAAGAAAGAAAGAAAGAAAGAAAAGAAATTTAGATACGACAAATAGAATTTCTTTTCCCGTCTTTAATTAAATATTTTCTTTTCCCGTCTTTGATTGAATTTTATTAGGGGACAGGTCAATTCGATATACTGCTACTACAGCATGCCGCTATTGAATCCACATCCACATTATAGTTTCTTCCAACTTTTATAGCCCCTTCCCTGCCATGTAAATCGCAAAGGGAAGAAATGAAATAGTTCATGGAATAGTGAAGTGTTAAATCCGCCGGGGAAAGTGGTGATGTCTATATATTTCCTGTGGCCATCCATCTCGGTTTGGATCCCATCCAGTCCTGCCAATATAACCCGCCCCCTTTGAATTTTTTTTTTTAGAAAAATGAACCCGCCCCCCCCCCCCCCCAAAAAAAAAAGGTTGACAGAGGAAAAAAAAGAAAAAAAAAAAACATGAGCCATGTTGTCAAATCTTGCGGAGAATGAACCTTTCCATAACAGGGGAAAAAAAGACAACGAAAAAAAAAAGATGACAGAAATAAAAAATGAGCAAAACAAAATACGAGCCATGTTGTCAAGTCTTGCGGACAATATACTTCTTCCCCCCAGGCTCCACGATAAATTCTAATTCCCATTCCAAGCCATTAACGCCAACTCTTTCTCTCTTGTTATAGCGCAAATCCATATTGCCATGGTGAGGTAGTTGCTCGATCAAATCCTTGAGGTCGCTGCAGGCCACACTGCCTGTAGCTAAGATCTTGCCACTGCTGCGGGATATGCCGTCATATGAGGCGCCATTGTCAGGTATTTCCTCCATCTTATCCTTAGAGTTGCTGCCACTGCGATTTATGCTGTCACATGTCTCGCCGTAAGTAGGTCTTTGCTTGATCCAATTCTTGTACCAATCTGTAGACTCGATGCCGCTGCAATCTATGCCATCATATGTCTCGCTGCAGTCAGGTCTTTGCTTGATCCAATCCTTAGAGTTGCCGCCGCTGCGATTTATGCTGTTACATGTCTCGCCATAAGTAGGTCTTTGCTTGATCCAATTCTTGTACCAATCTGTAGACTCGATGCCGCTGCAATCTATGCCATCATATGTCTCGCTGCAGTCAGGTCTTTGCTTGATCCAATCCTTAGAGTTGCCGCCGCTGCGATTTATGCTGTTACATGTCTCGCCATAAGTAGGTCTTTGCTTGATCCAATTCTTGTACCAATCTGTAGACTCGATGCCGCTGCAATCTATGCCATCATATGTCTCGCTGCGGTCAGGTCTTTGCTTGATCCAATCCTTGGAGTTGCTGCCGCTGCGATCTATACTATCGCATGTCTTGCCGTAAGTAGGTCTTTGCTTGATCCATTCCTTGTACCGATCCACAGAGTCGCTGCTGCTGCGTTCTATGCTGTCATATACCTCGCTGCAGGAAGGTCTTCGCTTGATCCATTCCTTGTACCAATCCACAGAGTCGCTGCCGCTGCGATCTATGCTGTTATATATCTCGCTATAGTAAGATCTTTGCTTGATCCAATCCTCGGACCAATCCTTAGAGTTGCCGCCGCTGCGATCTATGCTGTTATATATCTCGCTGTAGTAAGATCTTTGCTTGATCCAATCCTCGGACCAATCCTTAGAGTTGCCGCCGCTGCGATCTATGCTGTTATATATCTCGCTGTAGTAAGATCTTTGCTTGATCCAATCCTCGGACCAATCCTTAGAGTTGCCGCCGCTGCGATCTATGCTGTTATATATCTCGCTGTAGTAAGATCTTTGCTTGATCCAATCCTCGGACCAATCCTTAGAGTTGCCGCCGCTGCGATCTATGCTGTTATATATCTCGCTGCGGTAAGGTCTTCGCTTGATCCATTCCTTGTACCGATCCACAGAGTCGCTGCCGTTGCGATCTATGCTGTCATATATATCGCTGCGGTTAGATATTTGCTTGATCTGACCCATAAGGTTGCCGCCGGCTAGACTGCCTGTAGCTAAGCTCCTGCCACTGCTGCGGGATATGCGGTCATATGTGGCGCCATAGTCAGGTATTTGCTAGATCCGATCTATGAGGTCGCCGCCGGCCAGACTGCCTGTAGCTGAGCTCCTGCCGCTGCTGGGGAATATGCCGTCTGAGAGGAGATCCTGCACGGCCACCTTGGGGACCTGGGGGACCGGCAACTTCCTCTGGCTCCCGTCGGGGCGGCTGATGATGTCGGTGAGCGACATGCCCGAGCCGCGGGAGCTGTTTGCTTGCAGCTGGGGGGGGAACTGGGGGGCGTCGAGGTGGGGCTCCATGGGGGCCAGCGCCGGCGTCGTGTTGTGCTGCAGGGACAGGTTCCTCAGACTCGGCAGCTCGTACCCCAAAAAGGGACGGAGTCGAGGGGAGTGCGCGGGAGTTGCGATGGGAGTGTGGTCCGGCGTGGGAGACAGAGAGTCGTGGGAAAAGGTGGGGGAGGAGGGAGCCGTGGAGTTGGGCGAGTTGGGCCTCGACCTCTTGGCATGCCTCAGGCTCCCGTGGTAGTGATCCTCGTCGTCGTTGGCGTGAGATCTCGTCATGTGGTACGACGAGAGCGAGGGCGGGCGGCCTCGCGAGCTCTGCATGCCAGGGCCAAAGTACGGGTGGTGCCTGGAGTTGTGGTGGCTCGAGGCACCGCCAGAGAGCTTTTCCCGCTCGATCTGGGTCGCCGCCTTTGCGAGCATGGTGATGTCATTGCCGCGGCCGTAGTGAGGCATGGGGACCTGGGGCATGGCAAAAGAAGAGTACGAGTGGGGAGGCGACACGTTGGGCGAGACGAGCGTCGACGTGGGAGCAGAGCGGATGGCTTTTGGCGCGGGAGGGGGCGCCATCATGCCGTCGACGTGCATGGGGTGAGGAGGGAGTCCCTGGTGGTGCAGGTGCTGCTGGTGCTGCTGCTGGCCCTTATTGCCTCGCCTGGAGTTGGGGTTGTTGTGTATCCTCGAGTGCCTCGTCAGCTCGTCGGAGCGCGAGAACTTCTTGCTGCAGCCAGGGAACTGGCAGGCATGGGGCTTCTCGCCGGTGTGGGTGCGGATGTGCCTGGTCTGGTGTTCCAGGCGGTGGAAGGCCTTGTCGCAGAGAGGGCACTTGTAGGGACGAGGAAGCTCGTTGGCAGCCTCGGCCGCCTGTGTTCCCGGAAGTGGCCCGTTGGGCTTGATGACGGTGACCGCAGCGGTAGACATGGCTCCGCTGGCGCCGTTGTCCTGTCCTGTTGCTGCTCCTGCTCCTGGTCCTGCTCCTGCTGAAGTAGGATTGAGAAGATTGGAGAAATCCACGGCAGACCTAGCTCGTTGCATGTGATCGAGTGGCAAGTAGCCAAGGAGGAGGGAGGTTACCAGTAAGAATTGAACTTTCTTCTTCTTCTTTTTTTTGGCGGGGAAGGGGTAGATGACAAGAGACAAGAGACAAGCGACAAGCCAGAGAAGCGAGTGTTGTGGCGTGGCTTATCGCTTTCCGACTACGGTATGTGACGATTGTCTTCAAGGCCGGGAAGAGAGAGAGAGGGGGGGGGGGGGGACTTGTGTGCAATTATTTGATTGCAGCCGAAGTCGGTGTGCGGCGTGCCGACTGTGGTCGTCGCCTCTGATATGTGTCGTCGGTAGTTGGGAGGTCCAAGATGTGATGTTGGGTTGTGTGAGAAACGGCGTTGGGGTTTTTGTTCTTTCTTGGTTCAATCAAGGGAGAAGGTTTTTCTGTCTTGCTCCTTCTCTCTCTTTTTTTTTTTTCTCTTTCCCTTTGGGAGAAGGAGGGGACTGGGGGGGGGGGGAGAATCGCTTTAATAAGGGCGGGCTCGGCCGGGTCGGTACTTCATACATGCGAACAAGGGAGAAGGAGGTACTTGTGGGCATGTACCTCCACGGCCCCAAGAGGGTCGTCGACGCGAAGCACATGCTGCGCTCGCCACACGCGGCGGTACATCAGGGGCCTCACGCAGGGCACCGGCGGCGCCTTTGGGGGTGGACAACAGCGCTGCATGGCACCGTCCAGTGGGCTGGATGGCGCAATGGCCGCGCTGGAACGGGCGAGGAGGGGAGACAGGCGGCAGACGGAGCCAGGGCTGGGAAAGGGGCACGGGGTACCTGTCGGCTCGCAAATGGTTGTACCTCCCGGCCCCCCCCAGCCTTCAAGCCCTCTTTTTCTCGCCCTCAGTGGGGAAGCCCCCAGCTGGGGCGAATGGGCAGGGGACCCGCAGGAAGGGGGGGGGGAGGAGCAGTGGAGGGGGCGTCTGTGATATGGTGCGGATGGGTGAGATACATAGATAGATAGCCAGGGATCCGCCAGATGGAAACGATGCCAGCCCTCGGCCCACGGGAGATGCTCGCTCGCAAAGCACATGTATATCGCGTCGGCGCCGGTACAAGGGGGACCTCGCTGCGTTTTCCCAGATGCAAGCGCTGGGGCCGCTGCAGCCACCCCCTGGCACCCGCAGCTTGGCCGCTATTAAGACCCCCCTCCTGGGCACCAGATTGAGAGCACAAGTTGTGGCTGCGGTGGAAACCACCTCCGGCGGAACGGTGAAGGGGGGGGGGGGGGGGGGGGTTTTTTTTTTTTTTTTTTTTTTTTTTTCTCGAAATTCTTTGTTTCTGTTGAGGTTTTTTTTTTTCTTTTTTTTTTAACCCTGATTTCTGCTCCACCAGAGAGCCTATGCCTTTGAATTACGTTTTTACACTCAGTGTCGCCTTAACTAAACCTGCTGTGCTCAGCGCAACGCACCCCCCCCCCCCTTGGCGATGGTATCGGGAGAGAGGGAGGGAGAAGTGAGGCGCAGCGTCTTGTCGTGCCCGAGTGATTGGCCGCCATTCCCCGGAAAAGCTCTTTGCGTGGCTTCTGAAGCTTACGGATGAGTTGTTAAACCAAATGTCTGGAGCGGTTTTGGACAGGATTCGGCTGCGTGCGGCCGTCCTGGAGGCTCTGGAGGCTGCTGCTGTGTCTTGGACGGGAATTTTTATTTGATTTTTATTTATTTATTTTTGGCTGCTATGTCTGGAAAAGAAGAGTCCTTATTACTTTCCTTTTCTTTTCTTTTTTTCTCTTTTTTTCTTTTTCTTTTTTTTTTTTTTGGCCCTGCGCGGCAATAGGATTGTTGTCGCTGCTGCCTTGGTTGGCGCATCGCCTCCGGCCGTAGCTCAAAACGGTTCGCCTCCACCAACAAATAAAACACAGCCCGAAAGTCTATGAATTGCCTTCGGCGCCTATGGCGGAAGTGCCTGAGGCACGCCGTAGCGTAGGGCTGAGTTTCTAGACTTGAAAAGGCCAAGGGAGCCTCCAAGAAAAAAAAAATTTGCCAACAGCTTGAGAGAACCTGACGTAGCACTGTGTCGACATGTGCTTGCTTGTAACCCTAGCAGCAGATGGCTCCGTCATGCCATTTCTCCGGGGTACGTATTTGGAGTCCTTTTGGTGATGATGCGATGTCCGGGGTGGAATTATATTCCACTAATAAGGGCAAAAAAAAAAAACTTGGCTCACAACCGCAAGCGAAAGCGCCCACCTGCTATGGCACATCTTGCTTTGTGCTGCAACTTTTTGCTCAGCTCAGCTCTATTCTGCACAGCACAGCCCGTCAGCTGGCCTCATCCTGCTGCTTTGACAGCGCCCGTACTTTGTTCCCGTCCCCAGTTTCGAAGGGGTCATAAGGACGCTACATCCCACCCTTTTTTTTTTGGGGGGGGGGGGGGTTGTTGCCCTCATACGGCCATTTTCCAACTGATAATGAGGATTCATGGACCGGATGTGGGGGTCACTCGCCGGCACGCCCACCAACAATAGCAAACGGGCAGCTCCTCGTCCTGTTGGTTCGGGGTTTATCATCTGCCTCGGGAAGGGGAAGCCCATCCTCGTCATCTTCAGATGGCCAAACCTCGTGGGAGTAATGTGGTCACGCCTCCTTGGCAACCCACGTCAAATCACTTGATCGTGACGGTCAACCCGCAAAAAGTTAAAGAGTGCCAGTCAGGCTGTGTTGGCTCGCAGCTCGAGCGCTTAGCCAAACTCGAAATCGAACCATGCGCATGCAAAACGACGACGACTGCGCTCGGCTCTACGTTCCATCCCGGACTTTCTCGTCCTTGTTTCAACCAACCTCACTACTGCAGCCAGTCGCCCATATCCTTATCCTGGCTTCAACCCAAAACACACACAAAAAAAGCTACTACTACTACTACTACTACTTGCTGCTCTCAATATTTTCGCCATGGGCAACGAGGCCGTGTCTCGGCTATTGAGCCCCCCCCCCCCCCCCCCTTTACTTCTCTCCCTTCCCCTGTGGCCTGATTCCGTTGGTCACGTTGGGAGGTCTGGGGCTACTGTAGCGTCCGTAATCTAGACTCCAGCGATCTTGCAGAGTTAATCTTGCTTCACCGGAAGTAATACATATGAATGGCGTTAGGATATGATTACGACCTGCCTGACGGTGCTAGACCGTGGTAATCAAACTGCTGCTTAGCCCGCTGGCCCAAGGCTTGCTTTTCCGCTCACTTTGGCTGCTTTTGGGGAGTGTGGGCAATTGTTGTTTCTGAAAACGAAGTTTTGTGATTTGAGGTGGTTCATCTTGCCTCCTCATATGTAGGCGATCGCGACGGTCCGTGAGACATGGGGGGGGGGGGGGGATGGATATGGCCAATTTGGCAGCAGAACAGCATTCCCCAGAAGATGCTTCCCCAGACTTTTTTTCCCCTTATTCTCCCCCCCCCCCCTTTTTTTTTTCTATTTTGCCTGATACTTCTTTTTTTTTCCTTGTTCATTTATCAACCGCTGTGAGTGGTATTCGCCATTCCTAGCGCCCCCCCTCAGGCAGCTCAAGTGCTGGCTCCTCTGGCTCCTCTGGCTCCTTTGGCAATGCTCCCGGTCTTACTCCGTGCTCCCAGCATCTTTCAGCATGACTCTTGACCTTCCTTATCCTCGGCGCAACATGTCTTGGAAGGGCCCTTGTCAAATTATGCCTCCTCCGACTCCCCAGCTGGGGTCCCCAGAAACAACATCCTGGCTCCTTCCCTACGGCAGAATGTGGGGGGGGGGGGGGGGTTGTTATCTCAGGCCGGATTTTCCCTGCAATTGGCGCAACGAAAAGAAAAGAAAAAAGAAAAAAAGGATCGCTAGTCTAGCACAGGCCGCCGCCACCTCCCCGTTCAGTGTGTCGTTATTTCTTATCAGCAAAGGCGTGCTATGGGCTTCAGCAAAAAAAAAATACCAAAAAATATTTGGTCCACAGTGGTGCCAAGCGCCCATCTGCGGTCTAGGCACCCGTGAAATGAAATTTCGCCCTTTCACCTTGGCGCGCCTGTCTCTCAACTTTTGCTGTCCCGAGACCAGTCCTCGCTGCGGAGAAGTTCTTATTGCCCAAGGTACTAATAATGTACCTTACATAGCAGTATGTACTTGCCTTACTGTGTGTATATCAGCCGGCTGGCCGAGTACATAGTGTACACTGGTACTTGTGCGTGTCTGTTGGACCCCTTGCGGCTCTAAGCTGTTTCAGGAAATTCCGGGGGTTCAATGATCTTAGATCTCCTGAAAAATTGCTGCTGCTCCCTTGTCACCGAGCCAAACCGCCACGTAAACCTCCTCGGAACGGGGAAGCCCGGCCGACACCCCGGACAAGGAACTTTGCAGGCTGTCCCCGGGGGCTGCCTCTGTGCCTCCTGGTAGGCATTGAATACGACCGGCTTGTTGCATATACTAGCAGTACCGATGAAACAGAGGTTACAGAAGCTTGTGCATTGGTTTCATAAACCCCCCAAATAAAAAGAAAAAAAAAGAATGAAAGAATGAATGAAAGAATGAAAGAAAGAATGAAAGAAAGAAATTCTTCCGCTGATACGGGGTAACACACGGAACTTGCCAAAAATAAATGGGAGAAGATGGGTGATGGTTGCAGCCAAACTGCTGCACGCGTCCTCATCGGGACAAAACACGAAATAAATGATTCAGCATCTTCTTCCAGATACCACCCAATAGTTGGTACATGGCGATTTATCACAAAAGCCCCATCGCAACAAGTACGACCACGACCAACTATTGGAATTACGGAGTAGCACCAAGCAGTGGTACAACAACCTGATGAGGCCATGGTAGCGCCATTTCGCTCAGGTGGTATCCTGACGATACCCTGGCAGCCTCCACCAGCTCAAATCGATGCCTGCTGCCATGCAAAACCCCGCGCAGGGGAATGTGCAAAAAAAAAAATGATAAGGATGTCTGAACGACCGTTTGCATCCAATATCCGGTCCATCTTTTGGGAGTCTTTTTTTGTATCAGATATGTACCTACTACCGTACCTAGTGCATATCTCAATGTATTCCGGATCAATGCTCGGCGCAAACGGCGCACTGCGTATATTCTAGTCCAACTACAGTACCCTTGGGACAAATGAACATGCCTGTCCGAAGCGACTCCCAACTACTTCGACGGAAGGAGAGTGAGTGTGTGTGCATAACCAAAAGAAGAAGAAAAGAAAAAGAAAAAGACGGAAAAGAGAGAGAGGGAGAGAGGGAGACAGAAAAGAGGCAGCACTAGTATCAAATAGTATACAGGACAGGATTAACTATTACAAACCCGAGATGCCGGTTCAGAAATGAATCTCCCCCCTCCTAAGAAGGAATGTGGGAAAAACCCTCCCCCATACGGCGAAGAGGGAGATACAAACGCCTCGGCGAATAACGGCCTACTCGGCTGAATTACGGAGGAATGAGGCCCTTGCCGTGACTTGCCCACTAGAACCAGGCACCGGTAAGAGAACAAGATGACACCGGCTGGTGGCCCCCGAGTAATAATAGTACTACAGTACTACCTAGGTACTTTTAGTTGAGAGCCGAGCCCGGGGTTCCCCTTTGGTCCCGTACTCCGTGCTGGGCGTCTTCAGCGTCGGCATCATGGAGAATGCTGTAATTTGCCCAACAATCGGCGACCTCTATCAACTTTTTTTTTTCCAGCACGCATGATAGAGGGCTGGCTGGCTGGCTGGCTGGCTGGCTGGCTGACCGAGCTAAATCAGACCTTTGCCCGTCTCCCACGTGCGTATATCTCTCGATTCGACCTCTGATTTCCCAATATTTCCCCAGTCGGACCTGTCCGCTCTGTATACCAGCTTTTGCCATGTGTTCATCTGTTTTTATTTATTGCATTTTATTTTATTCTAATTTTTCATTTTAATTTTCATTTAATTTATTCTATTTTTATTTTTGACAATTTTGACAATTTTTTATTTTATTTTAAATTTTTTTTTCCACTTCACATATAACAAGATTATGGGGGGTCCTGTTGTTGTGCCCTGTGCGATAGCCTCGGCATGAGCTCTTTATTAGCTACTTATGTAGTTGGAATGCAAAGATTGAGGCGCTCCTCCTCCGTGTCTCCGGTTCGCGATTGCGGCGCTCATTGATTGATAACGACGATACCGCGGCTAATGGAAAGGGGGGGGGGGGGGTACGGAAACGACGGCTAATAACTGCCTATGTACGGAGTAGAGGGCTAGTAATTACAGCTGATGGCCAGCGCCACCCTTCACCTCCTATCAGTTTCCCTGATCTTACATGGGCTAAATGGGGTAGACGCAGAGCGAACAAAGTGCCTCCGTAACGACGTCCTGCCGTACCATACGGGAGAAGATACTAGGCCTGGATGAGGCAAACGTTATGCGGGGGTTTCGGGCTTTTTTTTTTCTTTCTGGCTTCTCTCTCTCTCTCTCTCTTCATTCAAGCAGAGAACAGAACACAGGCTGCGACGTGCATTGAGCGAGCCGCTTCACCTCTTTGGGAGGCCATTGACAAACAGAGAATGGGGCGGAGGGAGGGACCAATAGGATCCTGACATTGCATCATCAGCCTCAGGTCTATGTAGGCTGGGATTTTTCCTTTGAGCCCTCTCTTTCTGGCGATGCAACGTGTTACGTCTCCATGAGGGGGGTGACAAAAAAAGAAATCTGGAGTATTTTGTCGGGCGTGTTTCGCCATGCTTCTTCCGTCGTCAGACGCACAAGAGCGGGCACTTGTCATTTATTACACCATATGGATGGCCTACTCCCTCCCTGACCCTCTCTTTCTCCCTCTCTCTCTCCCTCTCTTGCAATATAGATGCATTTGGCCCTCGGTTTTCTTCCGTGAAAAGCAAATACGTACTTACCATGGCAAATTATAGGCATTAGTACGGATATCGTAAGCTCTAATCCTTCCGGAAACCTTTCCTTGGCGTGACGAGTCGTCGTCGTCGTCGGGGGTTTTTTTTTTTTTTTCAATGACCGCAACCCCAGCCTCTATTGGGCTTGTAGCATTTCTTTTGAGGGGGGGGCAAGGGTTTTTTTTTTTTTTTTGCCTTTCTACCCTGTTCGGCTTGACGCAGGAACAACGAACTTTGATTAATCAAACGAGGAGGGGTTGGTTGCAGGACGAGCGCACACAAGAATCTACCACCCCACGGGGAGGGGAGGGGGGAGGGAAGAGGGATGCGAGAGGTGCCACGATGGGGGAAATCTGGAATGTTCGCCCAACAGAGCCGCGCGAACATGAAATTGCTTTCGTCGCCCATTGTTTCTGGCCAGAGCCGTCTTGCCTGCAGGAGGCACATAATTGGCCGCTGCGAACCGCTTGTTGTCATACAGACCGCGACGACTGGCACCACGTATCAGCTTTATCATCACACGTAACCCGGGGGAAAGGGGGGGGGAACCTTCAACCAGCGATTCGCCCAGCCCAAAAAAAAAATATTGCTGGGCACCAAGTTTCCAACGAAGCATCCGCAACCCACCACCAATTCATTCATTCATCACCACCCAATCTCGTAAAAAAAAAAAAATTGGAAACAACGGCTTTCGGCTTCCTTTCCCCGCGACCGACCGCTGTCCGCCGTCACGTCGCACCGCCCTTGCAGGTTTTTTTTTTTTTTTTTTTTTTTGCAGTTTCTTCAGGAGATTTCGGCGACGCCGCGCGAATAAAGAGGGTTCCAGCCCATTGGAGGAGCCGAAAGGGACCCCTTGTGGCGCTCTGGAGAAACCCCCCCCCCCCCCCCCAACACCCAGGCACAGGCACCGAGCAGATGTTTGTTGTGCGTGTATGCCAAGCAAATTCGCCTCGCAACCCAAAATGGGCGTTTTTTTTCGAGGCCGGAGTACGCCGTACGAAGCACAATATTTGTGCGCGCCTTGCACACACGAGGGGGCTACGTATTATTGAGCCAGCAGTATTGGTTTTCTGCAACCTCGGGAGAGACGGTGAGCCTTGCCCGATGCTGGGCGGTGCTGCTCCATAGCTTTTGTTGGGACATACCGTTGGTTTTGCTGGAATCATGGGCGAATTTTCCCCAGATTGTGGGGGTGTTTACACTCGAGGCATATGTGGCTTTCCAACGATCATATCACGTTTACCACCATGCCATCGTGCCCTTTGATTTCGACCATCTGCGGCTTGCTCTCCATGCAAATGCAACACCAAACGCGGAGACGTGCGCTACTCCAGATCTCTCGGCGCCCAGAGGCTTGTCGGGTTTTGCCAACTTATACAGCATAGAGAGCTGGCGCCCTCTCCTCGGCTCGTATCGTAATTTACTCAACGCGTAGAAATTGGCTGTTTTGCGGAGAGTTGCAGCACAGCAATGACCAAGGCTCAAGGGCGGAATTATAGGTAAATATCTATCTGGCTTCGTAGTTACGAGCAGTGCCGAATAAATCATTGCTCAGAAGTTGAGGGAGGCTCGGCATTGGTGGGATTTTTTCACGCTTGTCTCTCTGTCTCTCTCTGTCTCTCTCTTTTCTTCTTCTTCTTTCTTTTTCTTCCCGCTCTCAACACACGGCACATCACAAGTTATTAAATCCATCACATCTCCTGCGCACTTTGGGTAGCATCTCGGGAAGCGTAGCGGTGGATCGATATCGCCACAATGCCTATGCAGACAGCCATCCTCCGAGTCGCTCGCCCGACTGACAACATGGACGCCTTGATACCGTTTTATGTCGATGGCCTAGGCTTCGAGCTGCTCTACCGCTTCAACCAACACGAGGGGTTCGACGGCATCATGCTCGGCCACAAAGGTGCAGGGTATCATCTCGAATTTACCGCCAAGGCTGGCCATGCCGTCGGCCGCGCGCCCACACAGGATAACCTGCTTGTCTTTTACCTGCCCGAAGGAAACGACTTTGATGAGGCGGCGGCACGGATGGACAAGGCTGGGTTTAGTGCGGTGGCGAGCTTTAACCCTTATTGGGACCGCTGTGGCAAGACGTACGAAGACGCGGATGGATATCGTGTCGTTTTGGTCAGCAGAGAGTCGCCAGTTTAATCAAGGGCACCGAGCCGAAAGACCTATTAGATAGAATAGGGAAAAAAAAGAAAAAGAAAAAAAAAAGAAGGATTTCTTTGCGCCTGGCTCATCATGCAACAATTGCGCCCCACGAGGATGAGAGAGCGAATATTGATGCGATTCCAGAAAATGGGGTATTGAACTTGTGTGTGGGTTTACTGCGGGCCGCTAGTTGGAATGCCATGTTGAACTAGCTAATGCAACTATTCTAGGGCATTGCTTAATAAGTTAGTGGCAATATGACGAGATTTTTTTTTTTGTCCCTCCCACCCCGACTATGGGATTCTCAGATGGCAAATGCAACGTTGTCAGTGCGTTTAAAAAAGAAGACAAAGAAGAAGAAGAAGAAGAAGAAGAAGAAGAAGAAAAAAAGAAGAAGAAGCAAAAAACGGTGTAATGCTCGGCTCTATCCCTCTCAAATCATCAAGCCGTACCCGCTTTATCTGAGAGTCATGACTAAGGGCCGAGAGCTATTGGCAACGCAAGCGAAGCTCGTGCCTCCAGACATGGGGCTCAGACAAGCCCTGGGCACTCCATAGGACGTATATACCTGAGGTTCCCTGACGAGAAAGGGCAATTATCCGTACCCCAGGCACGGAGATTTGGTTGTACAAATGTCGACTTTTTTTTTTTTTCAAAGGGAAATGTGTGGAAAAGAAAAAAAAGAGAAACTCCCCCCCTCATACGATAAAAAGAAGACAAAAGTTAATTCCCAAATGTAATCGTGATATTGAGCGGGAAGTGCAAATGGAGCTACCCAATTGCCGCTTTTGGAGGCCCCCTGTAGAACTTTTCCGTAAATCACGTGCCTTCCGCAGCCTTGCTAAGGCGGCGTTGCGGCCCAGCGCCATTTACACGGCTGGTCAAGTTTTGTTGCGCAGCTCTCGGATAGCTTGGCCAAACCCAAGGCAAACGGCTATGGATGATGGATTATCATGCCATCCATGGCCATGACATAGCCAGTTTTGACACGTCGAACTCAGCGAGTAAGTTTGTTGGCATTCGTTTGGCTGACCGTGGCGGCATTGGAGCTGACAAAGAGGGGTTTTCTTTTTTCTCTTTTCTTCTTTTTTTTTTCTCAGGTCGCGTTTCAACGGCACACGCTTCGCATGCTACAAACGTCTCAAAGGTTGTCCAGGCTACTCACATCTCCACGGGACTGGATGCCCTTGACCGTGCGTTATTGGGGCTGGGCTCGGCGGGTTCGCAAGATGCTGCGCTGCAGGGCGGCGTCAAGCGTGGCCACGTAACTGAAATATGGGGTCCTCCGGGCTGTGGCAAGACTGCGTTAGGGTAAGAGAGATCAATGGTTTATATATATTTATATATATATATATCCATGTTGTAAACAAAGAAGAGAAAAAAAAGGGGAGAAAGAGAGACAGAGAGAGAGAAAACCTACAGTGACTAATGGAGATTATAGGATTCAACTGGCCGCTAATGCCCTAAGTGACGGCAAGGGTGTGGTCTGGGTAGGTCGGTTTGACGACTTGAAAGATGCCCATCCCCCCTTGGTATCACCGATACACAGCCAACGCAAAACTGACATCACGCCCAGACTGCTTCCAGAAGCTGCAGACGCAAAGAATAGAAAACGTGCTGAAATGCGTCAAGGAGTCACGAAGCTCGGCGGGCGCGGGAGAGGCGCAGGACGTTGACCCCGGCAAGCTGCTTCAGTACTCTTGCACGACGCTGCCTCATCTGCTTTCGCTTATTTCTCGGCCGACAACTACTACTATTGCTCCGGATGTTTCGCTCATTGTTATTAGCTCCCTATCATCGCTGATTAATTCCTTTTTGCCGAGACCATTGGAAGGGGGAGGAAACTCGAAGCCTACAAAGGGTACGCATTCAATCTTCTGGCCAATGGCCAAAACTGCAGGCAAAGGCTTACTGCTGTCGTTTTCTCTCCCCTCACACCTATTCTCCCTAGGCTCAGCTCCATCCTTGAAACGCCATTTGGGGCTACAGTCTATCATAGGCATACTACAAAAACTCGCCACATCGAGATACTGCGCCGTGGTGCTGCTATCGCAGTGTGCAACGAAGATGAGAAGCGAGCAGGGAGCCACGCTTACTCCGGCGATCGACGCCGCAGTCTGGGAGCAGGGTGTATCTACAAGACTGGTTCTGTTCCGGGACTGGGCGTGGAATGCCAACAAGTCCTCCAGCGTCTTTTTGGCAGGCTTGCAAAAGATTAACGGCACGGCGGTCCAAGACGCCGTCGAGCACGTCTCTGCATTTAAAGTTGAGCCTGTGGGTTACATTGATCCTACCTAAGCGTCGGCATTTTGCGAAATACTAATCTCGACTTGGATAGGCCGGCATTTCCAGTGTCCACTACGAAGCCAGCGATCCGGGCATGGAGCTGGCGGCCATGGCACGGCGACCAAAGAGGAAATTGGGGCAGACAGAGCTCGTGGTCCCGGACAG
This sequence comes from Trichoderma cornu-damae, assembly GCA_020631695.1. Lineage (NCBI taxonomy): Eukaryota > Fungi > Ascomycota > Sordariomycetes > Hypocreales > Hypocreaceae > Trichoderma > Trichoderma cornu-damae. Next base: position 2,794,824 of record CM036089.1, read on the forward strand.
CGAGGACGATGAAGATTACGGCTGGGCCGACGAGGACGAAGAAGCACTGCCGCCACCGCCGTCCCAATGGCAAGGGAGCGAGGACCTGATTCTAGGCAAGGACGCTGGCCTGGGCGAAGAGGAACCGGAGCCGGAGGAAGGGCTCCAAGAGTACTACTTTTACGAAGACGACGAGGTCGGGGATGGAGACCGAAGTAACAACGAGACTTGGCTTTGACTTGAGCTGCGTGGGCAAAAAAAAAAAAAAAAAAAAAAAAAAAAAACTGGGGACTGGTTTAAGCGCCGGCAAAACGCCGAAAGAAGTTGCTTGACACTCGCTATGGAGCGAGGATGGATGGAGCTGTATCTCTAGAGAGCCCCCACCAAAACGGGCGGCCTTTGCTTCTTTGCTATCAACATCGAGACGAGCCTAGTGAAATCCTTAGTGGCATGACGAGGTGGCGGCGTCCCGGCCGGGATAGCTTATTGGAGTTAGAAACATTTTATGAATGAAGGATTTTGTATCTACCCCGTATTATATCGAAAGCCAGTCCGCAGGACGGGAAAGGAAGGGACCAAAAAGGTGAGATTGGTAGAGGTTGCCTTGGGATGTCGCACAGAACAACGACTGCCGCGTGGTATGCGACGAGTGCTTACATTGCTTCTTGCTAGGCCGTGGGAAGACTCTGGACAAAAGGGGCTCGCATGGGTGCTGTTTGGCACTCGAGGCGATAAGACAGACTTGCTCTGCAATGGGGGCAAATGCTCGAACCGGCTGGCAATTTCAAAGGGGGGGGGTTTGTCAACTCAACATATTGTTGTATCCATCCGTAAGCGATGTAAGGGGGGGGTCCTTTGAGCAAAGAGGCTTTTCGAAGCGCATCGTATGGGGTGATTCTCTTGCCAGGTTCGACTATGTACTACATCTTGTATCGTGATAGACTCTGGTGGCAGCGTTTTGGTCCCACCGAAGCGGCCACAGGCGGCACAGGCGGTCGCGGCGACCCCCATTCGTGACTTTGGACTAGGCTGTTATGATGATGGCCGGTCTATCTGGACATTGGTGGTGGCAGCCAAGAGAAAGAGTAGGGATCGTACAGTAGTGCCACATATCAATGATCGGTTGGCAAATTTGACCATGTAAAGTTCGAGACGATGCCCGATCTGAGATGTCTAGACTTGTGTGTGCTGCCTCCCCGAGGTTATGGAGAGCACTGCTGCTGCGCTCCGTTTTTTTTACTTTTACTTTATTCTATTTCATTTCTATTTTTATTTTCTTTAAAAAAAAAAAGAGAAATAGCGATAATAATAAACAAATTGAATTTTTTCTTAAAAAAAAATCATCTCAAGAACAGTGTTTGTTTGTGCTCTTCATTACCAATGATAACATGCTGGGATGCAGCCTCGACAAGGGCCGATTCTTCTCCTCCGATTCGCACAAGTCTGGCATGACGATTGCTCGCTGCTCAGCTAACATGACGAAACAGAGCTTTTGTCGGCTCGGAGCACCTCGTAGATACCATCGCGCGCCAAGGGGATTTCTGGTGACTGCTCCCACAAGGGTTCCAACACGTTTTTCCTCTGGTGAGCCCTCTGGTGAGCCTTTTACTGCCTTAACAGGCTCACTAGAGAAACAAAAACTTGTAGCAGTACTCACAGATACAGTCACCAAAGGATAAATCGTCACCAAAAACCACCATGGCGCGCGATGGTACTATCTATTAGCCGGCTTGTTACATACCTTGATGGACGGCGCTGGAACCCCATTTTCGGCGTCACATCGGGTTTCCCTTTTTTTTTGGGGGGTTGCGGTTTCCGCCACCTTTGAGCGGTAAGGGCTAAGCCACGATGCGTTTGGGGCTGTTCCGTCCTTGGCTGTCCATAAAATAAATAAATAAATAAATAAATAAATAAATAAATACATCAGAGTACGGAGTAGGTCTTCCGGACTTGTCCATCTGGAGTCCATTCCTGTCATCTTCTGCCTGGGTTATGGTCCTCAATACAGAGCAACATATGTACTACTAAACATGTAATCCTACATGCTAACATTTACCTAGCAGGTGTTACCAACAAGGCCTGGGCAATAGTTACTTGTACACAGCACTACGGAGTACCACGGAGTGCAATCATATCAGCCAACGATACGAAGCAAGTACCAGGGAGTCAGGTCCATGCATTTTGCCCACATGGGGCTTCTGTAAAAGAAGGGGGAAAAAAATTCTCCTAAGTGGCATCATGAGCCGCCAGCACGGTGGGCGACCCACCGTTATCTTTTTTTTTTCTTCTTTTTTTTTTCTCTCTCAATCCTACGCCAGAGAAATAAGACCGGCGGGCTTTTGCTGGTTTGAGAATTTTTGATGATCCACCGGTAATCCGACCCATTTTGTACCTGTGGGGGAAAAAAGATACAACGGCTCAAAATCCCCGAGCCGACTCCACGTTTTCGTAGAGACACGCCTCTGGCGCTTCGGCCCAGCTTTTTTTTTTTTTTTTTTTTTTTTTGTGTGTGTGTGATTTTCTCCATCCTTCTCTCAATTAGGACGGACCGCTTCATTTCAGTTGCAGGCAGGCAGCCTTATTTCTTCCCTGTGGCCCCTCATGCACAAATGTGGACTCTCCATGTAGACCATGTCATCATCGTCATCGTCGTGTGGCAAGCGCTCGCATATGCAAACGGGTGAGGCAATCCGAGCTCGTCGAGGCATCCAAGACGAAATTGGCGGCCAGAAACAAAGTCGACTTTGCGGCCGTATCGCCCGCAATGCTTTTCCGTGCGCCCACACGCAAGCCCTCCGCCAAAGTGCGCATTTGACCTGCTCCAAAGGCAGTGCTGCTGCTGCTGCTGCTGCTGTTGCTGCTGCTGCCTTGGCCGCCCCCCAGTCTGAGACATTCTCAGGCCTCTGGTGGAGTCCGGGGGATCCGTATGGGGTGATGGTTCGAGAGGCAAAGGGAAAGGGCAAAAAAAAAAAAAAAAAAAAAAAAGCGCTCAAGGGTTACGCTATCTGGCCGACACAACCCATATCATCACCAAACATGGGGGTCTTCCGAGGCGGCCTAGACAAATATGGAGTTGAGCACGGTGGGCAAATGGGCAAATGGGCAAAAACCTATTGTACCTGAAACTGTTGGTCGTTTTTAGCACCCATTGTCTGTCTATGCACACACGGCTGCTCGTTCTTATCCGTGACTCATGGCACCATGGATCCAAATTGTTGAGCATCTCCATTTGTTATGAAGCAGCATAGCATCGCGAATCACGAAAGACACGCACACACAAAGGAAGGGAGGGGAAAAAAAAAAAAAAAAAAAAAAAAGGCCTACGGGAGCAGTCAATGAGGCAATTCCGCGGGGACGTGCTCGTTTGCCCATCAGAGTTAACCAAGTGCTGAGTGAGACCAGACAAGACATCGAAATTGCGCCGAGTTTCCCCATGCTGTTCCGCAAACGACGCCGGCGCATCCCGTCCACACAATTGTCAACGTGCCGGATCGACGGCTAGCACGCACAAGCGCGCTGTGGAGATGACAGCAATTCATTGCTACATACCGAGCTCCAGAGTGGTGGTATTGGGCAATGTTGCATATCCTGCAGCGCAAAAATGCAACCATGAGAAACCCTCTTTTTTTTTTTTTTTTTTTTTTTTTTGGGCTAAGCGAGTGAAAGAAAGCCGATAGAGAGGCATTGTAGACCTGAAGGAATGAATGGTGATAATTCTGAAAACAAATGACTCTCTCTCTCTCCCTCTCCCAATTGGAGGTGGAAACGTGGACAACATCTCCCTGCAATCCGAGAAACCCGCTCCTATACCGAATGTCTAGATCGGCTACCACTACTACTTGCAGTCAACTATCACGCATATCTGTCTTCCATCAGTCGTTATCTAAACAGGACGCAATAGTTCCCAACAGTCCGAGTATGGCTCCTTGATAGTAGGTACTATACCGGAAGTTCGTACACCATGGCCAGACGCACAGCAGCCTCAGTTCCACATTCCGTCAAAGTGAAGCATCTTCATGTACAACGTATTGAGCAGGTAGTGCACTGCACAACAACTGCTTTCCCACCTCCCACCCCTTTAATCGCCCCATGCAGTCTGTAACGGGAGCCTTGCATCGGATGCACATCTGGTGCTTCCGTGGGGTTGCAATATGAGCCGGGGAGGAGGAGGGGGGTGCACGGTCAGAAAGCACAGATGGTCGGGCAGAGATTGCCCTTGGCCCATTATTGGCTACATGGCAGCAAAAGGGCAAATGCAATGTGTTGGTTAATATATAAACAATATATATATATATATATACACAAACAAACGATATCAACGTGGGGGGAGAGAGTCTGGGGTTGGTTGGTTGCACAACCGTGGTTTATGGCATGGGTAAGTGGTCGTTCTGTTGGCAATTGTATACATATACCTATACCTACGCCACGATTCTGCAACCACCTGGATCATGGATCACGTTTTGAAACGGGCCAAGGTGAGACTTGGCACTGAGGGCTACTGATATGCGGCATGATGCGTGGATCGGTTGAATGAGGCTCAAGCACAAGCTCCCCAAGTTCGGGATAATGCGCAGGAGAGGGTTGATTTACCTACTATTCTTCCAGACTCCAATTCTCTCTTCCAAGCACGATGGAGATGCTGCTGAACGCTGAATAGGTTGGGCATCAAGTCGTGTAAAACATTCACCGGCTCATCACTTGCCACGATGGATGTTTACGGTACCGTACTGCCATTCGCCAGGCCGTTCTAGTCTTGCTTCCTTTTCTTGTAGGAATTCTTCCTGGGATCTTTGCCCTGTGGCGATACAATACACATGAACCAACAGCGAGGAATCGGCAATCCGAAATTCGACATCACCCAGAGTAGAACAAAAAGCCTGGGCAGTCTTTCGTCTCGTAATAGTTTGCCTCGAGTGTGCCGTCACCAGAGACATGATTGCCCCTCAGAGTCAAGGGCGACTATGCTGGCGGAGAGGAGAATTTCGTCAACTCCGGACCTGTACGAGGCAAGAATGGAAAAAGGAAGCTTAAATAGCCTTTTGTAGGAGTAGTCTGCTGATCAGCATCGGTGGGGATAAGAGTCATTACACCGGAGAGCTTGGGATTGAATAAACGATATTCGGAGGACTTCGTGTAATGCAAACCGATGGGGGGTTTTTTTTTTTTTCTAGGAGGATTTTCCCACGACAAATTCTCTAGTGTTTGCGAAGGACTGCATTACGAGGTTGGTTTGCCCAACTCAGGATTGGAACTGCTTCCCTGCTCGCTGTGAATGAAATACTGCAGGATTATCCATGGGGTTGCGTTTTCCCAAGAGCAGCGAAATTACGATATGAAAAAGCATATATATACATGTATGTATGTATGTATGTATGTATATATCAGATTTTGATTTCCTTTCAATGAGGAGAATTTGGTGTGCTCCATCTCGGCAGCCAATACGTACTCGATCCAGCAGTTTGTCACATCACCGATGCCGTAGAGTTTTAGTTGTGTGCGATTTCCTACCTGCAGTTGGAAAAGAATCTATCTAATATTCCGTCTAAAGGCCTCATGGACAGCTCGTGGCAATGAAAATACAATAGCCAGTCCTTAGAAACCCGCACCGAACAAGAGATTTTTTTTTTTTCCACATCATCATCCAAAATCCCCCCCCTCCAAAAAAAAAAAAAAAAAAAAGTTCTAGGGTAGTCGGAACCCCCTCTCCCCCTTCCCCAGGTGCCTTCCCAGCATACCAAACCTTACATTAGTAAGCCCAGAACACTCAGCAAAAGCCACACGCGCCACAGCTCAGCTTCTAGGATGTCGCCTCACACTTGCGACTTCCCAAAACCGAAAAACAGGAGGAAGCCGCCTAGCACTTGGAATTTCCCAAAACCGAAAAACATGCCACCGAACGGATATTTCTCTTTTCTTTTTCTCTTTTCCTCCAAATGATCTTCCAAAGACCTTTCACAGCCGACCATTTTGAATCAAGTTCTGTTCGAAAGCCGAAATCGACATACGTTGAAAGAAAGAATCTCTCAGGCTCAGCAGTCTAGTTCCAGAGTCGTCGCGGCCGTAAGTACGTTCTTTGCCCTTCTCCTCCGTCCTTGGGGGTTTTTTTTTTTTTTTTTTCGTCTCCATCACTGGAGAGGTCACAGGCGTGGCTCTCGACTCTTCAGCATGCTGAATTCTCAAATTCATATGACTTTGAGAATGAGTCTTGTGTGTTGTGGTTTCATCGGGAGCATGAGCAGCCTTGTTTCTCTATCCTATCTCGAAAGGCCTGTTTACAGATTGCTGTCATGAAAGCTTTGTTTTTCTTTCTTTTTTTCTTTTTTCATCCTTCTTCTTCCAGATTAATCCATCCACCCCCCCCCTCTCTCTATCTATATACAGCGATCGCTAACTATTTTCATTTGGCCATTAGTTTGTCATGTCTCTCGGCTCTTCCTCGCATGAGGTCGTCGTCATAGACGACGATGTTAACGACATCGGAAATGGCCTCGTGAATGGAACTGTAAAGGACGTCAAGGCTGGGAAATCGTTTTCCTGGACGTAAGTTGAAGTTTTCCTTTTCTTTTCTATGTTTACCGTGTTCTTTTCTTTCTAATTTTCTTTCTTTGTCTTTTTCTTTTTCTTCTTTTCCCTTTCTTTTCTTCTTTCTTCTTATTTTTTTTTTATTTTTTTAATTGTCATTTTTTTTTTGATTTTTTAATTGTCATTTTTTTAATTGTCATTTTTTTAATTGTCATTTTTTAATTGTCATTTTTTAATTGTCATTTTTTAATTGTCATTTTTTCTCATTTTTTTTTCTCATAATTTGTTCGTCTTTTTCTTTTTTATTGTTTACTCCTCTCTCTCTCTCTCTCTGTCTCTCTTTATTTATTTTTTTCCTTTCCTTCTTTTAGCCAAATTTTTACTCAATTCCTCACTATATCAACTACCAGGCAACCACATCCCATTTTCGTCATCGTTCTTGTTGGTGCCGATGAGCAGCCATTTGGCATCCAGAAAGACTTCCTCTGCGACCGCTCCGAGTTCTATCGCAAATACTTTGAACAAAACGACTTAGAGGAAGCCCTGGAGCATATTGTAAAGCTTCCAGAGGCGACGGTCGAATCATTTGGGCTAGCGCAAAGCTTTCTCTACACTGGCAAGATTTCAGACGAGAACACCAGCGTGACTTCTTACGCAGCCCTGATTGGCCTCTGGAATTTGGGCCTCAAGCTTGCGGTCGAGGGGCTATGTGAGCAAACGCTCGAAGCCATGGTGGAATGCCGACGAATCACTGGCCTCATCCCGGCAGTGCCTCTTCTCATCCAAGTCTGGCGAGACACCCCCGAGGGCTCGTCTATCCGAGCTCTTCTGCTGTCTTGGGTGGTAGAGTATATGCGGTCTTCTGACGCGAGAGCTGAGTTTGCCAAATCCCTTCCCAAAGAAGTCCTCAGCGAGCTGGTGGTGGCGATGAGCTCATTCGAGGAGACCGGCCTCGCAGCTCCGGCTGCCGCAGCCGCAACAGCAGCAGCCGTTTCTGCAGCCGTTTCCGCCATTATCCCACGTTCTATCAAGATGTCTACCACCCGGGTTCCAGAGACACCTCGAAAGAATATTCACTACCTTGACGAACAGCCTGATGAGGAAGCCCTTGGCGAGAGAAAGAGCAGACGATCTGCCGGAGCATCCAGCAACCCAGGCTCTGCCCGCAAGAAACTACCTCTGAAGCGACGCGCAAGCGCGGCTCTCTCGGATAGCAGAGCATTTTCAACGGAGCAAAAGTTGGAATTCTGTGCCGACTTGCTTAGTCGAATGCTTTCTGGGCCAGGTAAGCTTTCAGACGCCACCGCTCACTCTTTGCCTCTGGTCTTCGTGTCGCGTTACGACTAACAGGAAATGCCAAAGGATTTTGGACCCGTCTTGTCGGGCCTTTCCGGGAACCAGTCAACCCCACACTGGACGGTGTGCCAGATTATCTTTCGAAGATTAAGAATCCAATGGACCTGAGCACCATTAAACGCAAATTGGATCAGCAGCAGTACGAAACCGAGGAAGACTTCCTGGCGGATATGCGACAGATCTTTGACAACTGCTTCATGTACTGGAAGAAGGGGGACCCGATGTGGCTCGCGGGCGAGAGACTTCAGCGAACCTTTGAAGAAAAGTACTCGAACATGCATAAGTGGATTGCCAAGCTGAGAGGCGAAGAGGGTGAGTAAGGGAAGCTCAGAGCCCGATCCGAGGGGACAAGAAGCCCAACCAGAGAGCCGCCGATACGAGAGGGCCGGGACGGAGTGGCAACAATACGGGAATCGAGAAGACGAGAGCCCATATACATATGCTTCAAAGTACAGAAAGAAGACTGTCTGTGGTTGAGTTATGAGATCGAATTTCAAGGACGGAGCGGCTATAATGCTACTGCTGGTTTGCATGGAGATTTAGCAAGGGGATGAGACGTGGAAATGTAATTAGCAGTTGAGCCCCTCCTCTTTCATAATGCTAATGCATACGAGAGCTTTTTTTATTTTATTTTTTAATTTTTTTTTTATTTTTGGTTCCTCAATGCCCGCTCCTCGACTAAAGTTGCTCCCTAGCCTAGCAGCTGGTCTGAGCATCATGCCTCATCAATTGGGAAATGGGACCCGGGGCGGGGGAAGAAGACTTGAGGCATGGTGAGACAACACATGCGCAGGAGGTAGACATGCATGGGTGAGAGCGAGATGACAGAGGGATAGGTATTAATTATAATGGTTGCCCGTGTGTTGTCTTTGTTTTGTTTTATTTTTTCTCCTCCTCTGTCACCGCAGCCGCTGTCAGTCATGGTGGCGCTGCATTGGCCAACGCAGACGTGATAGACAGAGCAAGGTGTGATCGTACTCGCGGTTTGCACGTACTATGAAGCTCTCTGGATGCGGTATATGATATAAAGCGCCGTAACGGGCACACGAAGGCCCCGAATGTTCGTCTGCTCGGGCTGCTTTCGTGCGAGAATGAGGCGGCGATGTAGATGCGAAATGCCGCAGCGGCACTCCGCAAAGTGGCCGATGTTCGCTTACGACCCTGGCGTAGTTCATCTCATCGCAAGCGATCTCGAGAGGATACGGAGACGACGATAGCAGAGACGGAGAGGGAACAAAGAGACATACTTGCAATTACCAGTACTAATAAGCTAATACGTAGCACTACAGAAGCTTTTTCTGTCACCGCCATGTGCCATGTGTGTGCTCAAGTATCCGCTCCAAGAGTCGGGTTGGCTGGCGGCGCATCGGGGAGTGGAGAATGGGCGAAATGAGCAGAGGCAGCCCTTAGCCTCGTTTGTTTGTTTGTTTTGCGCCAAATGTGTCTGGGCTGGGGCCAAGCATTGGTTTGGTTCCCCCGGTCTTTTGGGTGGTGGTGATGCCGGCAACGCTTACGAGTTACGCAGTACTCCGAACTGTAGGAACTCTCTCACGGCTTTGGGCGCGCAGAGGCAATAAATAACTACTAGTAGTTACATATATATGCAGTATATATTACATAGAGTCAAGGAAACAAACGGCGCGAGCGCTCAAACAAGACCGACAAGGAAGGGCGCCTCCGCTGCTTCTCTCGCCTCGCCTCGACTCGCCTCGCCTCGTTTCGTTTTTCGCAACTGTGCCTTTGACGATGAGCGCTACGCTGTTGGGAAATTAAAAAGATTTTGAGAGGCTAAAAAAAAAAAAAGAAAAAAAAAAGAAAAAGAAAAGGGGAGTTTTGCTGGGGGTTGCATAGTAGTTGAATTACCGGGGACTGACTCTTTGACTGGTTGACTCTTGGCGGCCATTGGCTGCTCTGCCCGGCAAGGCCCCTCTCCCCCTGTCTCCCTCCTCGCTTCCCCATCCACATCGCGAAAAAAAGGCTTTTTTCTTTCTCTCTCTCTCTCTCTCTTCTCCTCTCTCCTCTCTCTCTTTCTTTCTCCCGCCATTCTCTCTCTGCCGCCTTCGTTTTGCCTCCTACAGCCTTATTTCACGCTCGTTGAAACAACCCCAGAGTATTCTTCAATACTCGTTCCACTCCTTTTTTTCTTCTAAAAAAGAAAAAAAAAAAAAAAAAAATCGCCCCTGTGCACCTCTGCCTTCATTTTCATAAAACCACGAGCCTTGTCTCCGCGTCTTTCTTTCTCTCTCTCTGTCTCTCTCTGCGCATCTGCTTGTCGACTGATCACGAGAAGAAAAAAAAAACATCTCATAACGTCCTAGCAGTGACCATCGCGATCCTTTACGCCTCTTGAGTCAAAGAAGAAGAAGAAGAAAAAAAAAAATGCTCTTCCGAACCGCCACCTCTGTCGCCCTTTTGGCCTGCGCCGCCCATGTCAGTGCGCGCGCCGAGGCCCAGCCCAAGCCCTACCGCCTGGCCATGATGCCCGTCTTGGGCATAAGCCTCGCCCGTCGCGACACCAACGGATACCAGCCCGAGCAGTCTCAGTGCCATGACGGCGACACCTGCGCCGACGCCTGCGGCTCAGACTACACTGAGTGTCCTTCCAACGACGGCGTTGCGCATTGCTACAACCCGGCTGCCAAGCAGAACTGCTGCGCTGACGGCTCTGGCAGTATGTCGTTGGCTCCCCCCCCCCCGCGAGCTTAAAAAAAAAGAAAAAGAAAAAAGAGAGAGATTCCCTTTATGCGTTGGCTAACAAAAGAGCGACAATATAGACTCCTGCGACGAGGGCTACTACTGCACCCACGACCACGCTCTCAAGACCTGGTGCTGCCCGGACAACATGGACCTCGCTGCTTGCGCCGCTGCTTATAGCGTTACCGGCGGCCTCGAGAATGCCACTCCCACGCCGTCCAGCACTTCCACCTCGAGCAAATCCACCACCAGCATCGCCACCATGACTTCCGTCACCACTACCGCCGCCGCCGCCGCCGCCACCTCCACCTCCACCACTGCTGCTGCTGCCGCTCCTACAACCACCAGCACTACCGAGGTGACTTCCACCACCGCCGCTGCTCCCACGACCACAGCTGCCCCTTCGACCACTTCGGCCCCTCACGCCACCGTCGTGACTGAAGTGGACGAGGAGACCACTACTGTTCCCTGCACCAACAGCGCCGGCCTCGCCAGCGCCGGCTTCACCAGCGCTTACGGAGGCCACGGAGGCTACGGAGGCTCTAACAGCACCGCCACCATCGCCGTGCCCATCAAGCCCAGCCAGTCCAAGACTCCTGTCCCCCCTGCCGCCTCCATCTCGACGGGCGCTCCCCAGTCTTCCCAGCCTTCCACCATCAGCGGTGCCGCAACGTCTAGTGCTAGCGCCCTGCTGCTGCTCGCTGCTGGAGTGATTGCGCTTCTGTAAAAAAAAAAACAAATTCGTGACGGAGTAGAGGCGTGGTATCAACGTCGGGTAGGCCAAGGAACAGAAGAGTTCACTGCTCAGCGCGGCCACGAGGTTACGAGTCTAACGAATAGCGCACACATTTTTTTTTTACGGCGCGGGTTCTTGGAGATGGGGAGACCCGTTTTTTCTGTTGGTTTAAGGGAGGTTTAGGATTATTCTCAAGTCTTGTTTTATGCATCTTTTGGTTTCTTCGCCCCCCACCTTTTTTTTCCAAAAAAAAAAAAAGTGCAGTGATTCCCCTTCGATAGTTGTTGTAATCTCCAATCTCTTATTTTCTTGGAGTTTGCAGCAGGATATTTGTGGTGTTTTTTTTTTCTTTTTTCTTTTTTCTTTTTTCTTTTGCAGGAGGCTATATGTTCAGGGGGACAGAAAAGAAAAGAAGAAGAAAAAAACCATTTTGACTGCTCGAGAGGGCGAGAGGTTTTTTTTTTTTTCTTCTTTCTTTCTTTTTCTTTTGAAATTGCTATACTCGTGCATCATGTACCTCTTTGCAACCTACAACTTCCAGTACCTACAGTACCTCACCCTTATAGTATATTAATACTTCTAGTATTAGTATTGTCCTCTTTGACAAGAGTTTTTTTTTTTTTTTTTTTTTTTTTTTTTCCTTTGTCATTATTATTGTTTTGTCTCTGTGGCCTGTGCCTCGATTTTCCAACCAAACGAAATCTTTTTGCCGCCAATAATACTCTGACCAAGTACGTATCAGAAGTGCTTAATTTGTTTCTTCCCCAAGATGGAAGGGGATGGATGAGTCGTTGTAGTAATTTATTTGAGTAAGCAGCATTAGCAGTCTGACTGGGTCGACTGGTCTGGCCTTATGATATCATCGATTCTCCTCATCATCCATCATCCCATGCGCTTTTGCCCGCACAGATGTATAGATAGATGTAACTGCAGATACTCAAAAAAAAAAAAAAAAAAAAGGCGGGACGAGAACTGAATCGTGGGGTAATTCAGGGGAAGGAAGCGAGCGAGGTCCCAGGGGGGGGAGAAGCGGCACGGGAACTGTGTGCCAAATAATTCGAGCTGTCGTCAATTGCGATGCGACGCGATGCGATGCGATGCGAAAAATGCGAAATGGGCCTTTACTGCTGCCACCTCTGCAATTTTCACTGCTGAATATATATATATATATATATATGTATATTTGAAATAAATCTGGTACACTTGTCTTAGACATTGTTGCGCGCAATGCTGTCGGTGAGAGTCATTCACGAGTCATCGATAACACGAAGAAAAAAAAAAAATGTTTGATATACTATATAAATATGGCTGCAGCGCGTACGTTGGTTCCAACCATTTAGAATTGGCGTCGGAATGCGGGCATTAGACTCTTGTGTGTGTTTCCCCAGAGTGAGTCACTGGCCGACGGCTTGCTGCTTTTGTTTTGGTTCTAGAGCCATTTTATTTTATTTTATTTTATTTTTAAAAAAAAATCTCCAATTCAAGAAATTTGAAATCTGCTATTTAGTTCTGCCATCTTGATTCAATTTCAAAACCCCCTTTTTCCTCTCCTGGCTTTTGCGCAAACGAACGAGAAACATGGTTGCGAATCAAACTGCCTGTAGTTTGCATTCGCTCTTTCTGCCAGTAGTTTGCATTCACGAAGCCCCCATTCGGTTCAACTTTCATCTCTGTTTTCAACCTTCCAAGCCACGACGTACCGCATTAGAAGACACCCAATAAAAAACAAAACAAAACAAAACAAAACAAACACAAACACATACAAACATACAAGCTGAAAAACGATTTTATATACCTATTTCGCCAGAATGACCTCCATGGCAGCCGAGTCTGTGGCCACCATTCTCTGCACGGCCAAGCAGACTCGCTTCAACATTGGCAACACCAGCTACCGCGAAGTATGTCGGATCCACAAATGTCTCTGCTGGCGGGCTGTGGCGAGTTGCTGACGTAGAGCGAATAGCTCGACATTGACGGCCTGACCATCGTCGTCACCTCTGGCGAGAACGCGGACAAGCCTGAAAAGGCCGCCGGCAAGCCCAAGGGCAAATCGAAATCACAAGGCCTCGAAATCTTATCCAATGCCAAGCTGCGGTTGAAGCCAGGCCAGCGCTATGCCTTGGTTGGCCGCAACGGCACGGGGAAGTCGAGTGAGAGGATTCTTCTTCACATTGCTAGCATTTGACATGTTTTTTTTTTTCTTTCTTTCTTTTTTTTTTTTTTTGCCCGACGTGACTGACTAAGGAGTTCTCTCCGATCTCTGTAGCGTTGCTTAGAGCTATTGCTCGGAAACTCATTCCCGGAATTCCAGAGGGCTCCAGGATTGCCCTCTTGCAGCAGACAAGGCTCACGGAGCCCGACGGAGATGATGGGACCGGAGAGGAGAGCAAGGGCGAGGGGACCGTCTTGCAGGAGGTCATTGAGCGCGCGACGGCACGAAGCCTGGTCGAGCGGGAAATCAAAGGTGTGTGTGTGTGTGCATGTCTTTTTTTATTTATTAATTTTTTTTTCTTGGCTACGCAATGAAGCTGCTGCTTACATCTGCCAGTCCTCTCGGATGGCGTCGATGCCTCGGATCCCTACGCTCCTGTTCGGGCGCTGCGAGGCCTCAAGCACGAGAAGCTGCAGAAACGCCTCTTTCTCGTGGATAAGGAAGCCAGGCTCCGTAGCGGCGCCAGAGGCCTTCAAGCGAGGAAAGCTCTAGTCGCGTTTGAGAAGATCGTTGCCGATTCGCAGGCCTTGTAGGTTTGACTGGTGCCCCCTCCCCCCCTTCCCCCAAAGTCCATCCACGCCGCTCATCATCTCGTTGCTGACATCTTTTTTTTTTTTTTCGTGACAAAACCCCCTATCGTTAGGCTAGACCAGGCAGATGACGAAATCTCTGCCGAAGCTCTTCAGGCGGAGACCCAGGAGGCGGCCGACATGCTGGCCGATCTGCAGAGTCAGGTCGAGCCCTCGAGACTGGCTCAGATCGAAGTCCAAGCCCGGGGCATTCTCGCGGGCCTCGGCTTCACCGGGGCGTACATGGAAAAGCCGCTGTCCAGCCTCTCCGGAGGCTGGCACATGCGAACTGCCCTCGCCTCGGCGCTGCTGCAAGAGGCCGACATCCTGATCCTGGACGAGCCCACCAACTTCCTGGACCTGCTCGGAATCGTCTGGCTGCAGCGCTACCTGCAGTCGCTCGCGGACAAGGAGAAGCCCCCCACGCTCATCCTGGTCTCTCACGACCGCGACTTCGTCTCGCTCTGCACGGATCTCCTCATCCTAAAGGACAAGCAGCTGACCTACTTCCACGGAGACGTCCAAACCTACGAGCGGTCGCAGTCCGAACGCAGGCAGTGGCTCGTCAAGATGAAGGAAGCCCAGGACAAGCAAAAGGCCCACATGGAGAAGACCATTGCCCAGAACCTCAAGGCCGGCAGGGCCAACGACGACCAGCACAAGATTCGCCAGGCCAAATCGCGCCAGAAAAAACTGGACGACCGCTGGGGGATGCAGGTCAGCGCCAAGGGCACCAGGTTCAAGCTGAATAGGGACCTCGCCGGCTTCTTCCTCACCAGCCGGGAGGGCGTCGAAATCCCGCCCGAGCAGCGGCCGGTCGTCATTTCGTTGCCCGAGCCCCCGGAGCTCAGGTTCCCCGGCTCGCTCATCTCGCTGGAGAAGGCATCCTATCGCTACTCGCGGCGGTCGCCAATGATCCTCGACGACGTCACCCTGACCGTCGGTATGGGTGACCGCATCGGCATCCTGGGCCTCAACGGGGCGGGCAAATCCACCCTCGTCAAGCTCCTCGTCGAGGAGTCTTCGCCATCGTCCGGCACCGTCGCCGCGCATCCCCGCCTTAGGCTGGGATACTACTCCCAGCATGCCGTCGAAGAGCTAAAGGCCATCGGCCGAGACGAGCAGGACCTGACGTCCCTCGCTCTCCTGACCCGGGAAGCTGCCGGCGCGCTCGGCGAGGGCGAGATACGGGGTTTGCTCGGCACGCTTGGCCTCCCGGGCCGCCTCGCGTCGGACGTGCCCGTCTCCAAGCTGTCCGGAGGTCAGCTGGTGCGGTGTCAGCTGGCCAGACTGTTCTGGAGGCGCCCGCAGTGCCTCGTCCTCGACGAAGTCACGACTCATCTCGACTACGAGACGGTGACTGCGCTGCGAGAAGCGCTGAGCGAATGGGAGGGCGCCGTCGTGCTGGTCAGCCACGACAGGTGGTTCATGCGCGGCGCGATACAGGGTCAGGTCGAAGACGAGGGGGGTGGCGGGGATGAGGACGGCGACCCGGAGGAGGAGGAGGAGGAGGAAACTGCGCGGAGGAGAGTCGTGTACCGACTCAAGGGAGGGGGGTTGACGGAGCTGAAGAATGGCGTTGACGATTTCGAAAGGATCATGGACAGGAGGGTGAAGAAGTTGCTAGAAGGCCTATGATTGTGAGAGGGGAAGGAAAGCCTTTTCAGGTGCCCCCGCGTTGACTTTTTGAAAAAAAAAAAAAAAAGTGATGGGAGGGAGGGAGCTATATATATATTATTAAGACGACATCACAAAGCATCCGTGTAGCATCCAAGTAGCATCAACGCAGTATCAAGAGCATTGATCAAACTGAGGCGCTTTAATGTTCCCACCTCTCCCCCCTCTCCCCCTTTTCCTTTTTCCTTTTTTTTTTTTTTTTTTTTTTTTTTTTTTTTTTTTTTCAATGCGCAAGCCCTCTTTTTCGTCCTTCAGCTGCTTGGCAGGACCCGTGAGTCAACCAACACCTGGAACCCGCTCTCCTCCTCCCTCTTCACAGACAGTTGCCCTCCCTTGGGGATATCCACAATCGTCCCATCGATGCATACTTTGCGCCACCGCTCATCCTCCTCCAGAATCGTGACTCTCACCTCGTCGACCTCTTGGTATCGCACCTCGTGGCCGTCGTCCCACTTTGCGCCAATATGCTTCCCCCCATCGTACGCCTTCATCATGACGTCCATCGTCCTCTCGCCCCCCACGGTGCCGAAGTGCACCAGCCGGAGCTTCCCGTCCAGGGGCTTGCTCGCGGGAGATATGGTGAACGTGCGCTCCAGGTTGGAGAGCGGCGTCACGAGCACGTAGGCGTGCCGGTCCCCGGGGATGGACTCCCAGCCCGACGGGGGCGGCGAGGGGCGCCGAACGTCCACCCGTGCCGCGTACGGGTGGGATTCGCGGAGGAGCTCTTGGGCGACCATGCCGAAGCGTTTGTCGCCGTGGATGCGGTACTCGGGGGTGTCGCTCTCGTAGACGATGCTGGAATGGAAGCCGTAGCTGGCGACCACTGCGCCGCGGAGGCGCGAGACGCGAGTTTCCTCCTTTGCGAGGTGGGCTGCGTCGTCCGCCGACGGCTCTCCGGCGGCCGGGGCGAATTTGACGATGCGCGATCCTGGGGAGAAGGACGCCTGGAAGAGCGGCAAGTTGGCAGATGCGCCGTTGAACAGCGTCCGCAAGCCCAGCACCAAGGGGGGAGAAACGTCGTCTCCCGCCTTGCCGTCGCCGGATGCCCAGAGGGGTTTGTGAAGCGAGTGGAAGAGGGCGTTTCCCGTGCCCAGCGGGAGGAGAGCCAACAACGGCTGCCGCTGCTCGGACGAAGACGGTGCATCGGGAGGGCTGCCGTTTACGACATCGACGATGCCGCCGTCGCCGCTCAGGAGGACAACCGTCCTCGACTGAGGCGATTTGCCCTCCGAGCCACCGAGCGAGGCCGCAAATTCCCGAACGCTCCGGGCATCTTTCGTGACGACAACGTTGGGCGGCTCTCGACCAGCCGCCCCGGATGATTGGTCCTCCACCACGCCCCAGAGAGGCTGCAGCACATCACGCCAGAACTGCAGGGCGAGGCCAACGCCCGACTTGGTGGACACGACAACATCGACCCCGCGCTCCCCCTTGACGGGGCGCAGATAGGCGGGCAGGCCGTTGATGCGGTGCTGCCGGAGCTCGTCCGGGATCGTGTCCGTCGACAAGAGGAGCAGCCGGAAGCGCTCTTCCGGGCTGCTGCTGTCCGGGTCCTCGACCAGGATGGAGATTGTGTAACCGGCCTCGTGGCCGAGGACAAACAGGAGGTTCTGACTCTTTGCTTGATCTGTGACGTTGCTGCCGTCTGTCCAACGGATGACGCCGTCGACGACTGAGACGTCGACGACTTTTGTCAGCCGCGCCTGGGATTTCGTAGAGCTCATTTAGGTGAAGATAGATAGAAACAAATGACAAGAAAAAAAAAAGGGGGGGGGGGGGGGGGGGTTTAAAGTAGTGATAAGTTTGATTTGATTTTTAGCGGTTTAAAAGTAGACGGGAGTAGATAAAAATAAAAAAACATGCGACACACAAAAAGGGGGAGGGAGAGGGGAAATATATAAAATCTTTAGAGGAGTTTTATATTCCGGCGGTTGTGACTTGAGTAACGAATGATTGCTTTGCTTACACGCACGACAAACTCTCCCCCCTCTATAACTATAAAAGCGTTGCAAGTTTAAAAAAAAAAACCTGGCGATAAACTTTCGGTCCTTAGTTGCAGCAGCGGGCGCACGCGATCCCGCGTTGACGCTGCGTGATTTTGCCCTTTTACATACACATACATGCATGTCTATACTAATATATACTATATATATACTATATATGTATATAATTTTTTTTTTCAGGTGGGGGGTTTTGTGGTGAGATGCTTGGTATCATCATTGCGTTTTCTTACCAGTTCCATGCATTTTTCGACGTAAGCGCATCCTTCCCGTCATGTCAGAAAGGATTTTAGTTTAATTAGATCTGTCTTTTTTTCTCTTTTTTTTCTTCTTTTGGTTGGCACTCTAGGATAGAATAGGATAGAAGTTCCTTTTTTTTTTTGATTTTTTTTTTTGATTTTAATTTTTTTTTTTTTTTGATTTTAATTTTTTTTTTTTTGATTTTAAAAATTTTCTTGGGCCATGACCAAAGCTGTCTGTTCATTAGTATCATACTACTACTTCGTATTGACCAATTATGCGGGTGGTTTTGTTTTTTTTTTTGCCGCTTCATCGGGCTTTGGCTTTGGACAACGGCCCCCAGTCTGGCCGAGGATTCATTTGATATCTCACGAGTTTCTGGGCATCCCGCCGGCGGCCCAACTGCGCGAGATTGTCGTCGAATACCAGGGTTTTCCGCAGCTCCAGTTCGCCCGGATTTAAAGACTCTTCACTCTGCTTGTCCGCCGTCTCGTCCGTCCGAGCCTCCTCTCCCTCCGCCTGGACGTTTTCCATTGTGCTGCTGCTCTCCCCGCCGACCAGCCCGGCAGAGCGTAAAATCTTCCAACCGGGCATCAGCGCGTTAAATTTTGATGCCTTGATGGGAGATTTTTGACGAATCCATTCCGTCATGATCCACCAAATCGTAGACCAAGGGGCGTCGGTCTTGACGCTGCCCGGCCGGCAGTGACTTCGACCAACCCGGTAGCCTAGATGGATCAGAGCGCCGCGGAACATGTCGTCGCTCGGGGCGGCGCAAGAGACCACGGTCGCCAGCTTGGAGGGGATGACGAAGAAGGGACAGCGATCAATCTTCGCGTGCGGAGCTTCCTTGGCGTCCACAGTAGGATCTGTCGCCGATCCCGGGATGATTTCTTCCAAGGCAGTCCGTAGCATGCCTTCCAATCTCCGGAGGGTCCTATACACTTCTGGCGACGCGTCGGGAATTTGATCGAGCAGCCTTAGGATAAAATCCGCCGAGTGGATGTGGCCTCCATACATTGGACCGTTCACATGCATCTTGTGGCCGCAGTGTTGGCAGCGTCTATCCGTGGTCGGCCCTGCCGCCATGATGTGCTTGTAAAACAACCCGTCTCCCTTCTTGTTCGGGATTGGCTTGCTTCTCAGGAGATACTGAGTCTCGAACGCGGAGCAGCCGTGATCGCAGCTGTAGACGAGCATGGTCTTGGAGCCCAGGAACTTGACGGCCTGCGGCGATTTGGTCACCTGGATGAATAATTTTGTGTAGAAATCGACGGAGAGGGACAGCAAAGGCTCAATGGCCAGGCCGTACCGGGCGCCGGACGTAGCGACCGCGTTTAGAATCAGCCGCAACCCGGCCTCGTGAGAATGCATCCCCTTGACGGGAGTGCCCCCATACAAGGCAAAGGCCTTTTCGCAGTAGCTATGTCCCGCCCACACGGCGCTGTCGGTGCAGGTGATGCACAGCAGACCGCCGTCGTCTCTCACGGCCTGCAGAGCCGCGTCGAAGAAGGGCGCGGCGGTGCCGTATGGATCCAGGTCGATGACGTCAAACTTGTTAGATTTTGTCGGATTGCCGTGGCGGTCCCTCTTGGAGAGGTCATCTGCGATGGCGCGGTACATGTGCGCGAGGGCGTCCTCGTTCGTCACCGAGATTATGCCGTCGAGACCGTTGTGATTCACGTTGAGCCTGATGGATTCGGCCGCCGATTTGGACAGGTCGTTGGCGTTTATCGAGGTGACGAAGGGAAGCTCATGGCCGTATCGAAGCGCTCGCAGCCCAGATGCCGATAAGGCATCCAGTATCCTGAATGTCGCTTTGTGAGTCTTTTGCTCGTCCGAGGCTTCGGTCGCTTCCGGTTCAGCTGAAGGGCTGCCATCGTCTTTCTCGTCCCGCTTCCGCTTATTGCCTTGCTTATTTGGCCTCGCCAGGATCCTGTATTTCCTCTTCTCCAATATATCTTCTCCATAGGTTTTGATGGCGAGAACAGAGAGATCTCGGTTGTACTGCTGGATCGGATTGTAAAACACTTGCTGCACTTCTCCTTCGTCATCCACAATCTTGGCAATCTGAGGCACCAGGATAGTTGCCTTGCCCTCCCTCACCAGTTGGAACAGTTTCCCATCCTTCTCGACCGTGTCAACCTCGGCGGTGCCTACCATTGGCGCAACTGAAGCGAAGCGATATCTTCCAACAATGCGCCGAGCCGTGCGGTTTGTGACTTTTGCGGTGATGCTGACAGGCCTCAATGCCCCTGTAAGACGCAGCAGGTGCTCCAGCGTAGCAGAGGCGCTCTGGAACACGCAATATCAAAAAAGCAAATCTGGTCAACAATCTGCTTGGCAAAAACGACGATGACTTGAGGAAAGAAAAGCTTCAAACTCGGCAACCTCCCAAGGAACCCACAATTTTTATTTTTTGGGGGGGTTAAGATATTCTGCCGGTTATTGCAGAGGCGGTGAGAGGCAGATGGTCCCACTACCCCATTGTCATTTCGGGGATTCGGAATAATAGTTATCACAGTTTGACAGGGCATGTTTTTGTTTTGTCCAGGCAAGGTAATACGTACTAGTATGACATTTGTTTCTTGCAATTTTCTGTTGTTTTTTCAACATGCATGCCTCCAGCAGGCGTTGGATTCCTCGTGTTGTGTGTATGTAAATTGACAGATTTTTCTCATTCGCATCACGGATGTTTTGCATAGGAGATGGGGGCTGAACCAATGACATGTTCTCACTTGCATCCCAAGGGAGAAAAACACGGAAGGAGGGGTTTTTTTTTGGACTATATCCAGCTCAATCCTGTAAACATTGAAATCCATCAGAATGCTGCGCAATTTTGGCTGATAAAAATAAAAAAAAAATAAAAAAAATCAAAAATTCAACAAAAGGTGTTCTTTTGTCATGGGACCCCTTTTCTTTTCTTTTCTTTTCTTTTCTTTTCTTTTCTTTTTTTTTACCCTTTTCCTTTTTTTTTTTTACCCTTTTCTTCCTCCTCTCCCTTTTCCACAGCTGCCTGCCTAGTGCTTGTACGACACATGTCAAAGTCAGGCAATGGAGACCTGTGCGCGGCGCCCCCTCTGTCCTTCCATCCCATCCCCAGATGATCCTTTCGGCTGCTGCTCTCGATAGGATAGGGCTTCGCTTGAGCTTGTATTGGTGCCGAATAGAAATCGGCATCTCTTCGCGTATTCTCGCTCCAACCATGTGCTTAAGCCATCTCCGTCTGCAGGCACCTCCTTGCTGTGAGGTAAGAGCTTCGTAGATGCTTGGAGCGCGGGTTCTCCGGCTCCTTCTTTCCGCCCAACACAGACGAAGAATAGACGAAGAATTAGCCGACCATTGTCGAGCCAGCTTTTATTTCTTCGTCTTCCTTGTCCCTCTTCTCCCTACGCGGCCAGCATATACTGAGACTGCCCTGCAACTCGATATCCAGGCCAGAACAGAGAGCCCCTTCACCAAGATTCCGCCTTTACTTTGTCTTGTCTGCAACCCCAATCACTCGTCATGTCTAAGCCAGTCAAGGGCAATACCACCACTGAAGCTCCCATGCTCCCACCTCTTTCTGTCGGGACCGGCAGTCATACTTTGCCAACCGCCGGTTCTCATGCAGACCATTCCAAGCCTCCGGCTCCGGCCCCGGCGCCAGCTCCGGCCCCGGCGCCAAGCGGCTCCCCTAGTGTTCCTTCGGGCCCTAAACCTCACAAGCCTCCGGAAGGTCACCAGCATCACCAAACGCCTCGTCACAGATTCCTCACGCCTGCCGAATGGGGAATCGTTGCCCACGGCATAGGCGGCATTCGAGATCGGGAGCAGCAGACGCCAATCCACCCGACGAGCTGGCTGTGGCCACCCAAGGGCATGCCTCGGGGCTTGTACAAGGACACCGTCACCCAGCGTACCAAGTTCTTCTACCTTTACCACGCGTCGAGCGGCGTCAGGTGGATCCTGATGCTGCTGCAGCTCTTCATTGGGGCGACGTTGACTGCTCTTGGTTCCATGTCCTTTGAACAGGGCACTCCAATCACGGTCCTGGGAGCTGCGAATACCGTCATTGCCGGCCTTCTCGCCTTCTTGCAGAACAGCGGGCTGCCTGATCGATACCGCTATGACAAATCCGAATTCGAAGCACTGGAAGACCACATCAAGGAAATTCTCGACTCCGGCATTGCCCCGGCGGACCAAGCCACTGACCAGATCCTCGCCGAGTGTTTTGACCTGTACCAAGATGCCAAGGCAACTGTGTCTGCCAATTTGCCGGCAAACTACATGTCTCGAATTGCCCAACAATCGAGCCAAAGGTCCGGAAGTCTTGTCCAGTCGAGCTCTCATTCGACCATGTCGAAGCAACTGGCGCTGCCGTTTGCTGGCGGAGATTCCATTGCTGCTCTGGCCGGTGGGAAATAATGTTTGAAATGCTACTTCATTCGGCGCGGTTCCCCTTTAAACAAACGCCTGCTCTCGATTTTTTTTTTTTCCCTTTTCTCTTTGCTAATCAAGATTGTTCGTCATTTAACAGCTCCATCTTGCAGAGATGAATGACACGGTTTTATATGATATACTTGCGACGCTAATCCGGCTCCGAGCATTAACTACCATTTTGATGAAATTATGTTGCGGCTATTGGCATGAGAAGAGAGATTTCAACCAGCTCCCGGACCGACCATGAAAATAACAACCCGGCATGGGGATAATGGACAAACGCATGGTGATGATGCCTGCTAGGAGTGCACCAAACACGGGGCTTCGAGGTTTTCTTTTCACCACTTGGCTGGGACGGCGGGGGGGCTGTTTGTACTGTAACATTAGATGGCGAGCGTTTTGGTCTGTGTTCTCCGACGGGCATCGTCGTATGAGATTAATTGATCGTCCTAAAAAAAAAAAAAAAAAAAAAAAAAAAAAAAACTTTTTTTGGTCTCCGAGATCCGCAGATGAATACATCAATTAGAGATCTCACCTCATCGTGCAGCGTTCTACCGAGTTGGCGGCCTATACGAGTGTCGTCCTGCCTGTTGGGAGTAGGATCATGCCAAACGTTTCCCATCTTCTCCCTTCCATCTTCAACGCAATCTCTTCCCTTTTCATTAATTCTCTTTGCCATCATTGCCAAGAGCTCGTCTCCGTTCGAGTGTCTAGACTTTCCTTGTTTCGTCGGACAATGCGGCGCCCTGGCGAAGTCGTAAAAGAGGGAGGACAATCTTATCTCGAACAGCAAAGATGAGGGCTGTCCACGGAGAGAGTTGTTGAATAAAGAGCAGAAAAGCGTAGACCGGGAGATAGAATTGCATTGCTTGTCGTATACTCAGGAGTTCTCATCCAGGAAAAGAAAGAAAGACAAAAAAAAACAATTTTTTTTTAAAAAAAGGCATAATTACACAAACTGTAAGAAAGTTCATAACTCCATAGTAAAGTATACGTTTTCATCATGAAAAAAAAATACCTGTACACCATTTCCCATGACCAGTAATGCCCTTAATGTATATTATCTTGACATCGTCATCTAATCAATCAATAATCATCCAGCTGACAAGGACGCTGGACTGGCTCGCTTGCTCGTGCTGCGCAACGTCCGCCCGCTGCTGCCGTCCGTCTCCGTGTCGACGGCCACGCTGCTCTCCCTAGACAGCCGCGAGGGTATGTCGGGCGTAACAGACCTAGAATCAGCGACCGGCCGCCTCGCTTTCGGCATTGACGCCGGCTTTCGGCGCTTGTCCGCAGCGGGAGCCTGCTTGCGCGGTGTCTGTCCATCGCTGTCAAAGACCAGAGGCGTCTGGCTCCTCGAGGAGCTCACTGACGAACGGCGCACGCTGCTGCCCCTGCGTTTGCGCTCTGCGCTCGCCAGACGGTGGTGAGCCGTCTTCTGTGGTTCGCGGCGAGGGCGAGGCGGCGGGCTCTGGCGCCAGGGGAGCCACCACAGCCAGCCGTATTGGTCCTTTGCCACCTTCTTGTCGTGCTCCTTGACCTTTTGCCGCAGCAGCCGCCGGCGTTCGTTCTCTCTCTCCCAGTATTCCGTGCGGTAAAGCTCCCAGTTCTCGCGAAACGTGGCCGAGAACGGCTTGGGCAACAGCAATAGCTTGACGTAGTCGCCGCCGGGCGCCAAATCCTCCTCGTGGCCGCCCAGCTCGTCGTCGTCGGGGGGGACGACCAGGGTGGGGTGGTTGTCGCTCGTGAGCCGGAGTTCCTTTTCGACCTGGCGCAGAAGATGCGGCTCGACGAGGCGGTACGACGAACTGGCCGTGTGCGAAAAGATGCCGTAGGTCAGGAAAAACCCAATGGTCGACAACGCCTCGGCCCACCACGTCTGCCGGATCACGACGAGCTTGCAGTTGAAGCCGCGCAGACCTCGGTTGGAGATGGCGAACCAGCGGCGCGGCCACCGGATGCCGCGATCCCAGATGCCCGTTGCCCAGACGAGGCCGGCGGTGATGATGCCGCCCATGAAGCACACCTTTTGCGCGCCCTCCACCGCCCAGTATATCGAGCCGCCAACGCCGCGGCCGTCCTCCCGCGGCGCAAAGTAGAGCTTGTAGCCGAAGAAGACGACCCAGAGCGTCAGGATGGCCAGGAAGAAGGTGTGGTGCCGCTTCCGGGCCCGCAGCTCCAGAAACTGGGCCCGCAGCGAGGCCTCCAGGATCAGCAGGTTCAGGTAGATCATGGAGGGAGAGCTCGGCGTGTGATGCAGAGGATCGCCTGGCCTGGCCGGCACCGGCAACAAGGGATTTGGGCCCGGGCCGGCGTCGGGTTTGGCATCGCTGGCGGCGGCGGCGGCGGCGGCGGCGGCAATGGGAGCGCCCTTGACGATGGAGTCGAGGTCGTCGGCCATGGTTTGCGAGCAGCCGCCGGCTCGGGCTCGAAGGCTTGGGCGTGGAGGCGGCGGGAGTCGCAGGAAAGCCGACCTGGTCGTATGAGGCAGATGAAGCCGGAGACAAAAAGCCCGTGTCTCTCAGCCTTGCTAAGGTGGATGGGTCGGGTATCTTTGTACCGCCTCGTCTTTGCAACGCTGTCATTGGCTGCCTTGCGGGTAGCCATAACGGGAGAGTCATCGCAAGGCAGCGTGCACATGCGCTCCATACATAACATACTGTGTCTTTTCATCAACCAATCAACAACCAATTGAACTTTTGCAAACATTATATGACCAGCAGTTAATAGAACGAACATCCCATGAGAAGCCGACGTCCCGTCTTTCGCATTTCCACGGAACCGCCAATAGGCTCATTTGAGCATTGGCCTTGCGCTCCTATGTATTGTAACTAGCGGGACTAATGGCAACAAGAAGCATGCAGGCAGTGCAAAACGATTATCCTTGCTGTTTAGAGGCTTGACAGACGTCCAAGCGTTGCTTAATACAGTATATTGAAGATGGATTCCTTACTTCTTTTCGTTGTATTCATTTCTCTGGAATAGGTGTTGCGAAATTCTGCAGACCGAATTCTAACATGGGATTCTGCACCAAGTTGAAAATACCGAGGGCTTCTAACTAACAGGCAAATTCCCCCTTTTTGTGTGAGCACTGCAAATAATTCGGTTAGATAGAGCTTTGTGTAAGATGCGGAATACCCAGTACGTAAGGGTTCGTATGACGTTGAGATGATCACTGTCGTTTTTCTTTTTCCCGCTCAATTACTCAACTTTTTCAGCCCAAGTTATTTTTTTTTCCTAGGAGTGCCCGCAAAACTCCAAATTTATGAACTCACAATTTCGTCATTTTAGAGTTCGTGTAAGTTTCGTTTGATTACACAGTATCTTCTTGGTTTCATCTCTATTTGAGGGGGGGGGGAAACCCCCAATTCAACCCCATCCACATAGCAAACGAATCAACTATCTTACCTCTGGCCCTTTGAAATCGCTTGTTCGTTTTTGCGAGCATTGAACCTTCAGAGCAACTTAATCATCATGGATTACAAGGCAGCATTGATCAATGGAACCAATGTTGGGTCCAAGGGTGATTCCGACGCAGTGACCAGCCATATTCAAGATGCGCCGGTCACGCTCCGAAGAAAGCCGTTCGTCCAGCCAGCGGGAGATGTGAGGCTCTCGCATATAGGTACGGGCTGGCGTGAATGGACGAACATCAAAAATGCACAGGGCGTGTTGACTGAGAAACTATACTTAGGGACGCCGAGAGCCAATTTAGCCGCAACGTACGAGCACCCTGAAGGCACGCAAGCAAGTAACTGGGCAAGAGAACACCAGAAACAGACAGTGCGTTTGCTCTGGTGAATCCCCCTTGACATGTTACTCAAGCTGACCCGTGGAATTTTCAAAAGGTTCTGCAGCAACACTGCGATTTCTTTGACCAGGTGAGGGAGTCCGGCCGGCCCCTTGCAGCTACTTTTTTTTTTCGAGGTTTCTAACTTTGACATAGGATAAAGACGGTATCATCTGGCCTCTAGACACATTTAGGGGTCTCCGCGCGTTGGGTTTCAACTTGCTCCTGTGTCTGCTATCCGTCCTCATCATTCACGTCAGCTTTTCCTATCCGACGGTCTCCGGACGCCTGCCCGA
Source organism: Trichoderma cornu-damae (assembly GCA_020631695.1). Classification (NCBI taxonomy): domain Eukaryota; kingdom Fungi; phylum Ascomycota; class Sordariomycetes; order Hypocreales; family Hypocreaceae; genus Trichoderma; species Trichoderma cornu-damae. The sequence goes on from CM036089.1 coordinate 2,821,317, forward strand.
CCCTTTCTTCCGCATCTACCTCGAGAATATTCACAGAGATAAACATGGAAGCGACAGCGGAACATACGACAACGAAGGCCGCTTCGTGCCTCAGAAATTCGAGGACATGTTCTCCAAATACGCCAGCGACAAGGACTACCTCACCGTGCGGGATATGTGGGACATGCTCAGGGGGCAGAGGCTGTTGGCGGACCCGTTTGGCTGGGGAGGAGCCATGTTTGAGTGTTTGTCCGAGACTTTCCTTTATTCGAGAGGCGCACAGGTTAACTGATTGACTGTAATACAGGGCTTGCAACCTACGTACTCCTCTGGCCCGAGGACGGACGCATGAAAAAGGAACATATTCGGAAGCTTTACGACGGGAGCCTCTTCTACGAGATGGCCAAGGAGAGGAAGGATACGAGCAAATGAAGCCATCGCTGGCGCTTTGTACGGTGAAACACGCATACATTAAAAGAAAAGTATATGGATAGCGCGAGAGATGTTGGCCCATTCAACAAGTTGGCACAGGATGTGTCTGCCATATGTAACATACTACACCCACGCCGGGTACCTATGCTTATAGCAGCGCAAATTTCTTCTACTACCAGAATATGGCCATTTTCTCCATCTCGTTGGGTATTACTAGGTTCCATTTGCCCAAAGTCCACAACGCCAAACAGCCACTTCCTTGAATCCATACTAAAGCAGGCCCAACATTGGGCTTCAACTTTGAAAACGCATTGCGAGACCCCAAATATGGCCCATGTAATCTCAGCTACAAAGCCACCCTCTAATATCGCTCTCGTTTCTCTCTCCATTTAGCTTTCTCGTCATCCCGTGCTTTGCTAGCATCTCTGCATCTCTGACCTTGTCCAGTTTTTCTTTTGTTCCTGTAGTTCCCCCATGCTTTCTTCTACCTTGTCGATCTTTATCTCTTCTAGGGTCGAAAGGTTTTGCGCTCTAGAAATCCAGAACGCTCGAAATCAGCAAGCACAAGATTGCCGCTGTGTTCATTGTAGAGGATGTTGCGCGGCTCCGCGTGGCGGTGAAGAACCCCCAAGTTTGTGTATTGCCTCGAAGATCCTGGCGGCCGCATCCGCCGCGTCGAGTGTGCTGATCTGGCTGATGGTGTGCTCAAAAATGGGCCGCCCGGGCTCAGCCCAGAAACATGAAGCGCGTATAAACCCGGCCGCCATACTGTAGCAGTATGGAAGAACCAGATCTATACCGCCAACACATGCGGGAATGTGCTTTTCTTGAATGGAAAGGCGACGATCGTATATTTCGTTTTCATGCTGTAAACGGGTCCAACATTACAGACTGGTAATCTTTGCTTTATATGGTCTACCATGCTTTATAGCAGACGATGGGGAGTCTCTTTTTGTTTTAGCTCGTCAAGTCGACCGACAAGAATGGTGTTTCGATGAAAAGCTCTTGGCTTTGAATAAGCTAATTTTTCATACTATAATACAACAATGCACTTTTATACGCACTGTGCTTACCTATTATAATGCTCATCCACCATAATATGTTGTGTGAGTAGTAATAATATATCTTATTTCAAACACCGTTTCCCTATACACCACATTGTGGAAGATACATGCCTACGATAACGACCATGCCGAAGACAAAATCTCGACACTTACTAGACCACTCTCTTAATTTGGAGATGGCATTTTGCGACAACAGCCAACCCTGTCTTCCACCCTCCCGCAGGTAGCACTGGGTCTATAAATGAGCGCTGAAGACGAGTGTGCGGTTTACCAAGTCCTCATTAAAAACGCTTTCACTATAGTCGGGAATCTTGGGATGGAACCAGACATGTACCCAGTTTGCTTCATCCAATGCATTGAAAAAGCTACAGCTGTATATATATTCTCTATGCGGCGATGGTCGGTATAAAGACCTGAACATCAAAATTGTCGCAGTCAGACAATATTGCATCTAAAAGAAATTGCACCACTGCCATCTCGTCTTGCGAGGACTAAAACGGGCCTCACTGCATCACAGATCAGGAGTATGCTGGAATGGTAATGCAAGGCTTGTTTTCTCTAGCTATGTCTCCTGCTATCTCGATAGCCTTGATAGGTGCCCAGCTGACTAATATGTATACAAGGTGATAAAGTTGACGAAGATGAGAAGGTGCAAAACTCTCTGTATTCTGCTATGCTGATCTATGAAGGAAAAAGCAAGCTACAAACAGGCTGGAAGATAAAGTCTTCTTATGTAGACGGACTTGTGGCAGGCTACGGCTTGCCACAGGAGATCACGTGTGGCCAGACACATATAATTATTAATACAAGGAACAAGGTGCCGGTAAGGTGCCTCTTCGCCTTCTAGCACCCTTGACCCGGGTGGAAGCCACAAGGTGGACGACTACACCACCAACATGTCGTGCTGTAGGCAAAGATACCCTAATCCAACTGTGCGGACAGCTCCCCACACTATTTTTGCCAGATGTCCGAGTCTGTGTTAATAAATGTATCCAAACAGGCGTAATCAGGGTGACGACATGGTCATGCTGGGGCGGTTACCGAGACGTAGCCCAAAAAGTCAAGTAGTTGGTAACCTTATCGTAGACAAGCTGGTTCTGCTTCACGAAATCTTTGAGCAATAAAAACGTACTGGAATATACCTTGAATTCCATCAGAAGATGGAACGTATGTCAGAGAAGTTCAGCACGGCAATGGGGGAGTCGGAAGGCCGACAATGAAAATAGTCCAAAAAGACAGACGCTAAAATTGACAAACTGAAAGCCATTGCGACGCGACATATATACATACTGGAGCAAGCAATGCAATAACGTTTATGAAAGAGTGGCGTCACTAGGACTGGGTAGATGGGGCTGAGAAAAAAAAAGATCTTCCGAGATTAAAACAAAAGGAAAAGAAATCAAACAAGCGATCAATTTATCTGTGTATTGCTGGTCCTCTACCCTTACTAGAGGAAAAGAGAAACTCTCCTGCCTTTGTATATGTGAATCCACCTGTAGGTGCCGGAAGCGGCGCCCCTCGGTCAGCTCAGCTAAATTATACTATCTAGGAAGTGACAGTTCCTTCTTTCCAAGAAAAGGAACCTTGTCACAGTAAAGTTTCACTGGATGTGATGATTAGTCATGAATTGGTTAGTCATACATCCGTGAGATGAACAAATTAGCTATCTAGTCAATCTATAGCCATCTATTCAATCTCTCAATATCTTATCTTTTAACATAAATGCCAGTGCCTGTGCTGCGCGAATCGTTCAGACTTCTTTTGTGCTCCTCTGGCTCGATCAAGGGCGTGAAATGCACAGAAAGGATGATGATCCTTTCTGCTGACTCATCGATCGATGCCTGTCACTTTCTGTGACAATCCTCTTTGCTTGTTGAGGATTACATATGCATGTACGGAGCGCGGAGTAGCTAAATCTATCTACCTTATCTACCCCACAGATGCATGACTAATCGATGCATGATGCCCGTCCGGCCAAGACCTCAGACCTACGAGGACGCACCCTTTGGCCGGCTCCAAGGGCAGCAACCCCTAACCCTTGAGAGCTAATCCGTGCCACTGCCTCCAAGTCACTTTATTGTGACACCTAAGGTGCTTAGTATACGGAGTAGCTATAGATTGACTAGATGGCTATAGAGTGAATAGATGGTTATAGATTAAATAGATAGCTACAGAGTAAATAGATAGCTGTAGAGTAAATTGATAGTCGTGAATCACATAGATAACTATTGTAATGGCACAAATGGTTTGAAGAAGGATGGTTTCTCTTGTCTAGCTATGCCAGAGGGCGCTGCCTTTTCTAGGTGGGCCAGCTGACGAAGATACATACAGTGCTGCTAAGCTGTGGGTTGGTGCGTCTCTACACCGTGTGGGTCTGGTCCATCTGGTCCAAAAGATACCCAACAACTCCCTCCCCTTAGAAATCGTTCGTCCTGAATGTGTTAATTAAACTTGATGTTTATTTGTGTTTGGGCAGCTTTAGTGTGCTCTGGGGTTTTTTTTTTGTCAAGTTCCGGAGCATCTTGGAATAAAATTTTGGATATACTTGTCTACAAGTCGCAAATGTACTGCCGACCTCGAAGGTATTATCTTGCATAGCTTTGCTTAAGTATATGCGTTTGTCGTGCCATGGCTGTCTTGAGTTTGTTGATTTGAGCGTTTGTTTTGTTGTGGCTATACATTGATGGGATGGCTATAGATCTACTACATGGCTACATATTTAAATAGATGGCTATAGACATGCAAATTTTTTTTAATATATATACATATTGGCGCTGATTGGTATTACATCTATAGCCTTGGACCCTTGGAAAAGATGATTTAAATTAAAGATATAATATCCTAGTGTTTTATACAATATTTCAGTGCAGGTGTATGGGAAATAATTAGATTAGGTGGGTAAATCTAGCTTGTGGCAAGTGTTACTACTGCTAAAAAAAAGAATTTGTCAAGGTCCAAATATGACCTTTGTTTTTTTACAATGCAAGGAATATGCTGATAGCTTGCCACTTCCCTACCCGGGGCCATCGTGAAAAGTTCGGCGTTCATCTGCTTATTCGCCTACACCTAGTAGGTCCCCAGCGGATGAGGAAATTGCAGAACTTCGACGCCAGCTGCAAGAGGCGCGGCGTGGAGTTGACGAACAACGACGCCAAGTCGAAGAGCAAACAGCGCCAGGCTTTGCAACAGCATCTCGAGAGCTGCCACTCACTTCATCTGTCCATGCAGGTTGTGACTGCGCCCGGCTTTACGACGCGCGGGGACGCCACCAATTCCAACTGGCCGCATTTTTCCCTCGTCGAATTGTCCCCTGGGATGGGTGACGACGTTTGCGACGAGACAGGAAGAGATCTGGGATACTTGGTCTATCAGCTGGCGACTCCTTCCACTCGCTACCCAAATTCGACTTTGCTTTCGCATCCAGAAAGACTTGCCGCCGCCGTTATCATGCAACTTCTCTCTTATATGATTGCCAAGGGCCTTCAATACGGCCATCTTTGCGCAGGAGAGGCTTGAGGTTTTCGTCTTTCTTCACATCCCCAATGACCTTTCTACAGTCTACTTGTCCCGTATGTGATCCTGGTATGGACGTAATGGACGGCGATGAGAAAAGATACTAATACAGGAGGGCCAGCAGCCGCAGATGAGGATTGTTCTCTCCTCCCACTTCAACTGCTTGTCGTTTTGTTAGAAATGCGGTGGTAAAAGGGGAATACATACGACCTCGACTTAACCTTAGGGACAAGAGCAGGGACAAGAGCAGGGGCAAGAGCAGGGGCAAGAGCGGGGGTAAGAGCAGGGGCAAAGGGGGCAAAACTAGGCGACGAAACCACATATCAAGAGCCGGCCCTTTTGCTCCCAGAAATGTCTTCCTGGGGTTAGAACTTAGCACCTTGGTAGGCCGCTAGATGGGAGCTGTCCCGGTGCAGACCATCACGGGCAAAAGCACATCGGTCGCCTGGAGTTTCTACCCCTGATTCAGGAGCAGCTTTGCCCGTAGATGGCCGTCGCGATGCCGACTGCATGCCATTGAATCGATCTAGATCGCGTTTGTCGTCACACGGCTATACACGAGTCGCTAAAAAGGTATGGGCGAGTCGCTTTCGGGCTCTACAGCGACCTGGACAAGTGGAGATAGCCGGCGACGGCCCGCATGGCGGAGATTTGGCTCAAGAAAAAAAGAAAGATTTTGGTGGAGGAACCGGGGGGGATTGACAGCGGAGTGTCACATGTCGAAAAAGGGACAGAGGGGAAAACAGGGTCTAATTCGATAGTTTCTTTTCTTTTTCTTTTTCTTTTTTTTTTAGCAACTTTCTCTGCCTTCTCTGCTGGCCACTAATATTGCTTTGCGGAGTTTAGTTTTTTAGCACAGACACACAGTACGGAGCAACTTCAACTTCGTTCGATACGAGTTGTGTTGAAGACACGTGTAATCATGTAATCATACGGAGCAGCACAGTTGTTCCTTGATTACGCCATGCCGTTCCCAGGGCTGCCAGCACGGTGGCTCTTTTATTTATGTTAATTTTCTTTTTCTTTTTTTTTGGTTTGATTTTTTTTAGGTTGAATATTTTTTTTTTCCCGCGGAGCGAGCGAGCCAACTAATTGGGGCTAACGTCATTGATCTCGGGATCCGGAGCAAATATCTCGTCGCTGATTCCGGACAATTCATTAGCAAAAAAAAAAACAAGTCCAAATTCCAGCCGCACAACAAAGGAATAATAGAAGCAACGTCTGGATCATAACTCATTTGATTGCGATAGAGCTATTTCTCGTCATTGAGGACAAAAAAAAAACCCCTTGGCTTCAGGAAGGGACATTTATGCGTGTCACCCGCCCGCTGCGCTCAACCAGGAAAAAAAAAAAAAAAAGACAGCCCCCTATTAATGGGGCCCCCCCTTGTATGGCATGGCATTTGCAAGGACTATCAGCACCTAATACTGGTAGTATGTAGTAGGACGTAGTAGTAGTAGTAATGATAGACGGCTCGACCTCTTTGAACAAAACCTGCCCTTCTCTCCGTCAATTGAATTTCCTTTTACATTGTCTGCATCTGCCATCTTCACAAGTTGTTACCGTCACCGTCGTCGTCGCCACCGTCTATTGTTCCCTTTTTTTTCTTCTTTTTTTTTCTTTTTTTTTTTTTTTTTTTTGCAACGCTTGCGCGTCACCCCCGGGTTTCCGTGGCCTCGGCATCGGATTGTCCAAACCCCGAGTCAGCCAGCCCTGTTCTCCCTAAACTCCGTCGCTTGGCCCCCCCCCTCCAGTTCCAAATCCGCCCTGCGACACAGACAGAGACCAGTGACGGAAAAGCAGGTCGACGCTTTGTCATTACACATGTGCGGGTGCCTGGTGTGCTTTGGATAAAAAGCCCGCGCCCGCCCAATCGCTGCTCCCCGGCATGCTCAGGACACAGACCGTCACGGCGATTCTGCACCGATCGCGCCTCGGCATCACCGCTTCTTCTGCTTCCCTTCCTCTCCCGTCGACAGCTTCCAACATGTCCACCACCGAGAATGCGATCCGCGCCCAGCCGCCGCGCGACTCGCCCGAGGACCTACGGCGGCAGCGGCCTCAGCAGCAGCCGTCGGGCGCGTACTTTCCGCTGGGATACAAAGAGGCAGCCTATCAATGGGTATGTTTTTTATTATTGTTATCATTATTCTATGGGACTGGTTCTCTCTCATCTTTAGTTTTATGATTGCCCGTCTCTGGCGTCCTCTTTGCTTACGGCTGGCCGGTGTATGTTTAGTGGTCGAGCGTGACGCCTTCCATGGCCGAGCGCAACGTGCTCAAGCACATCCCCTTCATCAGAGAGGCCACGACCAGCATGACCAACCTCTCCAGCGCCGACCAGACAGACGCCTTCGGCACCAGGATATGGAGGCGGTCCATGGTCAAGCTCTCCGGCAAGAACCGCGCCCTCAACGAATTCTCCGTCGAGAGGGCCGGCGAGGAGCCGGAGGAGACGCTGGTCATGGTACACGGCTACGGCGCCGGCCTGGGCTTCTTCTACAAGAACTTTGAGCCCATCTCTCGGATCCCCGGTCTGAAGCTGTACGCCCTCGACATGCTTGGCATGGGCAACTCGTCCCGGCCGACCTTCAAGATCCATGCCAAGGACAAGGAGGGCAAGGTCATCGAGGCCGAGAACTGGTTCATCGACGCCATCGAGGAGTGGCGCAAGGTGAGGAAGATTGAGCGTTTCACGCTTCTGGGCCACTCTCTGGGCGGCTACCTGGCCGTCTCGTACGCCCTCAAGTATCCCGGCCGCGTCAAGAAGCTCATCCTCGCCTCCCCCGCCGGCATCCCGGAAGATCCGTACGCCGTCAGCGCCGCGCTGCCTGAGCCTGGCGACTCCACCATGCAGGACGAATTCGCCGCGGACCAGAAGACGACGACCAAGAACGGGGCCGGCGCCACGTCGAAGCGCCCTTACCCGAGCTGGCTCGTCTGGCTCTGGGACGCCAACGTGTCGCCCTTTAGCATTGTCCGGCTGGCCGGGCCCCTCGGCCCGCGATTCGTCTCTGGCTGGACCTCTCGGCGATTCAACCACCTCCCCGCCGACGAGGCCCAGACCCTCCACGACTACTCGTTTTCCATCTTCAAGCAAAAGGGCAGCGGCGAATATGCTCTGGCGTACATTCTCGCGCCGGGAGCCTTCGCCCGCCGTCCCGTGATCAATCGCATCCAGAACGTTGGCCGACAGCCCATCAAGGGGCCGGACGGCGAGACCCTCGGCAAGGAGACCGGCATCCCTGTCGTCTTCATGTACGGGGAGAACGACTGGATGGATGTTGCCGGTGGCCTCGCGGCCGAGGAGAAGCTGAAGCAGGTCAAGGCAAACATCATGCGTAGCGGCACCGAGCAAGAGAAGCGCAACGACAATGGGAGCTGCAAGGTTGTCATTGTTCCCAAGGCGGGCCACCACCTCTACCTCGATAACGCCGAGTTCTTCAACAACATTATGAGAAAGGAGATGGAGGATGTCAAAGAGACGGAAGAGCGCAAGCGAGCGGCGGCGGCGGCGGCGTCGGCGTCATCATCATCATAGATTTTTTTTTTTTGCGGGTTTGATTCTTTCTTTCTTTCTTTCTTTCTTTTCCTTTCCCTCGGCTTCCTGTTTCAAGGACAACATTTTTAGATGTTTCTGCATCTAGAGCAAAGAGCTTGCTTATCGGATAGACGGCGTTGGAGACGACTGGAAAGGGCTCGTAATATGGGAGCGACGTTCTCGTCGAGAATACAGAGCCAATATGCAGCGTGTTTTTTTCTTCTTCTTCTCATATCTTCTTTCCTTTTTTTCCCCCCTTCTTCTCCTCCCCTCTCCCTTCACAACATGGCGTCTAGTTGAGTTTTGTTTTATACATAGAGATACATGTATGTACTCTTTCTGTTTCAGGGGGAAAGTTGGGCGACAAAGCGACTTTGCATGAATAAAACGTTTTATAGAAAGCATTTTAATAGAAGCATGATCAGGACAAGACTACCATCTCCTTTGGCGTCTAGCAGCCAGCGTACAAGTGTATTTACCATTGCACACATGATTCATTCATCCTGGATGTAGATGGCCCTCGATAATTAGAATAACAAAAGTAATCTCCCCCCCCCCCCCCCCTTTTCCTCCTTTTTTTTTTTTTTTTTTTTTTGGCTCAATCCACGGTAACGTCAACCTTGGTCTTGTCTATTCCCCCCCCCTCTACCGCATCAGCACAAATCTCACTCCCATCTTATCAAAACATAGAGATGAAAAGAGAAATTCACTTACAAAACGCCACATGATCTCTCAAGTCAACAGCCCCCTCCAGCGGCTCCTTATAACACCACGCCGCATTATCAAACTGCTGTCCTAAACACACACACACACACACACACACACACATCGTCAACATCCCACTACTTCAAAATCTTCCAAAAAAAAAACAAGGCAACACCCGTACAACACATCTAATACTCACCCCCAACCTCGATGCTGTAGTAGCTCGCGTCCCCCTTCCACGGACAGTGAGTGCTCAGGTCCGTCTCCCGGAAGAACTCCTTCTTGACGCTCTCCGGCGGGAAGTAGACGTTGCCCTCCGTCTCCCGCCAGGCCGCAGCCGAGGCGACGACGGTGCCGTTGACGCGGGCCGTGGCGCGGCCCGTCTGCGAAATCACCGGCTTGCCCATTTTTTTTTTTTTTTTTTGTTTTTCTTGTTCTTTTTCTTTTTCTTGTCGAGTGTTTGTTTTATCTTGGGGACGAAATGTTTGATGGTAAAGGAGGAGGAGGAGGAGGAGGAGAAGAAGAACAAGAAGAAGAAAAATATGGTGGAATTGCGTGCTGCTTTTTTTTTTTTTTTTGCTTCTTTAATGGTTTAGTTTGCTGGCATGTGGCTGAAAATAAGAAAACTAAAATTAAAAAAACACAAATTTGATTTCTAATACAGCAAAACGACACACATCATACGGTAGCAGCCAGCCATTTGATCCTCCTCCCCATAATCCATACATAACATCATTGTCAGCTGCGGGGTCACTTTCATGAACTTTTTTTTTTTTTTTTTTTTCAACTTGCTGTTTTTATTATTATTATTATTATTATTATTATTATTATTATTATTATTATTATTATTACTATTATCATTATTATTACTATTATTAATTATTATTACTATTATTAATTATTATTATTATTATTACTATTATCATTATTATCATTATTATTATTATTATTATTATTACTAAGTCCTCAATACCGTTTTCGTCATCAAATATCAAATTCATGTCAATTCGTGTTCTTTGCTTCTACTGATTTACACTTTTCAACAACAAAAAACAGCAATAAACTGTTTCTATAAGTGATGCCATCTTTTTTTTTTTTTTAAAAAAAGAAAAAAGAAAAGAAAAAGGGAAAAAAAGAAAAAAAAAAGGAAATGGGAAAAAAAAAAAAAGACGTGACAAGCCCTCCATTCAATTAATCATCCGCTTCTTCCCCCCCCCCCCCTTTTTTTTTATAATAGTTAACAAGTCTCCTTCTCGAGGGTATTCGGTCGTCTTGTATGAATTCTCGTCAATGCTGTTGAAAATGCATCCCCTGGACTGCCTTTTTTTTTTTTTTTGATTTGTTTGTTTGTTTGTTTGTTTGTTTGTTTCTAGTGTGAAATGAAATTAAAAAAAAAACAAATAAAAATAAAAATAAAAATCAATTCAAAACGCCACGCTTAGAGATGCATCGCTCCAGACAAGGTCCACCCCTTTTTTTTTTTTTTTTACTTCTTTTTTTCTTTTACAAATTAATCAAGTCAATCTCTGAAAAGTCCGGCGGGTATCTGCCGTACACCACTCGTACTTTGCTGTCCAGCGCCGTGCCCTCGTTGCTGATCCATATGTGCTCGCTATAGCTTCGAGTTCGGCGGACCTCGTCGTCGCTTATGCCCATGTCGTCGCGCGGGAGCCAGACCACGGGTCGACGCGCTCGCAGGGCCGAGTGGAGAAAGGCATGCCGGACCAGGGTATCTCTCTCGTCGGGGGTGAGGTCTTCGATTTCGTCGTGGATTCCGCCGTATAGGGCTTCCCCTATCGCGCGCTGGGCATCGACATCTTTGCTTCGCTGCTTTCGCCGGTACTCGGCGGCCTGGGAGTTGTTGTCCATCATGGCCAGCTTGCGAAGCTGGTTGCCGCCGCCCTTGGCCCAGGATCCCACCTGCTTTCCGCCTTCCTTGGCCCAGGATCCCACCTTCTTGACGGGGTTTCGGATGCGCGCGGCGCCGCTGCCGCTGCCGCCCCCTTTTCTCTTCCCCGGCTGGATGTCGCTGAGCTCGATGACCTCCCCGCTCTCGGCCGTCGACGTGGAGGTCTTTTCCGCCGTGCCGCCCCCCCTCCCATCGCCTTGGTCGTCCTCATCGTCCGAGTCGCCGGATAGCCCGAAGCGGCGGTCCTGAGCCCGCTGGAAGGCTTCGTCGCGCAACACGGCCTCGTCCTCGAACGTGATGGGCAGGTATCGGAAAAGGGGCGAAAACGAAATGTTCAAAAGGACCTGGTAGATGATGGTGAGGATCAGCACCACGATCATGACGATGCCGTGCGGCGTGCAGGCGTGGTTGCCGTCTTCGTCCACCACGATGAAGAAGAGGCCGGCCAGGCAAAGCTCCATGACGTAGATGCCCGTGAAGGTTTGGTTGATGGCGCGAGGGTACAGCACGCCGCCGGTGTCGACCTCGAACCGGGTGACGTAGAGCATGGAGTACCGCTGAGCAAACCAGAGGAGGCCAAAGGTGATGACGGCGAAGACGGAGATGAGCGGGGCGACGACGCTGTAGATGATGGCGATGCAGGCGAAGTTCGTGTAGACCGGGAAGAAGGTCCCCCAGTCCACGTCGCTCAGCGTGGTGTTTCGAGACCACTTGCTGCGCGCGGTGCTATCGAGCAGGCGGGCCAAGACGAACCACACGAAGAGGGCCCCGATCTGCAGCAGGGTGCCGGAGCTGGTGGACATGGCCTGCAGGATCATGTAGGAGAAGAAGTAGTTGGCGGCCTTGGGCAGGTTCGTCGCGAGCAGATCCAGCACGGCCTTGACCGAGTCGAGCTCCGTGATGTTGTCGACCAGCTTGTCGATCGACGCGGCGAAGAAGGAGGCGATGGAGACGATGAGGAAGACCTGGACGAAGAGGAAGGCGAAGTAAAAGATTTGCACAAACTCGGACTTTTGGGCTCCCGTCTTGGAGCCCTTGATCTCGCCGAGGACGTTGAGGATCATGGGGACGAGGAAGAGGAGCAGGGCGAGCACGGCGGCCGGGAGGACGCCCGCGATGCCCTTGGCCGCGTTCTCGAGCGCGTCGTTCTCCCTCAGGAAGGCGAGCCAGGACGTTTGCTGGATCAGCTGGTCCAGCTGGCCCAGGGCGGCCGTCCAGGCGACGGGGATGGCCCAGAGGAAAATCATGGCCAGCACGACGAGGGTCACGGCGCTGGTGCGGAGCCACTCTTGCCACCACGAGAGGGCCATGTTGCCCCAGATGACGTCCCGAGGCGAGATCTCGTTCATCCGCGGCGCCATCTGCCTCGGGATGTGGTGGATGATGCTCTGGCAGGCCATGTGGGCGGCCACTTGGTGGTTGAACTGGATAAAGGCCGAGTTCATCGGGGGGAACCGCTCGGGGTGCCGCTGGTCCTCCTCGATCTCCATGTTCAGCCGGGCGAGCTCGGCTCGGCACCAGTAGATGGTGTCGACCTTTCTGTTGAACAGCGGAAAGCCGGGCAGCCACGGGGCTCCCTGGGGCGAGAGCCGGTGGGTGGGGCGATCCTTTTTCCTGAGATGCTTTGCCCACTCGGCCTGGGTCTCCTCCTCTTCCTCCTTGTAACCCTGGTCGAAGAAGACGGCGGGGTACTCGCCCGTCTCCGTGGCCCTTTCGCTGGTGAAGGGGAGGCAGCCCTTGATGTTCTGCCACAGCGTCCTCTTCTCCGCCGCCTGCCTGCCGACGTAGTCGCCTCCCTCGGTCTGCTGGGGGACGGGGGAGGCGTATCCGCCGGCGGGCGTCTTCCAGAACTCCCAGAAGCTCGGCTCCTCCATGTTGTACATGTCGTCGATGTTTTCGAGCTTCCGAACCGTGTTTCCTTCCACCGTGGCCGGGCCGTTCTGGCGGATAGCCTTGGTGGAGCCGGCCGAGGCCGAGGACGCCCCTCTCGAGTGCGTCTGCATCCGCTTGGCTTCGAAGGACTGGTAGCCCCGGCTCGAGGGGGCGGCCTGCTCCTCCCCCCCTTCCTCTCCGGGGAAAGTCTGCTTGCGGCCCAGAGCCATGAAGCTGTTGCTCGTGCCGAATTCGTCCATCTGGTCGCCGGCCTTGTCGAGAGCTCCCTTGATATTCCTGAGCACGGCCACGCCGCTGCCGTCGGATATGTGGGACCTGTCGTCGTCGCCGTCGTCGTCGCCGTCGTGGTGGCCGTCGTGGTGGCCATCATGGTGGCCGTCGCGGTCGTCGCCGGAATCCTCCTCGGAATCCTCAGACTCCTCCTGGACGTTGCGGAGTTTGTGGAGTGTCCTGGCGTGCGCGCCTTCGATGCGCGACTCCCGGACGCCCTCGGCAACCGTGTGCGGGACGTGGTGCTGCTTTCCGTCGTTGGTGCCCTCGCCGCTGTTGGCCATGCGCTTGGCCTCGGCGTCTTCCTCGGCTTGGCGGGAGACCTTTTCCTGCTTCGACAGCCCCTTGCGCTGCTTCCTTTCCTCGGCATCTCTCTTTTTCAGCTGGGCTCTTTTGGCGGCCCGGATCAGGTCCGTCTCGGCGGCCTCGAGCTTGGCGTGGATCTTGTTTCGCAGATTGACCTTGTCCAGGAGGGTCGTCAGATCGCGGTTGATCCAGATGTTCCGGATGCCGCCGGGGAAGACGTCGAAGAGGCCGGATAGCGCCTCTTCGCTGAGCCACTTGGAGGGAATGGAGTTGACAAGCACGGTGGTGGCGGAAGCCCGGAGTCGGTGCTCGGCGCTGGTGAGATAGTCTTGGCGAACTTTGATGTACGCGCGCAGTTCGAAGAAGAAGACGCCGCAGACCCAGATGACGACGAGGATGGCCATGAGCAGGTGGGCGGCGTAGCGGCCGGTTTCCGAAGCCTTGACGTTGCCCCAGGCCAGAGTGTCCAGCCCCGTGGGCACAAAGGCGGGATCGGTGCTGTTGGTGTTTGCGCCCGAATCAGTGCTGTTGGTGTGGTAGTCGATATTCTTCCCGCGACCGCCAACGTAATTGATTGGGATCAAGATGGGCATCACAATGGCGCAGATGGGGATGAATATGATGAGGAGGGTCTTTAGATATCGGAGGAAAAAGTAGGCGTCCAGCCCGCACTTGTTGATCACCTCTCGGTCGTTGTACATGATCAGGGCCCTTATCATGGTGAAGAAGTTGTTTGGAGGAGATTCCGTCCGCTCGCGCTCCGGGACGAGGTACGTCTTTGGCTTGCTGCGAAGAAGAAGAAGAAGAAGAAGTAAGCTCGCCGTTGTCAGTGCCAAGCGCCATAAAAGAAGAAGAAAATGGAAAGGAAAAGGAAAGGAGGGAGGAGAAAAAAAGAAAAAGAAGAGAGAACAAGAGAGAACAAGAGAGAGAGAGAGAGAGAGAGAGAGAGAGAGAGAGACAAAGCCCCATAACAGAGGCGATGAGACGCAAGATGGCGGAGTGGTACTCACAAAACCCTCGCCAACTTATTCCTCAGAAGCATGAAAAGCAACAGCTGCACAAAGAAGATGATGACGGAGACCAGAATGGCTGTCAGAAAGCTCACGATGCCGATGCCTTCGCTCTTCTGGCCATCTCCCGCCGCCTGCGTATCCCGCCGCGCGAGAGAGGTAGCCGTTGACAGCGCCACTTGGAACAATGGGCGGTCGCCGCCCAATGATATCGGCGGTTCCATGGCCGGAGAGGAGCAACTAGCGAGTTGGGCGCGCAGCCACGAGGAGGAGGAGTTGAGTTTTGACGGCGCCACGCGAGAAGGGGATTAATCAAATAATTATTAAGAGGGGAGGGAGGAGAGGGGGGGGGGGTTAGTTATGCTCGAAACAGAAGATCCAGCAGTAACATTTGTTCAAGAGATTATATGGATATTCGTCGAGGGTCGAGCTTCGTAGGGGGGTGGTGATGGTGCCCTTTTGACAGCGCCCCTCTGGGGGACGTCGAGGAAATGCGCTCGAGGAGGGTCGAATGGAGAAACAAAGGCAGCGCGTTTGATATAGCCAAAGGGGAGGGGGAAGGGCTAGAAGGGAAAAGGGAAAAGGGAGAAGGCGAGGTCGGCTACAATGGCAGCGTTTGCCGGATGCCTCATTGAAGCGGCAGGCAAGCGGTGGAGAGAGAGAGAGAGAGAGAGAGAGAGCCGCGCTGTTGGTGGAGAAGTTTTCTTTTTTTTTTTTTCTTTTTAAACCAAAATACCCTGAGGACACAGTCAGTCAGTGAATCCATGCTCGGATCCGTGTGTGTCCCCATCGCATCACAAAAGATTCAAACAACACCAACTATGTACAGTAAACCAATGGCACATTCATAAAACACGCGCGCTTCGGGCACATCGACGGTCCTCCCCATCCAGATCCCCTGTTCTGGGCAAATATCGTCTTGACGGCATCCGCAACCGCAAGTCAAACTTGCAATTGGGGGGACGTCGTTGCGCGCGCCGGTGATTGGGCGACGCATCTTTGCGCCGCGGCCAAGCGCGGCAACAATCGTCGCCATTGAAAAACAGGGGAGGTTGAAGGGGGGGGACCTTTTGGGCCGTCGGTGACATCAGAGGCCAAAACAAAGGGACTTGTGGATTTGGCAAAGCGGGTGAGGCACAAAGATCAGCGCGGGAAAACAGGGCGCTAAACGCCAAGTTGAAGCAACTTTGATTCGCACCGCGCGACCTTTCATTGGGGGGTGGGGAAAACTGCGCCACCGGCTTTGCTTCACCTGCTGCTGCTCCCCCACTCCCCCTTCGGTGGCTCTGGGCGTCTCTCTCTCTCTCTCTCTCTCTCTTTTCTTGCTTTGTCTGAGATCGGCGCTTGTTTTTTTGTCTGCGGATACGGAGCGTTTACATAACGGCTCTTTGTCCTGTCGGTCGGCGGCAAATTGGTTTTTACGCGCGTTGTTGTTGCCATTAGAGTTGGTGCGGTACGTTCTGAAACTTGGCAAAGGCTGTTGCTGCTGCTGCTGCTCCATCCGTCGTTTTTTTTTTTTTTTTTTTGGCCAACTGGCTAGTCACTCTCTCTCTCGACACAATAGCTTGAGACCACGGTGGAAAAAAAAAAAAAAGGGGGGGCGAGCTGATAAGCAAACGGCGGTATGAGTTTCAGCCCCAGGTGGGTTTTTTTTTTCTGCTGGTCGACGAGGCTTGGCGTGTCTCTCCGTGGAGTTTTTTGTGTGTAGATGCTCCGGGGTTACCAAGTGGTGGTAATACAGGCAGCGCCGTCTTGGCTCTTGAAACCGCACTGCCAACTTTGTCTTCGTTTGGACATGCCTAATACAGCACGCAGCCCACCGTGTAATGTAATTGCGTGTACTCCGTAAATATGCCACAACAGATCACAGGGTGCAGACAGCACCTTACCGCAAGAGACCCCGTTTATTGGTGGTAAATGTGTGTCAAAAAACTTTTTTGCTAAATGAGGGTATCAAACAGCCAATAATACATGAGATTCTCCAAAATACAAAATATGAAATGGCAAAGCTCCTTTCCGAAAAAGAAAAAAAAAAGGGGGGGGGGGGGGGGGGGAGATCACTCGTCGACGGCATCGCCATACATAGTATAATCAACACTTGCCTGCAAGCAAGCCTTTGTTCAACCGAAATGTGAACCCAAACTCATCCGAGGGTCCTCAATCCGCCGATCGTCGTGTGGCCAGATAAAAGGCGTGTACAGGAACTCGTAGAGAGGCCTTGGCTCCACTAAAATCAAAGGGTCTTTCACAATGTGCGAGGCGTTTTCCTGCAACGGCCAGAAGTCAGCAACAGGTCCCACTGGAGTGAATATATATATATATAGAAGAAAAAAAAGAAAAGAAAAAAGAAAAAGAAAAAAGAAAAGAGAAAAAAAAAGAGCGACCGCCATACGTTGCTCGATATCTTCTTGTACGTAAAGTGATATCCTTGGAAAAACACCACAGCGTCCTCCGCGTACACTTTGCACTCCCTTTCCCCTTCGTACTTGTCCCCGCGAGGGTATTCCCACGTGTCGTGTGGCTCGGATTTGCGGACGGTAACGTGTCCTCCTGCCGGCCCGTTGCGCGTGATGATCTGGAAGTTGTTGGTGATGTACGTCCCGCTGACAAAGTAGAATCCATAGCGCTTGACGTCTGGATGTTTGGCCAGGACCTTCTGGGCGTTCGAGTGTGCCCATGTCAACAGCTCGCTAGCCTCGGCCCTCTCATATCTGATGCGTCTCGAGGGCAGCAGCAGCGCTCCCCAGCCATCTTTCAGGGTGTAAGTGTATTGATCCCTAGCAGCACAGTTAGTTGGGGGAAACAAGGAAAAAAAAAAAATTTTCCCCTGGTTGTTCATTTTTCGGGCATCTCTCATATGGAGAGGGCGGGTACTTACTGGCGACAGATCCGTACGGAAAATGAGCCAACCCCCTGCGGTTTTGCGGCAAGCTGTCCCAAAGTCTTGCGGAATGCTAGTTGAGCCGTGGGAGGCATCTCCATCCGATGCCATGTGCCACCGCAAAGATAGCCAAGGGTGCCAACTCGAACAGCCAGGGGGGGCTGCGGCTCCAGGAGCGCATGGCCGATGTGAAGATGCCTCATGTCAGCGGCGTACCTGTTGGAGAGGCTCTCCGGCTCCGATTCGAGGAGCCGGGTAAAGTACTGCTCGTAGAACCACTCGCGAAGTCTGGTTGCGTCAGGCTCCTCGGAGGCTCTCGTCAAGGTGTTCTGCACTGCCTGGCTGTGCGTCTGTCTTTCCTGGCGTCCCATGAACTCGGCCTCCGGGAACAAGAGGTGCTCGAAGCCCAACATCATGTTGCGGGATTGCCCGTATCCGACAAAACGGCAGGAAGTCTCTTCCGAGAGGAGGTCCCACGCGGCCACCGGCAGCCCAAGCAGCACCATCGTTGGGTTTCTATGCACGACGGAGTGTACCTTGATGCTCAAGGCGAGAAGCGGCACGCTCCTGATCCACTGCGTAAACTCGTCAATGTTGAGCTCGCCGGCCAGGCGAATCGACACAATCACATCCGTGTGCTCTCTCTGCTCGTCGTTCCATTCTGCAAGGCTCTCCTCGGGCCTTTTGCAGGCATTGGCCGCCACGGAATGCTGCCCGACCAGCTGGATGCTGCTGTGGCAGTAGCTTGGTTCTTGATTCAGCATTATGTGAACCGGCGTCTTCCGCCGCTCCCCGTCGCTTGGACGGCCATCCGTCCGGACATGTCCGGGCTCGTCATGGTCGGTGCTAGGATCCACGTGTTGAAGGTGCTGGAGAATCCGCTGGTGCAAGATGGCCGCCGTGAACGGACGCTCCCGTGCCATCGTCCCGAGCGCATTGATGAGGGCCGTGGTGAAGGAGTGACTCGAGTCACCAGGGGCCCACGTCTCAAAGCCACAAGCAGCAATGGTCTCCTTGATGCCTGTTGTCGTCATCTCGCCCAGTCCCGCGCTCCCCGAAGCACAGCAGTCGAACAAAAAGAGCGTGTCGTGCTTAGCTGTCATGAACAGAGCCTCGTGGGCAAACCACCTTACCGTGGGGATACCATCCTCTCCGGGAGAGCAGGGGCGGCTGGTGACCAACTGTCAGTCGGATGTTCGTATTAAAGCGCAGTTTTGCACCAGGGGTTTAAGAAAAGAAAAAACCCAATTAAAAGGCAGCTCATGCCTGAAGTTTGGGGGAGTTCGAGAATGGTATGCATACCTCGACCACATGGCACGCCTTCCGCGATCCAGGTAGCCATGTCCAATGTAATAGATGATGAACAGACAATCTGCCTGCTCTTCCGTCTCGTACGCATCTATAAAATCCAGGAGCCGTCGATTCAAGAGATGATCCGCTCTCTCAGATGGTATTTGCCACCGCTCCACATTGTATCCGTATCCCGTGCTCAGCAATTTCTTCAACTCCTCAACAGTGGCATCGCTGTCCAAACCGTCGTCCCCCCACGACAGCAGGAGGGCATGAACTGCTTTATATTTGGATGTCGAGTTTGGAAATGCCCCTTTGACTGAGTCATTGATCTCCTTTAAAATCGCTTGCATGACTGCACCTGTTGACGATGGCGGTTACATGGCAGAACATCAAACTTTACAAGTCGGGGACCGAGCGAAAATCTCCAGGGCCCCCCTCTCCTTAATATATATTGACGTATTCGTTGCCTCTTATGACTCAAAGAAGAAGAAAAGAAAAAAACCGTAATTCATTGCTACCAAACAATTTTAGACCCCCTTTTGATTTAACTATTTGTTACGTCACATGTGAATGGAGATGTCATTACATGTGCGGATGAGAGGCCCCCAACACGAAATTTTTAGAACCATTTTCGGTGACGAATGGTTCGCAGTATAAAACAGTTAACCGCCTCCAATCACATGAACGAACCAAGACTTGCCACAGCCCTTTTGGTAGCTGCGAATGAAGTCTCCCCAGCCCCAGTTATTATAGGATGAGGCTTGGACGCATGCTTTTTCAGCCGTAGATCGCAGCAAATCAAGAACTTGTCCGCCGCAAGCCTCGTGGTATGCGGCTAAAAGCCACACTTTTCAGCCTCCCAAGCCAAGAGTTATTGCAGCAAAGCTTCTCGACACCACCCTGCATCATTGTATAAGAGCGCTCTGGCCGTTGTCGTTCGAAATCGCAAAGAGGCCGCCTCTGCAGCAAGCACGTTATGCTTTCATGAGTAGACAAAGACAATCAATCAAGCCTCAATCGTGTGACCAAAAGGCCCACTCACCAACGCTGCATCACATCCCTTGGACTTCTTTCCTACGGAAACCCAGCATACCCCCCCGACGATATCAACTTTATGCCAGGCTCTTGTAGTTCTTTTGGTGGAAATGGCAGATGGCAATTCATGCTGGAAATCATGAACGTCGACACCAGTGACGAAACGTATACACCTCTCCAGTCGCCACGCCCTGTGGCAAGAAAATCTTCAGGGTTTCGTCTTTGGAAACCCATGTGTTTGGAAAACCCTGTCGGAAATGAATGCCGGGGTTAGGGTTGTGTCCGGGTTGCAAACATCAAGTTGAACCCAACCCTACCCTGCCGTTTAGTCAGGACATAGGGTACAAGACCAATTTCACCAGAGCATTTCTCCGTCCAGAAGCATAAACGTGCTGACCCATCAGTTTCGTGGCCCCCCCTCCCTTGATCACAACGTATAGGCTCTTCTGAAAGAAACACGACGCGGAAACGGTGAGGGAGACACCTCCGACACGCACTTCTTAGTCTGCAACAGCAACAGAGCCATAGGATGGGGGAGGGATGGAGGGTTCGGCAAAGCCTCATCAGAATCCCATAGTTGTTACCAGATCATGGCCAGGAATACCACGGGAGATGCAACGAACGTGAGAAAACAGACGCAGTGAACTCTTCAACATCCCCAGGTAAAATTAAGCATGATGTCCACATCATTGGGTGGTGTCCTCGTCATCGAAGGAAGGAAATAAAAGGTAGGGCGGGTATCAAAAGGGTAAAACAAGGAGGGAAAAAGAAAGAGCCAGAGTAGGTTCCCAATGTATTAATCAATAACGAAGGAAATTTCCAAGTCTTCGATCATGCTCAAACGCGATTTCACCAACATTTCTTCCCTGCCACTTGCCATATTGGGCCAGATTGTCTCCAGATTCCACATTTCCATTCCTCAGTCAGGGATTGTCTGCCGGGATGTCCGTGATCCTTCAAGGTCTCATGGGGGGGTTGTCATCCGATAAAGTATACCAAGAGGATTTCGCCGCCTCGCCCGGAAGGTTGGCGTCGTCCGAAGTCTTCGTGTTCGTCTTTCTGATTTCTGATTCTTGAGCTTGCGTTCGAATCGGCCATTCATGGCACGAAGTTTCTGGGAATGAATCTGTCGTGAAGAGGCTCTTGCGGCCGCTTTGTCGAGTTGCTTGGACTTATCATACTGTTTTATGGGTAATAAGCTTTCTCATTGGCAGTGGTTATGTTAGGGAAGATTTCTCGGTAGACATCGTCGAAGGCCACCGGCTTGACGTAGGGTTCCGCTGGAGGTGCTTCACTGTCGTAGCGGCCTGCATGTTCGTCATCGCAAAAGGCACACTTCGCAGTCAGCTAACAGTCAATCTTGACGTGTCCTGGGTTTAAGGCAGTAATCACAGAACTGCCTCCAACCTGTGGTGGTGGTGAAGCAGTCTCTGGCCTTTATGTGGTCAAGCATGTCTTTTATTGGTCCTCCGGGAGGGAACATCGTCTTTTGCCCGACCACGACAGTGAGCAACTAGGCGCAAGTCGTTCATGACGCACAGGCGGCTCACATTGCCGAGGACTCCGGTTTTGGCCGATCGCACCAGATCACAGATCACTACCTCCGCTTGATGACTAGAGGAGCCACCCATCGTACGCACGGAGACCATATCATCGGGCAGTTCGGTTTGGCACATAGTGTCGAGCATGTGGCATATAAGGAGTTTCTTTTGACCATAGCTAGCGATGATCAACTTCTTGCCACGCGGTTGCTTGGTAGTTGTTGCGGAGTCTGGTTTGGCAATTGGGGCTTGAGAGGTTAGACGGGAAACAAAGTTCAAACCCCGATCTCCCACCATGACCATGATGACAGACTGGTTGGTCAAGGCCTGCCACGACAGTACTAAGCTGAAAACCGCTCCTAATGGCAATTCATCTTTGTCAATCTCAATGACAAGTCAGGAAGAAAAAAATGGGAACCTCTTACACTAACCAAAAATCAACGCACAATTCGTGGTTGTTCGATTTTCATCTCTTGCCGGTAGAATAAGTTGCGAGGCCAGTCATGGACGTCACAATTGGCGTGGTGGTTGACGGTGAGGGCAAAGTCATGGTGACCAGCTGCTTCAATTCTCTGCAAAAGACTGTATTGTAGTTGGGCGCGAAACAAGGCGTTGTATTCGCGATCGCCTGTTGCCACTGCCATGGGGCCGAATTGTTTAGAGTCACCGATGAACAAGGTAGGGATTCTAGGAAACTTGGACGGGACAAGGACTGTTATTATCATGTGGAGTCGGCCGACTTTGTCGACGACTATCCAAGTCTGGCAACCAGGTAGTGACGTGGTTGGATAGGTATATCACGGCGACGGGTGTGCCGGTCAACACGTCGGCGGTGCTCAGTGCAAGTTCCAGTGATCGGCTTCCCTCTTCAAGGTACGAAGCCCGGTTAGTTCTGTATAGTATAGGATTGAGTTGTTTTATGCGCCATTCTTTGTTTATTAGGGTGAAGTTATCAGGATTTTCCTTTACCATGCGTCGGAGTAATGACGAGATAGAGAAGAGAACGGTTGCTGGATTATTTATTATAGTAGGCGTCTATCCTAGTCTGGTTTGGACACGAAGCAAACGCCTTAGTAGAGACGGTCATATTGCCCATGGTGGCGGACGGTTTGGGTGCAGTGGGTTCGGGGTCTTTGAGACAATGCAACTCGCGATTATAGGGGTAAATGCGAACGATCTTTTTGTTGAGCAGCTTATCGGTCAAGCGTTGATGGGCGTCATTGACTTGGGCGTTTTCTTTTTGTAGAACGGTCTACACCACGCCGCCGTTTCGTGCGGGTTCCATCGCACTGGCAACGAGATTGGCAAGAGTATCGGCCCAGTCATCGTTGGCTCCCTATTCGATTTGATTCCAAGTAGAACTAATACGATTATTGGGATTCTGGAGATCTCATTCGTCATTCGCACGGTGATGTCGCCCAGTCGTCAGGCGGCGGGTGACGTGGTCTATTGATCAGCCTTCCTAGGAGAGGTATCCTGGTGCGACGGTTTTAATCGTGCGCCATGGTGGTTGATCCGTTTTCGCCTGCCGACTGTCTATACGTAATCGAGGAAGGTTGAGAAACAAACCACGGCTTGGACGATCTTGCCAGCGAGGGATGACCGACAGTGAACACCATCATATGTACCAGCAAGGGATGACCGCCAGTGAGCATCATCATATGTACCAGCATGAGTGGACGACGTGGTTCGAACGGCAGAAGACGTGTTCGCCTTCAAATGATCCACCATCCAGAATTGTCTAGATGGCTGGAAAGCGTTGGATCACATCCGCCGTCGGGGGTACAGATGCTTCATCAAAACGGAGAAGGAAATGCCACCATTGAGCCATGGGGCTGTATTCCCTGAAATTGTTCATGCGATGTATGGCGGCACATTCTTGTTGGACAGATCTATCGTCAATGTCATATAATATTTTTGGCTGGCGTTCCCCTCCCTCCCCCCTTTTTTTATGCGGTGCTTCATACCCGAGAAATAAGCTTGCAGGTCTGAGGGCACGCATGGGGCGTTGCGTGGTATAGGCATGTCAACAGGTGGAGGACTGCAGCCTTGTGGCCAGCCGGGTTGCGTGGGCACGCAAATGACAAACAGAGCCACATCCGCAATAACGCCATGGGGGAGGAGTTTGATGCGATGGCCGATGCATGGTTCTCCGAGCTCAGTGTTTTCCGGGGCCGAGTGGGCCACGCCCTGTTCCTCGACAAACGTACGCAGGCGTTGGAAATGTTGCACCTCGTCCTCATCTGCATGGCGTCGCAAGGTTTGAGCGTGTTGGCGTGCTTCACACCATTTCTGGAGGTCTTGGTCCTCGTCAGGAAATTCTTCTTTGGTGGTGAAGGAGATGGACGTGAAGTGCGACCGCAACTTTTCTGCAGCAACTCGAGAGTCTTGAACAGACTCGAGGAGCTCTTGTTATTCTTGAAATGGCTTCGTCATCAAAGTCATCGGCGATCATTTTATCCAGACGCAGCTGGGTAGCGCGTTGGGGGCTCAAGGTTTTGCTTCAGCTGCATTCAAGACCACATTGTAGAGAACTGGTCAAGATTGCAATCTGTCGAGCTGAAAGTTTGCAGTCAGATAATTCGTAGAATCTTTGCCAGGTAGCTCTCAAACTAGACTTGCACTTTAGTACCAAGATCTAGGACAAGCTCAGGGTTGTCAGCCAGCACCGCTGCCATGAAGTAGGCTGTCGGTTGGTTTGTAGGTGCAATGCCGTAAACGCCTTGAGCGTTATCGTCGGTTCTCTCATTCCATCGCGGACGCTGTTGAAATCCAATCGTTCGATGCGGACGTGCGGTGCCAGTTGGGCGTAGGGACTGCGGCGATGATCTTTACGGAAGAAGTTGTTGGCCATTGGTCTTTCTTTCACAATCGTCCTCCGCTGGGAACGGGACGCCAAGCGTCACTTGTTGATCGAACTGAACTTTTGAAAAGAGGTGTTTGACATCCTTGGCAATGGTTCGAAGAGCTGCCGGTTGTTCGATCAAGATGGAGCCAGCACCGTGATTCCTCGCAAAATTCCGTTTTCGTTGGATTTTCCTGAATCAAGCTCACGGCTAACCTGACAAAGCTAGTTAGCTGGTTACTGCCCCTGGTAATTAATGGGCCAATGACTGGGGATATCTACAAACGAAGTTTTGCGAGGGAATACGGTACGTAGTACTTGGGCGGGTACGGAGTACAACATGACCAGAATCAACGCTGGTGACAGTCAGAGTTGGTACGAGGTCTAGTTATGATTTTCAAGGGCCGGTTATCCCAACACAACAGACAGGTCCGGTAATGTTTACGGATTGATTTTTTTTTTTTTTTGATTTTTTTTTGATTTTTTTTTTGATTTTTTTTTTCACTTGGTTAGTCAAATGGTAGCCAACTTGCTGTTGGGACTTGAAAAATCTGCAAGATTAGCTAGCATTTTTTATGTCAGTAATTTATAATAAAATAAAATCCAAAAATTTTTCACTAACTTACATTGTTTTTGCTATTTAAATATTCAAGTTGTTTTAACTTATTTAAATCATGTGTAATATTTATTACTTAAATAATAATATTATTATCATCATTTTATATTGAAAAATATATATGCATATAAATTTTCCTTTAAAAGAAAACCATGCGATATCGAAGTTTGGTCGAGTTAATGGCGTTTCATGTACGATATCTTCAATATTATGAAGAAATATAAATATAATATAATAACTATATTCAATCCATTCTGTTATATACATCCTTATTAAATCATTTTATACCAGACCATGGACCATCCCCCCCCCCCCCCCCCTTTTTTTTTTTTCAAGCATCGTCAAAAACGGCCGAGGTAATCTGGCCGGCAATGTCAGCATATGCCATAAAGCCGCCCAGCAGGCCAGTGTCGGGGCATCGGTCGACGAAGACGACTCGGCCGTCGTCCTGCAGGCCAACGGCAAGCAGGTTGCCCTCCTTGTTGATGGAGAACTGGCGCGGGAAGCGACCACCGGCAGGGACAATTTGCAGGAGCTGCAGCTGGCCGGTGGTAGGGTTGATCTTGAAGTTGATCAGCGGGTCGGAAGGGATCGTCTTTGAAGGGTCGTCAAAGTCTGGGATGGTGCTGCTGTTCTCGGCGCGAGAAGAGATGATGAGGTAGTTGGAGTCGGGCTAGAAATATGTGTCAGCTTTCAACTCAACTGTTGCATGCCACAAGGTGGCCGGTTCAGTCGTCGAGCTTACAGAGACAGCAATCTCAGCCGCAGCGTAGCTGCTGGGCTCGGCTGGGCCCGGGCCGTGGGTGGGAATGTTGAAGATCTCGGTAAATTTGATCTGGCCGTTGCGGTAAGTAACATTGTAGCCGATGATGGTGTTGCCCAGCTCGGTGACGAGGTAGGCAAACGTCTTTTTGCCCTTGACGGCAAAAGCGATGTGTCGTGGGCCAGAGCCGGGCTTGACGCTGATAGGGGCAATGTCCTTGAGAGCCAAGGTGTCCGGGTTGAAGGAGTAGAGATGGACGAGGTCCATGCCCAGATCGGGAACCAGCAGGAACTTTCCCGTGGGGTCAAGGACCGCCTCGTGAGGGTGAGGAGCATCCTGACGGTCGGGCACGGTGGGAGGCCCGGTCAGATTGAAGGCCTTGGTTTGAAGGAGCTTCAGAGCATTGGGGTTGGAGACGTCCCAAGTGGTGAAGGCAGAGCCGCCACTGCGAAGTAAATCCATTGTTAGCCTTTTTTTTACCATTTCTCTCTCTCTTTCTTTCTCTCCTTCTGTCTTTCTTTCCTTCTTTTCTTTTCTTTTTTCTTTTTTCGGCCTTTATAAAACACCCTTCCCAATGAAACGGAATCGCTTACTAATGAGCCACAGCAAGACCCTTGCGGTTGTTGCCAAAGACAACGCCGCTCACGGGGCCATTGGGCGTTGTTACTTGACCGAGTTCCTGCAAAGGTCCGCCAGGGGTGGTCTTGAAAGCAGTCAACGCACCATTGGGCGTGTTCAAGCCTTCGTTGAGGCAGTACAGGACGGAGCCGGCCTCGTCCAGCGTCAGCCACGAAGGGTTGTCAGAGCAGCCCTGGGACACGGCGACGGGGCTCAGCTTCTGGATGCCGGCGTTTTGGCCGTGGGTGTAGTTGAGTGTCGTGACAGTCTGCGAGTAAGAAGAGACGTAGACCAGGCCGGCCGAGGCAAGGCTGCCGGTGCAGAGCAGGGCTGAGACGAGGCTCTTTTGGAGATTGCGACGGCTAGGCATTGTGTAAGAAGAAATGCTACGCTGCCGAAACGGTTCAATCGGCACGACGAGTGACGAACTGGACAGAACAAGAACTGAAGCGAGCTTATTAGAAAAACACACAAAAAAAAAGAGAGAGAAGAAGGGGGGGGGGGGGGGAGAAAAGAGAAAAACAAATGTTGTGACACACGTCCAGCATTCTCTAATTTATATGAGATCGGCAATTGAGCTTCCTCCCTCCCCCTCCAATCTCACAGGCATCCCGACAGGCGATCAGGTTGTAACCCACCATCCATGCAGAGCTTACCCCAACCCCTGACACATCCGCCCTGACCATCTAGGGAGCCATCCTCATTGATGACGAACAGGCATCATTTGCAGTGACATCGGCCCCCAAACTGGGAAGGAGGAAGAATCAGCTTCTCCTCTCAGGCCGCTGACAGCGTAGAGAGGCAATAGTATTTGGGGGGGGCGCCTTGGCAAGATGGGGAGGATAATAGTATCAGTTTTTCAGGCCTTTTCTTGCCTTGTCGTGTCTTGCCCGGCCACGCAAAATGAAACAATGTTTGGCATTTGGCATGCTACGTAACACCTCTCCAATCGGAGCTGCTTTCATGACCTTTGATGATCCTCCCAGCACATGCACGAGGCAAAGCCCAGCCAGGCAGGAAGAACATCTCCCTACCTTGAGATGACCCATTAGAAAGGAAAAAAAAAAAAAAAAAAAAGAACTAAAAGCAGCAATACAAAAGCTGAAAAAGACAACACAAAATAGATAGAATTCAATAACAAATAAAAACAAAAACAAAAACAAAAACAATCCGTCATACCGTCACCGCCACCCGCATATTCGGGCCTGTCTCTCGGCGCTACTGCCGGATGCCGGAATCTCATTGTAAGCAAACGACCCAGACACATGCACAAACAGACATGCCAAGTGCCCATTTAAGACGGCGTTGCCTCGTGGGAAAACAAGAGAAGAAAAAAAAAGCAGCGATATTTGCTCTCTCCGTCGTTGCCTCTGTATAACCTCTACAGCTCTCGATTTGACGTCTCGAGCGGGAATATATCTTCTTGTAATATCCAACAACAAAAAAAAAAGCTTTTAGCTAGGCCACAAAACAGTCACGCAAGACAGAGAGGCTTCATCCATCCCGCCGACCCCCACCAAACCACCTTCTTGGACGCCCGAATAGCCGTCCTCTCATGCATGGCACAACTCCATGGGGGAGCGGCGGCAGCTAGAGACGTCGTTATCGAGAGATGTCGTCCAAGAGTTCCAACTCATCTTCATCTCTAGATCTAAAGAGGGTCCCTGTCGAGCACTTTATCCGAGGGACAGTCTGAAAACCTTTGTATAGCGGTCATCACCAATATACCCCATGTACGTATTCGCTCACTCACTGAAGTTGTCTCGCAAGTTTCGCTTTTTTTTTGTTTGTTTGTTTGTATCGAGTCATATCTCCTATCCTTTTTCATTTACTCGTATCCTGACGCCTCCCTTGGTATCGTTATTCTTTTTTTTCCCCCAGTCTTGCGCCACCATCTATATTCTGTCATCAAGTGCACACGGTACATTCAAGGTAATGCATCAAATTTTCTCGGGCATTTCTCGGTTTGCTGGTGTCGTCGTTCCCTTGGAGTGTGACATGCTATACGGTGCCTTGAAACGCAGAGTCCATGTCAGTTGGTTTCTGGCTGCAGACGAAATCATCAAGGGGAAATTAGAGGAGGTGTCTCACCAAAACCTCCTTGGCATTGCAGATTCTCCATGCCAGCTTCCTCACGCTCCGATCCGCGAGGACGACGGCCGGGGCGAACTCTACGCCAAACATCTCTCGTATGGCGTAGACGATTCTCTTGGCGTATTTGCCATCTCGCTCCACGTGACTGCCGAAGCTTTCATCCACAGCGCTTGGCGCAATATCGTCGTCGCGGTCCAGGCAGTTTTGAATAATGGGTAAAAGAGCCGACTCGACAGCTGCGGCGTACACGGCCTTGGTGCCGACATCGACATCGACGTCTTCCTCGGCAAACTTGCCGATGCGGATCTCAAAGGGCTCCGAGATGCTCATGACGGTGTGGCGTCCGTCATGGTGGTATCTGAACTCAAAGACACCTTGCGTCCACCACAGCTTGTCGCCTTGGAACACGACTTCGCCTTCCATCATGTCAGGATCCGAGGGATCGGCCTTGGCCACCATGTGCTCCTTGACAGTGATGCTGCTGTCTGCCATCGAAGCATCGTAAGCGCCGGTGCACGTGGGCGTCCACCTTCCCAGGGAAGAAACCTCGGTGGTCTCTCGCAAGCGATTGTCCGTCACCATGTAGAGGCCGATCCAGTCTTCTTTGCTGTGGCTCGCGGGCGCTCGCCACTTGACTCGCAGAGGGGCGCCATATTCAAACGTCTTGGTCTTGATCAGCTTGGGGAATCGCCCGTAAAAACTCTCCTTGCCGGTAGCCCTCTCGTCAACGGCCGATTGAAGGGACTGCGTCCCCTCGATGGTGAGCGAATAATGCTTTGGATCCAACCCCGCCAGGTCGGGAGCGATCCTGGTGATTGTGAGGCGAGCGGGCGCCACGTTGAAGAGGGCGGATGTGTCTCGGACGATGGTCTTGACGCCGGAAGCAAACTTGGGGCGGGCACTGTCCAGGAACTCCTCGACGAAATGCGACGTCTCGTCCAGGACCTTGTCGACGCTCTCCTGCCAAACTTTGACCGGGGGCGGCAGCGACCGCTTGATGAACTTTGTGAGGCCTGCCTCCTGGCGCATGCTTCTTCCGTAAATCTTTTGCATGTGAGGTCGCTCGACGAACGCGATGACCATGACGTTGAGGATCTGCGTGACCAGAGCAATGATGAAGATGGCCCGGCTCCAGGTTATGAGGGCGGCTCCCCAGATGCCAGCGGTGCCAAACACTCTTTCGGGGTTGTTGAGGAAGCGATAGATGGACGTGTATGTGAGCTTGGCTTCGTGGTCGAAGAAGAAGTCGCCGCAGAACCAACCGAATTCGCCGAGCGAGTCGTATACACTAAAGGCCGTCCACAGCTGCAGGGCAATCAAGCCGGCCCCGAGCACGTGCTTGAGAAGGGCCAGACCGTAGCCCCAGTCCTCTGGCGGGTTGTACATCTTCCAGCACGCCGCGACGAAAGACGCGTTGCACATGATCATGCTGATGTGGTACATGCCCTTCCACTGGCGCCAGGCCTCGCCGGCGCTCTCGCCGTACTTGAGAAAGTGGCGAGTCCACATCTTGGACTTGGATTGCCGGTCCAGCACGAAGCCGAGGCCGGCGTGGTACCACGCCCGCCACACGAGCGCGTGGGCGACGAAGATGGCTTTCCACATGGACGTCGCCGGTGTCGCGAAAGTGAGGGCTGCCACGTAGATGGGGAGGATGACGACAACGCAGTCGGGCACTCGGAACAGATCCATGTTGCCGATGCCAACGAGATTGTGCACGGGCGCCGGCATCTCCTTCTGAGACGCGGAGGCAGATCGCACGTACGTGTTCTCCGCGGCAAGCTCAAAAGACGCCGCGCTTACGGAATCGACCGGGCTCCGACTAACAACCTTTTCTCTCGGGGCGGGAGGGTTGTAAATCTTGTCAATGTGGGGGTTCTCCACAGTCACAAGGAAGGCAAACTGGGCGAGGTGGGCGATGATGGAGATGAAGAGCACCTCGTAGCTCGCGGCCATCATCGATATGCCGTAGTAGCCGGCGTAGCCTATGGAGTACATGGGGTGGGGCGCCATCTCGAAGACGCCATCGAATGTGAGGTCCTGATCGATGAGGTAGAAGAAGTCCCCCCAGTACCAGGCAAAGTCCTTGACGACGCGATGGGCATCCAGCTTGACCCAGAGGTTGAATCCAACGAGCACGATGCCGAGCAGCCACCGCGAGCTGCCGATGAGCACGCTCTCGCCCCTGGGAGTGCGGCCGCAGACGATGGCAAACAGGCAGTAGGACACGAAGTCGCACATCAAGATGAGATCAACGACTCTTCGGAAGACGAGCCAGGTGTTGTACTCGACCGGAGCTTTCTCGAACTCGTAGTCTTCGGGGATCTTGGCCTCGAGCTCCCGCTTGAGCAAGCTGTACAACCACGGCCGCGGATTGTTGCCGGTGCTCGGATGCTCAAACAGCCTCCATCGCTGAGCCCAGGTGATGAGGCGCCGGTGCCGAGACTGGATGTGCAGCAAGACGCCGATGCCGACGTTGTAGGAGGCCCTCCAGAACAGGAAAAGAGCTGCGAAAACGGGGCGTTTGAAGCCAGCCGGAAGAAGGTAGGCGGCCAGGATATGCAGTGCCAGAATGGCCAGTACGACGACGTCGGAGAGGTTCTTGGGCTGTCGCGGGTCGAGAAGCTGAGAAACCATGTCGTGGGTCGTCGGCACGACAAAGACTGTCTCGACCCAAAGGAAGGGGGGGCTTCGGTCAGCTCCACGTCTTGGACTATGGGAGTCGAGATTGGCCGCCGTCACTCACCTGTGCCATCTGGCGTGCGACCAAACGTCTTCTTTGGCTTGCTGCCGAGTCCACCACCATTCTGGACAGCCGTCAGCGGCTCCATTGGCACCGCACCACCGAGGTCGATGCCGCTGCCGTTTGCATCCGGCGAATCCTCATGGACCTGCCGGTGCCGCAGCTCAGCACCTCCAGCCGAGACGTCGGCGGCCGTGCTCATGGTGGACGGAGTTGAAAGATGGTCCGGGTGGGCCCAATTGGCGAGAGAGGTTGAAGGGGCAGAAAGGAAGCGAAGAGATTGCGAAGGCACAGCGAGGGCGCGAACGAAACGAAACTTGCGAGCCTGCGGGCTATTTAGCTGACCCTCTCTGACCCTCTCCGACCCTCTTCTGCGCAAGCTTGGGATACCCAATCACGGGCGGCAGGGCGGCGGTTTGTTGAGAAACCGCTGCAGGGTCGTTTTCCGGCTCCTCTGGTTTGGTCTGGTCGCAGGGCGGAGCCGCCAATCCGCGAGTCAAGTCTAGAATGCCAGCTAAATACAATAATATCGAGCGCGAAAAGGTGTTCAATTCGAGGCTCTTTTTGTTTACATAATACTATTCTCGCCCATGCACAACACAACAAGGCACCGCCCCGGCACGCCAGCGGTATCAATAACGACACGCGGTTGACGCCTGTCGACGCAGAGCCAGCAAACGACGGCTGTTTGAATTCCGTTTTTCCTTGTTTCTTTTTGTATAAAAAAAAATTGTTGACAAACGGAAGAGACGGGGAAAACGATGGGAAGAACTCGAAGAAAGGGACCTTTTTGGGATGTCTTGTGACCTGTGACCAGCTCCGGCAAGGGAGGGGGAGGATACAGAGCACATGCCATTGTGGAGAGAGAGAGAGAGAGGTCGCCTTTTTAGCACTACCAGGTACTCCGTACTGACCTGTTACAACAGCTGCCAAAAATTGATTGTAAACAGCGGGGTGACTCAAGCCCGCTGGTGCTGTTGGTTTAGGGTACTTTGGACTTGTTAAGCTGATCTACGACTACCTTACCTACCATGTAAGTACACAGTAAAACCCCAGCCCAACTTCCCTCCTATAGAAACATATGGCAGGTGCTGATTAGAAAAAAGAAAAGGCAAAAACAAACAAACAAAATAGGAGCAAAAAAAATCAAAATCAAAATCAAAGACAAAGACGAAATCGAAATCAAAATCAAAATCAAAACAAAATCAAAAACAGAAGCAAAGGCAAAAACAAAAACAAAAACAGAAGCAAAAACAAAAACAGAAACAAAAACAGAAACAAAATGGCAGACATGTGAAAGTCCGTGGACTTCTGCCCGCGATAACGCGAGGGAACCCCCCCACATCTGCCCAACAAGTTAGTCCATGGAGACCCCACTAAATGCTCCAGGAGGGCTTTCTCAGCACACAAAAATGGGATTATTTTATATATTGGTGAATTTAATTTTTTATATATATGAAAATTTTCAGACATGTTTAATTTTTTTATTACAATTTTTTTTTTCTTTTTTTTTCTTTTTTTTTCTTTTCGATAAGCAGGAAAAAAAAAACATAAAAATCACAACACAATAAATAAAACAATAACATAATTATATATTTGATTATTGTTGGACGACGAACTGGCAACATCGCTAGGCTAGGCGGAGATGGAGATAAATGGCTGTTGGACAGGGTGTATTATATCTGCCACTTAATTATTAAGGGCAGCACACCAAAAAGACTAATCCCACCGCTTTTAAAATTTTGTAACAATGAATATAGCCTTAAGTAGGTCAGGGCAGCTTGATTGATCCGGCAGAATTAAATCGTTAATTTATAGTAGCCTTCTCTCGTTACACCCACTAAAGGTTGATTGCTATATAGATTAATCTAAATTGTGCCCCCCCCCCCCGGAGCAATAATCTTCTTTTTTATTTTTTTATAATTTTTTTTATTTTACATGAAACTTACAGAGTGTGGATCTGCATAATAAGTCTTTCAACTGTGATGATAACCTACCAAGGCACAGACAGAGAGACATATACCGGCGAGTGTGATACTCATCAGACACTCAAAGAAGAGGACAATTTCCGCTATTCAATAAATAGTGATAGCAAATGCAATTACCACATCTTCCTAACCATCCTACAACAAGAAAGATAACAAAGGGGCCTTTTTTTGTGTTTTTTTTTTGTTTTTGTTTTTTTGGCTTTTACTGAGCCTTCTTGGCAAACTCCACTCGGAGAATGAGATGCTTAAAACCAAATCCATCCATCTTGTTGCATGCCGTGACGGCATCGCTGTGATCTGCGAAGCTGATGAAAGCGAAGCCCTTGGCCATACCAGTCTCCCGGTCCTTGGCAAGGAAGACTCTGGTGACACGACCGAACCGCTCGAACATATCGCGCAGCTCTGACTCCTCTGCCATCTCTGAGACCTGTTTGAGAAGGGGATGGAACGGGTTAGCAAAAAAACCACCATTCTCTGAACAACAAGAAACTGGAGTGGCAAGCGTACGTTGGTGACACGCAGTGTCGCAAAGTCGTCTCTCTCGCCGTATTTTGATCCACCCATGCGCTCTCCGGCTCCACGATCGCCGCGCAGAGCAGGCGGAACGTATGAGCCCTTCTTCCCAGACCCGGCAGCACCGGCAGCGGCGGACGTTTCCTCTGCCGCGCCGGCGGGCGCATCGGCGCCGCTCGATTCCCCAACAGGCGCCATCGTGTCCTTGTAGGGACACCTGGCTGTAAAGTGCTCTCCGTTGCAGATGCGGCACTTGACCTTTTTGTCCTTGAGCTTGTCCTTCATGGCCTGGGCGTTGGCGTCCGCGCCCTCCTCCTTGGCATCCTTGCGCCAGGAGACACTAGGTCGGAAGATGATGTTTTCGCCGACGGAGGTGGTATCGGGGGCAGGTCCCGCAGCGTCTTTAGCGCTCAACCCGAACTTGGACCACGTCTTCCGGTTGGCGACACGGGGGTTGACCGTCTCGGTGTGGGTGACATAGCGAATCCGCCGGGTCGTCTTGACTTTCTGGCCCTGATCGTTGTATCGGAAGGAGATGATGGTCTTGGTACCGTCCTTGTTGGAGATGGTCTGAGGAGGGGGAAGGTCGGACGAGATCTCCTCGACGTCGTCATCGTCGGCCCAATCGTGTCTTTTTTTTTTCGTGGTGATGGAGTTAGCGAGGCTCTGCGAAAAGAGAAGGATCTCTGCGAAAAGAGAAAGATTGGAAGCAAATGGTGGCCACTCACTTGGCCTTGGGCAGCGCTGAAGTAGCCATGATGACTGCCTGCCTCGTATCACCTGATGAGAGAGAAGGTGGGAAAAGAAAAGGAAAAGGAAAACAAAAACAAACAAACAAACAAAAAAGGCCCTGCCGTAGAGTCGACGTGCGCCACGTCGGCTGGAGCGATTCTGCAAGGGCTCTGATGGACTGTGAGCGTGGGGTTTTTCCGTTCAAAACACAAAAGCGGCGAATTTCTGTGGTTTCCCAATTTTTGGTGGAGAAGCCACATGCGGCTGTGAATCCACTCACGTGATACGTATTCTTATCGTGGCGCTCAATTGTGGCGCTATGTACCTACCTTATGTACCTCCTCCTAAGGTACCTTAGTACCAGGTACCTACCTAGTAGTACTAAGCTTACCTAAGGTACAGCACCACTGTACCTTTATCACAGCTCTTCCCCGTCTCGTGCCTGGTAGTAATACTTAGGTATCAGAAGGGACTAACTAATGAGAACGCCATTCAACCGGAAGTCGACCTCCGTTCACGCCGAACGCCCGAAGGTTTGTCGTAATCGACTGTGGCGCTCGGCATGCGTAATGCAACCCCCCCCCCCCCCCGAGGGAAGAGTCAGGGAAGGTTCCGCTCACGCGATGTGCGGTTTCTTTATATGTATATATATAGAACCTTCTTCTCGCGGCGCCCCTCTGACCTTCTCTTGGCTCCCGTCCTGACTGTTGTCTCCGGCATTTTTGACTCGGTTTCTCCCCGTTGTTTTCTGGCGATAACGCAAGCGACATCTAGATCTAGACTGTGAAAATCATGGCCGCAAAGAATACCAACAGAGACGATCAACCCCCGGCCTACGGGGAGCAGCCCCAGGCGCCTCGGCCGACGTACGGGGGTTACGGCCAGGGCCAGTCGAGTCACTATCAACAAGGCTTCCAGGGTGCTCAAGGCCAGCAGGCATATTATCAGCCAGGCCCGCAAATGGTCTATTATCAACAGCAACAGGGACCTTTTCCTGCCCAAGGTCAATACCCGGCTGCCTATGGTCAACATCCGCAAGGCCAATATCCGCAAGGCCAGTACCCGCAAGGCCAGTATCCGCAAGGCCAGTATCCGCAAGGCTATTACGGAGGAGCCGGACAACCCTACCCGGGACGGCGCACCGACGGCACCACCAGCGGTCTGCTCGGAGGTCTGGCTCTTGGTACGGCTTGCTGTTGCTGTCTAGACTGTTTACTCTGTTGATTTGGCATGAGAGAAACGGGCAGGGTAAGTTTCCCTTTCTATATTTCTCCCTGGCTTCTTCATAGCAACTGCCGAGGCAAACGCCGTTTGCATGATGTTGATGATACGACGATTTTATTAGGAAAAATACCCATGCACAACGGGCGAGACGTCTCATTCAGCCTTTTTAGACCAGAGTTTTGGGGGGGAGTTCGGGAACGGTAGAACAGCTGGGTAAAAGCCACTCATAATCGGTTCACGGTGTTTCGGTGCAAAGGAAGGCTGGGTTTATGATGTTGGTTAATGCCGGCGGCATCTGCGCATCTGGCGAATCCAGGCCATGATTCTTATTTGTTTATTTGTATATTTGTTTTTGATTTTTTTTTTTTCACTCAGCTATTGATTGACCTTTCAATATCAAGGCAAAGCGGAGTAATCCGGGGTCCAACGCCATTAGATGATGATATGGGTGATCTTGTACAATTTAGAAAATGTCGAAATTCAACAGCCTGCGTATTGTTTATATGTTTAATTTAAAACATGGCCCTTCAACAATCATTGGGCGGATGGTTTAGTGGTATAATTTTCCCTTAGCATGAACATTTCATGAGATGTTCTACCCAACTGCCTGGGAAAGGTCCGGGGTTCGATTCCCCGTTCGTCCATACTGATTCATTATTTTTTACTTAATAACCCCCCCTTTTTTTTCCATTTCCATTTCTTTCTCTTTTCTTTCTTTCCAGTCAGCCATCTTTGATTTATTTAAACAAATAACACAGACACGCGTGCGCACGCCGACCTATATAGTAATAAAGCATCAAAAAACACACTCCCCCTGTGCCTTTTTTTTTTTCAAAGATAATATTAATTTATCGTGTATAGACAGACTATAAACTGTTTGTTATAGAAAAAAAGTAAATGTTTTTTTTCAAAAAAATAAAAATAAATAAATACATGAATGAAAAAGAAAGAAAAAGAAAGAAAAAGAAAGAAAAAGAAAGAAAAAGAAAGAAAAAGAAAGAAAAAGAAAGAAAAAGAAAGAAAAAGAAAGAAGAAAGAAGGAAAAAGGAAAAAGAAAAGCCCAAGCCGTGCTTCATCTTGAAAACATTAATATTCTTTCTGCCCATTGTATTCGTATCTGCCATCTACCCTCGGTATATATATATATATATATATATATATGTAGGTATATAAAACATAAGTTATAAATATTTTCGCTCCCTCACCTGCATAACAACACATTTGCCTCAACCTTCTTTCTCATGTTGGCTCCTCATTTTGTCCCCTCAGTCACAGGGCTCTTGCTTCTCCCTCTTGTAGCCCCCTTGCCCACAATCTTCTCCGTCCAGTTCCATGACGAGGGGCTTAACCGCCCGCCTTGGCTTTCCTTTGGCTTGTCGAGTTTCTTGTCCCCATTCGCATCGTTGATAAAGTCAAGGTCGCTCTCGTTTTCGCTGCTCGCCCAGTCGCGCTCGCTCCACGACATCGAATCCGCCCTGTCGCCCTGGTGGCTGTGAGTCAGCAGCGAAGAGCGCTCCGTGTCCTGAGCCCTCGGCAGGTCGGGCACCTCGTCGAGCGCCTCCCGAGCTTCGCTCGCATTCGTCGGCTCCGGGGCGAGGCCGCGGGCTTGCTGCGCAGACACTGACTTGGTCTCGCGGCCATCCGCCCTGGGAGGCTGGTTCATGTCCAGAGCCCGCTCGCCCATGTACTCGTCCTCGGTGCGCAACCGCGCAATGACCGAGTCGCTAAAGTGCGCGTCGACCAGGTGCTTGACCACCGGCCAGCCGTAGGCGTTGGCAAACATGCGGCGGACGAATATGTTGTTGTGGGCGTCGGGTTCCAACTTGACAAGCACCTTCCGCCACGACAGGTCTCGGTGGTATCCGCGAGAAATCTTCTCCTCCACGCGCATGCTCGAGCCGTCGACGACCTCGTTGGGCTGCTTGTCGGGGCCCGTGTTTGCGGTGTCGTCGTAGTCCTTGGCAGAGGCCATCGAGTCTTCGTGATTTATCCCCGCATGCGGCGTGGAAGAGCCACTGCCGTCCGGCGAGAGCGGTGAAGACGGAGATTTGAGTTTCATCTTGCTCAGCGTCGAGGTGCGCTTCTTCACG
This sequence comes from Trichoderma cornu-damae, assembly GCA_020631695.1. Lineage (NCBI taxonomy): Eukaryota > Fungi > Ascomycota > Sordariomycetes > Hypocreales > Hypocreaceae > Trichoderma > Trichoderma cornu-damae. The sequence continues at coordinate 2,858,915 of CM036089.1, forward strand.
GGAGGCGGGGGGATATCCGTTGGATGATATACCCGGTCGTGGAAGATGGTGCGCGGCCGCTTCGACGGATCAACGAGCCACTCCACATCCGGAATCTTGGGGTTCAGCAGGTCGCCCGCAGACTCGAAGAATGTTGTCCTGGGCGGCGCCGTCAGACCTTCGGGGTCATTCTCGAGTTCGTGACCCGCCGTGGCCTTGCCAGATCGCCTGCCCGCATCCGACGAATTGGAGCTGCCGGGAGTGCTGGAAACATCTCCGCCATTCTTCAGCGTCTGGCTCCTCCGTAGGATCCGCTTCTGCTTCTCCGTCACGGGCTGCTCCTTTGGTGGATCGCTGCTTCTGAAGAGATTAAAAAATCCGGTGAGCGGGGTGTGGAGCAGATTGTTCTCTCCCGGGCTTGCAAGGGGTTCGTCTGCAAACACCGCCGGGACCGAGCGGAGACTAGCCCGGTCGTCCTCGGCGAGGGCGTCGCTAGATGGTTGTGGCACTTGATGGCTGTTGCTACCATTTTTGCGGCTGCTGCTGCTGCTGTTGTTGTTGTTGTTGTTGTTGTTGCTGCTGCTGCTGCCGCCATCGCCGACGGGAGTGGTCGCCCCAGAGTCGGTGTCGACGTCGTCGGGGGGGATCTGCAGCCTCTGCCGCGACGACCCCATGTTGGCCCCCGTCAGCTCCGCCCATCCGAAGCCCACCACCGTCTCGACGAGGCCGGCGTCCCGCCTTGCTTTGCCGACTCGCCCCAGGCCCTGCCAGTCCAGGAATAGCAGGCAGCTCGTGCGCAGCGGGACGATGCCGTCATTGACCACGTTGGAATAGACGGTTCTGTTCCGAAACTTCCTGAGCGCGTTGTGCGCAGGCCCGGAGGGCAAGATTCGCAACAGAGGCTTGGACTCGGGCTGGGATTCTCCGTAGACCTTCTTGTGGGCCGATTCGCCCAGGTTGCTCACGATTGCGCCCCAGCCACTTCGCGCAATCGTCGGCGCCCTCCACGTCAGGCCCAGGTCCTGCCCTGTCCTCCCCACGAGGCCGAAATCGAGCGCGAACTTGACGTAGAGGGGGTTTTCGTTGCTCAGGCCCAAAAAGGGCGTGGCCAATGCGATGAAGTTGATGGGTTTGATCACGTCAAAAAACCGGGGTGAGTGTTTCTGTATGTAGGCAATGGCGTAGGTCTGCACCAGCCCGCCCAGCGAGTGTGCGATGAAGCTGATGCTCGTGACCTTGTAAGGCCTCCGGAATCTGCCGTGGTCAAGCGCCCTCTCCGCGTCCGCTGCCGTCTTGGTGGCCGTCTTGGTGGCGGTGCTGCTCTTGTGAGCCTGCACCAGGTCGTGCGCAGACTGGTCGCCTAGCCCGTGGACCAAGCCTTCGATGGCGCCTTTCCCCCCTATCGGCAAGAAGGGCTGATCTGGGTATGTCATGGAGAGGACATACCTGGCTAGCCTCTTGCCGAGGAACTTGATGCCCTTCTCCGTCTTGGTGGCATTTCCAGAGTATCCTCGCACGATGACCTCTTCGTCGTCTTCATCTTCGCCCTTGTCCTCGCTTCCGGCCGAGGGAGCTCCCCCCGGCGTCTTTTGGCCATCGTCGTCGACGTCGCCGCCGCCGCCGGCAGCGGCCTCGGCTTCTGCCGCACGCGTCTTGGCGCGCCTCGCCTTTGCATCAATCTTTGCCTGCTTTGCGGCGGCGTCGATGCTTTCTTTCATGAACAGCATGTCGGCGCCCAGATTGCTGTGAAGACCATGCGTTAAGATGACGAGGTGAATCTTCTTCTGCTTCCGCGGAGGCGGCTCGCCTTTGGTTGTTCCCGCATCGCCGGTTTCCGCATCGCCGGTTTCCGCATCGCCGGTGTCCGCCGTGCTCTCGACGGATGTGTCGGCGGCAGGTCGGTCCTCCGCTCTCCGAATGTCTGCATCTTCCCACGACGGCAGCCGGGGCGTGTTCCACAGCGTTGCCGTGTCTTCCACCTTGACGTGTATGGCCCTCGAGAAGACGCCGCGAGGCTGCGCCGGATGGCCATGCCCGCCCCTGGCTCCGATGCTCTGCTGATGGTCCGCCAGCTTTCCCGGCTGCGGCACCTGCGCCTGGCCACCGACAACGGGGACGGAAGAGCTCAGGCTCAACGACTTTTGCTCCCTCGCCACCAAGAGCTCGTACCCGACTGCCGCGGATGTGGAGAAGATGACCTGGGACGATATCTCAATCACCCAGCTCGCGCTTTCTGAATCGTGCTCCGGGCCGTTGCCAAACGTGCCGTGGCCGCCGGTCCCCGCCGATTGCCGAATGTCGTCCGGCACAACCAGCTCGCACTCCCACGACCCTCCGGCCTTGAGCATCGGCTCGAACTCGGGGACGCCATAGCGGCGGGGGCTGGGGAACTTTTCGTTGGGGTTGAACCTGGCAGGGTACGTCGCCACGCTCAGGGTGTACGGGCCGTGGACAAAGGCCGCTCGGAGGGCGATGTTGGAGGTGTTCCGTATGCGCACATGGAGCCGCTCTGGCGAGGGCAGGATGCGGTCCCGAGAGGGAGTGTAGGTGACGGTATAGCGGACAACCTCGCCGATCTTGACGCTGCCGGTCTGGTGGAGAAGAAGCATCTTTGTCTTTTTGTCTTGTCTGCCCTGTGTTGCCCTGCACCTGTTTCGTTCGCTCGTTTTCGTTTTCGGTCGGTCGGTCTGTCGTCTGGTCCTGTCGGCAAGTGCAGCAAAAAGAGACTGGCCAGCTGCGGCGACAGCAGTAACGCACTCCCAATCGTGTCCAACAAAAAAAAAAAAAAAGTCCGACTAGGAAAAGAAAGAAAGAAGGGGGGGAGGGAGGGTTGGAGGGAAAGGAGAGGGCAAGAATTGTAGCAACTTTGACGACGGAAAAAGCAACGTTGACAAGTCAAAAGACGTATTGTTGAACGCCTACATTATTCTGCACCCCGGCACCCGATGCGATACCAAACGCTCATCTCAAGGCAAATTCAAAGCCATGCATGTATCGAACCGAAAAAGAAAAAGAAGAAAACAAGAACAGAGAGAGAGAGAGAAAAGGGGGGGAGGAGGATGGCGAATGTTGCTTTGGGGTGCTCTTGGATTGAAGTTGCGGAGTGAAATTGGCTGGTCCGCGGCACATGTGTAGGGAGAACGAACGGCAAGCCGGTGAACGGAGTGGGATTGGACAAGAGATAAGAGGAGGCGCTGCAGCCCTCGAGACGGAACTGTCGGGAGGCCCGTAACTATTTTTTTTTTTGAGCCGGAATGACTGAGACTCTAAGAATCAAAAAGAGATTCTACATAAAAAAAAAAAAAGATTCTAAAAGATGACGCTGTCGCGGCGACTTGTTGAGCCTCTTGAAAAGGCCTGTGGAGAACTCCTGCCGTCATCGAAAATGGCCCCAATCGGTACATCTTGGGGATTTGTACGGAGTATTAGTTGGCGTGCTAGAAGGCGCCTTTGCTTGATTCTCTATTCTGTCTGCTTCCTTCTTGTTGACCCCCAGCACTCAAGACAATGCCATGCCAACACGAGGTCCCCCCCCCCCCTTTTTTTTTCTTTTCTTTTTTTCTTCTTCTTCGTTTTTCTTTGGTCTTTTTCGGACAATTCCGGAGTGGGGAGTGGGGGCAGTGTGTAGCGTCACGCGACCTGAGCTCGTCACTTATCAAACTTTGAAGATCGACATCTACATCAACGTTCCAACATGAAGGAGTTCTGACAAAAGCACTGTACTGTTGTCTACTAGTAAGGCGCCTGCTAGGTACTACCTTGAGCAGTACTAATGTATCCAGGCAGCGAGTGTGCCTTACTGTAACGTATTAATTTTTTTTAAAATTTTTTTTTGCTTTTCACTGCATTAAACTAACTTCTTTTTTTTTTGGACTTGATATAGCGTACACCATACAGAGCAGTGGGTTGTCAAATGCTATCCATGATCTTACAGGTAGATGCTTCGTAATAGGTACCTAAACCGAAGGCAAGATGGGCCAGCGAACGAACAGATAGCGCCGTTGGAAATCAAACGATTCAAACCTAACCGGACTTTAACCCATCCAATCAATCCTAGAAGGTATACCTACCTGATAGGTTAGTGGCGTTGCTGGTGTTTCTCATCTTGCCATCCGTAACAATTGTCAGCACTACCAGAGGAAGATTTCATGATTGAACAATTGATAAAATCAGTCAATCTCTACTAAAGACAAATTCAAGAAAAACTCAATTGAAATAACATGACATACTAACACTTCTAATATAGGAATTACACAGGGTAATAGGCTTGATTGAGCCTTGATAGAGATAATAATGCCATACCTTGAATGGCTGCTTGGTGGGCACCATCTAGTCACCCGTCACCCCCATCAATTTTCTTCTCTCATATGCCTTTGGGCCTTCATATAGCAGTGTGTGCGCATTGCCAAATCACTCTCCGTCAGGAACTCCCGGCTCAACAAAATTTCTCCATTCCGGCACGCGGTGGACACCTCGTCCGTATCCCGTCAACCCCGCCAAGGTCGACGACTTTGGTCTTTCGCGCTCTTCGCCACTACGTCGTGATCTGCGGCGGGGAGAGGAGAGCTCAGGCTCAGCAGTTTCCATGCCTCTGTCATAGTGCGGATCTTGTACGGATATTGGTCTTGTCGTGTACATGCCCTCGTAGAAGTACGAGTTTCCCGGAAACAGAGGCTGCGCCGCCTTGGGGAGGGGGAACATCCCACCCGGCGCCGCGCCTATTACTGTATCTGCGGTGCCTCGCACGTGGGGCCGCGCGGTCGGTGCCGGAGGAGACGGCCCTCCCGACCGGCGTCCTGAGCGGTTCTCCGACAGCCTCTCAGCCAGACGCTGCTCCATCGATCCGCTGCGCTGTGGGCCCCTGGCACGGCTAACCTCGGAGGCGTAGCCGACGTGGAGCGGCTGCGGCGGCGGCGCGGCTGAAGCTGTGGCGGATAGAGTTGGCATGCTGGTTCGCCTGTAATCCTCAAACGGGTAATAAGTGCCACCGCCGAGTCCAAAGGGCACCCCATCCCCATGTACACCTGGGGAGATGGGAGCAAAGGGGTTCTCACGATCACGACCCTGGCCCTGTTCGCGGTCCCAATCAAGTTCCCGGCCTCGATTTCGGTCACGACCGCGATGGCGATCATCCGAGTGCTGTGGCATCCTTGGGGCATAGACATCGAGCTGCCCTTGGAGCCGGCCAAAGGTTGCGTCCTCGTAGGTCTGAGGTCTTGGCCGGACGGGCATCGAGGGAATGGGCCTTGGATATGGTCCCCCCAGCTCTGAAAGCGGCCGGCTGTTCCAAAGAATTTCTCTAAGGTCTTCCGTAGAAACATTTGGAGCCTCTAGTGGGTTGTTCTCCCATGGATTACTTCCAATCTCGTAGTTGAACCATGGGCAGCCACATCCCTTCCACTTAATACCGCATATCATACAAAATTCGGCTCCGCATCGGCTTGATACATCAAATGTCAGTATGTAAAGGATTTTTTCTTAAAAAGAGAGAGAGAGAGAGAGAGAGAGACAGAGAGAGACAGAGAGAGAGAGAGAGAGAGAGACAGAGAGAGAGAGAGACAGAGAGAGAGAGAGAGAGAGAGAGAGAGAGGGGAGAGAAGGGGGGGGAGGGGTTATGTGGTGATATAACGAGTAGAAAAGTTGGCCCGACTCACCAGGTCATGTGGTTGCATCCTTCTTTCAGTTCAACCATGGCTTTACACTTGTAGCATCTCTTCCAGCCCTCCTCCTTTGCTTGATCCAGGAATTTTTTCGTCTCTTCATCGCGGGGGCACTCCACGGAACTGTGCCATTTCAAGCTACACTTTGGACAGACCTTGGTCTTGCAGCGAGCGCACCGAGCGGCTCTCCTGCCGTCTTCGCCACGGTAAAAGCTGGTTGGCTTGATCCATTCACCGCATCGCTTCGATGGGCAGTAGACTCGGTTGGCGGTCGAAAACTCGGCAAATTTGCGGTTCCACGTCCTCTTGAAAGCATCGTCGAATAGCTTATCGACATACTCCAGCGGGATGTGGCTCTTTGTGCAACAGCGGGGAGGCATGTGCTGCTGGTTGTGGATGGACATTTCAAAGATGCGCTTCATGCAGGCATGACACATTCGGTGCCCGCACTTGAGGTCCGCTCCCTTTGACGACGGAATATCCTCCATACAAATGACGCATTCCACCCTTGAATCAAGTTAGCCTCTTTATATATATATATACAAGTTTTCTTCTTGGACAGTCCGTCGGCGACTTACCCTTTTCTCTTTTCCCGCACAGTCTCTTTTTCAACGTGGAAAAACTTATCTGGTGATGGAGGCCGAGAGGAAGTTTTGCCGAAAACTTTGCTCAAGATGCGGGCGGGCCCCGAAGTCGAGCCGTTGAGGCTACGAGCCGATCGGATGGCGAGTGGCCTTTGAGGAGGATGATCTCGCTCGCCATAGGCCGATTCTGCCGATCTGTACCCGTCTCGCTGTGCTGATTTGGCTCGCCTGGCTAATTTGTTGTTGGAGCTATTTACCACTGTTAAATTTCCGCTCGCAAAGGGGATTTATCAAGAGGTCTTACCTTTTCCTCGATGGCGCAGGTGGCCGCGAGCTTTCCCTCACGTGTGTCAACTGATAGCGATGAGCCTTGCTGGGAGACTCGCTCCTCTCACGGACTCTCGAGGACTCTCGAGTATGCGAAATAGAGGCGACTTCGCTCGACGACCGCGGGGGATCTGACTCCCGCTCATTGTCGGAGCGATACCGCGGCGCAAACCTCTTTCGATAGCGGTTTCTATCTGACTCGGAATCGACATAGCCGTCACGGCTAGACATGTGCTGCCTGCTATGGGGTGACGAGCCGTCAGGCAATACTTCCTCCACCTCGAGGCCGTTATCTTCATCTTCGTCGCCGCCGTAGGACGAGACGCTGGCCGACCTGTGCGTCGAAGGCTCGGAATACGCTCCGGGCATGAGCTGGCGGCGCGGGTAATTTGGTGACGAAGAGTCCCTCCTTGCACGGCGCGAAGGTTGCTGCTCGTTGTCAGACTCGTCCTCTCCGTCGTACGAGTCCATCAGTGTGCCCTTTGGACGACGGTAAGCATCCGAAGAGGCCCTAGCCAGCCCCGGCTGCCACGGTGCGATGTTAGAGCGGCCACCACCAGAAACGGGGGCGGCAGAGGTCGCAGCAGGCGCAGGCGCAGTCGCAGGAGCCGGAGCGGCTGCAGCAGAATCCACAGCCACGGAACTGCTGTGCTCCCGCCTGCGCAGCGTCAGCTGCGGTGGTGATGGCACTGGCGCCATATCCAGACGTCTCAGTATTTGGACTGTACCACGGGGATGAGGCTTCGAAGGAGCTGTATCCTCAGCAGTCTCATTCCAGTCTCTCGGTTCGCCTGGTCTGAGCTTGCGCCGTCCCGACTGAACGGTGGCAGCGCCTGTATCTTGGTTTGATTCTAGCCGCATATTGTCTTGCTGGGTAAGAAGAGGAGAGAAGAGCTATAGTAAATCCGCCTGCGATGTCCTTTTGCGTCTGGGCTTTCCTCTTGCGCTTCCTCTTCTGCCTTTCTGCTGTTTTCCCCCCCCCTCTTTTCACCACCGCAAGTTGCAGTGTTGGGGTTCAGCAAGATTGCTATGCGCACAGTAGCGAGGAACAGAATAGACCGCACCGCACGCGCACACACGCAAGGCCGCCAAAAAAAAATAAAGAGGAAATGAATAAAAAGGGTGCCCTATTTGAATGGAAACCTTTTGGCCTTTTTGGAGCTCAGCAATCAAGGCGCGGATCACAAGAGGGGTGATCACAAGAGGGGTATTGGAGAAGGAGAAGAAACAGAAGGAAGGGAAGAAAGACAGAAAAAAAAAAGATGGTGCAGTCGGGTTATGCAGAAGCGATTGCAGCCCGTGGGCCAGTCAGGAACGTCCACGATGCACCAAACTATAGCATCCCACAACAGCCTGATTGGAGTGGAGGGGTCACAACGTGCGTGACCACCTTTGCCAGAGCGTCGTTGGAAAAGGATGCCAAAGAGGCACACGGAAGAGGGGAAGAGAGCGATGGAGAGTTGGAGATTTGAATAGTAGAGAGGCAATAGTAGAGAGACTAGAAGCAAAGAAGCAGGGAAAGGGGAAGGGTTAGGGAAGTGAAGAAGAAAAAGTCGCGGGCAATGAGGGGGGGGGGGGAGAGGGGGCTGCTGCCTTGGACTTTTCTGTTTCACACGCCCTCACAGCCGCCTTGGCCTGGAGGATTGTGCCCTAGCAGACGAGAGGCGTCAAGTATGGGGAGACTTGGCTGTTTCTAGTTTGGAGGGGGGAAAAAAAGAGAAGAGAAGAAAGAAACAGCACACTGCAGAACGGGAAACTGCAAAGAAAACAAGAGATGGTTCTCCGAGAGATGACAACAGCGCCAAATACCGGTGGTTGGCATCACGCTGTAAAACGGGGGAACAAACATCACGTGTGGGGTCGGAGGGGAAAGGCATCGGGTGCAAGGTGTTGCCTGCGTGCCGATTCCGTGCTTGCCCACAGAGCCCTCGGAGTAGGTAGTACAAGGTTTATTACTAGGTACCTACATACTAGGTAGGTATAGTAGGTACTAAATTGTATTCCGTAGTAGTACCTTGGTATTAGTACGCAGCAGATGTGTCTTTAGGTAGTCCCTAAGACGGTTTGTTTTTTCCCTGTGGGTTCTGGGCGCCTTTGCTTTGCTTTAATATAACAAACAGCACACGCACACATCACATCACCATCACCATCACATCACATAAAACAACTCAGACAGATGCATGAACCCAAAGTCCCTCTCCTCCGGCTCTCCCCCGGCTCTCCTCGAATCATCCATCCGCCAGGCGGCTCGTGACTCCTCCTAGTGTCCCCCCGTGAGGCGTTGGCAACATGACCCCCCCCCCCCCCTTGTCTGCATGTATGATTATCTGCCTCACGCTAATCTTTATCCTCAGGCCGCCTCTGAGACTCCTCCCCCTGCAGGGCCTCCTCATGAGGTGCACCCGAGGCCCTCACGTGGAGAGTGAGCCGTCGAATCACCAGGCTGCAAAAACCCAGTTTGCGGCTCGGCCCCTTTTGAGGCGTTTGCTCGCCGGCCCGTTGCCTCCACCGGGCGCCTATAAAGCAAGTACGTAATTTTTTTTAAAAAAATTTTTTGGATGACGGACCCGCGGCCGAATCTCGGGGCTAGTTTCTGGGAATTAGAACACTGCGACGATGAGGTGTAGATCTTTGTTTTGGCATGTCCATTTTTCTATTCATTTTTTCCCCTTTCTTTTTCTTTCCTTCCTTCTTTCTCTCTCTCTCTCTTTCTTTTTTTTTTGGCCCATTGGTTCTTCAAGGAGGGGAAAGCAAGTGGTCATCGGCCATGTGTACAATAGGCGGAATTGGCTTTATACACTACCGGAAATGGCAAACTCTCCCAAGACGCCACCAAAGTATCAAATGGCGAGCAATGAGAAACCGGCCTTTATTATGGAAGGGCGGCCGGTACCTTCAAGGCGAGGTAGAAAGTAGGCTGGCATTCACCCAAACAACAGCTGCGGAGTTACCCCGTCCAAATATACGCATAACCCTCTCACGCGTGCATAGATGGCAAAAAAAAAAAGGGAAAAGGAAAAGAAACCGTATCCGTGGCGCCAATACCCTGCGTGCATGTGCCTGTGCCTGTGCCTGTTGTTGATATGTTGCTTCCGACTATTTGCGCGCGCGGGATAATGCATATATACTCGATAGTTTCACGGCCAATGCAGGTGCCCATTGTGTGCCGTACTTGACCTAGGCAATGTACTGCATTCAAGGATTTCGCATGATATTGAATATGATTGGCATCGGTGATGAATGTCACTTTTAATACTGTAAACCTAGGTCATAATGATGTAAGGTCAGCACATCTTTTACTATTCTTATAAAGAGATAATTATAATAATAAAATGGCGATTAAGAAAGTGTCCCGCTTTTATAAAGGATTTATTTAAAAAAAAAAGTATAGAATTTAAAAGGGCTGGCTATGAAGTTTATACTATATAGCGTTTTAAGGATATTCTTAAAGAGGATATATATATATAAAGAGGTTTTTATGAAAAGATTTTTATAGATTTTTTATTATTATAATTAAACTAATAGATAGTGCATTTATGGGAATTTCTAATAAAAAGATAGTTCATATTGCGGCTTTATTATTATGTCTCGATGATTATAATGATTAAGAATTGTACCTTTCCAAGTAATAAGACTGGTTAATTAGATTGTGTAAATCGGGGCATTAAGAACCAAGAGGTGGAGAGGCCTTAATTGGGTTTAGTAAAAAAAAATTCTTTCTCGATTTGGATTTCTTCTTGGAAAGACTGCCAAAAACCACACATTTGCCTGAAAATGTCACATGAATTATTCTTTACCATCGTCGACCCTTTTTCTTCTTCCTCTTTGTATTTTTATTCTTATAATCTGGATCTCTTAACTTTTTTTTCTTGGGGAGTCAATGCCATTGGAGAGTTGCTTGCGGCGCAGTTCCTTTTTTTTTTGACCCGCTTGTGACGTATTTTGTTTACTAGTAGATGATTTACCTATCTAGGTTAACAGAGGGGATTCGGTATTTTTTTTCTCTTCCTCTCCTCCATCAGATATATATAATATCCCCCGAGCCTGTCTATCTGCACGCCGTCTTTTTGTTCGCCTCGACCGCATCTCCTCCGAACCGACAGCCGCCTTTTGGATTGGACGCGCAGCACATACCGAGGCAGCGCCGCAGGAATCCAAAAATATAATAGCAAAAGACAGACAGCGTGCAAATGAGACTCTTCCTCCTCCCCGTGTCCACGAGGCGGACGCTCCTCTATGCCAACCGCCTCAATGCAGCGGCCCATGACGGCAGCTTCATCGACCGCGGCGCCGCCTTTGCTGCCCGCAAATGGGCGCAGTGGGAGAAGATGGAGCGCGGCTGGCAGCGCAAAGTCGTCGACTACGGCAACCAGGCCTTTCGGCGCATCCCCTTTGAGGAGTGGGGGCTCAAGTCCGTGCCGCCCCTGTCAGGCCGGCGCCGCGAGGAGGAGCTGAGCGGCCGCGAAAGGGTCGAGCTGGTGTTTCCGCCGGCGGCGATCCCCGAGCACAAGGCCGAGGGCATCGTGCGGAAGCTGGCCACGGAGAGGCAGGCGCTGCATCGCCAGAGGCTGCTGTGGTGCTTTGTGGGCATGCCCATCACGGCGCCTTTGGGGCTGGTGCCTCTGTAGGTTTCTCCCCGGTCTCTCTGGGGAGAGAGAGAGAGAGAGAGAGGGGGGAGAGAGAGAGAGAGAGAGAGGAGAGAGAGAGAGAGGAGAGAAAAGGGGAGTCGGAGTCGTTTCCAGCTGACAAATGGGTCTAGAGTCCCCAACCTGCCCTTCTTCTACCTCGTCTACCGAGCCTGGTCCCATTGGCGAGCCATCAACGGCGGCAAACACATCCAGTGGCTCCTCCAGAACAGGCTACTCCAGCTGTCTCCCTCCAGAGAGCTCGACCAGCTGTACATCAGGGACGGCCAGGTCCCCACTGAGGAGCCTTCCGGCAAGGAGCAGATGCTCATCACGCAGAAACAGATTCAGGACTTTTCAGAAACGTTAGACCTGCCGGCCGTGGAGATTGAACTGGAGAGGGCGATATGGCAAGTCGAGAGGGCGTTGGGGAAAGAGGAGCAGGAGCAGCAGCAGCAGCAGGAGCAGCAGCAGAAACAGCAGAAGCAGCAGCAGCAGCTGACAGAAAAGTCATCAACGAGGTCTGATAATAAGGGCAAGGTGTTATGAGAAGATGAAACAGATAACATGAGTGTAATGCTGATGAGTCAATGAGTCAATTCAATGGGCGGGCTTGATGGATGGTTTTTTTTTTTTTCTCTTTTGTCTCTTTCTTCTTGGTTTTATACTTATGAGAATATACACGGGATTAGGATAGACGGAGGCGGAGAGGGCGGTATACAAAATGTGTCGAAACATTATTATATATATATATATATATATATATGTTGTTGGGGAGGGTTGGGGGGGTTAGGGTTTTGCATGAGGCAGACAGACATGGAAACTGATTTACACTGCTTAACTTACACACACACATATATATACAACATGACCTTTTTGTTAAAAAAGAAAAAAAAAAACAGGAGAAGAAAAAGAAAAGGAAAAAAGAAAAAAAAAGAAGAAAAAAAAGGAAAAAACCATCTGTAGCTTTCCCACTCTTCCCGTTGCGGGCAAGTAAAAGTCAGGTTGAAAGCTACGCTTGCAATTTAGCAGCAAACCGAATTCTTGAGGCCACTTAATGCTCCAATACACATTACATGGTCTCTATGTTTCTGATATGCCAAAGCTATAAACATGCTATTTAATGACACATAAGCAGAGGGAGTCATGTCAACCACTATCAAACCCCCTCCCCCCCGGAATCACTAGGAGTATTAAAGTCTCTCTCCAACGCCTAATTGGGTGTAGGTAGTACCCAAAAGAAGTCTCAATCAATCATTCTGTTACAAAATGCCATTTATTTCTTTCCAAAAAAAAAAAAAAGAAGAAGAAGAAGAAGAAGAAGAAGAAGAAAAACCAAGAGGGGGAAAAAAAAATCATGCTTATGCAGAAGCAGCAAGGTCGGAGATAAAAGTGGCCTCTGTGAAGAGCTGGCCATCCTCGGAAATCTCCTCGTCGCCGACCTTGAGCTTCAAGGTGACCTTCGGAGAGAACTAGGGAATGTTAACTTTTTGCGGGGAGGCATAGCGATAAGTGGACACAAACCTGGTAGATATAAGGCTTCGTCCCGGCAGCGGCCGCCACAATAGTCTTGACGAATCCGGGTACCTCGGCCATGACGTCAACCCTGTCGACACGATCTCCCAGGGCCGCATCAATGACAGCAGTGACAGGTTTGCCGTCCTTGCTGGATGCTGACCAGTGGAACTCGACCCGGGTGGGCTCAGGCCAGTCGCTGGTGGTGTCCTTCTTAGAGTCCTTGTGCGTGACCTTGTTGTTCTCGGTGCTGACGGCGATCAGCTCTCCGTCCTTGACAATGGCTCCGACGTTGACAACCGTGTTGCCGTAAGACGGAGGCGTGGTGAATTCCATCATGATGGCAACGTGGTTGGGGCCTTGGAAGTTGGCAAAGTTCCACCGCGCAGCGGCGTGATGCGGCTTCATGCCCTGCAAAGCGTAGATGTAAGTGGCCGGGCCCTTGAAGTCCACAGGGCCATCCTTGGTGGTGATGGTGCCTTCGGCGACGCAGCGCGGCCAGAAGGCGTGACGCATGGAGCCCCAGGGCTCCTTTGGGTCTGTACCGAACAGCGTCGTGCCCGTCTTGCCGGCCTGGAACCCAGGCGCAGTCCTGGTGACCTTGAGGTTGACAAGCGCCCTCTCGTCATTCATGCTCTTGATTGTGTATGAGTTGCCATCTTCGGATAGCTCGACAGCGCAGTCATCGGCATAGAAGGACATCTTATCTTCGCTAAAGGCAACGTTGCTAAGCGGGTTTGAGCACCACAGGTGCGGCTTGGCCGGATCACGGGAGAATATTTTGGTGTTGAACTGGCAGGTCACTCGGAGGCCGCTGTAAAACATGGAAAGAAAAAGAAGAAGAAAAAAAGTCAGCAAAGATGGTACGTACTAATGTCACGACGAGGGGATCACATCGGGTTTAATCATACGCAACATTGCTATAGATGACCTGGGCGAACGCGATAGTGCCGTCTTCAGCGAAGAAGTAAAAGATCTGATTCTCGACGCATGTCGAGTCCATCGCCAGCCACTTGTGGTCGGCCCTGGTGAGCTCCGTGTACGTCGTGCCCGTCTCCTTTGCCTCTTGGGCGACCGATTTAATGGCAGACGGACCATAGATGGGCTCTTGGGTGCCGGCGACATTGGCCAGCCTAACGAAGAGCAGCTTTCCATTAGCGATGGTTCGTTCGATTCTGGCAAAAGCAACCCTTGGAGGGGAAGAGAGAGGGGGGGGGGGGGGAATAGAATGGCGGGGTTTGGTGCCTTGGGATTCGCCAGACGGGTTATTCTTACTGCTGCTTTGCCCAGTTGAACATGTTGACAAGAGGAGCGTCGGACGAAGAGGGGGATTCCGGGAGGAATGAAGGTGGTAGTGATGGAAGGGGGGGAGAGAGAGAGGGGGAAGAGAGAGAGAGATCTACTAAAAAAAAAGAGAGAGAGAAGAAGAAAAAAGGGCCGGAAGATGGATGTTGTCACGAAATTACCCACGTATACCGTATGCATACTGTTATGGAGTGCTCTCCCAACAACTGCCCTCGGGCACTACAGGGCGCACACCGCTGAAGACTTGGAGGGGCGGCCACGCTGGGCAGCGCCTATGAGACTCCAATGACGCTTAGAAGTTCATTTGTGGCTTTTGGGGGGCAAGTAAAAAAAAAAAAAATTCAAAAAGAAAAAAAAAAGAAAAAAAAAAAAATCACCGGTTCTACCACAGTGGGTCGATAACCAAGGGGCTGTGGCTCAATGATGGATAGGCTGGTGTGGGCCTTTTTTTTTTTTTTAATTTTTTTTTTTTTTAGAATAAATCAATTTGAACGAGAGCCAAAGGTTGAGGGAACGGCATTGAAATGAAAAAAAAAAAAAAAACGCTGGGCTCTGATAGGTAGTCAGTCGGCGCTCTCGTGGACCGCGAAGCACAAGAGCTTTTCAAAAGTCTGCCCAACCCGTTGGCTGGCATCATCAGCACTGGCAGTTCTTTCCAAAAAAGCTGGCTTCCCAGGGACATGCCAAGGATATGTACCGTATGATTTATCATCACCACCATACCCACTATTTTCCCGTCGGCAGCTCCAGCCCACGAAATTTGCTGCGATTAAGTACTCCGTAGAGCAGGTACTACTTACTACTCCATGGAGCACATACTAAGGTAGGCAGGGTTCGTAGTATTAGCACCTATATTACCTAGCAGAGGTAGTTGTCAGATTCGCGCCATCTTGGTGCTCCATATCGCCTTGGCCGGCAACAATGGTCTTGCTATATACACACAACATGGAAAAAAAAATGAAATTGAAAAATCCCCCTGCCTCATCGATCACATCTCTTCGCTCGGCCTCAGATACTTTCAAAAAAAAAAAAAAGCAGAAACAGCAACCCCTCACTCTCGCTTGCCGCCGTTGGAGGGGCAATGTCAAATATGGAGCTGATCAAGTGCCAATGACATGCATCCACGACTGTCATCTGCATGCGGCGACACTCATCGGGCGTGCCTGCCGACATTGGAGTTGTTTTGGCGATGCCTACAGGCTCGGTGGCGCCCTGTCCTTCAGTATTCCCGTCCACTCCCCTCCCCCTCTCCCCTCCCCCTCTCCCCCTGGAGGCGCGCCCAAGAGGATATGCGCGCACTATCGTGGCACGGCTAGATATCGAGCACAGCAAAGGATCAGACGCCTGTCGTGGGGTGGGACAGATCAAGATTGGGATGGCAAGCTTCGGGCTGGCGAGGGGGAATCGTAAGGCTGCTGGTAAATTAACCCTGCGGTTCCTCATGCCCGCCGGGGCCAATCAGAGCCCGCCGCTGCCGCAGCCCAGGTGTCAAACTTCCAGCGTCGGCTCAGGCGTGCTGGCCAGCGCAGCTCTTTCTGTCACTGTACAGCGCACAACCAAAACCGCACCTGTGCGTGGCGGGAGCTCGCCGCGGTGCAAGTAACGGGTACATAAAGGTGGGCGGAGGTGCGTCGTACTTACCCAAACTTGGGTCAACTTGGTCCTGAAGGCTCAGCCCCTCCCTCCCGCTCGTGCCTGCCCAGGATTCTTACCACTTCGTATCCGGGTTTCCTCGTTGCGCACCTGCACTTTAGCACTTTACTCTCTATTGTAAGGGGGGAACGATAATCTCTTCGCCATACTCCTCCACGCCGGACGTTTCCCTCTTCTCTCTCCATCTTTTTTTTTCTCCCCCACGCTTTCGTGCCGCGCCTTAGCCTCGTCTCTCCTGCAACTCTTCCGCCACGCTCATCGCCTATTCCTTGCATCATCGTAGCGCGCTACGAAATTTGCGGAATCCCGCGATCTTGTGGCTGGTGTTCGTTTCTCCTGAAAAACAAAAAAAAAAAAAAAAAAAAGCAAAGGTAACAAAAAAAAAAAGCAAACAACCTTGGGAACGAGCACAAAGCGTATTTACGTACAGGTATATGTGTGTATATACACATTATATATACACATATATTATTTTACGTCGGCCTTTGTCACCAAAAACTTTCACGCGGGCGGCCCTTTGAAATTCGCATCTCGCCTTTTGACCCTCCTCTGCACTCCAGCAAGCCTTACCGAATCCTTAGTCAAGATGGAAGAAGCACAAGTTTTGGCGCCGCCACCGATCGAGCCCATCTCTCGACCAAGCTCGGCGTCTACCTCTGCATCTGCCAATATGCAGCAGATGCCCACCATTGCCTCCCTTGCAGCAAGCAACGCGACGGTTGGATCTCAACAGCAAAGGTAATCACATCTGCATCCCGTCTTGAAGCGACACAATGCCTTTCTCTTGCTTCGCCGTCCCGTTCATTTCTAGCACTTGGATGAATATTGTCGATGCTGACTTTACGCGTCCCTCTTAGAGCACCTCTAATTCCACAGCCCACGGCATATCATGGCATTTCTCCTGCTGCAACAAGCGGCGGTACTAACGGCACTATGGTGAGTATATGCTTTCCTTTCTTGGCCCTTCATCCTCCTTTCTCGTGGCCTCTTTTTTTTTTTTTTTTTTTTCTTCCTCTTTCTTTCTTGATTTTTTCCCCCCTCGTACAATGTACGAAATGGTGCCGCTCTCTCGCGCCTCGCAACACTCAAACTACCGAATCGACAACGGGCCAATTGGAGGCGCCAAATTCCAACATTTTACTTCTTATCTCATATCACAATCGCAATCACGTGCGTTATCTCAGCGCTAACCCCATCCCTGGGGTTCCCATCCGCCGGGGGTTTCTGGTTTGTCTTATCGGTCGGCCGGGGGGTCAAAGTTTTTTTTTTTTTTTTTTCCCCTTCTCCAGTTCCGTCATCCTTATCGATGATAATATTTATCGGGCTTCCTCCCTAATCGATTCCCTCTAATCGCATCCCCAACCCTCCCCCCCCAGTGCAAGCCGACATCATGATGGCAACTAATGGATCAACGCAGCCTGTCTGCCAAAACTGCGCAACGTCAACAACGCCATTATGGCGTCGTGACGAGTTTGGCTCTGTCCTGTGCAATGCGTGTGGTCTTTTCCTGAAGCTGCACGGACGACCACGACCGATATCTCTCAAGACGGACGTTATCAAGAGCCGAAACCGAGTCAAGCTGATGCGCCCAAGTCTTGCTCCCAAAAGAAAGGTTAGTGACACGTCGGCGTATGCGGCGCAGAGCCTTGTTTTGCTCACCATCAACTTAGCAACAGAATCAACAGAATCAACAGAATCAACAGAATCAACAGCATCAACAGCATCAACACGCACATGGATTTTCTCTCGCGACAGATGCCAGCAGCGCTGAGAGCACTGCGGCACAGGCCATTCGCCGAGCCCAGAGAGCGAATGGTGAAGGCCCCGATTCGCCCACTTCTCACACCGGAACTCCATCGATGTATAACCGCTCATTAGCCCCCTTCATGGTTGACGACCCTTCCCAAACAGGCGTCGCCGGTTTCAATGGTGGAGATGGACAGGCCGGCCCCCCCATGAACGGAGATCGTGGGCTGGAGGCCCCTCAGACGCAAGAGCAGCTCATCGCGAGTAATTCTAGCTTGAGAACGAGGGTTAGGGAGCTCGAATTCATTAATGAATTATTTCGCGGTCGCCTCAGCCAACTCGAGCAAGAGGCGGCGGTGTCTACGGCGATGAGGGGACAGGCAATTGCCAGCGTCGAACACAGCCAGATGCAGGACCTGATAGTTATCAGCCAGGAGAACGAAAACCGATTCCGGGCTCAACTGGAAGACAGCCACCGAAGGGAAAAGAACCTCAAGCGACGCCTCGATGAGCTGGAGCTTGAGATGAAGGCCATGAAAGACGCCCTGGCCGAAGCGGTCTCGCGGCCCTACAAGAAAGCTCGCATCATGAGTTCCAATGAGGCCATGAAAGCCGGAGCAGCCCACGCTTTGGTTGCGGCCGCAGTCGCCGTTGCCCCAGAGCTAACGGCGGATGCCCATATGACAGGAGCGGCTGCTGAAGCGGTCAATCAAACACAGCCGGGCGCACCCATGGATCACGCCATGAATACGACTGCAGAAACCAGCATCGAGCCGCCGCCATACACGGAGCCGGCTGCAGGAACGGCCGCAGGACAGGCAACCGAGACAACTGCGGAGACCGCCGCCGAGACCGCCGCCGAGACCGCCGCCGAGGCCCCTGTCCAAGCAGAGTCGGCTCCCGGAGCACCTAAGGCCGCCATGGGAGACACAAACGGTCCTGCCCCGGAGCCAGAGGGGGCCGCTGCTCCTGCAGAAGTCGCAGCCTAAGTGGTCTTTTCGGCAGCCCCTGCATTACTCTCGCCGACTCAATACCTCAATACGGCGTAATTCATCTACTAACAATTTTTTCTTTCTTCCCGCCCCTCTTTTGCCCCAGGACGCGGCAACGACGGATGCGCAGGGAATGTTGACGAATCTTGCTCATTTTAATACCCTTATACGCACCCCGATTTGATGTCAGCTGCGACACACGAAAACAATTGCATCAAAGATACTCATTCTTTTTTTTTTTCTTTTTTTCTCTTTCTCTTTTTCTCTTTTTTTTCTTTTTCTCTTTTTTTCTTTTTACGCGGTGCCACAAAAACGACGAAAACAAAAAAAGTCTTTGTGTTACGACACTTTGTTGCCGCGGCCTTTTATTGCGCCTTTTTACATTCCATTTTCCTAATACTTTTTAATAGATGACCCGGGACGGCTTTAATGTGGACGAAAATGGACGGAAATGGAGATGTTGGAGGTAAGGATGTTTCAGAAGGGGATGTTTGAGAAGGGGATGTTGGAGAAGGGGATGTTTGAGAAGGGGATGTTTGAGAAGAGGATATTTGAGAAGGGGATGTTTTGAGAAGAGAATATTTGAGAAGGGGATGATTGAGAAGAGAGTATTTGAGAAGGGGATGATTGAGAAGGGGATGATTGAGAAGGGGATATTTGAGAAGGGGATGTTTTGAGAAAGGGATGATTGAGAAGAGAATATTTGAGAAGGGGATGATTGAGAAGAGAATATTTGAGAAGGGGATGATTGAGAAGGGGATGATTGAGAAGGGGATATTTGAGAAGGGGATGTTTTGAGAAAGGGATGATTGAGAAGAGAATATTTGAGAAGGGGATGATTGAGAAGGGGATATTTGAGAAGGGGATGTTTTGAGAACGGGATATTTGAGAAAGGGATGTTTGAGAAGGGGGTGTTTTGAGAAAGGGATGTTTTGAGAAGGGGATGTTTGAGAAGGGGATGTTTTGAGAAGGGGATGTTTGAGAAGGGGATGTTTTGAGAAAGGGATGTTTTGAGAAGGGGATGTTTTGAGAAAGGGATGTTTTGAGAAGGGGATGTTTGAGAAGGGGATATTTGAGAAGGGGATGTTTTGAGAAGGGGATATTTGAGAAGGGGATGTTGAGCGGCAGTCGAAACCCTCGGTTTTACTTCCAGACGAGGCTACACAGGAATGTATCTTGTAGGATGAACTTCCCAGATAGTCGATGTAGTAGGATGAAGAAGCATGAAGATGTCGAGAAAAAAAGAAGAAAAAAAAAAAAAAAAGGGGGCGGAGGCCAATATCGCAAAACCAAACAAAAAGTTGACTTGCTATTCTCAACGAATATATCTAGAGCTTTATTTTTTTGATTTTTTTTTTGTTTTCGCACTTACCTGCTCATGCATCGCCTGTTTCTTTGAGCCTCGTTGATTGATGTACGTGTATATTGTGTGCAAGACTTAGTACCTAACAATACCTGGTTCCTGTACCCCGTGCTTGGCACGAACATATTTGTACAGGGGCCGCGCGCACCAGCCTCGCCGGTCTCATATCCTCAATTACGGCTCAAGTCACAATTTGTAAACCCTCTTGACCATATCACCGTCACCTGCTTTTTTCTAATATGGGAGGCACCTAAACTGAACTGAAGAGTGCATTTTGGGACATGGCCAAGCTCGCAACCGGTCACGTACCGCACGCCTTGTTGTCAACATATTGTAGAGCAGGACGGACGACAACAGAGGATGGAGGCACCTTGGTCCATTCACTGTCCATTTCTTTCGGGAAGGAAGCGCCTTGGTCCATTCATCGTCTATTTCTTTGGGAAAGAAGCACCTTGATCTGAAGAGTTCGCTCAGAATCATTAATTGCCGACATGCTGAGAGGGCTTTTGTCTTTCAAGCGTTTCTCCCACCCACAATCTCTCGACTCTTTTTTCCTTTTTCTTCCTCCAGAGATTTCAGCATTGCCTTCTTTTTCAGATCTCGTCGATTCTTTATCAAATTTGTCCAATTTTTCCAATTTTTCCAATTTGTCAAGATGATGCTCATTATCTTCAATCTCCCAATCGGAGAAGGTTCTTCTCCTCCTCCCGACAGCCGCCAAAACTCGCCAGGGCTATCAGCCACATCTGAGGAATCCGATGCTACTGTTGTGCAACCGGATTACGAGATCCGTGCGGAGCCCCGATGGTGAGTTGAACATTCGCCAGCACGATCCATAACTGCGGCGATACAATGTACAAGTCTGTGTGAGCGAGTCTGGGCTGACGCGCGTTGTTGATAGGGAAATGCCGAGCGAGAATGTTCTGGGCATCAGTACGTATTTTGCACACCTCCTTTGATCTGTTCTAATAGAAGATAAACCAACTTTGTCTTTTTTTTTTTTTTTTTAGTAGAGAAGCCGGCTCTCCGGTAAGTGAAGCTTGTGCGACATGCCAAGGTTCTCCCCGACGAGGGGAGAAGAAAGAGGGAAAGTGAGAGAGAAACGAGAGAGGATGATGACCCCTCTGCTAACGGCCGTTTCTGTGATGCCGTCGCACAGGCGCTTGGCTCGACGCGGTGGCATCGACAAGATCACCGAGGAGGTTTTCCAGGAGGCTAGAGATGCTATGACGGATTATGTCAAGGAGGTGAGACGGCCCCCAAAACGCGCCGAGCTTATGGGTCCCTTGACTGACACGACGTCTCTTTCTGCTGTCCAGGTGATGAAGGACATAGTCGAGAGCGTGGAGGCTCGCGGCGCCAACATCGTTACCATGGATGATGTACGGGTCCCTTCGTCTCTCTGTTTCTATCGAGGGAGAATGCTGACTTTTTATCCATCTGTGCAGGTCAAGTACGGCATTGATCGCCGGGGACAGACCAGTATCGGATTTGTGGGACAGACCACCATCGGATTTGGCCAGAATGGCGGGAAGGAGGCCACAGAACATGGCCAGGAGGAGACTGGAAGTCAAACGTCAACCCCGCAAGGCGGATTGGATGGCGATGATGCTGCAAAGGATTCGTAAACTCCTTTTGATTTTTGGTTCGTCTTTTCTCTTTTTCATTGTGCTTGGCACATTGTGGCATATGTTGTTCGTTTAAGGAGGCAACATGGCTTTGAGCATTTCCTCGAGGCAAATGTCACGTATGATGAGAAAACACTAGACTAGGTTCCGTCGTTCATGGCGAGAATAAAGAATGCTTGCCATTTGTTGTGATATTAAAAAAATTCTTAACGTGTATTTAGCATCGTAATGTGGTTGTATCAACTAGGAAGAGCAGGGGACGCGACCAAGGCGTCTGTACCATTTGAAAAGAGAAAAAAAGAAAGAAAGAGAGGAAGAAAAGGACTCCCCAAAAGAATCCCGGGGAGGGGGGGGGGGGGGGGGGGGAGAATTAATATCCAAAATCTTAGCCTTCTTCCAGAGGCTACTTACTACACAGCTCCTCCAAGAGAGGCCGAACAGCTGCCATTACCTCTTTTTTCTCCTGCTCGACTCCCAGTCCTCCAGCGCCTTGTCCAGTGCCTTGGCAGCACGGATCTCGTCCCGGCGAAAGGCCCAGTTGAACACGGCCGGCAGAAGCATGGTGCTGTTAGCGTGCTCCTGCGCGAATCCGATCTCGGCGTCCTTGCCGCAGCGGTCTTTGACGATGCGGATGGCGCCGTCGAGGAGATCTCGCCCGATGCCCTTTCCGCGGTACCGCAGGCGCGTGGTCCATGCTCGGATGACGCCTTTGCCTCCCCGGAAGCTCACGCTCCTGCTCCTGTTTCTGCGCTTGCCGCCCGCCGATGACGCGGCGGAGAAGCGAGGCTCTAGGCGGAGGATCAGGACCCCGATCAAGGCGCCGCCATAACGTGCGCCGATGACGAGATCTCCTTGGATGCTCCCGGAGCCCTCGAGCCAGGACCAGCGCAGATTTTCTGCCAGGTTGACGTAGCCGTCTGTGAGGTAGCGTATCGCGGTGAGGTACGTCATGGTCACGCCGCAGGAGAGCAGAAGAGCCAGGCTAGGATCCCCAGACGAGGGGACGTAGGCCCAGCGATAGACTCCGGCCCAGGCAACGAACAAGAGGCTCATGCACAGCGGGTGGAAGACCATGGAGCGGGCAGCTCGTTGCTTCATCTGGGCTATCGAGTCGGCAATGAGGTTCAGGCCAGCGACCTTGTCGTCGTAGGCGAGCAGAGGCTCCAGAGACAGCGGCGGGACGTTGTCCAAGGGATCGATGGCGGCGTCGGCATCAGCACCGGCAAAGGAGGCGGACGAGCTGAGAGGCGAGGGAGACGGGGGAACGGGGAACTGGCGGTGCGAGTAGGGCTCGAGATATGGGGTTGGCGCGTGGGGGGAGACGGGCGAAGAGGGCGAAGTTGCGCCGAGAGCAAGATTTGCGCGGAGGAACGTGAAGAATGCTTCAAAAGATTAGCGGAGATGGCCGATTGACAAGAGGGCTGAAAGGGAGCTTGAGCGGGTAGCAACGGAGACTTGAAAAATGATGCAGAGTCATGGCTTGAAGCTTGAAGCTTGAAGCTTGAAACTTGAAGCATGGGATGAGAACCTTGGAGCCAACTCGTTGGATGCTGACAAAATTGGTGAGAATTTTCTTTTCTCTCTTTCTCTCTCTCTCTCTCTTCTCTCTCATCCCCCCTCCCTTCTCTCCCTCTCCCTCTCTCTCTCTCTCTTCTTCTTCTTCTTCTTCTTCTTCTTCTTCTTCTTTTTTTTTTTGTTGCAGGGCCAATAACAAACAATTTTCAATTTTAACCAGACGACGACGCAGTCATTTCCCCTCCGCCAGCCAGAAGAAAAAAGAAGAAGAAGAGGAAACTCTGGTGTTGAATAAGGGGGAAAAGAGAGGGTTAGGGACCAAAAGAAAAGAAAAGACAAAACTGAAAAGAAATCAAAGCCTCACCAGCACCGGTCCTCAAGCCCTGCATGACATTAACTCTGTCCACGACAGAGACCGGCCCGTAATTGGCGAGATCCAGCTCGCGCACACCGCCCACAAAACGTTGAGCTTCCTCCATTATTGTCGTCCAGTAGTGGTGTGTATATATATATACACTCCCACCTCCCTAATCTAGGATAACGCCCTCCGTCTTGGATATTGAAATGAAAAAAAAAAAAATCAATTGGAACGCTGCCCTCGGGAAATAAGGTAAACGATTAACCGCGATAAAGGGTCTTGCAGAAGCGCGGAAGCTTTTTGATTTAGCCGCAGCCCGGCGACCCCAAGAGTGCGAAGGAGGAAGAAACAAAAGGCTTTGTGCAAGCAACGACAAGAGGGCTAAGTAAGAATATATAGATGATATATATATATCTATAATTAGGTGAAATTTGGGCTCCAGGCCTGGAGGAAGGGGTTTCTGGAGAGGTGCGGACGACCAAGTTCTTAAACGTTGCCGTGTAAAAAAGACGGCAAGACGAGATTTGAGATGGCAAAAAAAAAAAAAAAAAAAAAAGCAGACCATACACAAGATGTGACGGGCGGCTATGGTGGGTATCGCGTGCAGAAATGGATGAGGATAATCAAAGTGATACAAGGGGATCAGATCAACAAGGATTTAAAAAAAAAAAGGTGCTCGTTTCAGAAATCTCAAACGCGAGAGGAGAAGAGAAAAAAAGGCAAGATGGCGAAGCGCGGAGAAGGACAAATATAGGACAAGCAGAAGAAGAAGAGGGAAGGGGGTAAAAAAGAAACGAAAAAAAGAGCACGAGCCTAGAGGGGGTCTGGGGGGATAGATAAAAGAACAGGCCTTTTTATTTTTATTTTTATTTTTATTTTCTTCCTATCTGCAAGATCTACAGTACATAATTTACAACATATGTACACTAGAAGGAGGCTATCGAGTTTATCTATCGAGCGCACTTTATCGAACGAACCAACACACGGCATTGTAAGAGGGGGGGGGGGGGGGGGGGAAAAAAAAAAAAAAAAGAAAAAGAAAAAAAAAACCTTGTACGCAGACCAAACCCAAGCGAGGCCAGGCAAAGCGAGACAAGACAAGGCTCCCCTGACTTTGCTCCATTTGCGGAGCACTTTTTGGGAGAAAGAAAGAAGAAGAAAAAAAAAGCCTATTCGCTGCACACAGCACAAGCACACGAAAACGGGTTCGAGCTGGTTGAGAACCGCGTGTGAAGTGAAAAGAAGAAGAAGAAGAAGAAGAAGAGGAAGAAGCGGCTTTTCCCGCTTGAAACTCGCGCGTGATGAATGGTGCGGTATACAAAAGCGGACGGTGGCTGACTTTCCCAACGCTGAAAAGGCTGCGATAGCAGGCAAAGCTGGAAATTGTGCTGTTGGTATGGGCTTGACCAGTTGGATCTCTCTCTCTCTCTCTCTGTTTCTCTTTTTCTCTCTTTCTCTCCTAAAAATAAATAAATAAATAAATAAATAAAAAAGGCGTTGTTTCGCCTGGGCGCTTCGCAAAAAGCAGTCAGCAAAAAAGCAGGCCATTAAGAATGGTGCGGAGAGATGGGGGGGGGGGGGGGGGCCAAAGAGAGGAGAAGTGGAGAGGCTTCAGCCCACTTTTGGGGGGGCGATCAAACAGCGGCAAATGCAAAACGCAGAACAGAAGGAGGAGGAGGAGGAGGAGGAGAAGCGAAACGACGCTTACGGAGTCATTTCTACGAGCAATGAATGCTATTCGCGAGCAACAGCTGGTGGCCAAAGCCTTTTTGCTCGCATTTCCTCACAGTGAACATCTCGAAATAAAAAAAATAAAATAAAAAGGAAGAAAGAAAACCCCCCTCTCCCCTCCCCCGCAGAACAGAACCAAAAAGTTCAAAGATGCAAGAGGCTGACAAAAAAAAAAGGTTAAATCCCAAAACAAGCCCTTTTTTGCTGGACAAGGCCTCTCTCTCTCTCACACACACATACACACGCACACACATCAACCTGGGGTTTTCAAAACCGCCGCCTCCTCCCTGGCGATAAATCCAAGCGCCGAAATCCTCGTCTCGACGGCACCGGGCCTGGACCCCCGGTTGGGCTAACTACATGTATGTGCTATACATATGTTAGGCCGGGAGAGGACACGCGATAAGAACTTGGCCAGGCGGGAGAAAAAAAAAATATGCTCGTGGGCAAATCCAATAGACTCGACGAGGCGTCAGCCAACTGCCCAAACAAATGCACGCCGCGCACGCCACCAGTTCCAAAGCCCGTTCTTCGATTGGGCTTTGCAAGGCCGGCCGTCCGAAATTGCGCGAAACGAGAAGCTACATACATATACAGTAAGTAGAAGCATTGCTGATTGAGCCAGCAAGATGGAGATGGAGAATGAAGCAAACTCGGGCTGGCGACATATGCTGCATGGATGGCACTTGACCAAAGTGGCACTGCCCATGCTCATAATGCATGCATGATGCAGAGACACACAGAGTGAATCTGAGTGGCCGGCATTCTTTGCTCTCCCCCCCTCCTCTCCCCGTTGCATCATCCCAACTAGCTCGCCATCTACGTATTATTACTGCGATAAGCAAGTCAAACCGTTCGATGCGCGCAATAGCGTCAAGGATCACATCGGCGCTAGGAAGAACTTTGAACGTCTCTCCTCTTCCCGTGTGCTTCACTTTCATGTGCTGCTGCTGCTGCTGCTGCTGCTGTTGTTGTTGTCTCTTCCGGTGGGCTCGAGTGGTACGTACATACGTAGTATCAACCCCAGGGCCAGGGCGTATCCCATCTCGACCCACTCACAACACCACAGAGATAAAAAAAAAAAAAGGAAAATTGAACAAATCAGCGGTCCAACTGGGCGCTTACGAGAGGGCAGTTCCGATGCTCTTTCGGCAACGCGGCCGCTTAAGCTGCCAGGCCAAACAAAAGCATCAGCCGTGTCTAATCTCAAAAACGAGAGGAACAAGGGGATGGCCGGGATGCACTGGCTGACGTACAAAGCGTACGCGTCCAAAATGCCCAGTGTCGGCCGATTTGCGTGTTTTTTTTTTTTTGGCATAGCCGAGACCGCTCTCTCGTTCTTCTTCTCACCAAGGACAGGTTTTTGAAACGGAATTGTGGCCAATGCGTGATGGTTGGATGGCATGACGACGATGCCCGTGGGGAAACAACTCTCGAGTCAGATCGGCCGCGAGAGCCCGGAGCCCGTCAACGATGCTGACGATTACGAACAAAGGCTCCGGGCGGCCCCGGCGACAGATTGGAGAAGCCGCCTTTGTTTCCCATGGCCCGAGTGTGGCCCGTCGATGCGTCAGATCGCCCCCGGACGGGCATCTTTTTTTACGCTCTGCATAGCCATCCCACGCTGACGATGGGGGAAAACAAGTTCCGCGCCCCTCTCTGACCGAGACCCAAGGGCCGCTAGTACTGCTACTGCTACTGCTGCTGCTACTGGCTACTACTCAAAATGGGCCGGCTGATGGACTCGGTAGACTATTGTTTCGCCATGGCGTTGAGCTGTCACGTTTGATCTTCGCCTTCAATGATGGTCAGAGCAGAACTGCTCTTGAGAGGGGCATTCCGCAGTATCCAGCCAGCAAGGAATATACGAGCAGGGGGGAAGAAGGGGGGGGGGGGGGGATAAGATGCTATTTTATGCATCACGCGGAGAAGGTGAGCTCGTCCAAGAGAGAGAGAGAGAGAGAGAGAGAGAGAGAGAGAGAGAGAGAGATACTCCAAGATAGACAAGAAAAGGAAGAGGAGGGAGTCATGGGTCCTGCCAACAAGGTCTAAATCGCTTTCGGCAATCTTCGGCATCCTACAGAAATGCCAATGCGTTCTGCTCCGTGTGGAGCATCTGCCATGAATCAAACCATTGCCGTGTAAGGGCGCGCCAGAACCAAAAATAACACGCACACACACACACACACACCTCTCGTGTCCAGCGAGTCCAAGCAAGTAAAAGACGTGTAAAAGACGAGTAAAAGACGAGTAAAAGACGAGTAAAAGACGAGTAGCAGCAGCCGTTTCTATTTGTTCTAAATCCGAACCGTTCTGAATCAGCCCGGGTCAAGCCCCCGAGCGAACCCGCCCAATCTCGCGCCGGCCATGAAAGTAACAGCGGTAGGCATTCTTCTTTTTTCTTGGGGGTTAATTACCTCCCCCCCGGCACGCAAGGGAGGGGATTCGCACGTCAGGACCAAAAGGTTGGCTTACCACTTTCGTCTTAAAACCACCAGATCTGGGTCTATCCTATCAAAGCCCTCCGCGGCGTCCCGCTCCGCAGCGCGCATCTTGGGCCCCAGGGAGTGGAATACGACCGGCGGTTCATGCTCTGCAAGGTCGACGAGGACGGCAGGCTGTCCAAGATCCAGCTGGACAGATACCCGGCGTGCAGCCGCTTCGCCCAGGAGATTGTCGGCGACGAGATTCGCGTCCGCTACCAGCCTCCGGAGGAGCCGCTGGTGCCGTCACGTCCGCAGCAGGCCGTCGTCCTCCGCGTGCCCCTGGACCCTGACGCATCGGGCCTCGATCGGCAGGTCGTCAACCTCCATCAGGGGCTGGTGAACGCCTACCGCATGGGGCCACGCTTCGACGAGTGGTTCACTGCTTGCTTTGGATTCCGGGCGGCCCTGTTGTACATTGGCGGCGAGCGTCGCCCGGTTCTCGGGACCTTTTCGCCCAGGTCTCAGCCCGCTGCCGTTGCTGCGCCTCCTGCTTCGGATGGCTGGCTCTCTCGCCTGAACGGCTACGCCTGGGGCGGCAGAGATCAACACCAGCCCGGGCCCGAGCCAGACTGGCTGGCCTTTTCCGACGTGGCGGCCTACCTCGTCGTGTCCGAAAAGTCCCTCGGCAACGTCAACGCGCGGCTCTCCGGCGGCGGCGCGGATGCCGTCAAGTTCCGCCCCAACATCGTGGTGGACGGCGAGGGCGAGTTTGACGAGGACTTTTGGGCCGAGCTGTCCATCGGCGGCCGCCCGACCCTTGCCCTGACCAAAATGTGCACCAGGTGCACCTCCCTCAACGTCGACTACCAGACGGGACGCTTCGGCGAGGGCGAGGAGGGCGCGCTCCTCAAGAAGCTCATGTCTGATCGACGGGTCGATATGGGCTCCAAGTGGGCGCCCGTCTTTGGCAAGTACGGGTTCCTGGTTGGTGACCTGGATGGAGTCGACATATCGGTCGGAGATGAGGTGGTTGTGACCAAGAGGACGGCCGAGAGGCCAGTGTCGGATTGGCCGTACAAGGATGCCAAGGCTGCTCGCTTCTACCGTTATTCATAGACGAGTCGGAGTTGACCTCGGCGAGTTGACCTCGGCGAGTGAGTAATGTCACTTTGTCGGGGAGAAACGAAAAAAAATTAAAGAAAAAATAAAATAAATAAATAAATAAAAAAGGGGGGGGGTTGGGTTGGGTTGGGTTAACTGACTCCCATTCTTTTCTTTTCTCCATCTTCCCCAAATCAAATCAGGCAATCAAGCAAGCAAGCAATCGAGCAAGCAATCTGGCAAGCTCGCTCTACCCGTCCAGTGCATTCATTACATAGATTCCACACGACGAAGATGGCGTCACACGACGATCTTGTATCACAAGACCTTTTGCTTCCCTCCCACCCTTCCCCCCCCCTTTTTTTTTCTTTCCCGGTGTCACAGCGTCCGTATGACAGAACAAGACGCAAATAAAGAAACAAGAGCTTCGATCGAAATCTCGGCTCTCTGCATATCCTTTCCTCCCGAATAACCATAAACGCAAACCAACGTCTTTTTTTTTTTAAGAGAGAGAATCTTGTTACCCCTTCCTGGCAAGAAGGAGGAAGGGCAGCACTCAAGTAGTGAGTCTCATAGGAGAGCACCTTGTTCAAAAATCAGGGTATATATATATATAGCTGTTGTTGCTTTTTCATCTTCTTGATTGACAGACTGTGAGTAAACAGCTGCGTTATTTGGTAAACAAACGCGATGCTCGTGGGACCAAAGACGATACATGCGTAACAGGCCGTACATGTCCATGTCAATGAAATGATCATGATGACAATGATGATGATAATAAACATAGCCTCTAAATATACTTGATCAAGCCAATGAATGGGGTTAACATGCAATCCTGTCTTAAGAGCGAGCGTGCCGTTCATTCATCTCTCTAAGTTTGTACGGTTTTTTTTTTTTTTTGGTTTTGTTTTTATACACCACGAGGCATCACAGGGAATCAATCACACGGTAGGCCCTGTAAAAAAAAAAGACGAAGAAGAAGAAGTAAGTCACCATTGCTTTCCATGTCTAAATATTTGCCCTCTATTGTGTCATGCTCCACACATCCAGCTGGGGGTTTCCTCGCCTTACGACGATCAGTCAGTCTATCCGCAAATATGTGAGCCAGAAGTCCCGTCCATCCGTCCATCCATCCATCCGTCCATCCGTCCATCCATCCATCCATCCATCCATCCATTTCATTCTAGTTTCGAATAGCAGCAGCTCAACGGTAACGAGAGAATGGCTGCTCAAGTGACGGGAAAAAAAGAAGAAGGAGAAGAAGAAGAAGAAACAGAAGAAAAAGAAAGAAAAAAAAAGAAGAGAAAAGAAAAAAAGGCACCCAGTTACAAAACAAAGAAGAAGGAAAGGAAAATCGGAATCTGCAGGCCATTGCAATGCCTACAAAAGAACATACTCGGCCTGGCAAATTCCAACTCCACTTCTATCATCCATCTCGTCCCATGCATGTTTCCGGTCAAAGAGGCGTAAAGGGGTAAAAAAAAAAACAAGCATCAATGTCGAGCGTGAGCTGTGTGACCACAGCAGATTCTCCCCACTTTTGATTCCCAGCTTCGCCGAATCCTGTCTTTGATGCCTCGAAAATAGAAGGGGGGGGGAAGAAAAAAAAAAGGCATCTCATAGGCCAGAGTGTCCACTTTGGCGAGCAATACACAAGGCAGGGGGGGGGGGCCCTTGTAGCTCACGATGCGCGATGCCCAAAACGGAGCGTTTGGATGTAGCCGCCCACGTGGGAAACATGCAGCACAGCTGCAAATATCCAAACGCAGAGACGCGGGCGAACAGGGGGGAGGAGGAGAAGAGACGATGCCGCTTCTGCGCGTGATGCTTGTGTGCGTGCTGCAGGTGAAGCCGGTTTTGGCGTTGTAACTGCCGCTGCGGGAAGTTGTGAGTGAATGAATGCAGCCCGTTTGCGAAAAAACAAGACGGAAAGGGGGAAAAGACGAAGAAGGGAAAAAAAAAAAAAACATAAGCCGCGGAAGCGAGGTATGCAGCTAGACAAGAACAGAAAACAATGGAAAGAGAGTCGTGATTCGTGGGGAACCGTGTCCGTTTTTGAGAGGCCGTCATAATGGGTGCCATGAAGAGAATCCAAACAAGATCATCAACCCTTTCTTCATCTTGAGTTTTTGGCGGCGGCGGTACGCAACAACCAGCGATTAGCCAGGCTGAGAAGAGAAAGAAGAAAAAGAAGAAGGAGAAAAGAAGAAGGAGAAAACCCCCAGAGGAGCCTGCCTTCCATGGGGGCTGGCCAATCAAGTAGTTGTTTGTTGCCTCGTTGCCGGCCATTTTGTTCATGTTGGTCAAAGCCTAGGCAGCCTGGGTACAAGGGCGGCACAGGTGAAGTTTGCAATAAGTGCATTCGTAGATGGCCCAGTGAGGTCCGGAACGGCAGTGCTGGCAAACCCACTGAACAAGAGTGTTGTCAGACTTGATCATGACAAAGGAGTGGGCACACGAGACGGCCATTGCTGCGGAAGATTTTGGGGTTGCTGGATTTGTTGGTACTCGTGAATGAGCCGGGGAAGAGTTGGTTTGAACGAGTTCCAGTCAAAGAGTAAAAAGGGGGGGAGAAAAATTTGGCCGAGTATGAAGATGGATATTCTGAAAGTGTGAGTAAGAAAAGGTACCACTGTAGCAATACAAGACGAGTGAAGATAGCTGAGATGCGAGATGCTGTGAAAAGATAGGGAGAGACCCGAGCTTATATGGATATTCGGAGGCACCAGAAGCCAAGCGAAAAGTCGGGGGTAACTGTCAAGCTCTCGGTCCTTTGTTTGCAAGAGAATGGCTACTCGGCGGAAGGCAGCTTCTTTGCTTGGTTGTTCCCTAGGTTCCAGGGTCTTAGGGTCTTGGAGCGGAGGAGGCACGGTACGGTAGAAACCAGATGCCGGGAACCACGAGCAGAGGCGAAGGGCGAGGCATCCGGCCATGGGGATTGGAGAGGGGAAGAGGGGGGGGGGGGGGGGGGGGTGTGTGGAATTTTCAATGAACCTGGCGGCGTTTGGAGTTGTCAGTCCGAGGAAGTATAACGACCGGAGAAATCCACCCCCCCCCCCCCCCTGCGTGGAAATGGCAACCCAGTGACGGAGAGCGGCCCGGATGGGTCAAAAATAGAACAAACCAGCAGCGTTTGTTTGATTCTCGCAGGTCCTCGCCGTCGAAGCGAGCGGGAAAACTGGGGTGCGGTGGCGGGTACCGACAGCCTGGTGCAACGCCGGGGGTTCAGATCCGGCGGGAGAAGGGTGCCGACGACGCTTCTGGAAGGCGGCGGACATGCGTTTGACGCTGAGCAGTTGGAATCAATCGACAAGGGGCAGAGTCGCCAGGCGGCCACATGCGGGCTGTTGATGGAAAAGGTCATTCGTCCTCGATTCTTCCCACGGCCTCTGTCAAGGGGCTCTACGTCCACGCTTGATGACGAGGGAGAGAAACCTCTTTGTTGGGAAGGAAAAAAAGAAAAGAACAATGATTACCGAGGAAAATGAGGAGAGGGGAGAGGGGGGGGCCCCGGGGGGGGGGGGGGTTAGAGGGGTTGTTGAACAAGGACGAGGATAACCAAAGGAGTATGAGGAGGACAGGAGGTAGAGGACGAAGAGGATAAGAGACGAGAGTAGAGGACGTGTAAGAGGCGAAGGGGGGGGAGGGGGGCGTGCTTGGCTGGAGAGGTCAAGCAAGGCAAAGGCAAAGGGCAAAGGCAAGGGATAACGAACGGGCATAGGGTATAATCACCAAGGCAGACACGGACGAGTGGCCCCCCGTAGGGCCAGAACTCAAATCAAGCGAGCAGGAGATGCATGATACAGAGACATGGCCGCGGTACCGCAATGCCTGCAGGAGGTACGTGCGGCGGGCGGCGCGTGCACACTGCGAGATGCGTATCCTCGATGTACCTCGAATGCGACGTGGTGCTGCTGCTGCCATGGGGACCCGACTCGATGCTTTGCCAGCGACGCGGCCTTGGGTATACATATGTATTTATGTATGTATGTGGCATCGCTTCACTCGTGTGCGTGTGCGTGTTGGAGCTCTGCTCTGCCCTGCTCTGCCCTGCTCTGCCCTGCTCTGGTCTGCTCTGCTCTGGTCTGGTCTGGTCTGCTCTGCTCCGTCACCGAGATGCCTCTTCGGATATTTGGCCCCTTCGGACATTTGCCCCTTCGGACAACGTCTTTCTCTTCGGACAATGCCTCTTCGGACCTGCAGCCACGGGCGACCCGGCGGCGTGGTTACAAGCTTGATCTGATCATCCATCCCGCACAGCCTTCCTGGATGGGCTCTGGCGCTGACCTGGCCCTGGAGCGCCCCCCCCCGGTGGAGGACGCATAAAGCAGATGATGGGTTCAGGAGGACGCACAGCGCGGACGCAGCACGATCGCTGGGAATTCAACACGCTGGTCACACTTGCTTTTCCGGCTCCCTGGCCATCGGGCGATTCAACCCGGGGGGCGGCCGACCAGTCACAGAGCCGCAGAGGCCACAGGGGCCATAAAACATTGTCAAACGGTCCAGGCCAGACCCCGGTCCATCAAAGTGCTAGCTGGGGAAGAAACAATGGAAAAGAAAGAATCAAGAAAAAAGAAAAAAGAAAAAAAGAAAAAAAAAAAGAGCCATCGTCATCTCATCATTTCATCACCGCACTCCGTGTATGTACGTTCGGCGGAATACACCCCTCCCCCCCCCTCCCCTCCCTTCTTTGCTCCGAGCTGACCGACAAGCGTCGCTCAGAGTCCCCGGCGAGTTTCTGTTGTGCCCGGCACATGGGGGGAAGAGGTTGAACGAGAGACCATGGTGTTTTTTTTTTTTTTTTTCTTTCCTTTTCTTTTCTTTTCTTTTTTTGCTTGAATAAGAGCTAAGCCAAGCGGCGCGCCCTCTTGATCCCTTGGGAGCAAGCCTCGCTCGTCTCGAGACGGACCCGACTCGCGCTGCAACAAGCTGCGAGGACGCGCGGTTTGACGCTCGTGCATGGCATGGCATAAACCGTCATGCCGTGGACGCGCGCAAACACAGACACAGCAACACACGCCTTCTGCTCCATTACGGGTAGGTGCAAAGGCTACTATCCATCAGGCTTTTCCAAAAGTGCTACGTGCGACTTTGAACCCCCCCCTTCTCTCTCTCACTCCAAATACGCGGCATGTACGGAGCAGCCCTACCGGCTAACTGTTTTCCCCCCTCCCCCCCCCCCTCCCCGCGATGGGGATAGGGATGGAGCCGCCAAAAAAGAGAAGAAAAGTCCCAAGAGAGGCCCGTGTCGATGGGCTCTCTGACGAGCCGGGGGTGGCGGGTGACAGCCTCTTCACTAGTGGCTCTCTCTTTTCTCTTCCCTCCCCAGGCAAGCCGGCGCCTCATTGTCGGATGATGTTTATTTAGGGCTCTCCAGGTGGGGTTTCCTCGCAGCTTAGGGCTTCGTGTTGCGTCGGCGCCGTTTTGGAGCCCTGGCACTTGGACCCGAAGCTTGGGAGGCGGGATGGAGACTGACGACAGCCAATCCCTGGAACAAGACCGAAAAACACGGCGAGGGGGGAGGGATGAACCAGGCGGAAAAGAAAGAAAGAAAGAAAGAAAGAAAGAAGAAGAAAAAACCTCCGCGCAGGGCTCAGTCTCGCCGAGTCAGTCTACTGCCGTGACAGAGAGAGCGGTGTGTTTTGCAAGCCTGTCCTTCCGGGGCTTTGCTGCTTTTGCCTCGAGCTGTAAAGGCAGCGAAAAGCACCTCAGCGAAGACGGGCAAGGATGCGTTCGAGGCTGACGATGCGCTGCTGCTCGTCTGGGCAAGGCTTGCCGTACATCAGCTGCCCTTATGCATATCTTCTATTTCGTACCTTGCCTTGGTACGTGTACTCCATACATTACTGGTAGTAAGTAGGTATTTCGAGACGGGTTTCGCAGTTGGGTACCAAGGCGGCCGTGGTTACATCGCATGCTCTCATGCAAGCATCAGCAGCTTATAATATAAGAACTTAGTATCACGTATAGATGGAGACTGGACGAAGCGAGGGGGGGAAACTATTGGGGAAAAAAAATGTAAAAAATCCTAAAAGAAAAAGAAAGAAAAAAGAAGAAGAAAAAAAAGATTGACTGGTTTCTTTCCTCCCGTTTGGGCAGGCGCCCAGGTACCAAAGACGCCCAAAAAAATTATAAAATAAAATAAAATAAAATAAAATAAAATAAAAAAGGGCGCCAATCAATAAGGCATTGGCTAAGGCGTGGGCAGATACGGTATAGCGTATAGCTAAACTGAGCAATTCCAGCGCAGCATTGGCCAATGGGAGAGCGCTGCGCATTCTACATATTAGGTGCTGCCTCCAAGTACCTCCTGGGTGCTTCTCTGCTGCCTTATGCCCTGGGGAGCAGGTTTGGAGACACTGCAAGGTACATATTAGGTACGAGTATTACTTATAATCTTGCAAGATATGAGATACTGAGTACGGAGTTCGGAGAGTACGACTTGGCGAGATCCCGCTATAGCTCAGTCATGATGCCCTTTTTTTTTTTTTTTTTGCTTTTGCTTTTGCTTTTGCTTTTGCTTTTGCTTTTGCTTTTGCTTCTGCTTCTGCTGGCTTCACTCGCCAACCAGCTCGTTTAAAAGCCCGCGCCACGCAGCTCTTCTCTCCTCCCTACAGCATGCAGGCCATCGTGCCGTCGCCAGCGAGCGGGCCAGCGTGTGTGCAAAGCAAAGCGGCAGATGCAAGCGAGGCCGTTTTGGGCCACATGCGCAGCGTGCTTGCATGGGGGGAAGAGAAGAGAAAGAAGAAGAAGAAAGAAAAAAAAAAAAACGCCCAATGGCGTTATAAGATTGCTCTGCTCGGCTTACTACGAGTAAGTTATCACTTGCGTGCGTGCGTGCGTGTTCGGCAAATGGATCTCGAAGCCGAGCTCGGCATTGGATTCAAGTCTCGGCCTGGCGGGGCCTGACCCTTCCAAATGAAGGAGGATGTGAGGAGGATGAGGAAGAGGAGAAGCGATTGCAAATACATTTTCTGCACCTGCCTTTGAATGTCAAATTCTCTTTCATGGTGGTGTCTCAGGATGCAGACTTTTTTTTTTTTTAATTTCTTTTTTTACCCTTTTATTTATTTATGTTCTCTTTTTTTTTTTCAATTCTTTCCTGAAAACAAACATTGAAGGCGTTTTACCTTTTAACCCAACCCAACCCCAAATAGCCCTGCTCCGAGTTGCCTGATCTGCCCTCAGCGTCCACACCACCTGCGGTGCATATCTGCCAAGGACGACACGCATGGCGCGCGCATGTTTGCATTGCCTACACGCGAGATGCATCTGTTTGATGACAAGGACCGGGCCCCGTTCTCGTTGAGTGGGAAAAAAAAAAATTTAAATAAAGGGAATGGTCATCCGGAACTGCGCGTCGTTGTCCCGCGGGGCGTGGGATAGGCAAGGCGGCGCTATGCGAGGTGCTTTGGGTACCTTTTGCCTTTGTATCTTGCATTCGTCGGTAGTACTACCCCTATACCTACTATAGTACCTGAGGTATAGGTACTAAGTACTAGGTAGATAGCAAGTGCTCCGTACTTTTGTCCTCGGGTAAAGAGAGTTGTGATTCAAAACAAGGCAAAACAAGGTGCTCGGTACTCCGTACTGTCAAAAGACACCTTGATGGTGTAGCTGCTACTCCCTTTAGGTACTAATGTACGAGTAGCACTAGTACCGTGAGTAGCGAACCTACTAACCTAGCAGTGCTGTAAAATAGCCGGGCTTAAGTAAGGAGGATTTGGGGGGGTTTTTTTTTTTAAGGGGACCTGCATCCCGTAAGATGGCTTCATCGCCTACCAAAGTCCGCCGTGCTCCGTGCTTAAATTAACCTCTGTCCAAAGCAGGGACACGCGAGTTCTTTTCCCATTCACTGGGCGGCCCCCCGCCCCCCCGTCCTCTTGTTAGCGAGCCCTTTATTGTAGGTGCCTGCCAGACGGCGGAGCACGGCTACAGCCTGTTCCGTGATTGCGTACATATAGAACTGCAGTAAGTTGCCTCCATCAATTACTACCTGAGGTAGTAGGTGCCTAGTAGTACCTACATTAGGTATGGTTGTGCTGCTGTTTGGGCAGTAGGTTTCAAGTACTAGTACTGCTACACTATACTGGCGGCATCGTCGTAAGATGGCAGTAAGGCACAAAACAACCCATTACCCTTTTTTTTTTTTTTTTGCACAGGGGAGATGAGGGTTAGGTTAGTACTATCGTAATCTAGGTAGGTACTTCTATGAAGTACTAGTAGGTATTTACTACCCCAACCTTGTTAGAGTAGGTACTAGATAGGTACTACAAGTAGCCTCAGCTACCTTAGGTACTCCTTTCCACGGCTCGTTCTCGAGTTGCTTCTGGGAAACTGCCTCTTTTGGTTCTCGCCCAAGTAAAGCAACCACAGAGTTTTTTTTGTTTCTCTCGCAGCTCGAATCATGAATCCTCCGCCCCCCTTTCTCTCTCGCTCTCGCTCTCTCCCCTCTCATCCTTTTTTCCATTCTTTTCGTCATCCTCATCATCCCATCACACTCGTCGCTTTTTCTCTTTCTCTTTTTCGATAAAACAACGCCCTTTCCGCAGCCCAAGCTAGCCAATCATCTCCGCCGCCATCTTTCCGCTTTTGAAACCCCGCAACCGTTGACAAACACTCCGGTATCCCTGTCAAAGGAGCTCTACCCAAATGTCAAGGAAGGGGGGGGGGGGGGACAAAAAAAGAGTCGCGAGGCGTGATGACTATACTAGTAGTAGTATATTGTGCGGCCGCAGTGTCTCTTTTGCTGGCACCCCTCCCCCCCCCCCGGAGAAGCCTGGCCCTCCCTGGTCGCGCGCCCCATGTTACATGAACCCGTACGACAGGATCGTGCTCATACATGTACATGTGCCACTCAAACGGCTGCCCAGAGCAGCCTCCCCGATCTACGATTCGAGCGCCACCCCAGACTGTCTGCCTATTGGCTGGCGAAATCCTTGACACATCACAGCACACATCTGCTTCGGCTCCCATACTCTCTCAACCAAGAGAGTATTATTCGTTGCCCTTTTTTTTCTCTTTTCTTCTCTTCTTCTTCTTCTTTTTTTTTTTCAAAAACCCCAAATCTTTCCCACATGTCGACGGGTATATTATTATTATTAGTTGGATACCGTGTTGAGCTTCATCAGATTCTGGCATGTGCCCTGGCACAAAGCATGTACTAGTACTACGTAGTATGTATGGTTGCCACCCCCGCTCTCGCATCTCATCAACTCCAAGGATACCCATTCTAGCCCTCCACCCGTACCATACGACTCCATCCATCAAGTGCTCAAACATGGCTTGTTGTCCTTGCATGCAGCATGCCTGAGCTATTGCCGCGGCCGATATGTGACTACTCCCATTGCTTTGTCCTTTGTCGAGAGCCCGAGAGCCCTGCCTACTTACTACTAAAACCCCCCTTGGATGTAATGACGAGGGTTGGCCTGGCTTTTTTTTTTTAAGGGGGGAGGGGAAGCATCCGAGCGACATGTCGTCCTCGCCCACGAATGACTCTCAAACATCCACGCATCTCTCTGCAGGGCAACAGGAGGCCCAGCCACTTGCATGCGTAACGAGAGGCTTTGCACACGCCGTCATCTCCCGACTCGTATATAGCGCGGCATGACCGGAAAGCCATCCCGGCAGCACCAAGCGTTGCATCGCCGCGGCGCGGACCATGGATCGAGTAAGGCAATTGGATCAGCAAAAAGTCCAATCAACACTGCCAACCAAGGGGGGCCGCAGGGCTACATGGTACTACATCGATCAGCAATGCGTTCATCGCTCAAGCCGCTAGTTTGCCTCAACTGTTCTCTCCGGCCAGTGCGCGTGGAAACACGTAGCCAAAGTGCGTTCCAGATTCGGCCAGATGCAGCCCAGACGGGACCTCCCACCCTTGGGGGTTGTCGAGCCATGCCCTCAGCTCCTCCGTACACACTCTGCTGCGTACTCTAGGATTCTCTCTCTCTCTCTCCCTCTCTCTCTCTCCCTCCCTCTCTCTCTCTCATATTCCCTCTCTCTTTTAAATTAATTCAACTTGAATTTTTTTTTAAATTTTTATTTATTTATTTATTTATTTTTGGTTGGCATTATCAGCCCACCAAACAAACGCTCACGGGTTTGGATGAACAACCCAAGGTTCACATACAGAGTAAGTTTTTTTTTTTTTTCTCTTCTCAAACCGGGCCTCTCGCAGGCGAGATTACTCATCACCCAATCGTCGCACATTTTGCTCCTGACCAGCTCGAACAGCATCATCTCGCTCTCGAGTCGTCCGGAGGCGGCCGGATTACACTCCGGCGATCTAGCCAATGCAAGAGACGGACGAACCCGGTTGGTTGGGTTCGAATGGCCCCCTTTCACGCCTAAAAAAACCTTAGATGGACGGGCTCTCTTCCTGTCAGCCCCGTCCGGCTATCGGCTGACAGGGCAAAGAGCCTGGTCTCTCTCTCTCTCTCTCTCTCTCTCTCTCTCTCTCTCTCTCTCTCTCTCTCTTCTGTTTTACGTTATTGCCGGCGGCGCCAGGGCCTCCTCCCGAGTATGAAACAAGCCCCCCTCCGTGGCTCTGGCTCGATATACCAGGTACCAAAGTCAAGTGGCTTTCTTCCCACATTGTTCGCCCTCTCCCTACCCTTGCCC
The DNA here is from genome assembly GCA_020631695.1 of Trichoderma cornu-damae. Taxonomy (NCBI): domain Eukaryota; kingdom Fungi; phylum Ascomycota; class Sordariomycetes; order Hypocreales; family Hypocreaceae; genus Trichoderma; species Trichoderma cornu-damae. The sequence goes on from CM036089.1 coordinate 2,898,049, forward strand.
GCACTGCCAGATTGTCATGTGACTCCCAGACTCAATGCTCAAGCGTTGATGGTCAGGTCATTGGAAAGGTGCTAGCTGCGACGCAAGGCCGTCTACCCTGAGAACGCCTGCTCATGCCCTGCTTTCCGATGAGGCAGCCGCAAATCCGAGACCCGGGGAATGGGCCAAAAAGTCCGCAAAAGACGCCATTGATTCGGCCTACCACCTTCTGCCGAGACCATGAGGACGGCCAAGTCCCCCCTTTTCTGCGGCGAGCGTTCGAGGAGCAATTTGGAAGCCCACGATTGCTGGCCGACGGGACCGACGGGACCGACGGGACCGACCTTGCAGCCTACACACATACAACAAAACAAAACAATACGGATCGCGGGCTGTATTGGCACCAAAAAAACAGCGCGCTGGCGGCAAGTCAAAAAACTTGGGCTGCGCTAGACCTGGACGTCGGGCCTTGCCCGCCATATTACGGGGTGGCGGCTCTTTGCCTCAAGCCCCCGTCGCCCGTAAGAGCATGGAACCCCCCCCCCCCCCCTTGCAATTCTTTCCCTTGGCGGTAAATGCGGCCCCAGCGCCACGGCAATGCTTCTCTCCCCCCTTCCCGTCTTGAGCATCTCTTCCCTCTTCCAATGCTCCGGCTTTGTAAGCAGTCTGCCTCGACCTCTACATGCACCTCTCCAAGGTGGCACTACAGCTACAGCTACTGCTACTGCTATTACCTAAGTAGTATTACTACTACCGCTACTACGTAACCTGTCTTGACAATGTTTTTTTTTTTTTCATCTTTATTTATTGGGCTCTACGGCTCAAGTCACATAGAACAAGCATCACGGGGCACGGGTTGCCAATGTATTTCAAATACAAACCAGCTTATACTCCATACTCCGAACACTAATACTGGAAATTGAGATTAGAAGCGGATACCCAAGGTTGGCGGAGGCCCTTGGAAATCTGGAGGGCGCAGCCTTATTAGGGCTCTGACATGCTTCTCTCTAGTGCGCGCTGCCATCGGCGAACGAAACGGACTTGCCAATCAATATACTATATACAAATTTCACGCAACACGGCTAGCTATTTGCAAAAGCATTGAAAACAAAAAAAAGAAAAAAAAAAGAAAAAGAAAAGAGTCAATAATGAATTTCATTAAAAAATAGAAATGGAAATAAAAATTGAAAAAAAAAAAAAAAACAAACAAACACACTCACTCACTCACTACTTCATCCATCAACGCAAAATACTGACTACCTTACATCTGCGAATGCCGGTACTACAATCAAGTACGTAGTAATCAAACAAACACAGCCCTGCAGCCCACATAAAAGACGTTTCGTGACGCACCGCGCTGATTCCCCATCACATGACACGGCAGTGGACCTCAGCGCGCGATGGGGGCCCTCTCACGAACTTGGGTTACTCCTTTCGGACTCTGCATAATAACAACCATCTTGAATCCATAGCAGCAGCAGCAGCAGCAGCAGCAGCAGTAGCAATAGCAATAGTAATAGCAGTAGTATGTCAAATGCCACTTGCCAATAAACACTCCCCCCCTCTGAAAAAAGAAAAAGAAAAAGAAAAAGAAAAGGGCAACATGTAGTGCTTACTGCTACGGACAACAACAAAAAGAGCACAAGCCATGGGATCTTGCGCGCATGGGAGACGCAGAGCTTTACCAGATCCATAGACACATACATGTCTGTCTAGTTTACTTGCCCGAAGCCTTGTCAGCAGTGTGGACAAAGTGCCGAACACACCACGCGCCCCCCAGCGATGCTAATAAGGGTTATCATACTATTACTCCCAGCAACCTCTCCTTTTCCATCGGATCGCCTATTCTCATATATTCTCATATCCTACACACTCCCCCCCCCCCCTCTCTTCCGGGAATTCCCTGGTAATGGGGTCACCATTCCCACTAGTTGGGCAGCTTTTGGTCATGCCCCAGCACCGTTGCGCCGGCACGCTAGACAGGGCTCTGAACCAGCCAAGTGCGCCTCTTCCCGAGCCCAAGTTCCTGGGTCTGGGTCTGTGTCTGTCCGCCCATGCCATTCTCCGGGATATGAGACAAAAACCGGCGCCTCTCTGGGGGGGAACCAGGGGGGGGGTGTATGTGTGTGTGTGTTGTTTCTGCCGAGCGCGCCCTCGAGCTCCGCAAACTGTTGAGTGAAAAAAATGAATAAATAAATAAATAAATAAATAAATAAATAAAAAATTGGGCTTTTCAACACCATGTGCCCTAATCAATTACGAATTTGAACACTAGATGAGAAGAAAAAACAAGTTTTAGCGTAAAGGTCGCGCGGGCCAAGAAGCTGGGATTTCGTGACAAATAGAAAGGGGGGGGGGGCAGCATATTTCTCCCTCCGTGTTTACCGGGTTTTGAATGTGACCTGCAGAAGCAACTATTACTTATTACTATTACTACTATTACTACTATGACTGCTAACTGCTATTGATGGGAACAATTATTTTTGCCACCAGGCGAACCTACACACCGTGCTGCGTCAACAACACGCCGCGGAGCCAACTCTCCTCTCAAAATGGGAATGATGACGGACAAAAATATACAACGTTTGTTATTCAGGTGGGGGGGGGGGGGGGGGATTATTTGGCGGCAATGGCGCGTGATGATGTCTGAATTGAAGCCCTTTTTTTTAAAAAGGGCTCATCCCCCCCAGAATGGGGCTTTCAGGAGGGAAGGGGGGACGGCACAAAAAAAAGAGGATGATGATGATACAGATAGAATGTGCGTTCCTATTGCCTCTACTCACCGCCGGTCAGAGCACCTCGAGCGAAGCAGACGTATTTGTTCGAGTAATACGTCGTCCCCATGCATATACTGCTGCTGCTGCTGCTGTTGCTGCTGCTGCTGCTGCTATATGGGGGATTGTCCGAAACAAAACACACCCGAACGAGTCATTGGCCCGCCCATCTAGTCCGTAGTATTAACTTTTCAACATGGGGGGTGAAAGGAAAGAAGAAGAAGAAGAAGAAGAAGAAGAAGAAACCTGGAATGCTCAGTTACTGTCCATGTGCAATCCCCCCCCCCCCCCTTTTTTTTCCCTCTTGCTTTGCCTTCTCCCGTACAGCCATCCATCCCATTTCATTGAGTCGAGAAAAAGAAACAAGGAAAAAAAACCCCCCCAAAAAACCAAAACCAAAAGTCCCCCCATCTATTATTCTTTAATTCCCCGTCTAGCGCGCACAGGCATATCTCTAGTTGATGACATGGCGTTTCTCCCGTTTCGATCCCGATCAGCGTGCGCGCGCGCCCGCACCCCCCCGTCGTCGTCTACTATCCATCAATCAATCGCCGTCTAAAGCAAACTTGACATCACGGTACCCCCCCCCCCCCCCCCTCTTTCTCTTTTGGCTCCCCTGACATTCTGACATGTCGTAGTACAGGCGGAAACCAGAGCCGCATGACGCACGTCTCCTTGCAAAACGTGGCGACGGCAAAGCCGGCAGCCTAGAATTCATGCCCTTGCACCCTTCCCGGTGTCTCAAAAAAAAAAAAAAAAGAAAAGAAAACTTGGTTAAAACAAAAAAAAAGGGGGGGGAGGGTCCGAGATTAGAAGCGCTAACAGCCCTAGAGAAATCTACTCTGTATGGGTACCCAAGGTTATGAAACAACACCCGTATATTCCTCCTGGTGGAACAAAGGAGAAGGGCAAAAAAAAAAAAGAGAGAGAGGGAGGGAGAGGGAGAGGGAAAGGGAGAGAGAGGCAGAGAGAGAGAAAAAATCAAGGTTAATTCAACAGGCCGTGCAGAACACAGCCCTCCTGAAGGCAGGGCATCGCTGTCCGCCCGCCCCTCCCCCCCCTCCCCAGGGATGATCAGTGTCTCTCACCTTGTAGGGCTACCTCAGGCCGGATTTGTAATCGGACCCTCGGGATCGGTGATAGCAGCAGCTTCGCCGTCGATAACTGAACAGCTGCTGCCTTCTTGATCGAGCCCAGCGTCGACGGATGTCACGTCTTTTGTGGAGACCGACTTCATCTCCAGGAGCCCTTCCTGGTCACTCCCTTGCTTGTCGTGCTCTTCAAAGGTGAAGGCGTCCGACAAGTTGACGGCCAGGAACGTCTTTGGCAGTTTGACCCTTGAAAAAAAAAAAAACACCGACATGTTAGCTGCCACGATTTTGCTTGACACAAAGAAAGAGATAAAGAGATGCTACAGAAAATCAAAACAATGCAAAGAAGAAAGAAAAAAAAAACCTCAAGCTTATACAAGAGATATAAGAGAAGCAAAAAAAAAAAAAAAGGGGGGGGGGGGGTTCTTAAGGGGAGGGGGGGCACAACGCACTGGTTGAATTTGGCACGCAGCGTCTTTATCACCTGCAGCCAATCCAAATGGGGCGTGAGACTGCGGCGCGGCGCGCATCCGATGCAGTGCCGGCTATCCAGCTGGACGTGCAAGGGATCAAAGACATGGCACCCGGGACTGATGGTGATGCGGATGCTGTAGGCGAACATGGGCTCGTCGCCCTGCGCGCCCTCCGCCGGCGCGTTCACTTCCGATTCGTACAGCTCGAAGCAGATCTGGGAGAGGTAATCCAGCTCGGGGATGGTGCTCCGGCTGATCTTGGTCTCGATGCCGCCCTCGATGATGCAGTTGAGCAGCGTGTAGATGTGCGACTCCTTGGTGAAGTAGAAAAACGACTTGGCGTCGTTGGACGCCTGCATCTCTTCCAGGTCCTGGACAATCTCCTTGAGCAGCGGCAGCGATGTCAAGAGCCCAATCTCCAGCTTCTCGCTGTCCGAGATCCCGTACTCCTGCGGGCAGATGAAGTCGAACAGGACCTTCGCCAGCCGGTACAGCTCCTGGAGCGGCTCGTTCCGCGGGTCGGTCTTCCCCGCCGAGCCGCTGCTGCTCTTGTACAGCCTAAAGTACTGCTCCGGAGGCGCCTCGTTGTTGATGTAGCGGAGGCTGTTGAGGATCGACCGTCGCCGGAACAGCTTCCGCACCGACGCCGACCGGGTGGAGCCCTCCGCCTTGTCCGAGCCGTCGGGGGATGTCCCCGCGCTCCTCTCGCCGGCCTTGCCGTCGTCCGCCGTCGCCTTGCCGGCCTCGTCGCCCTCCTTTGCCTTGGCGCCGTCCTTGACGCCGTACTCCTCCTCGAGCATGCTCCTGGGCGCGGTAAAGACCCATTCCAAAAACTGCCGGTTGTGCAGGGCGTCAAACTTCATCGTGTCGTAGAGCTCGGAGATCTTGCTGGGGTCCACCTTCTCCCCGTCGCAAAACTCCGCAAACAGCTTCTCCCACCTCTCCCGGAAGAGGTCCGCGTCCTCCCCGCAGCACCACCTGGGCTGGATGTTGTTGACCGCGTTGGCCTGCGACAGCGCCGACGACAGCGACGTGCTGGATCCCCCTCCGTTGAGCCCGCCGAGCTTCTCCGTGCTCGGGTTCGAGATGGCGCCGAGGGACGTGGCGGCGCTGCCGTTGTTGTACAGCTTGCCGTAGTTGTACTGCATCACCCGGCGATGGAAGTTCATCAGCTGGACCACCCGGTTCTGCACCTCCGACGGCTCGGGCATGTTTTCGGGCCAGGCGAACTGCGCCGGGCGCTCGTTGCCCTCGCGCAGCAGCCCCTTGAGCTTCTTCTTGACCTTGTCCGTTTCGTCCTTGGCGGCGTTGGAGTCGTCCAGGAGGTCCTTGCGGATGGTGATGAAGTCCTCCGGCAGCTCCTTCTCGCCCAGAAAGGAGCACGCCCAGATCTGCGCGCTGGCGGTGACGCGCCTCTCGGAGCTGCTGTACACGTGGACCTCGTCGAGAATGTCCCTGTTCAGCAGCATCAGGTCGTTCCGCATGTTTTCCCCCAGCTCCTGGGACTGGTACCTTGCCGAATGAGTCGGCTCGCCGCCCCATTTGACGATGAGCTGAAGCTTGTCGAGGACCAGGCTCTCCTCCGCGGCGGTAAACTTGGACATGGTCACTTCCGAAACCGAATCGTGCCGTTTCGACGATCGCCCCTCGGGTTTATCTGCGTCGCCTCCTCCTCCTCCTCCTCCTCCTTCTCCTTCTCCTTCTCCTCCTCCCGAGGCTGGTGGCGTGCTGCCGCCGCTTTGGCCCGGCCCCGGAGCCTCCTCAGATTCCGGTTCCCCCGCCTCCGTCTTCTTCTTGCGGAACATGGGTTTGATCTGCACCTTGGTGCCGGCCCAGCTTCCCTTTTTCACGAGGACGTTTCGGAGAGACCTGAGCCTCTCCCGGTCCTCGACGCCTTGCAGGTAGGCAACATCTACAGCCTGTATCACGCTCGCCAGAGCCGGCTCTCCGATGAGGAGCACCTCCTCCTGGTGGCCTTTGAGGAGGTCGATGAAAGGTTCAGTGTGGAACGTAAACTTGTACTTTTGCTTTGGGGTCCTGTCGGCATGCCTAATCACTGAGACCATCCCCTTTAACTTCCACGAGTGTTTTGGGGGGGGAGGGGGGGGTGCGGTTTCGGCGGCCACCGCTTCTTCCTGCGCCGACGGAGCGGCCGGAGACTGCGATGCGTCCTTGCTAGACCCGGGAGTCGTCGACGGCACGTTGGGCGAGGGCGACGCGGGGTCCGAGGACGGCGGCAGCGACGGCTGCGGCAGCAAGGGGCTCCCTGACGAGCTTTGGCCAACCGACGTCCGCGTGCCCTCCACGGTGGGCGACGCCGCACCGCTTTTAGGGGCGACTAGCGCCGCGTCGGCCTGCTCGGCCTGCTCGGCCTGTGCCGTGTTGCTGTTGTTGTTGTTGCTGCTGTCGTTGTTGCTGCTGCTGTTGTCGTTGTTGCTTTGCTTCGCCTGAGGCGTGGGCTGGCTGGCGGTGGCCGCGGTGGTGTTTGCGCCTCGCTCGCGTTCGTTCATCGTCTGCCCGGCTCCGGCGATGGGGTCGGCGTCCGAAGAAGGGGCGGGAGAGGCGGCTGGCGGCGGCGCCGCGCCCTCGCGGCGAAGCCGCTCCTTAACGAAGACGTCTTTGAGGATGGCGGCGCAGCGCTCGTAATAGTCCTCGTTGTCTTTGACGAAGCTCCAGCCGTTGACGTCGATGACATAGCTCTTCCCCGAAGCTCTGAGCAAGTCGAAGCCGCAGACTCTCTGCCCGAAAGCGGTGGAAATCTTGCGGGCGACGTCTCTTTCCTCGGCACTGAGGCTGGTCACATAGCGCAGCTCCTTTCCGTGCGTGTTTCGCCTGACGATGCCGTCGACGACGGGCGACTTGCGAGTCTCCGCGTGGCAATACTGAGGGCCGACAGTGTACGCCTTGACATCTTCAGCATTGTCCACTTCCATAAAGCTTTCGTAGATGTAGCTGCCGTCGGGTTCGGAGATGGCCCTGGGGACGGTCAGGTCGGGAACGTATTCCGAGCTCTTGTTACCAACTTTTCGGAATAGTTTTCGACCTCCGCCGCCGGAGCTCTTTGGGAAATATATGACGATGTTGTGGTCCTCGCCGCTGATGGGTTTCTCTACAAAGGGCTTCTTGAGAAGGGCCCCGTCGACGCTGAGGACGTCTCCGTCATCTACAAGCTCGACCTTCTTCGGCGGCGAGGTGTTTTCGGGATCAGCGGGTTCCAGGGTTATTCCGGACGCCTCTTTGATGTACCGTAACATGTCCGGGGTGAGGACCTTTGGCCCGCCGTCGCGTGTCACCTCGATGCGCTTTGGCGTGCGAACTTGTATCTTGTCCAGCAGACGCAAGCACGCACGCCTGTCCCAGAGAATCTTTTGCATCGGCACATCGTTGACGCAGAACGGCTTTCTCGTCTTGATATATGCAATGGCCTTTTCCAAGGGAAACCCATCCGAGTAGAAAGATATCAGATAGTCACTGAGAAGCGTTAGCGAACATTGCGTGTTCTGTGGTCTGTTGTTTCTGGTAGAACGCTAGGGGGGGGGGTATCATGCCACTATTTCCCTTTGCGTTTACCGAGGAGGGTTACAGCTCACCACATGGGCCAATTTTCAATTTCTATATGGGAATAAAACGAAACACCAATAAATATAAGTCAGTGATTTTTTTCCCCTTTTCCCTTTCCTTTTTTCCCTTTCCTTTTATTTGTCCTTTTATTTTTTTTCCTTTTTTCCTTTTTCTTTTCCCCTTTTTCTCTTTGATTCTTTTCCAAAAAAAAAAAAAAAAATTGAAAGAAAAAGAAAAGAAAGAAAGAAAAGAAGGAATAAAGAGGGAAAAGGGGGAAGAAAGAAAGAAAGAAGGAAAGAAAGAAAGAAAGAAAGACGAATTGCCGTTTCTCAAGTTCAGTATTGGGGTAGCAAGAGATGCCGTACCTTCATCGAGAATAGTTTTGTCGCCAAAAACCACAACATCAAACTCGCGGTTTGCGATGAGGCGATTCAAAATATTCCTGCTCGGTTTGCTCCTGGCTTTGATATCGAGAGCGCATATGCCAATGACACCAAGCGGCGCAGGTTTGACTGGGACCTGGTTGTTAGATGCTGTTCTTCATAATTCCAACCACACAAGATCCGCCGACTGGCAGATCCAAGGCTCTCTCTCTCTCTCTTCCTCACGCACCTTCTTCTCTCTCTCGATGGTGAGGCCCCCGCTCGCTGCTGGGGCTCTGGTGGCTGTACGCGGTGCTTCCACTGAATCGCCTCTTTGCTCGACTCCGAGAGCGATCGGTTTGGCTGCTCCGCATAGCCGTCTCGGATCGCTGGTTTCTCCGGACAAGATCGAGATGCGGCGGCTGCGAGTCTCTGGCGGCCAGGCTATTGTTGCTAGGAGATCCGTTTCCCGACTGGCTGCCCGAAGACGCAGTCGCGGTAACATTGGACAATGCGGCATCCTGCTGGGCCGATGTTTGCCCCCTCCCGGACGACATCAGACTCGGCAAGGAGCGGGGATGGGCTCCTTGATCAGAACTCTGGTTGGACTGCGAAGGGCTGATGATGACGCCACGCGCAGAGGCCAACGAGTATAACGACGTTCCCGACAGGCGCTTGGATTGGATGGAGTAAGAATCCGAAAACGACGATCTCGCGGTCAAGGCGGGTTCGGGGAGAGGAGCCGCGTGGTTGTTGCCAAAGGCCTCCGAGCTGGGGCGCATCCGAGGCGTATCGTTGTCGAGGAAGAGCTGGCTCTGCTGCGATTCTCCCAGATAGAGCTCCTCGGTCAAGGCTTCGGAGGCGGCGGAGTGTCGTCGACTGTACGACCACGAGGGCCGAGCTCCTTTCAAAGAACCAAAGGCGTGGGGGCTGCCGCTGGAGAAGCTCGACCGTTCGGCGTGGACATCGGAGGCGCCCGCCTCGGCATAGCGGCTCTTCTTGCTGCTGGCGGAGCCCGTGAAGGAAGACACCGACACGCTGCGGGAATGCCTCGAAGGCTGCGACGGCAGCGTCGACGGCGAGGAATTGGCCGCGCTGGGCTCGTAGGAGGCAGGCGACGGCGGCGGCGGCGGAGCCTCTTCAACTGCCACGGCAGAGGAGCCGCAACCGGCGCTCAAAGGGTCCATCGTTGCGGCGGCGGCTGCCGGCAATCCAAGCAAGGGCTTTTACGAAATTCTTTGAAGGTTTTGGCACGGCTAACCAAGGGCAAGCAGAAGGGGTAGAGGTTGGAAGAAAGAAAGGACAGGAGTCGGAGAGAAAACTCTCTCGAGGGCCACGGAACCGAATCCACTCTGTTTGGGCCAAACAAGGTGCCGGTGTCAATATTTCACCGCGCGTGGCTGCAAGCGTCCAGTGCGGTGACATCATCTCGAGGGCGAGAGATTCGCACAGGGCAACAGGACCGGGGGGGGGGGGGGGGGGCGCTCTCTGCAAAGAGCATGAGCAAATCTATTCACCTATTCCGGAGGGAGGGATGGGGGGAGAAAAAGCAAAGGAGAGTTGTAAATGTCGTGGCAAGTTCAAACTATGTAGAGACCAATGGCATTCCCCCGGATATACATGCAATGTACGACTGTAGAATCTTTTTTTTTTATAAAAGTGGTTGGAACCGACTACCTAGTAGTAGTAGTAGTAGTATGTTGAGAGGTAGTTGCTACGGTTTTTGCAACGGCGTTGTTGCTTCGAGTTTTTTTGAGTTTTTTTTAGTTTTTTTTTTTTTTCCTTTGTCCCAACCCTCCCAAAGCCCCTCTGGATGGTCCCTGATGCGGTGTTTGCTCGGGCTTCATTGGCTCAGGGCACATGCAGCGTCAGCCAACGAGAGACAAATCAGGAGCCAAGCAGGAGCAGGGGTTCTGCCTTGGCGCCTGAAAAAAAGAAAAAGAAGTGTGAAAAAAGAAAAAGAAGGAAAAAAAAAAGTTGCAAGGTTATTACCCAGCGCGACTATGGGGCCAAAAGGTCAATTGGCGAATGGAAGCTCAATGCCTTGGACAGGATGAGTTGGCCCTTGCATGGGGAGGGCAAGGAGGGGGGAACTGACAGAGGAAAAAAAAAAAAAAAAAAAAAAAGAGGCCCCAGAAAGAAACAACCCCAAAATTCAAGCCAAAACAAACAAGCTCCGTTTCTAAAATCCACTTATAAGCGGTGAAGCCGTCGTCGAGCTGTAAAGGCGCGGATTTGACAAAGTCTAGGACAAAGGGGAGACAAAAAGTGAGGCTCTTCTGTAGTAAAAATAAGTTTATTACTTACTGCGTGCTCTGTGCTCTGTACTCATGTTTTACAATTCATGAGTTTTTTTAGTTTTTTTTGGATTTTTTTGGGGAGATTTTTTTTTTTCAAACGCTTTTTAGATACGTTGTGTGTCGTCAGTGTAACCACACCCAAAGTTTTAGCTGGCAGCGCAAAAGCGGCCATAGGGCTGATGGCTGATGGCTGATTCTGCAGCTGCCTCTCTCACAGGCCGAAACGACGAGTACTACTTTCCTTCTGTCCTGTCACAATGATCGTGTAGCAGTTCTCGAACATAATCTGGAGTCTTAGTGGCGGCTGTGTGTGTGTGTTTGTGTGTTTGTGCCTTGATAAACCCATGTGCCACTCAATGTTGTACCCGGGCGCGATGGGTGTATATGTATGTATGCCTGGGCAGCATCACCAATGTCTGTGCATTTCATTTTCATAAGGGGGACCGAGAGCATCTCGCCTTTCGTAGGATCGAGACATTTATAGGTAAACTTTTGGGAAAAAAAAAAAAAAAAAAAAAAAAAAAAAAAAAACAGCAAAAAAAGAGAACAAACTTCTTGTCCCGCTCTGATACGGACGGCAAATCAAATCCCCCAAAAAATTGGGGCATTTTGGGGCATTTTGGGTTTATGTGGCTGTGTCATGCGGCGGGTGTCATGTGGCGGGGGCTCAATGTTGGAAGCAACTGATATTAGGTAAGCGGCAGAAAGCGGCAGTGAATTTCATTCACCGCCAAAAATTTACAAGATTCCCACGAAACTTGTTCTCCAAACGGACGGATCGCGAAAAGCTGCAACGGCACACCAGCGCAAAGATGCCGCATTCCGATCCCGATGGTCCGCTGACAAAGCGACAGAAAGTTTCCCCCTTGGCCAATGCCTCCCAGGCGTCGAGCAATTCCTCGCGGATATTTGCTCCCTTCCGAGTCCGTTCATCCCTTCATACATAAACTAATACAACAAACAAGCTTCCCAAGTCACCTATACATATTCGATAGTCAAGTTCTAACCATCGCCCCCGGGGCTGTTCAGACTGTTGGCCTCGTGTCCCCGTCCAATATCCCGTTTACTTCTATCCCATTGGGAAAGACGACTTTCCAAATCACAACATCCGTCGGCCGGTCCCTGCAAACGTACGACCTGCTCCGCGGCCTCAACCTCGTCTTCGTCACCCGGCCGCAGACACCCGCTGACATCACCGCCACGTTGGCATGGAGAAAGAAGGTGTTCGCGGCGTGGGGCGGGTCGCGGGAGGGCGAGCCTCGGGGCCTGTGGGTCTTTCAAAGAGGCCGAAAGATCGATGAGGTGGTCCTTCCGGGCGACCTGGCGGAGCCGATTCAGCAAATCGTAATCTTTGGCACTTGGTTCGTCGCCTGCGCAAAGACGAGAATCGAAGTGTTCAAAACGGAGACGCTCGAGCACTACACCACCATCCACACCATGGCCGCTGCCAACGGTGGCCATGAGATCACAGGCGGGCTTGTCACCATGCCCACGTTTCTCAACAAAATCTTCGTCGGCCGCAGAGACGGCTGGGTCGAGATCTGGAATATCAGCACGGGGAAGCTGATTTACACCATGCTGCCGCCTTCTCCCGACTGTGGCGCCGTGACCTGCCTCGAGCCGGCTCCGGCTCTGTCTCTGCTGGCCGTCGCATACTCGAACGGCCCCCTCGTCATCACCAACGTCCTCACCGACAGGTGCCTTCTCCGGCTGGAGGCCGGGAGCCCAGAGGCCCCCGTCACTTCGATATCCTTCAGGACAGATGGCCTGGGGGCCGGGCACGATGGCAGAAAGGAGGGCGTCATGGCCACGGCCACCCCCGCTTCGGGCGACATTACCTTCTGGGACCTGAACCGCGGCGGCCGCGTGATGGGGGTCCTGCGCAGTGCCCACAATCCGCCGTCGGGCGAGGGCGATGCCGTCCGGGGCGGCATCAGCAAGGTCGAATTCCTGTCTGGGCAGGCGGTCGTCGTTTCCAGCGGCCGAGACAACTCGCTCAAGTCGTGGATTTTTGACGAGACGCCCTTCTCGCCCGTCCCCAGGATCTTGCACTCCCGGAGCGGGCATTCCGGACCAGTCAGCTGCCTGCAATTCTTGCCTTCCGATTTCGACGGCGCCGATGCCGGAAGCAAATGGATCATCAGCGGCGGGAAGGACAGGAGCCTCTGGGGGTGGAGCATGCGTCGCGACGGCCAGAGCACGGAGCTGAGCCAAGGCAACATACGCAAGAAGGCCAAGAAGGTCGGCATACTGGCCGGCAACGCTCTGGCGCACGGCCCGACGACGACCCTGGAAGACCTCAAGGCCCCCGAGATCACGTGCATCGCCACTTCGCTCAACCGCGATGGAGGCATCGGCGCCTTGCCCGGCAAGCAGGAGATCTGGCAGAAGGGGCGGGACCCGAGGAAGAGGACTGACGCCGAGATCAGCGGCATGACGGGCTGGGAAAGCGTCGTCACCGCTCACAAGGGCGACCCCTTTGCTCGCACCTGGTTCTGGGGTCGAAAGAGGGCCGGCCGCTGGGCGCTCCCAACCGGAGACGGCGCCGACGCCACCACCGTCGCCATCAGCCCTTGCGGCACGTTTGCGCTCGTCGGCTCGGGAGCCGGCGGCATCGACATGTACAACCTCCAGTCCGGCGTCCACCGCCAGCGCTTCCCCTCCAAGTTGACGCCGGCGCAGGCCCGCCAGCTGAAGATGCAGCAGCTTCGGCAAGCGGACGACGTCGTCCAGCTGCAGGGCGAGGGCAGCCGGAAGTACCCCGCCGGCGTCGGCAAGCACGCCGAGGCCATCACCGGCCTAGTCGTCGATTCCATGAATAAGACTGTGGTGTCTTGCGCTCTGGATGGCAAGGTCAAGTTTTGGGATTTCTTGACGGGGAGCCTCCTGGAGCAGCTGGACTGGGCGCCCATGACCTTGCCGACCGGGTGCCGGTACCACCCCGCCAATAACCTCTTGGCCTTTTCCTGCGACGACTTGTCCGTTCGAGTCGTCGATTTGGAGACGAAGAAGACGATTCGAGAGTTCTGGGGCCCCAGGGACGTCATCGACGACTTTTGCTTTTCCAACGACGGCCGGTGGATCATCGCCGCCTCGCGCGACTCCGTCGTGAGGATCTGGGATCTGCCCACCAGCCACCTCATCGACGCCATTCGGCTGGAGAAACCCTGCAAGGCGGTGGCCATGTCGCACACCGGCGAGTACCTCGCTGCCGCTCTCGAAGACAGCCCCGGCGTTGCCATCTGGACGAACAAGGCCCTGTACAAGCACGTTCCGACCCGCCAGATATCCGAAGCCGAAATCAGCTTGGTGGCGGCACCTACGACTTCAGGGGAAGGGAACCAGGGCCTGCTAGAAGCGGCCTTTGAGGAGGACAAAGCAGGGGAGGAGGAGGAAGACGTCGGCGTCGTTGCGCCCACCGTCGATCAAATCAGCGGCGACCTGATGACGCTGAGTTTGGTCCCCAAGAGCCGATGGCAGACGCTGCTCCATCTGGATCTGATCAAGGAGCGCAACAGGCCCAAGGAGGCACCAAAGCTTCCCGAAAAGGCACCCTTCTTCCTGCCCTCCACCTCCGGAGCGCGAGTGCCTGGGCTCGAGGGCGACTCGGAGCAGGCAGAGAACGGCAGCAAGTCTCGCATCACGAGATACGACAAGGCCCGCTTCGAGGAAACGTTTACGTCGAAGCTGCGGGCGGGCGCCCTGGACAATAACTGTATGTAATAGGCTTTGCTTCCCTTGTGGACTTTTTTTTTTTTTTTTTTTTTTTTTTTTCCTGCTGGACACCAAAGTTTGTCACTTGCTAGCGAGACATTTGCTGACTTTTTTTTTTTTTTTTTTTCCCACCAACTAGATGACGATTTCATTGAGCACCTCAAGTCTCTTTCTCCTTCAAGCGCGGATCTTGAGCTTCGATCTCTTTCCCTCGGCGACGGCGACGACTCGAACGAGCTCCTCCACTTCATCCGAGCTCTGACGACCAGGTTACAAGCCCGAAAGGATTACGAGTTAACGCAGGCGTGGATGACGGTGTTCCTCCGCCTTCATTTCGACATGGTGATGGAAAACGAGTCGCTGCTCAGGGCCCTCGAGCAGTGGAAAGGACAGCAGGAGAGGGAGCGCAACAGGCTAGATGACTTGGTTGGATATTGCAGTGGCGTGGTCAGCTTTTTGAGAAGTCCACGAACATGATACAGTAAGAGAGAGAGAGAGAGAGAGAGAGAGAGAGAGAGAGAGAGAGAGCTGGGCCATCCATCCATCCATCCATTATATTCACACAAGAAAGTTGTTGATTCATTCAATGGTTTGGACGGTTTAGATGAGAGAGTTTAGTTAGCAGATGAAAGAAGACGCCAATTTGGAGCGCACCGGAAAAAAAAAACCCATTTGGTGCCAAAACGTTTGACCGAGTTGCGCAATTACGCGTTTTTGAGCCGTGGAAGAAAATGTTGTTGATTTGATTTTCTATCCTAATTTTCTATCCTAAATTTCGGGTTTTCTTTATGTTCTTTTATCCTGAGGCCAAAAAGGTATAGTCCTAGCTAGCGAGAGGTACTCTGTACATTTATTTATTCTGTAGTTACCCTAGTGAATTAATACCTGGTAGGTAGTAGCTACCATTGCGTGCCAAGGGGATTTCTAGTCACTGCTCCCACCAGGGTTCTGACATGGTTTTTTCTCTGATGAGCCTTTTGCTGCCTTGACAGGCTCACTGGAGAAAGAGAAAAAAAAACAAAAAAAAAAAAACTTGTAGCAGCACTCATAGATATAGTCACCAGAGGATAAAATCGTTGACCAAAAACCCCCACGGCGCGCGATGGTATAGGTTAGGTTATTTGGCACCTTTGGGCAGGGTTGTTGTCATGTGACAAGGGTTTCTCGAGAAGCCTGCACACACACAAAAAAAATTGAACAAAAGAAAAAAAAGAAAAAAAAGAAAAAAATACCATACCAGAAAGACCACGTCACCAAAAAAATAAAAATAAAATAAAATAAAATAAATAAAAAAGAATAAAGAATTTATTCGTCAACTTTTAGCTCACTTTTGACTCAGCATCGCTTCGACGCGTCTTCTTCGTGACTCCCGCAAGCAGAAGCAACACAATGAAAAGAAAAAGAAAAAAAAAACATTGTTTTTCTTTTTTTAAAGCAAAAATTGCGCCTCCCATGGCCCCGAAGGACAATGGAGCAAGGAGTGACTCCGCGCAGTGCAATGCAGGCCCTCCACGCTGCATCCCCAAATTCTTGATCTTGGTGATGCGAAACAAGGTAAGTATGAAGAAAAAAGGAAAAGAAAGAAAAAAAGAAGATTTGAAAAAATGGAGGGAGGGAGGAGGGAAATATATAGTAGTAGTAGATGGGGCAGCTGGGAAAGGGGGGGATGGTCCGTGCGTTGGGGGGGGGTGTTTGTTTATACACGTGACTTTAGGCGGTTGGCAGGGTTTTGTTGTTATGTGGGTCTGACTCGCGACCGGGAATTTTTTTTTGAGTATTGCTGCCCGGGCGGTATGTTTTTACTATTCGGGCGGTATATTAAGTACCTTGAATTTTTTTAATAAAACACTATAGATAGAAATGCTTATAAAATAGCATTATAAAATTATAAAAATATTATAAAAAATTATATTATAATAAATAATAGTAAAATTACTATATAATGATTTTAAACATATTTATTTTAATTTTTTAAATTATAAAAAATAAGGTTGAAACTTATATAATATTTAACCTTAAATTTCTTTATAATATTATATAAATTTTAAGTAACTTTTTTAATAATGATTATTTTATATATATAAATATTTATAATTTTCTTAATGCACTTTTATATCTTTATTATTTATATAAAAAAAACCTAGTTTAAGTTAAAATAGGATTTTAAAGCTAATTTTAATCTTAAAATATAAAATAAAATTAAAAAAATAAATTTTATTATATAAATAATTTATTTATAATTTCCTTATATTTTTAAATATTTATATAGTATTTTTAATTAAATCTTAAAGTTAGTATAAAATTCTAAGCTACTAGACCCATGTTCCTATTTAGGTTAGTTACCGCCTGAATAGCAAAAACATACCGCCCGGGCAGTAATACTCTTTTTTTTTTTTCCCGAAAACTTTTTTGTGCTGTTGGAGTGACGACCGTTTGTTTGTTTACATTGGTGTGTACCAAGGTACCAAGTACTAAGGAAGTACCTATATCAGGTACCTATATACTCGTTCTCTATACGTAATCACAACATGTTCTCCCGTACTACCTTGGTACTAGGTAAGTACCCTACTTTTTCACCTTTTTTCATCCACACACCATCAGGGCTACAAATATTCATGTAATGGATAAAGTAAAGTTCAAATCGATGCTTGGATCGAAACGCTTCTTTTGAGCCAGTCCGATAGGTTCCTGTGAAAAAAAAAGTACTGCTATACTAACGGAGTACAGGTCAGGTTAGGTGCAGTAATAAGTACTTAGTAAGTACCTTTAGTATCTTAGGTACCAGATACCTAGGTAGTACTCTGTACCTGTACGTAGAAGCATTCTTCCAAGGCGGTACTGAGTACGTACCTTATCTACCAAAAAAAACCCGCCATTTTCCTTATCGCAACCCCTCGAACCTTTTTTTATTTATTATTTATTTATTTATTTTTTTAAAAAATTAATCTTTTTAGCGCGCCTCTACCCGCGACATTAGCGGGGCATCTGGGGTTTCTTTTTTTTTTTTTCTTAGGAAATTCATTTTCCATTTCATCACAAAACGCGCCCCAAACGCCAACAGAGAGAGAGCATATAGCAGGGTCAAAATCGCGGTTATGGGCAAGAAGGTCTTTAGAGTGAGTTGTCTTTTTTCTTTTGTCTTTCTTCTTTTGGTCGATGAGTGGGTTGTTTTGGGTCACGACAAATTGCTAACCCATTTCTTCTTCTTCTTCTTCTTCTTCTCTTCCATGTAGGGAAAAAATCGCCGTGGTGGCGGCGGCGGCGGCGGCGGAAACAAATGGAGAGACTACCCGGCTCTCAGGAAGGAAAATGCGAAGCTTCAAGAGTTTTACAACACGCTGCTGCAGCTCCCCGAGGAGGAGCAGACGCAGTTCTGGCAGGCACTGAGGCGCGAGTTGCCCAACAGCTTTCGGTTTTGCGGTTCGAAGGGGTATGTTTTTTTTTTTTTGGGCCCGGGGGGGGGGGGGGGGTTGGGTTTCCTTGGGTTTTTTTTCTTGAGGGTTTCTTTTCTTTTCTTTTTTTTTTTGCCTTCTCCCTTCTCTCTCGAATTTGGCCAGTTTCTTTTGCGCTTCTAATAATTTTTTTTCTCCCTCGTCGCATAGGCACGCGCTCGCTGTCAAGAGACTCCTTCGATCCCGATACGTTCCCGAAATCGTCAAGATTGAACATCAGGATGGACGTCCTGTTGACCCTCCCCAGCCGGTGCCGTGGTACCCTGACGAGCTTGCTTGGTGGATGACGACGCCCAAGAACGTCGTCCGCAAGTTCCCTCCCTTTGCCGCTTTCCAAAAGTTCCTCGTGTCGGAAACCAGCGTCGGCAACATCAGCAGGCAGGAGGTCGTCAGCATGATCCCTCCCCTGCTGATGGATCTTCGACCGGGCATGACCGTGCTGGACATGTGCGCCGCGCCTGGGAGCAAGTCTGCTCAGCTGCTGGAGATGCTCCACGCTGGCGAGGAGTCTCGCGTGAGGAAGGCCCTGCGTGCTTTTGCCAAGGAAGACGGCCTGGACCTCGGCGACGAGACCAAGGACGAGGCCGAAGCCGACCTCGAGGCTGATCCCTCCGACGCCGGTCGAGCCACGGGCCTGCTCATCGCCAACGATGCCGACTACAAGCGCGGCCATCTCCTCGTTCACCAGCTCAAGAGACTGTCTTCGCCCAATCTGCTCGTCATGAACCACGATGCCACCCAGTTCCCCTCCATCAAGCTGCCTTCGACCGACGCCGACTCGAACAAGCCCGTCTATCTCAAGTTTGATAGAATCCTGGCCGATGTTCCCTGCTCGGGAGACGGCACGGCGCGAAAGAACGTCAACCTGTGGAAAGACTGGCAGCCGGGTAGCGCCCTGGGACTGCACATCACCCAGAGTCGCATTCTGGTCCGAGCCCTCCAGCTGCTCAAGGTCGGTGGCCGCGTCGTGTACTCCACCTGCAGCATGAACCCTGTGGAGAATGAATCTATCATTGCTGCCGCGATCGAGAGGTGCGGGGGTTTGGCCAACGTGGAGATCGTTGACTCTAGCGACCAGCTTCCTGGTCTCGTGCGACGGCCCGGCCTCAAGTCCTGGAAGATCATGGACAAGGGCGGCAGGATCTGGAGCACTTGGGAAGAGGTTGAGAAGTTTGCCAAGGAGAGCAACGATGGCGTGACTCCCGGGCGACTCATGCCGTCCATGTTCCCAAGCCCCGAGGGCTCGGAGCTGCCCCTGGAGCGCTGCATGAGGGTGTACCCCCACCTGCAGGACACCGGCGGCTTCTTCATCGCCGTTTTGGAGAAGAAGTCCGAGTTCAAGGCGAGAAACGAGAGAGAGCCCAAGCAAGCTGCCGGCCAGGCGAACGGGGCGCCAGAGAACCCTGCTGCCGCTACCTCTAGCCCTACCCCTATCCCTAGCCCCATCCCTAATCCTACCCCTATCCCTACCCCTACCCTTACCCCTACCCTTACTGCCGAGACCACGGCAGAGGCTTCCGCGCCGGAGGAGAAGAAGGGAGATGGATCCGTGGATGATGACGCCTCCGTCTTGGCCGCCGGCAAGAGACCCCTAGAAGCCGCTCACGACGGCGCCGAGCAGCCTGCCAAAAAGGCAAAGACCGGAGAGGAGAGCTCGGCGGTGACGACCGCGGCTCAGGGCGACGACCGTCCAAGCAAGCCCAAGACGAAGAACGGCGGACCGATCGAAGAACCCTTCAAGTATCTCGACCCAGCCCACCCGGTCATCCAGAACATCAAAGACTTTTACCGGCTTTCCGGCCGCTTCCCCACCAACCGATACATGGTGCGAAACGAGATGGGAGAGCCTGCCAAGGCCATTTATTACACCACCGCCCTGATGCGGGACATCCTGACCGAAAACGAAGGCAGAGGCCTCAGGTTCATCCACGGCGGCGTCCGCATGTTTATGAAGCAGGACGCGCCCTCGGCCGAGGTCTGCCGCTGGCGCATCCAAGCCGAGGGCATGCCCATTCTCCAGGGCTACGTCGGCGAGCCTCGCATTGTGCGCCTGCGCAACAAGGAGACGCTGCACAAGCTCCTGATTGAAATGTTCCCCAAGATTAGCGACGGGGAGTGGCAGAACTTTGAGGAGATTGGCGAGCGGGTGCGCGACATCGGCATGGGATGCTGCGTGCTGCGGGTTGAGCCGGAGGGCGACGACGAGGACTGGCAGGAGAGGATGGCGCTTCCGCTGTGGAAGAGCATCCACTCGCTCAACCTGATGCTGCCCAAGGAGGACCGATCGGCCATGTTGCTGCGGGTGTTTAACGACACGTCGCCCTTGATCAACATTAGCTTGCAGAAGAAGGAGAAGAAGGGAAAGGCGCCTGAGCAGCAGCAGCAGCAGCAGCAGCAGCAGCAACAACAACAACAACAACAGGATGAGGGGGAGAAGGAGGAGGTGGAGGAGGTGGAGGAGGACATTGACGTGGAGGATATTCCGACCCCGGAATCAGGCTGATTTTCTAATTTTTAGAGACACTGATGGGAGTCGAGTCGAGTCGAGTCGAGGGAAGTCATGATGATGAAGCATCCATCTGCCTTGTATTATATAACTCTTGAGACGCAAGGATTGGGGAGGGGGTAAAGGGGGTAGGGGGAGGGGGTCAAAATCACTTGCACAATTTGGGAAGGGTTTTATGTGAGAAATTTTCTGTAGAATCACGCATACCTCTAAATATATGAGGCTTTTTTTCTCTCTCTCTTTTTTCTTTGTTTTTTTTCTTCTTCTTTTTTATAAAAAAAAAATGAAACAATTTTCTCATGGTTACATTTATTTCGTCGAGGTGATTTTGTAATTGTCACGTCCATTCGTACAAATGCCGTCAAGGTTAGATAGATAGAATAGCCATCATACATGACTTCCCACGTATAGCTTTTTTTCTTTTTTTTTTTTTGGGGGGGGGGGGGGTTTCCCCTTACTCGTCCAAGAGCCCAACAGTCCAGTGAACTATTCGATCCACGCCCTGGCCTTGAATCGCGCTCACTGGGATGGCGGCACAGTCCTTCGTCCACGCCCCCTCCGCGCCGCTGGGGTGCGCTTCTCGCCCCTCGGTCACGCCGTCCAGATACGTCTTCAGCTGCCGGAAATTGTCCTGCGTGCCCGGCAAATCAGCCTTCGTGGCGACGACAAACCAGGGCTTGCCCGCAATGTGCAGCGTCGGCGGCCCGGCCTGTGTCTCTGCCTGTGCCTTTTCCTGTGCCTCCCGCATGGGCAGGGGGGCTCCGTACGAGGCGCCCATGAGGTTGACGGGTCCGCCGCCGCCGCGGGTAGCCTGGGAGGCGAAGTCCCAATCGACGCGAGACTCGATCTCGCGGGAACGCTCTTCTTGTTGGCGCATTTCGGCGTAGAGCCCCACCTCGCGCCAGAGGGACCGGAGGGCTTCGACGGCGTTGCCGGCGCCGAGGTCGACGACGAAGGCCAGGACGCCGGCGCGCTCGACGTGGCGGAGGAAGGCTATGCCGAGGCCGCGGTCGAGATGAGCTCCCTCGATGAGGCCGGGTATGTCTGCCACGGTGAACCGCGTCCTGGGCTCTCCGGCGGCGGCGGAGCCGTCGTCGCCACCGGCTGCGTGCAAGGGACCGGGCTGAAGCGAGGGCGCGTGGCGGTGGCGGGGGAGGCGCGCCTCGACGCCGGGACGGCCGGAGTATCTGTCCAGGACGACGGTGCCGATGTTGGGCTGCAAGGTCGTGAAGGCCCAGCTGCCAACCCGGGCGCGGCTGTTGGTGAGAGCTCGCAGGAGAGTGCTCTTGCCGGCGTTGGGCAGGCCCACGAGGCCCACGTCCGCCAAGAGCTTGAGCTCCAGGGAGATTTTGATGGTGACGGCTTCGTCGCCCTTGGTGGCGAACACTGGGCGAGGGTGGCTCCTCGAGGTGAAGTGAGGGTTGCCCAAGCCGCCGATGCCGCCTACGGCGAGCAGGATGGGCGTCGGCGTTGGCCTGGAGAGGTCGAGATGGACTGGCGCCGCGGGTTGGTGGAAGAAGCGAGTCCGCCTGGGGAGCCTGGGGAACTCTGCGGACTTGACGTCGCTCTTGGACATGCCAGGGTAGAGAAGCCACTTGCCTCGGTCCGGGTCGTCGGCATCCGGATCGCAGTCATC
Source organism: Trichoderma cornu-damae (assembly GCA_020631695.1). NCBI lineage: Eukaryota > Fungi > Ascomycota > Sordariomycetes > Hypocreales > Hypocreaceae > Trichoderma > Trichoderma cornu-damae. The sequence goes on from CM036089.1 coordinate 2,919,897, forward strand.
GTCGGGACTGGTTACCCTTGAGCGCCGGCGATCCGAGAGCTCCTCTCGAGGTTCCGATCCGGCCTCTTGTTGTTGTTGTTGTTGTTGTTGCTGCTGCTGCTGCCGAGCCAGAAGCTCGCGCCGCCTCTGCTTCCGAAGCGCCTGCCACGCCCTCGCGGCGATGTCTGCCTCAGCAACCGGATCGTGACGCTCAATCTCGTGCACGATTGTGCCCACGGGAACCGTGATGACGACGTCCTCTCCTCGCATGCCGCCCTTCCCGCTCCCCTGGCCATGCCTTCCGCGTCCGGCGCGGACGAAACGCTTGCGGGCCAGCTTATGCAGCGACGTCTCGCCATGCGCCGCCTGAATGTAGACGTTGCCGCCGATGCCTCCATCGCCGCCATTGGGGGGACCGTCGGGAAGATATGCCTCTCGCTGAAAAGAGACGCAGCCGTTGCCGCCGCGGCCGGCGTACAGCGTCAGCTCGGCCCTGTCAGCAAAGCTGGGCGCCGCGTAGTCGTCCGGCGCGGGATTCAATCGTGACTCGGGGAGGCTGTCGAGGCTGGACGGAGGCGGCGGCGTGGATGAATTGAACTCTCGGCGTGCTTGGCGACTCGGAGCCGTTCCGACAAGAGCAGAGCGGGAGCATCGGGGGCGGAAGAGGGCCGGATAGAGAAACGGCGCCAGAGGCAGCTGAGACGGGCCGGGACACCGAGGCGGCATAGCGGGATTGGGTCTGTTTTTTTAGATGTGCTTGGCCATTGTCTGCTATTATACATACAGAGTATTATTTGATGTTTGTTGTTTTGTTGGTGGAGATGGTCTGATGTATAAAAAAAAAAAGAAAAAGGGGGGGGGGAGGGGCGAGGGGCAGCTATGTATGCATGTACATATTCTTCAGGATCGATAAGATAAGGTCCAGAGGCAAGCAATCGTACATATGTACTCCATACAAATGTAGAGGAAGACGGCTGTGCTCTGTACGGAGCAGTAAGGTGGGTAGTAAGCAAGTAGTATTACGGTAAACCTACTAAGGTTATAATGATGTAGGTCAGCAACGCCTTTGGATATCGTTATAGAGAGATTATCGCCATAACAAAATTCCAATTTGGGAAGGTTCCCCGCTTTTATCAAGAATGTATCTAGAAAAATGGATAATAACGTGCAAAAGAGGTTTTTGTGGGTCATTGATGGATTATTATCGTTATAGTTCGAACGAGTACGGAGTACGGAGTAATAGATGGTGTAACTGACAGCAACTTCTTGGTGAGAGGATAAACAAAAGATTCGCGACTTTTGATTGTTATGTCTAGAAATTATCGTAACAATAGGGAACCGTTATAACCAAGGGTTACTGTGTTGCTGCTCCGTAGGCTCAACGCTTCTGCGTACTCCTGAGAAAGTCGTTGTTGGTAAAAGATGCTTTTGATTCTTCCGAGTTATATACCTCCAAGATTGCCCCAATTTATAGCGCACACACGCAATCCCGTGACGTATTGCCGATACGGCTGAGCGCATAGTATAAACGGGAAAAGGCTGAGCTGGCAGACGGAGAATTTTCTGCAGGCCACTCCTTGCGGAAGAGGCGCATTGGAGGATGTGTGTGTCGCCTTTTGCTCGTCTCTCATCTTACTCTCTCATCTTACTCTCTCATCTTACTCTCTCTCTCTCTCTCTCTCTCTCTCTCTCTCTCTCTCTCTCTCTCTCTCTCTCCCCCCCCTCCCTGACGACCAGCGTCGTTGGCATCGTGACCACGAGTCTGGGGCTCCCTCTACCAGCCCCTCTCTTGCAGCCTCGTCCACGGGGTGCATATCTGGCCAACAGCGGGCCTCGTTCCATGAATGTTCGCTGCCCCTCCTCGTGATTCGACGTTGCATGCCGTGAGCCCCATAAAATTGCCAAAAATGATTAAAAAAAAGAACAGAAAAGAAAACTCAAAGAAAAAGAAAAGAGGAAAGAAATAAAAGGAGGAAAGAAATTGCAGTGAAATTCTCTTAATTCTCTTGTTCCTAGCCGGAAAACGAGACCCTGTCTTGTTGTTCTCTCGCAGACTTCGGGGCCTCGGCCGTCGGTGACTTTCCCATCTGTTTGCCCACGTTCCCGCAGCATCACCTACATAATACCATTACATACAGCATACACCAACCCATCACATCAGCATCACCACGCCCGCGGAGGGAGAGGCAGAGGCAGAGGGAGAAGGACGGAGAAAGAGGGAGAAAGAGGGAGAAAGAAGGGGGGGGGGGAGTAGGTAACGGAGAACACATTGGCAGAGAAAAAGACGGCTGGTACGGAGACGACGAGACTGCAGCAGGGCAAAAATTCTTAGTAGGAGTACTCGGGTATCACGCATGTTACAGGCATTAATTAAGGTATACTGCTTCTGTGACAAGTTCCCCGTCTCGCCTGGCGCCCCCCTGCCCTGACCCGATTGGTGGGAGCGCAAAATAAAAAACCGACCTGCTGAGTTTTCGCTGCATGAAGCCAATTTCTCCTCTCACCACGGTCAACAAGTCAGTCAGCGCCAGCAATTCGTACCGTCGGTCCACCTCTCTTTTTGTGCGGTGTCTCGTCTCGTCTAGTGTCGTGTCTTTTTTTTTTGAGGGGTTTTTCTTTTGTTTGTTTTTGTTTTGGAATTTTTTTTGGCCTTTTTACTGCTTTTTTGCTTTGTTGTGTGACAAAACCAGCGGCGGCTCCATTTCGCTGCACGGACAGTAGCGAGACGGCAGCGGCCACATATCCAGACGGCAAGAGTAAATTTTCATTCTCGCGGCAGAATCCAGACCTGCGGCGACCGGCGGCTTGGGAACAGCAGATTCAAAGACGGCTCCAGCGAACTGGCCGGCCATTCTCGCCGCCGCCTGGAAACCTCTCTCTGCGCTCTGCGTCTCCTCTCGTGCTCTCTTCTGTCTGTCCCGTGTCTCGCCAGCTCAGCTCGTCCCCGTCGACAAAAGCGCTCCCCCTCCTCGCCTCTTTGGGCACCCTCTCCTCCGTCGTTGGGCCAAGTCCGCTGCTTCGTTAGGCTAGCCTGCATAAGGCTCCTCGATCCCGCATTCGAGCCACGACAGCTGGCCCGTCACCCACCCGCCGTCTCCTCATTCGACCCCCCCCTCTCTAGCAACAACGCTCGTCGTGCTGCAGCCGCCCTTTTGGCTTTTCCCCACGCTTCGGTCCCGGACCTCGAGATCTTGTCCCTCCCCAAAGGCCCTTTTCCTCTGGTCCCCTCCGAAAGCTTCATCCTGGCCCCCCCGACGCCGCCAGAGCTGCCTTCGTGCTTGTGCTTGGGCTTGCAGGATACATCCCAACTCGCCGCCGAAGCAGCGTCAGCCTTCTGATCCAACACAGGCGCCGCGTCCTGCTTCTGCTCTTCCGCTGGGCTGTTCCTCCATTCCCTTTACCGCTTGGCGTGAGCCTATCGCTGCTTCTACCTGTTCTTGTCCTTTGCTCGAACCAGGTCAGTGTCTCTCTCTCTCTCTCTCTCTCTCGCTCTCCCTCCCTCCCTCTCTCCCTCTCTCGCGTTTCCCCCTTCTCAACGGCCCCCTCGTCTCTCCTCTCCTCTCCTCTCCCCCCCTCTCCTCTCCTCTCCTCTCCTCCCCCCTCTCCCGCCTCTCTTCCCCTTCCTCATATACCCAGTCCATCATCCGTCCTCTGCCGCGCTCCTCGTCATTCCCGCTTCCGTCCCTCATGAAGCCCGCCTATGGGCTTGCCAACGGGGGAGTGAGGCCTTGCCGCTGCGGTTGACGGAACCCGTGTCTGTGCCCGCCGACAAACTTCACCGTGCCCCTTCTCTCGTGTGCCTGAATGACTTTCTGCATTGTGTAATACTAGCCCGTATTCCGTTTCTTATCCGTCTCTTCCTTGGATGAATCTTCCTCTCAATTACACCTCAACCTAAATTCGCCTTTCCCATCTCACCTCAAAAGATAAGAAAAAAAAACCCCTCTTTGCTAAGATGCACACCAGAGATTCCAAGGTGCGCAAGACCTTCATCAGGATGGATCCGGACTGCGCTATATGCCACGCTCCGGCCTCGGTGGCCTGTGACTGCGAGGCAAAGGGCCTCGAAGTGGCTGTTAAGCAGGCAGAGGAACGTATGATGCGATCCATATATAGTGACATACGGTTAGTTACCAACTTGTTTTTTTTTTTTTTTTTTTTGCTTTTTATTCTTTTCTTTTCTCCCTTCTTCCCCTTCCCCTCCCCAAACTGCCTTTGCCTTGCCCTGACCGCCTTTGTTGTCAAGTCCCAGCATCGTCACTAATTCGTTCAAAAAAATCATAGTTCGTGGGTAAGGGCCCATGCTCAGGATTACATACTCGAGTATTTCCGCCAACTTGCGGAGCGACGAAAGACGGCCCACTCGACTCACCTTGACCACATCACCGCCCACGCCTTCTACCACTACAATGCGCCGCCACATCCAAACCAGATTGCCGAGGCTCAGGCCACCCTGAAGCGAGGCATCGACGAGGACTGGCAGGCTAGCGTACAGCGTTACCCCGAGGTCCTCGAGTATTTCTACAGCCTCATCGAGCTTACCCTTCCCGCCGACGACGAGGCTGCCGTCAAGAACCCTCCCTTGACCGCTCCCCCTCGAAAGCCGAGCCGTCGAGCCGCATCAATCAGTGCCAGTGGTGGTGCCGCTCCTCCTCCAGCCATTGCTCCTCCTTCGTCCTTCCATGACCGCGATGCTCTCATGGAGCGTCGCACTCCTGCGCCGCCCGCGACATCACGAGATCGAAGGACATTCAGACCGCCACCGCCATCACACCACCCATCTACATCCTACTACGCACCATTTGGATAAGCAAAACGCGAGGATACCAAACCAAATTACGCAACAAGGAGGAATGGGTGAATTTTTTTTTTGGGGGGGGGAGGGGGGGGGGTTCATCTCCATTTCCATTTCCACTTCTTTTCATTATTTTCTTTCTCTCATCTTCTTCTTGTTCTCTTTTTTCAATTTTGTTTTTCATCGTCATGACAACCAACGCCAGAGACGCAAACTGTCGGCACATCATCATTTTTTTGCCAACCCCTTTATCCCTCTGCGATAAAAGCATCAACAACATGTACGATCACCATTAGGTTTCATTTGTCAGGAATGGGAATGGCATGGCTGCAGGGTGGTTGGAGTAGCCTTACTTTGGAATCACGGATGTTGGAGCCTTTATCCCTTGTCTCTCTTCTTTCTAGCTACATTTGCAAGATTTTGAATGCCTGGGTTAGACGAGTTTGGAAACCTTTGTAACGCGCGCGCACAACACACACACACACACACCACCTACACACCATTTTTAAGTCCGGCGTATAAAAACACGCATAAGGGACAGCGAGTGATTTTTCTTTCCCTTGTCTGGAGCACGCAAGTCAATAGCCATGACGAAGAGTGGCTGAGCCATGACGGGCATTGTACTGGAATCCATTATGTTTTCCATCATGTTTTCCATAGCAAAAATCAAAAGCCCGGCCGTAGTGGAAGATTCAACGAGTCGTATTTACACATGTATTGGCATCACACGAAGCACACATGCTCGGATACTGTGTCGAACAAGTCAGTTAGATGGCTGCTTGACACGAGTAGATGGGAGGACCAAAGAACCACCAAAAGATTGCTTGCCCCCCTCCCCCTTATTAACCAGCGCCCGAATACCAGCGGCTGCGCCTCGTTTAGCCTTGGGAGGATCCTGACCTGACCAACAAAAGGGAGGGGACCGCAGAGTACGTGGATGTGTGTGTGTGTGTTCCCACGGATGCGTACATGGCAGCCCTTTAGATGCAGCAAGCAGCCAGTCAACATGACCACACACACCGAGAATGGACAGCAGGCATGTGCCAAGTGCCAGCGCCAGCGCCGCAACATGTATGGGTTGGGTTGGTTCCGTCATTTCATGAGTTGTATATTCCGTGCTTGGCTTGAAATCCACCTCCCCCTTTTGCCGTGACGGGAATATAAAGATTGATGTATGCCTAGATTCAAGAAAATTAAAGGATGACCAAAGCTGAAAAATAACGGTGTAAGAAAAAAAAAGAAAGAGGATCAAGGAAACAGACAAACCATATAGGGAGAATGAAGCGCTTTTTTTTGGTAACCCCAAATTTAAAGGGGGGAGGGGGAACTACTTTTCCTTTGGCTTTTTTTTTGTTGTTGAGAAAAAAAAAAAGCCCCCCCTGTTTAAGAGAGCTTCCTCCCACTCCTTTTACTTTCTTTCTCCCCCCCTACGAATCTTGTAAAAGAATTGAGAAGAAGACAAAATTTCTCTTTTATTGTTTTTTTAAAAGCAAAACCCATGTTTCCCCGGGATATACCACTACATCCTTGCAGCTGACTATGAAAACGACACAAAGAAACAAAGGTGTATATATACATATACACGTATAATATGGGTATGGGTCCATTAAGGAGTCAGCTTGGCATGAGGAGTGTAGTTTGAAAATCATTGCACGTAAGAGCTCTTTTTTTTTTTTTTTTTGTGTTGTTTGGGAAGCGGAGGAAGAGACCAGGTCTCACTTATGCCTCCTCATGCTTCTCCTTGTCCTCAAGAGAGGCGTCTTGGAGAACGGCAGCAACTTCCTCGACCTTGTCACCATTAGCCTCACCCTTCTCAAGCTCCTCGAGCTTCTTCTTGGCCTTTTCGATGTTCTGTTGAAGAGAGAGAAAAGGGGAAGTCAGTCGACGCTGTTCAACTAGAAGGGGGGGAGGGGGGGGGGGGGGGGGGGATAGAAAAGAGGAGAAAAAAAATCAACTTACACGCTGGGTCTGCGCAGCCTGGTCCTCCTTCCAGTGCTCGAGCTTGGCCTTGACCTTCTCAATCAGGCCGGGGACGTCATCCTTGCGCATAGGGGGTTCAATGTTGAGGAAAGTGCAGTCCTCGACGAGGGAGGGAGGGCAGTTGAAGCCCTTCTGGGCGGCACCTCCTGAATTGCCTTTCTTACCCTTCTTGCCCTTGGACTGGGCAGGGAGATAGTCGCCGTCGCGATCCTCCTTGCGGACGAGCTTGATGCCCTTGAATCCAGTTTCGGCAACGGTTCGCTGGGCCTGGGCAGTCAGGCCAGAGCTTGCCACCAGAGGCGTCTTCTCGGACTTGAAGGTGGGGTCTAGGAACACGAGGAGGCCGCTGGCCCGGCGGATCTCGTCGAGATAGGCGGGCTCGCTGGCTTCGGCAAGGACACGCTCGGCGTCGGCCTTCTTGCGCTCCTGGACGTGGCGCTCGCGCTCGAGGCGCTGGCGCTCTCGGTGCTTCTCGCGCGCCTCACGCTCGTAGGTCTGGAAGGCCTTCTTCTGCGTGTAATAATCATCCTTGAGCTTACGAATAACAGAAAACTTGCCCTGCTGCTCGGCCTGGAGCTTGGTGCGCTCGTCGCGCAGAAGGGAGAGGCTCTTGTAGGCCTCGTCCTGCTCGGCCTTGATAATGTCGAGCTCGGCCTGGACCTTGTTGTACTGCTCAGATAGGGCCTTCTGCTCAGAGTCATCCATGGAATCCTTGATCTCCTTGATCTTGGCGCGCATGTCATCAATCTGCTTCTGCGACTCGTCAAGCTGGCTAAAGTTCTTGCGGACCTTGCGCATGTTGGAGATATCAGCAAGGGCCTTCTTCTCCTCAACGAGCTTCATGGTGCCCGCGTTGACCTGCTTCTCGAGGCTCGCAATCTGGCGATCGACATCCTCGACGTTCTTGAAGGGGACCTTGGCCTTTGCCACCTTCTGCTCGTTGACTCGGCCACGAAGCTGTTCATCAAGGCGCTTGATCTGGTCCAGCTTGGACATGCGGGCATTCTTGCCGCCTGCCTGCTTCTGGCGGATCTCGGTGAGCTGAGCAATGAGCTCCTGACGGCGCTTCAGGATTGGATTGGCCTGAGTTTTGTTCTTGCCGGGCGTAACAGCGTCAATCTTGGCCTTGATAGCGTTCTAGTGTTGTAGTTAGCATTTTGGCTGCTCTTGGCAAGATTTTTTTTTTTTTTTTCAAATTTCTCTGTCTTCTCTCTGTCCAATTTCCCCTTGTGTGCATTGCCAGCCAGCTATTGAATTACTTTCTTGGGGAGCAAGTTGACATGTGTAGTTGGGAATTTTTTTTTTTTGGGGGGGGGGGGTTTGTTATAGACCGACGTAGCCTTGCAGCTACGACGAATCAAAGCAGGAAGCAACGAGATGATTGAAAATCAAAAAGAAAGGGAAAAAAAAAAGAAGAAGGTAAATAAGCCACTTACAAGGTTGTCCATGGCAGCCTTGTGCTCCTTCTCAGCCTTGGCGAGCTCCTCCTTGAAGGCATTCTCATCGGGTCGAGTCGGGCGAGCAGCCGGCGCAGCGGCCGGATCGACCTCAACAGGAGCAGTCATTGTGCTAATCAGATTCAGATGAAATGAAATGTGGGCTAATCAGATGAGAGCAGATGAGAGGAAATAGAAGAAGAGGTCGTCACGATTTCACTGTGGAAAATGGCGATGGGAAAAAGAAAGATGAGAAGTGGGCTAATCAGATGAGAGCAGATGAGAGGAAATAGAAGAAGAGGTCGTCACGATTTCTCTGTGGAAAATGGCGATGGGAAAAAGAAAGATGAGAAGAAGGGAGAAAAGAAGAGGGTTGAGGGAAAGGGTTGGTGCGACGTAGAAAGAAGAAGAAGGGGAAAAAATAAGAAGAAGAAAAAAGGCAGGAGCAGTCGGACACTACAGGCAATATTTTTGGTGGTGAACTGGCAGAAAATACTGCCCTTGACACCTGCCTTGTTTTTTTTTTTTTTTGTTTTTTTTTTTTAATTTTTTTTAATTTTTTTTTTTTTTTGTTGGCCTTGGGGCCCCCACCAGAAAAAAAAAACCCAATTCCAACTGTGAGTGATCCCGAACCAAGTGACGGATAGGCCCGAGACGCAATTTATTCTAGTGATTGAGATGCTGAAGCGCCCACTAAAGACCAGCGTTGCACGGGGCACCGTAGTGCCAAGCCACGTTGGTTTTTAGTGAAGATATTAGTTGACTTGTGGGAGCTGCTGAGCTGCCGAGTTATTTTTCTTCTTCTTTTTTTTCTTTTGTTTTTTACGTAGTATTGATGCAATTTGTATATACGGAGGAAGTTTTCGTAAGGACGATGCAGTGGGAGAACTTTTAGCAGCTTCAATTTCTAATCCGTAAAATGGCAGAGGCTCCAGCAGCCAGCAGTTTTCCACTGCCGTCTTTCGAGTCTTTCTTTGTCCGTCTGTTGAAGAATTTCGGGCTGAGCTTCCTCCTCCTTCCCCCCCCCCCACAAAGTGGCCACCCTTTCTTTCTTTACACACAAACTCACAGTTTTGAGAATTTTATAATTAATTATGGAAAATAGATATGAATTCAAAAAGTGCCATTTGATGAACACGATTGTCAAAATATTCCATCCCAAGTTCATGCATTCATGTATTTCAGTGCAGTGCTATATAATAATCAATATAAAGAGCTGTTGGTGTACGTATATAAAGGTCATTATTCATACTGTGTTGCTCTTTATACATTTATATTGGGAAGTGGCCACTTGCGGGCGGTGACCAGTAAGTGGGGCATGCGGTCTGGCGTACCCACCTAGGCTGGCCGCACTTTCTCTGTTCGGGACCTTGCTTACTTATCAGCCGCTTATCGACCAGGTCACAGCTTATCGACCGGGTCACAGCTTATCGACCGGGTCACAGCTTATCGACCGGGTCACATGACATCCTCTTATCCGGCTCCCAAGAACTTTGGCAAGGCTGCGCAAATCATTTTTTTTTTATTTTGAAACGAACCGCCCGTCTCCCCCAAGTTGCAACCCAAAACTTCATCGATCCCCCCCGGCCCTTCCTTCATACATATTTTTTCTTTCATCATACGCGAGAAGCAAAATATTTCAACATCATGGAATATCCCAACGATGCCAAGACCAAGGAGATGGTGAGACTCTGGCGCGCGTGGAGGACTGTTCACCAGATGGTTGAGGACCGAGTATGTTTTTTATCCCACGGGCATCTGGCGCTGACAAACGTTCGGCTGACACGATACTAACCCGACCTAGGAGTACGATCTTGACGAGAGCGAAGTCCTCATTACTCTCGAACGGTTTCGCGAGATCTACTGCCATCCCGACGGTACCGTAAAGTACGAACCCTTGAATCTGTATCTGTCATCATGAGATTGGAAAGGAAATCAAGGAGAAAAATGCGGCAGGGAATGGTCCAAAACTAACAAGCACCGACATACAAACAGCCGCGCCAAACTCCAATTCTCCGCCCGCCCCAGCTACACCATGATCAGCAAGAACACGCCTCCTTTCTCACCCTCCAACCCGGACCCGGTCTCCGACTGCGGCCCCATCTGGGTCGAGTTCCTGACGGACAAGCAGTTCGGCGTCGGCCAGATCCGCCAGTTTGCAAAGTACACAATCTCCAACAACTACAAGACGGGGATCATGGTCACCCACGTGCCCCTGTCGCCCGCCGCCCGAAAATCTCTCGCCAGCGTCGAGAACCTCGCCAAGATCGAGTGCTTCCTGGAGGACGACCTGCTGGTGAACATTACGTACCACGAGCTGGTGCCGAGACACCTGGTGCTCTCTATTGAACAGAAGATCGCGTTGCTCAAGAGATACCGGCTCAAGGAGACGCAGCTGCCGCGAATCCTGCAAAAGGACCCTGTGGCGAGGTATCTGGGGCTCAAGAGGGGACAGGTTGTCAAGATTATCCGGGTCAGCGAGACGGCGGGTCGATACGCCAGTTACCGTCTTTGCGTCTAACAATGGTCTCTTTGCTCAGGCAGAGCAGGGAGCATCCGAGCGGATGGACGGAGGAAGAAGAAAGGGAAGGGGATAAAAAAAAATTGAGAAAGAAGCTGAAAAAAAAAGTAAAAGAAAAACAAAAGCTCTAGTCAGTATTGGGCTAGAGAGCAGCATCAAACGATGCTATTTGATATGTTTTATTTTCTTTTTATTTTTTTATTTTTTTTATTTGCGTTTTTTTTTTTTTTTTTTACATTGCATTTGCATTTGCATTTGTAGTGTGAAAGCTAGCGGTTTTTTTTTTTTTTAATATTTGTTTGGAAAGGGGGGGAGATATTAATTACTATATAACTACGAGATAAACATGGTAAATAACTAACCAAAAATATTATTACGTCTTACCTCTCTTCAAACAGCTCAAGATGAGCTGATTGAACAAAATCCGTTGCAAAAAAAAATTTAAATAAAATAAAATAAAAAATAAAAAAAAGGTGAACAAAATCCGCTTGAAAAAAAAGGGGGGGGGGAGGTGGGTTGGGGTTCAGGGTTCATGTGTTTTGTTTTGTTTCGACAAGTCCAAGTCTAAATATCGTGTCTTGACAAACGAGAGTAATGGCTGCATTACACGACCGATTTAACTTGCGGTAATTAGATGGGGTAGACGGTCCACATCAGATCTACCAATTGTAACACACTCGCCTCTGCGAGCAATGGCATCCACACGGTGGTTTGTGGTTTCACTGTGGCACATCAGAAAAAAAAAAAAAGCGTGTACGTTTTTTGAAAATTCGGTTGATCAATTCTCCAACGCGCCTATCCATTGCCTCTTCTTCGTCCCATCGTCATCGGGGTATGTCCATCTTCTCAAGGATACACACACTCTCTCTTATACACACACTCTCTCTCACTCTCTCACACTTGCAGACGCATCTCTTTCAGAACGATGGTTAGTCACCGGGGTATACGCAACCAAGTACCAGATAAGGAAAAAGGAGAAAAAGAGATCCCCAAAAAAAAAAAAAAAAACCCTCGTCATTTCCACCCAGGTACTGGCTGTGCCTGATTCCAGGTATGAAGAGAAATGGGGTGGGGGGGGGGGGGGAGAAGATTGAAAAAAAAAAAAGGTAGTGTACAAGGTAAGTACAAGGTAAGTATGTATGCATATATGTATCATGAGAAAAGTAGTTTCGTAGACACCCTTGCCAGACGGGTCATATCTAAAGATATAACATTTAAAAAGAAGAAAAAGTGGTAAAGTTAAAAAAAAAAAAAAGTAATAAGTAAAAAGAAGGATAGAAAAATTAGGGACAGGTCCCAGAAGGAATTTAAGAGATTCGTGATTCAAGTCGTAGATGAGGTCGTAACTCTGGATTAGATGACGGCAGGTGGGTGCGGCTGCCGTAGGGTATATATATATGAATGTATGTGTGTGTGTGTGTGTGTGTGTGTGTGTGTGTGTGTGTGTGTGTGCGCGTGTGTGTATATATATGTCTTGTTCATTCTCGCAAAAGGCCGCCAGGGTCCATGAGAACGAGGTCCGAACCTTCACTTCGGGAAGCATGGTGTTCTTGATGAGACTGCGGAATGGGCTGCAGCTCGGTTCCGGTCCTGTGCTTCGGCCGGGCCGACGGCTTCGAGTTCAGGGGCCCCAGCAGCCCGCCAAGATCCTGCAGCAGAGCGGTCGAGCCGCGACGGACGCCGTTTGTGCTGGCTTTCCTGGACGCCTGGGGTGCTGCTTGATGTTGGTGAGAGGTGCTTGCGTCGAGAGAGGAGGAGGTGAAGCCGCTTCCCCTCCGGTAGCTGCCGCTGCTGCTCGGGCCGGCCCCATCCTCGAGCAAGCCACCGACGTCAAACAAGGAGAGCTTCCTGGACTCGTGCTGCTGCTGAGACTCGAGCCTGTAGATCAACAGGTCTTGGCTGGCTTGGGCGCCGTCTTGTCGCTGCTGCTGCCGATGCCACTGCTGCTGGCGGTCGTGTCCGCCGGAGCTCGTCGGCCGCATCGGCGCGTACAAGTCGGACGACGAGCTGTCCGGCTGCTCCCGAAGCTCGGGCTCGACGGCCAGGCCGACGTCCCTGACCAGATCCTCGTCGCTGCCCCATTGCCGGTGCATGGTTGGCCGCCGGGTGGCGGCCGAGCGGTCAAACGAGTCGGCGGCGGTCGACGTTCGCCTGGGCTTTTGTTTCTTGACGCCTCGGTCTCGGACAAAGGAGCCCAGAACGAGGGCATTGGCGGAGGCGGTCGCGAAGAGCAGCTCGACCGAGGCCAGGAGCGAGCGGTACTGCTGCCGGCCTTGGACGGCGAAAGTCTGCGGAACCCTGTAGAGGGTGACGCCGACGACGGACAGGCTGAGGGAGAAGAGGAGGAGGAGCTGGAGCTTTCTGCGGACGGGCATGTGGCTCTGGACGATGATGGGGACGGGGAAGGTAACGAGCATCAGGTCGGTGATGATGTTGCAGGTGGCCATGGTGACGAGCTGGGCATAGCCCTGGCGGCAGCGGCCGCCGGGGTCAGGCAGGACCTGCCAGTAATGTTTGAAGGGGTAGCACTCGGCGAGGTCGCTGACGATGACGGCGACGAAGGTGAGGCCGAGGGCGCATCGAATGGCGATCAAGGTGTACTGCTGAGACCGCTGCCAGGTCAGGTCGGTGATTCGCTTGAGGAACTCGAGCACCGTGCCCTTGAGGATCCATAGCCTGCGCGCGCGAGGAATGGCGTCAATAAATTTGGCTCGACACGATTTTACTTTTCTGTTTTTCTTCTTCTTCTATTTCTTCTTGTTCTTGTTCTTCTTCTATTTCTTCTTCTTCCCCCCTCTTTTTTCTTCTTCTTCTTCTTCTTCCTCTTTCTTCTTCCTTTTTTTCTCCTTTCCCACAGACAGGCTACTTACGTTGCGGCATAAAACAGGCGGCTGAGGAGAACGAGGCCGCTGGCGATGGATTTCTTCCGCAGCTCGCCGGGGGTGAGGGTGACTCCGGCAAAGTCGGCGTTGTTGGTGCCGTTGACGAGGATGAAGTGGACGCACCCCATGCGCAGGAACAGGGGAATCAGGGCCACGGCGGCAAACTTGTCCTCGGAGAAGAGCTTTTCGGTCCGGATGAAGCGGCCGGCGATGCGCAGGAGGATCATGAGGGCGCAGAAAATGGTGGTCCACCAGCAGACGAGCAGCGACGGCTTGTCCTGCGACAGCGTCCGCAGCGGCGGCGGATCAGAGTAGATGGACATGACAGGCTCCCCTTTTAAAGGGAAAAAAATCAAAAATCAAAAAAAAAAATCAAAAAAAAAAACGGCCCGCGCCCGTCGACCTCCGCAGAGGGCTCGACGAGCGAGGAGAGAATTGGAGGGGATTCGGGGCGGTTTTTGAGAGAGATGAGGCGGCTGCTGAGTCGGCGTCGTAGTCGTAGTCGTAGTCGGCAGCGTTCGGGAGCGCCACGGAGTCGAGAGTTCGTTCTTTTTTTTTTTTTTTTGCCCAGCGGAAAGTCTACCAGGGCATTGAGGCCGCTGCTGCTTCTGCTGCTGCAGGCGGAAGCGTCGTGTGGGATGGCGGGATTCGGAGGGGTCGCTGCATGAACGCTGCACGTTGTTTATAGTGGCCGCAGCAAGCGGCGGTTACATCGGGGAGGATCTAAGCAGCGCAAAAAAAAAAGCGGCAGAGAGATGGGAGAAGAAGAAGAAAGAAAGCGGCAGAAGAGAGAGAGAAAGAGGTTCGGATAGCGGCGGCGGGGATGATGTACTATAGCAACAGCAGCAGCAGCAGCAGTAGTTAAAATGGACGCAAGGCGAGAGGGGAGGGGGGGAATTCAATGAAATAAACAATGGCAAGGCCCAAGATAGGACAGGACAAGACAAAGACACGAGACGCTGGATTACGGTTCGTTGATAAGAAGAGGCAATTCCCTGCCCACATGGGAATAGGATGGCCGCACAGGGCCTGTGGCTGGCTGGCATCAGGCTCGCCAATTAGCCGCGGGGGGGGGAGGGGGCGGTTCAGCACTAAAGCACCTGCACGGACAGGTATTAGCAGTAGCAGCAGTAGCAGCATTATTATTATTTATCTTGCATCCATCATTTTTTTTTTTCATCATCAGAGACCTGTCCGTCGTTTGTGTGTGTGTGTGTGTGTTCTGGAGGACAGGCGGGGGGTGCCTCTTCTTGGGCCAACCGCTATACTATTCGGTAGTGCCCTACTACTGCTGCTGCTACTACGTACTTGGTATTCACCATCCAAAACTATTATGGCCGGCGGCGTGTTGTTGGACAAACTATTCAGAGAGAAGTTGTTCATGAGTGGCCACAGGCGGCCCCGAATTACTCGATCCAGCAGGACTAGGCAGGGGGTTGTGGGGCGAAGTGGCGCAGCGCCAGCCATTTGGGGCTGGACAAGAATCAAGAATCACAAACCCAAAAGCACAAGAGTGAAGCAGTAGCAAAGTGTAGCGGTAGCAGTAGCAGTAGCAGTGACGGTAGCAGTGACGGTAGCAGTGACGGTAGCAGTGACGGTAGCAGCGACAGTAGCAGTAGCAGTAGCAGTAGCAGTAGCAGTAGCAGTAGCAGTAGCAGTAGCAGTAGCAGTAGCAGTAGCAGTAGCAGTAGCAGTAGCAGTGATACCAGCTGCTGCAAGCCTTCGGCCCTGTCCTGTGCTACTCTAGTACCTACTGGCTACTGGCAATATTTGTTTGAATTTTCATTTCATTTTGTTTTTTATTTCTTTTCTATTTTTTTTCATATGGTGCAGCAGCATCATCTCTTGGCCCTGCCGCGAGATGGGGCCACCGCGGCATTTCATTGGAGCCCTTTTTTTTTTTCTTTTTCAAAACAGGTAAGCAGGACGAGACAGCTTACCCCATACTCGGTACCAAAAAGAGCTGACAAGAGCTGCGGCTGAGACGAGGAGATGACGCCAATAAAATAAAATGGAATAGAATAGAATTAAAAAAAAATAAAAAATAAAAGGGCTCATGTCCGGACTATTGAGCCGCCTGGCGCTGCCATGCGGGTGCCGGAAATTTGGAACACGGCTGGGGTTCGGGTGAAGCTAAAAGAGACGAGGGGAAAAAAAATTGGGTAAAAAAAAAAGAAGGGAAAAAAAAAGGGGGGGGGGGGGGGGGGCCACGAAGCCACAAAGACGCTATCCAAGGCCAGAGAGAGAGAGAGGAGAGAGAGAGAAGGGCGAGATGATTAACACGAGGGGGCGGGGGGGACCACTGGTAAATACCTGCAGGTTTAGTACTAGCAGCACCCCTTGGCATGCAGGCGTCTGCTGGCCGAGATATTCAGATCCAACATTGGGATAGTAGTATTAGGGATGCCCTGGTCCTGTAGGATGGATGCCCGCGCATCCTGTGCTAATACAAACTTGCTCGATACGGAGCACCATATATACAGCAGCAGTATCCCACAATGTGCTTCATGCACGTATTGTATGTATGTATATATATGTATGTATGTATGCATGTATGCATGTATGTATTTTATTGTATGAACCTTTTGATGCCATCGTCGTCATAAACAGGCGCCAAGTGGTGATACCACGCGGCCTGGCTTCATCAGAACAAATTACTACCTGCTAGGTACTATGGTGAGGAGACATGCGTGTGTTGCCTTGCGTGCGCCCGACAAGCAAGTATGGAGTACGGGGATCATCGCCTGCAGGAACCTAACCCGCTCGATGCGGACGGCGGGACGCACAAGTACCTGCGTCGCCCATCCAATGTTGCATGCACACACAACGGCTCCCCGGGCTTGAGAGTTTAGACGGCGGCGGGTGGCCACGAGGCAAATTTGTTTTGGCAGGTGGCCTGGGGTTTTTTTTTTTTTTTTTTTTAAAGTTTTCTAGTTTTTCAGTTGTTTGCCCTTTTTCTCACCCTTTTTTTTTTGCTTTTCTTTTTTTGGCCCCCGGCCCCCCCAATGGGACAATCCAAGTCTGACACCTGCTGTTGGGAGACGCTGAGGCGCGGATTGCCTCGGCCCGGCGTTTGTCCAGGCGCGGGCGGGCGTGGGGATTTCTCTCTCCGGACGAGTCTGTGCACTGCAGGTGTGCTCTCTCCAGACACCGCCTTATGGGGCGTCACATGTGCGGCAAAGTGGTGTCCGCAGGCTTTACTGTTAGACGTTGATACTAGCAGTAGCAGGTACGGAATACATTCATGAGGTATCTCATAGGAGGTACACAGGGCGCCTTCTGGGGGCTTGAAGACCCGGTTGTCAATCTGAACCAGGGGGGGATGTGAAAGAAGAAGAAGAAGGAGGTAAAGAAGAAGAAAGGGAAAAAAAATTCAAACAAAAAAAAAGAAAATAATCAAAAAAAAAATCAAAAAAAAAATTGCGAGGCATTCAAAGGCGTGCCCGTGCCGCAAACAACTGGGAGGAGAGAAAGCGCCGAGGCCATGGAGCGCCCTCTCCTCTCTCCTCTTCCCTTTCCCCTCCCTCGCACGGAGCAGCTGTCGTTTCTTTTCTTTTCTTTTTTATCTTATTTTTATTTTTTTAGACCGCATCTCAAGCGATGAGATCGCCATGTTGATCGCGCGAGGGCCCCACAGTGTCGATTTATTATTATTATTATGATTATTACTACTATTATTATTATTATTTTTGGGGGAATAAATTCATTGAAATCAGGCAGCCCGAAAGAAAGGAAGTAAAAAAAAAAAAAAAAAAAAGTCCCATGTTTTTTTTTTTTTTTACAGCTAACCAGCTTTTACATCATTAGCCTTCTTCTTCTTTTTGATTTTTTTTTCATTCTCATTTACGCCACGACGGAAATTTGAGTCTGCTCTTGTGAGGGAGATGCGGTGAGCGCAAATGTTAGCCGGCTTAATGCATGTGGGCGCCGGCACGCGATACCCTAAACGGCCCCCAACGAACCAGAGATCCGAGTAAGTTTTTGAGCTCGGGTGAATTAGTAGCAGCAGCAGCAGCAGCAGCAGCAGCAGTAGTAGTAGCAGCAATATCAGCAGTAATAGCACTTGATTACTCCGTACTGGCAGCGACACACACCCCCCCCCCCCCAAAAAAAAAAATCATGGCTGGAATCCACCCAGGCAGCAGCATTTCTTTGCTTCTTCCTTGGATCCGGGGCTGTTGGCAGCAAAGGGAGTGCGTTCAGGTCGGGGTGGTGGCGCAGATGATATGATGTCAGTCTCTGGAGGAGATTATTCTCCAGTCTCTCTTTGTCAAGGTTAACAATTGGGTTCCCACATTCCGGGCACGCGAGAATTCAAATGTTTGGTGCCTGAGGTCCCCCGTGCGGTGGAAGGGAACAAAGCCGCCATCTCCATCACGTGGCCATTGCTTCGTCACCCCTGGCGTGCCCGAAACAGGTAGGTATTGTTACTACTTACAACCTCAGGTCGGTAGTACGTGCTACCACCACCAGTTGGTTGCTTGTGTGCTTTTGTCTTTCTCGCTCGCCTCAAGTCTTTTTTTTTTATTTGGCTGTGCGCCTCCATCACACAACGTACATGCATTACTTTGTGCACACACACCCCCCCAAAAAAATCCCCTCCCCAAAAAAAAAAAAGGAGCCATTTTTGGCGCTGTCTCTTCGCCTATCTTACCTATCAAACGGCCGATCCACCGTTGCGACGCACCTGAGGCCGGGATTGACTGATTCACTTGTATCATCCATTCATCCATCCATCCTTGTCTCATTTTCTTGTACGGAGGCGCGGATATGAGGGCATTTGGGGATGCAACATACTGTAGGAGCGGTCCGACGCAGCAGAGCTTAGAGAATTGCGGTTAGCGGTTTTTTTTTCTTTTTTCTTTTTTTGATTTTATAAAGTTCCTCCGTAAGCCCCCCAATGCCAGAACTAGCAAGGACGCGTGCAAGAGCCGGCGAGCATCAATGGATCCCATGGGTCGACGAAGACTATCACAGGGGGAAAACGCCCCCCCCCCTTTATTATTAGAGGGCTGTCATTTTTTGTCATTTTTCTTTTCTTTTTCTTTTTTTCCTTTTTTTTTTTTTGCCTTCTCGGATTCCCAGTTTCGCGAGAGGAATCCGAGGGTTGCCACGATTGAAAAACCCCCCCCCCTCCCCCCTCTCATTGATCGACCATTGCTTCGGATAGGCTGCCGAGTACGAGCATGCCAAATTTGTTAATTTTTTTTTTTGACATCTGCAGCTTGCTTCCGGCATGACATGAAATATCCAAGTTGCGAGCAAAGTACCCGGTACTACTACCACCACCATTACCTACACTTGGCAGTAGTATCACTCTGTATGTACTCCATACAGGAGTATGACAAGTTGGGCATTTCCACCAGCAAATACAGGGGGTACTTACTTTGCGGAGTTACTTTCACCGCGTTTCAACGCCATTGGACACGTGATATTTGGCCTGTTATGTAAGGTAGCTTCTGCTGCTCGACTCATTGGACGGCAATCGAATTCGGCAATGCCAAACAAGAACGCGTCTCTGATATCGAACTGGCTCCATCCCATCATCTTGGTCTGCTACATACTTAATCAAACCACAATCCTTGACGCCACCAAAAGGTAGAAATTTTCCATCCGCCGGACCGGCGCGCTTCTCGTGCGAGAGTCGGAGTTTATCGCCCCGTGCCCAAAGGTGCCGCCGTATTTCGACCTCGCTCTCTCTCTCTCTCTCTCTCTCTTTTTTTTTTTCCTTCTATTATTATTATCCCCCCCCCCTTTCCTCTCTACGGCATTTTATGGACATCTCGTATTGTTGTGTCTGTGATTGTTGACGCCTGCTGTTGGTTCGACGGCAACCCTCGAAAAGCCACAGGCCAACAGATGATAACGAGGAGGCATCAACCTCAAAAACAAGAAGATACGGTAACAAACGAACTTTTTTTTCCTTTTCATTCCATTGGCGTCGCCGCTAGAGTATGTAGGGGGATTAAAATGGCCAGCTACATCCGATTGCCACTCCCACCTTTTTTTTTTCGCCCTGTTCAATAGGCCCTAAGAAGCGCCACGCCCGTTGTAGTTTGAACACCGTTCTTTTTTTGATTTTTTTTTTTGATTTTTGATTTGTGAATTTTCTTCTTTTTTCTTTCTTTCTTTCTTTTTTTCTTTTCGCACAATGCAGTCAAGGTACGTACGTACAATGTGATGGAAAACATCTCATCTCCCGAGCCCCCCTTTATCCAAATCACACCAGCACCAGCGGCCAGAACATCACATCATGCGGTAGTTGCCGCGACCAGGTTTTTGTTCATGCTGAACTCCCCCCCATAAAAAATTTTCCGCGCGGGCGCTCTTCGTTCGGTGAATGAATGATAATGTATGGGGACGGACATGATCTGCATTAGTTAGTTTCAATGGATTGGCCGCGGATTAAGCCTCAAAACAAAACGTTCTTGTGCGGACGGCCATGTGATTCGCGCAACAACGCGACGCATATATACATACGGCTCGTTGAAGAGCTTGTGATATTTCGAATCATGAATGTTCTTTTTTTGTTTAGAACCCTTGGAGTTCCAGTGAGCCATGCATTCACAACGCCCAACGCTGCTTCTGGCTTACAGAAAAGAGAGAGAGAAAAAAGAGAAAGGTCTTGACGGGGTTGTCCGTGGGCATCTCCCTCGAGGCCAAAAACCCACACGAGAGAGGGACCCGTTTCCAAGAGAAAGCGACACGGGCTGCCGTGAGGGTCCGTTCGGTTGGCCGCATCCCACGTTTCAATCGCATGGGTGCCTAGAAAATGGGCTTCTTCTTCCGCGCTGTTGGTAGGCCATCCTCTGGTTCGTGCGCCCGATAATCGAACACTGACATTCTTCCACATCGGGCGCATTGCATTTTCCCTTTCTTTCTTTCTTCCTTTTTTTTCCCCCTCCCCCCCAATTCCCCCAGCCTTCGCGTAGTAGCAGACGACTTTCTCGGTGGCGGCCGCACCAGCCCAAGCTCTGGGGGACCATATGCTGGGCTTCTAAAGCTCGCCGATCACCAAATCTCTTTATCCTGGGAAGGCTCCCCCTACATACATGTATTAGTCCAGTCCAGGCCCCTCCCCCGATGTGCGGCCATACGATAGATATCGCGAGACGCGGAAGCCTTGTGGCTCGAAACAACGCCATTCTGAGCTCGCCGCAGCTCTTATCAGCCCCCCCCCCTTTCTTCTTCCTTGGCCGACGAATTGCGCGCCGCGCCGCCCAAGATAGTATCAGCAAAAATCCCCCCCGAAATCAAAATCAAAAACAAATAAAATCCCTGCAAGGAAAAAGAAAAAGAAAAAAAAAAAACACCAATCGAAATCGTGGCGCCGATAAATAATAACCAACAAAGAATCCTGGGGCGAGCGCACGTTGCCGCCAAGCGTCCAACGGTTGTCGTTCCCCACATGTTCCGAAACTTTCCTGGAGAAACGACCACTTTGCTTCTCGTTTCATGGGCGAAACGATACAAACTATTGAATCTAATACTAGTAGTAGTAGTACTGGCTCTGTGCCTCCCGTCGACCCCCTTGAGGGGTGTGTTGTCGAATGGGTACAATGAATAAATTATGGCTTTTACGAGATTCCCTCCCCTCTCTCCTCCCCCTTTTTTTTTTCTCTTTCTTTGCTAGAAGCAGGCTAAGACGGCCTTTTCTATCTGGTGGCGTCAAATTCGAACAAAACCGTCAACAAGGACAGCTGGTCACTTCTAGCAAAAAAAAAAAAAAAAAGCCATCTGATTTACATGGGGTCGTTGCCGCGCGCCCATCAAGGGAACAATCAACGTGGTCCCTCCCTGCTTTTTGGAACTTTGTATGTAGTAGCGGGAAACTCTATATCCCAGGTCTGCTGTTGTGTGTTGGCAATCGGTCTTGTAGTTGGGGAGACTGGCTTCTATCTGTTTATTCACGATGCGTAGAGGATATTGTGGGGAGAGAGAGACAACAATAGGCTTATTCTTATTCAAGTGTTGCTCACTCTGTTTGGGCTCTCTCTCTCTCTCTCTCTCTCTCTCTCTCTCTCTCTCTCTCTCTCCCTGTGTGTAAAGGAAGGAATTCACTGCAGCATATTCAAGTCAAGTCATGCCCCGTCAATAATGGTAGTATATGCTCGCCTAAGTAGCTAAAAAGGCTTCTTTTTCTTTTCTTTTCATTTTTTTTTAAAAAAAAAAGTAACAAAGAAACAAAGAAAAAAAGAAAAAAAGAAGAAAAAAAAAAGAAAAAAAAAGGGAAAAAAGAAAAGAAAGAAAGAAAAGAAAAGAAAGAAAAGAAAGAAAACAGGGTACTAGTATTACTAGTATCACAAGCACGCCCCGGCTAGGACTGGCCTTTCTTTTTTTTTTTCTTTTTTTTCTTTTTTTCTCTTCTTCTTCTTCTTTTTTCAACCCAACAAGGGGTGGGTGTCACGGTTTTGGAATTTAGTCTCCAGCAATAGGGACCCAGGACTTTTTGAACATTGGTCTTCCCTGTGCTGAGTTAGCCTCAACTCTTGGCCGTGACCATTGCTCCCCCTTTTTTTTTTTTTTTTTGAGAGCGATAGAGCTGTAGAGTCTTGGCTTTGCCGGTGTTTAGTCTGCTCCCAACTTCAGCTCCGTCACCAAAGCCTTGATTCGACCCTTATCCGCAGCCGCCCAGTCGACACCCGTCAGGCCATGGCCGTCTCCGTCTCCGTCTCCTCCTCCTCCTCCCCCTCCCCCGGTAGACGTAGACGTGGCGCTGCTCGCCTCTACGCCGTCCACGAGGCCCCAGATTTCGTCAACCACGGCGCTGCGAACCCGCGGCCACGGGTGGGACATGAGCGCGCCGAGCCTCCTGCGAGCCTCCTTCGCCCCGGCGTCGACGCCGTCCCCCCCGCCGCTCGCGGTCCCGGCCGCGGCCGCGATGCCGCCGTAGACCTTGATGCAGGCCGCGACCTTGCGGATGTTGCCCGTCTTGTATCCCGCCCTTTGGGTCTGCAGGCAGAGGCTCCGGTAGTTGATGCCCCGGCAGCGCTGGAAGAGCTCCGCGTGGAACAGGAAGGCGATGATCTCCAGCGTCGGCACCACGATCCGGTCTTGGCCCTGGCAGGTCTTTAGGTTGTGCAGCAGCGCGGAGCACACCAGCTGCAGCTTCTCGGGCGATTCCTGGCAGTAGTCCGTGAGCGCCGCTCGGCTCGCGACGACCAGGTCTTCGTTTCCGGTGTCTGCCGATGATACGAAGCCGGCCATGAGGCCGGCCATCCACGCGTTCGCGTCGCTCTTGGCCGTGTCCGCGATGTGAGCGTGCAGGCGGTCCTCGGAGACGAGGCTCAGCAGCAGGGCGAAGTAGGCCTTTGACGAGACGCTCAGGTGCTCGGCGGAGTAGGTCTTGGTCTTTCTTGCTGGCCGGCCCGGGCCTTGGACTGGATCGGCGTGACTTTGGAGAAGGAGGGCACGAACGGAGAAACGGGATTCAAATTAGCAACTCTCTTTTTTTTTTCTTTTTTTTCTTTTTTAAAAAAAAACGCATTTGCTCGCCTAGCCAAGCCGCGAGGGGATGCCACCACAAACTTACTTCTCGGCCATGAGCAGCGCCACGACGTCCTTGGCCACACGGCGGACCCGATCCAGCTTCTCCGCAGAGAGCCGCAGGATGTTGTAAATCAGTTTTCGAACAGACGTCTCCTCCCAGTCTGCCCGAGTTGTAGCATGCCCAATCCCTCCCCAGAGAACCGTGATTGCCTTGAGCGCCTGGAACCGCACCAGCGAGCCTTCGTCGCCCCGAGCCGTCGTCGTGTAATCGTCCAGCCCCTCTGCGAGGAGGTCCAAGAAGGCCGTCGGCCTGTCCCTGAGGATGCGGCTGCTCAGGAGGCTGTGTAGAATGGCGACCCTGGTCTCGACTTCGCCGTCGACTCTCCACCGCTCGAGGAACGCGGCGCACACGACGTCGCTTCCGCCGCCGCTTCCGCCGCCGCCCCCTGAGCTGTGCGAGAGAGGCTGCGCCATTGCCATGACGTGAAAGTATCCGTTTCCGGTCGCCGCCGCACGGCTTCCGGGTTTGGCCGCAATCAGCCCGGCCCACTGCTCCAGCGTTTCGGCTCGCTCCTCCGGCGGAGAGAGCAAGAGAAGCATCAGGCCGGCTGCCGAGGCCGGCTCGACGGTTTCCTGCTCGCTTCTTCCGAGCCATTTTGGCATCACATCTCGCAGCCTCGAGGCCAGCGCTTCGACCTCGGGGATCCGCTGCGCAGAGGCAAACGTAGGAGCGATATCCGGCAGCCCGGTCGTTTTGTCCGCGGATAGGATGTCGCCCCCCCTTTCTAGTGTCCCGTAGGAGAAGCCGCTGATGGAGGCAACCTGGACGACGGGCAGACATGAAACGACCAAGCGGCTCGCCGCCTCCACGATAAGCTCCGGCCGACGGTATTCGGTCTTGTTGCAGTCTTCGAGGATGGCAGACGCGTAGGCCAATATCTTGAGGGCGACATCCCGGCCTAGAGGCTCCGGCTGAGCTTTCCGGGCAAGCTCGGGGAAGCCGTCGACCACGCCGGCGAAGCACGCCAGCAGGCCGTGCCGCTCCTCCACCTGTCTCTTCTGCAAGCTGCCCAGGCGATCCATGACCGAGTCGATGGATGCTTCGAAGCGAGAGAAGGGCGCTTCCGAGGACGCGTCCGATAGTTGGACGATGAGAGCGCCAAAGGCCGAGCCGGCGGCTCGCCTGGAGGCCGCATCCATATCGCCGATTCCTCGCCAGCCCAGGATGCCGTCGACAACGGCCTCGCCGTACCGCCCCGACAGCCTCGCCGCGCCGAGCGCGACGCCCCGGACGGCGCGCGATCGCCTCGCCACGGCATGGTAGTCGACGCACTGGACGACTCCGATGCCGTGCTCCACGGTGTCCGGGTGTCGGCCGATGAGCTCCTGCAGCGCGGCCGAGGCGCCGCGCCTGATGTTCCCCTCCGGGTCCAGGGACGCCGCGGTCACGAGCTCCGTGCCCAGGACCTGCAGGATGGTGCTCGACGGGGGGTGGGCCTTGGCCGCGTAGACGGACTTTGCAGGCACGGCGAGGAGCTCGGAGGTCGTGTACCGGCGGGCCAGGGCCCAAACGCCAAAGCACGCCGCATCTCGGACGTTGGACCCCACGCTCGCCCCCGAGAGGCCGCGCTGCTCAAAGGTGAGCCCCAGCAGGAGGCAGTGAAAGATGTCGGATAGCTGGCTGGCCGGCGGAGACCGCCGATAGAGCAGGTGAGACAGGGTCATCACCAGGCCGTGCCACTCCAGCGGGTTCACGGCAGACAGGTCGCGCGCCGGTGCGGCCCCGGGCCTGCTCGACGTTTTTCTGTTCCAGAGCACGTTGCGGCTCAGGGACTCCAGGACGGCCTCGACGACCTGGGACGCCATGCCGGGGTCGAGCCTCAGCGTGATGATGCTGAGCGACTTGCTGGCGGACAGGCGGACCGGGGTGTCGTTGTCGGAGAGGCTCTCGAGGAAGTAGCCGATGGCGTTCTCCAGCAGCAGCGTGGCCTCGAGGCCTCGCCGGGAGCCGCGCAGCACCGAAACGACGAGCGAGCGGACGACCTTGAGCATCATCTTGCGCGCCGACGCCTGGGACGCGATGGCCTTGGAGAGGCCGTCCTCGCCGGTCGACAGGCCGAAGACGCAGTCGGATATGGCGGACAGGTGCTTGTCCATGTCGGGCGTTTCGGACGCGGACCGCAGCGCCCCGGCCAGGAAAGAAAGCACGCCGATATAGAAGTAGGGGTTCCCGACCTCGCCCCCTCCCCGCGGCCGCAGCGATTCCAGGGACCACCGCACGAGGCTGTCGAGGATGCCGAGCTGCTGCATGTCCCGCCGCATGGCGAGCCTCACCAGCAGGGCCTTGGCGGCGTCTCGCTCCTTTCCGGCGGAGCCGATGTACTTGATGGCCAGGGGGATGACCCTCATGGTGAGCCCCGGCACGTTGGCGGGCCAGCTGAGCCCGGCGATGGGCGGCACGCCTTCCTCGTCCAGGTCCGCGGAGGAGATGGTCGACAGGTCGAAGGGCGCGAAGAGGAGATGGGAGAGCCAGAGCAGCGCAACGTAGCGCTGCTCCCAAGACCGCCACTTGTTGGGGCCGTGCCCGGCGGAGAAGTCTTGCTGCCTCGGCCCCTTGGCTGCTTCGGCTTCGGCTTCGGCTTTGGCTTTGGCTTTGGCTTCAGCTTCAGCTTGGGCTTCAGCCTCCTCGAAGGCCGAGAGGATGAGTTCCAGATACTTGGTCTCGACGTTGAGGAAGCGCACAATGACCTTTTCCCCGCGGACCTTGCAGAAGGAGTAGAGGATCCTGGAAATGGCATAGTCCAGGGGGGCGAGCAGGTTGGTCTCCTCCGGAGCGCGCTTCTGCCGATGCCGCGTCTGCAGGTACTCCAGATAGGACTCGGCCAGGAAGGGAATCCACTTGGGCAGATGCGGATCGAGCAGCTGAGGCAGTTCTTGGAACTGGTCCAAGACCTAGAAAAAGCGGCGACGCTTCGAGTCAGCAACAGAAACAGCCTTTTTACTCTCTCTTGTCTCTTGTGTCTCTCTTCTCTTTTGTCTCTAGTCTCTCTCTTCTTCTCCTCTCTTCTTCTCCTCTCTTCTTCTCTTCTCTCTTCTCTTCTCTCTTCTCCTCTCTCTTCTCTTCTTTCTTCTCCTCTCTTCTCTCTTCTCCTCTCTTCTTCTCCTCTCTTCCCCTCTCTCTTCTCTTCTCTCTTCTCTTCTTTCTTCTCCTCTGCAGAAACTTACAGCACAAGTCGCCTTCATGGTCTCCCTGATGCGCACCCACCTCCGCACGCGAGTCCCCCCCCGTCCATCCGGTTTCCGAAGACAAGTTACCAAGCTCTGGTCCAGCTCATCGAGCAAGACTTTGGAGTGCTTGTGTAGATATACATCAATCTCATTCTCTGAAGCGTCCATTTTTTTTTTATTTCTTATATTTTTTTTATGAGAAACAAGAAGAAAAAAAATGGAAAAAAAAGAAGAAAAGATGTTTGAAAGATGAAGTGTAAAAAGACAGAAAAGGGGGTCGTATTGCAGTCAGACGTTGTTGGGAACCAAGACCGGCCAAGCACACATCCTCTCTTTATAGCCAAAAAAAGGAAAGAAAAGGAAAGGACCGTTAGGCACCACTTTGAGAACAGCGGCAACCGGGCGGTGACGATTTTCTCGGTGCTGCAGGCAGGCAGCTGAATAAACGCAGCTCGGCTTACGGAGAGTGTTGTTTCTCGGCTGCTTGTTTTTCTGCGGGTTGCGTGTAGAACTTGTGGCGGCTGCCTGAATGTCGGGCTCAAACATACATAAACAAAGTTTATTTATTGAATTGCAATGCTGCTGCTTGTCGTGTCAGGTTTGTCACGTTTAGCGCGATAGAAAGCGTAGTCAGTGTGTGTACTGTGTAATTGCACTGCTTGTCACATGGTAGGTCACTGATGTTCGAAAGGTTTACCATTGACCAAGCAAGTTTTGGCAATCCAGGATTATCTCATCCATCCAAGACGGAGAGCCAAAAAAAAAAAGGGAGCAAGTTTGTCAAATGTAATATGTAACTACTAGTAACCAAAGGTGGAGAATTTTTTAATTTTTTAATTTTTTTTTGGGGGTTTGCGTATGTTGTCGTTCAGGATGGTGCATCTTTGATGATTTTGCACGTCATGGTTTTCCAAAGTTTTGCAAAAAAAAAAAAAAAAAAAAAAAAAAATTGTTTTACATATAAAGACAAGAATGATTCGCACACTAATAAAAACTCCGAAATAGAGCAGATGGATGGATGTTATTTGAAATTGCATATGCCATCACAAAATCCTTAAAAAGAATCCTCAAATTTAGATACAGCCGCCTTGGCTTTTCTTTTTCTTTTTCTTTTCTTTTCTTTTGTTTTTCTTTTCTTTTCTTTTTCTTATTCAAATCGCTCTTTGAGTTTTGTAACTAGAAACAATTTGGGCTCACGGAACCTTTTTTTTTTTTCCCCTCTCTTTTTCCCTCTTCTCCCTTTTTTTTTTTTTTTTCCTTTTCCTTTTCCTTTCTCTTTTCTCTTTTCTTTCTTTTCTTTTCTTTTCTTTCTTTTTTTTTTTGCATTCTTCTTTTTTTTTTTTTGGTTGCATAAAGCTTGGCATAAATGATAAAATTGCTTAGCTATCGCTAACGAATCATGTCGTCGCCAACAATCCATGATGAAACACGGAAATGTGACAAGGGATATTTGCCATGTGCCCCCATCGCAAGGCACCGTCTCAAGACTAAAAAATTGAAAATAAAACAAATAAAAAAATAAGAAACATGAAAAACATCTGTTTCACAACACTATGATTAATCATTAATGATGCCCCCCCCTCCAAAAAAAAATGGTTGTGTGCCCTTCGCGCAGGATCAGAGAAAAGGCTCCAAACCCACAGCAAATGCCTGGCTCGGCTGTGATTTTCTTTTTCTTTTCTTTTTTTTGGGTATAGACTGTTACTCTTGAAAATATCGTCGTCACCAGAACGGCTCAATTCAAAGGGAAAACAGCATGAAAGAAAGGCAGAAAAAGAAAAAAAAAATGGGGGGGGGGGGGGGGGGAAAAGAAAAAAGAAACAAAAAAAAGTTGCCAAGAACCCGGGGGAAGGGGGAAGAAGGGGGAGAGAGAGAGAGAAGAGATCTGTAAGAAGAAGCACAAAAAAAAAACTAAAAAAAAAACTATGAAACCGCAATCGCCGCCACCAGGGCGTCTAGAGCACTACTGTGGGACGGCCCCGTGGCAGCCACGTAGGGCCCGGTCCAGGCGACGCCGAGCATGTTGTAGCTGTTGCGGTCGTTGTTCCAGATGGACTGGGCGTTGCGGAGGATAAAGTCCCTGTAGTCGGGGTCGGGGGCCAAGTCGTTGAGGTATCGCAGGTTGCGGATGAAGATGCCCTTGAACTGCTGGCCGTCCAAACCGCACTGGCCCGCCTTGAGCTCGCACTGGTCGGCCTCGACGAGGATGCCGTCCGAGTTCGACAGCGAGCCGATGGCGGCGTTGGCGATGGTGGCGGCAACGGAAAGGTAGGACGCGTCCCCGGTGGCAACGGCGAGCTCGCCCAGGCCGCCGAGGATGACGCCCTGGTTGTAGGACCAGGTGGTCAGGCCGTTGTTGTTGCAGTTGGCGTCGAGGCCGTCGTTGATGAGGTTGTTGGAGTTGATCATGCCGCTGCTCCTGAACCACTGCCACTGGGCCTCGGCAATCTGGAGGTAGGTGCCGTTGGAGGGCACGCGGTTGGCGAGGGCGGCGGCGACGGAGAGGTACAGCTCGTTGGCGATGGCGTTGACGTAGGTGCGGTCCTTGCTCCAGTAGATGCCGCCGCCGCAGGGGGTGCCCGTGCCGGTCTGCATGTCGTTGAAGATCTCGATGGCCGAGTCGAGGTAGTCCTGGTCGCCGGTGGCGTCGTGGGCGTGGATCAGGCCGAGGGCCCACCACCCCTCGTCGTCGTAGAACTCGTCGAGGAAGCCGGAGAAGCCTCGTTTCCGGAGAGAGCCTCCCGCGGAGAAGGAGTAGCCCTTCCGGTTGATGTAGTTGGTGCTTGTGGGGAGGCCGAGGGCATTCACAAACTTGGCGACCTGGACCGTCGTCACCTGGGCCTGCGCGTAGGTGTTGCGCAGGAAGCCGCCGACGTTGAGCTGGTTGGCCTCGTCGAGGCGCAGCCGCGCAAAGTCGGCCAGTATGGTGAAGGCGTTGCCGCTGTTCCACCAGGCGCTGTTCCAGAGGCCGGTCTCGACGTCGTACCAGGCGTTGTTGAGCTCTTGAATGGCCGTGACGGAGTTGGCGACGTAGTCGGTGGCGGAGAGAGGGGCAGAAGGAGCGGAGAGAGGAGCAGAAGGAGCGGCGAGGGTGGGGTCAAGGAGCGAAGAGAGGACGGCCGAATAGGCCAAGGCATGCCTCCAGAGCCAGCTTGGAAGGGCCATGATGAAGAAATGAACGTTGTCGCAAGAACCGAAAGCTAGCCGTTCCAGCCGAGCAGCTGATAGTTGCGTTTGAGAAGAAGAGAAGGGGGGGGGAGAGAAGGGGGGGGGAGGAGAAGAAGAAGAAGAAGAAGAAGAAGAAGAAAAAGGAGAGGAAGAAAAAGGAGAGGAGGAGGAGGAGGAGGAAGAAGAAGAAGAAGAAGAAGAAGAAGAAAAAGAAGGAAAAGATACCGGAACATCAGAAACGTCTGGGTTGAACCCGGGGCCATGCGTAGTTAATAAACCAGAGACCAGCAGGGCAACGGACGCAAAGGCAAACACGAATAAGCAAAGCTTGTGAATCAGAGACGCGAGGGAGAAGCTCCTTGGCGGGTCCGGACGAAGCTGGCCATCGGCATCATCATCATCTGCATGGTAGCGGCAGTGGTAGGAGCAGCAGCAGCGGCAGTAGTATGGACGGCCAGGGCCAGGGGCCAGGGGTCCGGGTTTGGATCCATGACGGTGATGGCTTGGCGGCTCGGCAGGGCTGCCGCCGTGCTTCTCGGGCTGGCAGCCAGCGGCGGGACTAGAGGGAGGAGCATGAAACTTGGTCAGCAGCAGCAGCAGGCAGGATCTCGGGGCTTCACCCATGGGTGTCCCCCTTCATCAGCCGTTTATCGTACGCTTCGCGGCCTGTACCTGCGCCGGCGGCTACCGCTCCCACTCGCGGGCTCGGCGCCAGGGGCACAAGACGACAGGCTTCAGGGTCCGGCGAACCAGTCCGCAAGGTGGCGTCCATGCCGATGGCGGCTTCACAGCGGCCGAGCCACGCAGCAGCATCGGTGGTGGTGGCGTCTCGGGGGGGCATTTTGTCAAATTTGCACGATGTGACTGTGACGGCGGCGGGCCCTTTTTTTTTTTTTTTTTTTTTTTTTTTGTTGGTTCTTCTCTTCTCTTTTCTTTTCTTGTCTTTTGTTCTCTCTCTTTGGTGTTCTTGCTCTGGTATGAGACACAACGCGGGGGGGAGGAAAGGCCTGTTCGCCCCCCCAGAAGAAAAGTTGGGTGTCTTGGATTGACTAGCGACAAGGCGCTTACTGGGACTAATGAGAGAGAGAGAGAAACCTCTCACAAAAAACCCCCCCCCCAAAGGGCCTCGAGTGGCACAATTGGGCGAAAAAGTTGTCCTTCTCGTCCGCGTCTATCTATCTCTCTGTCTTCCCCTTTCTCCGGACGTTGGACAAAGCGTTGGGGTAGCAGCTCCGACAAAGGGCGCGTAGATTCATGGGCGATCGATGCTGTCTCTCTCTCTCTCTGTGTGTGTGTGCGTTGGGTTGCCCGGCATCTTATGTAAAGAGAATGAGCCCGCATCTGCCGGGGCAGAAAGAAAGGAAAGTTGCCTTTTTTTGGTGCGGCGCGTGCAGAGCGAAGAGAAGAGGGGGGGCAGGTGATGGACGTTGCATCCTTGCTTCTCCGGGGATTAAAAAAAAATTTGTATTGTTGTGTATAGTGTATAGTAGTAAAGTAGTAGTAGTAGTAGTAGATCACGGGGGCGTCGCCCAATTTCTCTGCGCGCCGCGGCACACCGGCTTTGCGAGTTGAAAGGGAATTGGGGATGAAATTGCTCACGAGATGTATGCGGTTGAGGAGGGGGGAATTTTGAAAAGAAGGAATTACATTGCGAAACAAGAAGAAAAGAAAAGAAAAATCCAAAAAAAAAATCCAAGGCAAATGTCTCAATGAGGAAGCTGTACAGCGCGCGTTGTCGTCGTGTGTGTGTAAGTGTAAGTGTGAGTGCGTGCGTGTGCGTGTGTGTGTGTGTAACCGCAAGAACGAAAGTCTCATGTAATTCATTGTAAATAATAATAATAATAATTGTTATTATTATTATTATCCATTGAACCATTCAAACGAGCCCATTGGCAAGGGGCAGAAACGTGTGAGTGATTCGAGGTTACATCAGCACATCCTGCGTGTGACCACTCACTCTCCTCCATCGGAACTCAAAACAACTTTTTTTTTTTAATGCCACGCGACCTCGTTCGACGTGATTCCATTTTGCAGTGATACAACCTTAAAGAACCACGAGGCACCCCTTCAACTTGTTTTTTTTTTTTTATGTTTTGCAATGTTTGTTTCGCGTGCCATTTCCCCACTCACTCACTCACTCCCTTTGTTCCCCGGGGGGGGGGGTTTGTCTTCTCCTCTGCCTCCTCTCCATCTCTCTCTTCCTCTGGATCTGATTGTGTCTGACGGCAACTTCCGAGACGCTCTGATGGATACATATATATGGATGCGTGTACAAAACGCTAGAGGAAGAAAAGGATGATGTTGTTGTCATAGCTTGCCTTTTGCCTTTTGCCTTTGATTTGTCTTCATTCTTCTTTCTTTTGTGTAATTCATCTCATACCTGGCATAGCATACAGCAGCCATTCCTCTCGTAGTAGCATCAAAGCAACTGTGTGATCCGGCAGCATTCTTCATCTTGCAAGCACGCGGCACGCGGCACACGGCATCTACCCTCACACCCTCTTCCGCAAGGGAAACAAACTCCAGTTTCCCCTCATACCAATGCAACGCACAGTTTTACTTTTTTTTTTTCTTTTTTTTTTCTTTTTTTTTTTTAAAAAAAAAGCCTCACACGACAGCTTCGTATTTGTAAGACAAATGTGAAAAGAGGGGGAAAAAGAAAAAGAAAAAAAAGAAAAAAAAAAAAGGGGGGGGGGGGGGTTCCTATGCCGCCTGTGCAACCGCTCCTCGTGCGCAGCAAAAAGGGGGGGGGGGGGGGGCCTCCTCTGTGGAATGGGATATATACAATATACACGAACAACAACGGCAACGGCCAAGATGGCCAAGCCAAAGATTCTTGGTAGCCGTACGGCTTTTTGTCTCCTCCTCTCTTTGTTCCACGCCGCGGATCAAACAGCCCGCCCACCACATGTGAGACCAAGTGACTTTGTTGCTTCCTGTGGTGGCACCCCTCGCCATCATCCAAGCCATGGTGGTACTTTTTTGGCCAATATTCAATGCACGGGCTACCTCATATGTAACATACATCATCATCGTCACAACCATCGCCATTCACCAAATCTTTCTTCACATGGCACCGAAAAAAAATCTCCTAGTCCGCACGACACAGAGAAGCCCGAATCTCCCCAGAGCAAAAAAAAAAAAAAAGTGTGGCATCTCCCCCCCCCCATCTTGTTTCGGCGTCTGATAGAACCCTCCCCCCGTTTTCGATGAAGATAGACTAGAAAACATAAGTCCGTACAAAGCACGAGACAAGAAAACATAAACTGCCCGTTTACGGCATGACGCTTGAGCCCTCCCCCCCTTTTTTTTTCATTTCAAGAACAATGTCCCTGCTTGCCAATCACCTTCTATTATAAACTCGGCCAACAAACGCACGCATTTCTGCTTCGATAAAAACACGACAAAAGAGGCCTACTCGCGTACTTCGCTAAAATACTAGGTACCCAGTCTTGTCCCATGCCGTGTCTTCCAATCAAGAGTCTCTCATTCGGGTCCAGTATCGCGATTCAAGCTCGAATCGCCGGGGAAATGGTGACACTACTTTCCTTTCCGTATTGGCCATTTTTTCGCCTCACTCTCGTTCAGGCACGCACTGGGATTGGACAGACTTATAGTAAGTATATTGAGTGTAACCAGCTTGCTTATTTATATATACGTTCCCCGATATCTTATGACAATGACCCGTGATACTCAGCCCGATTCCCCCCCCCCCCCCCCCCCCCCCCCGGATATTGCCTTTCCAATACTGTCTGTTAATGGCGTTCGCCCTACCCGCCTTATTCAGTGTTGAGGGGAGAGAGAAGAAGGGGGGGGGGGACAATGGAAGAGAAGAAAGGGAAAGAATAAAAGACAAAAAGACAAAAAGACAAAAAAAAAGAAAAAAAGAAAAAAAGACAAAAAGAAAAAAAGAAAAAAAAAAGACAAAAAGAAAAAGAAAAAAGAAGAAAAAAAGATTGCCCCTGCTCGTCCAAAAAGCTCCCCAAGAGAACCCCATTGCGAACATGTACCTATACATAAATAAATATGCCACAAAATAAAATTTAAAAAACAACACATGGGCATTCACGTTTAGTCGGTATGTTATGTGAGCCGGGCACGCACCCTTCCCCCCCTTCCCCCCTTCCCAACGCCCGCTATGATTCGAAATTCTCATTGGTGCCCAATGTTTTCCCACATGGCATTCATACACACCTTCGTCCACCACTCAATAATCTACCCCACGAGCTCGCCGTAGGCTTCCGAATGCCGATCGTGTCGTTTCCCCGCTGCTTGTCGATCCGGCGACGCTCGGCGGCCGCCCATTCTTGCCCCTCATGGAAAACTTGGGCAGCCCCGTGGTCGACTTGTTCTTCTCGCTGCTGAAAAGGCTGGAGCGGTCCGAGCCTATCGACGAGACCTCCTGCAGCGAGCTCATGTCGAGGAACGCCTGGGGGAAAACGCCCCATTTGCCCCTTGAGTTGGTGCCGGCCCAGCACCAATACTCGGGATATGACCCTAATCCGTCTGTTAGCCCCGTCTCGCCACTTGCTGTTTCTCTTTCTCTCTCTCTCCGTCTCTCTGTATCTATCTGTATCTCTCTTCAATGCCTCATCTCAACAAAGGAAGAGCGAGGGGTAAAACAAAAGCAAAACAACAACAATAGAAAAAAAAACCTAAAAAAAAAACCTAAAAAAAAAAAAAAAGGGGGGCCGCAATCTCACAAGTAATGTTGCTGATAACGTCGTCCTTGTCAAACTTGAGCCATTCCTCATTCTTTTCCTTTGGAGAAAACTTCCACTTGGCCTTGGCCCGGATGCGGCTTGTGTTGTTTCTCTTGATCTGGCTAAAGGGAGGTCGATCCAGCTTGATGATCTCGGTCGGGATCGAGGCGTACACGCCGTCGTGCCATCCGAAAGCCCACTCTCCGTTATACCGAGCCGGCCACGTCAAGCCCGTAATCTTGGCGCCTTGTATCAGCTCCAAGGCCGGCGTCCTGTCGGGGAGCAGCCTCTGGCCGAAGAGCCTCCTGGCCGATTCCTTGGCGTGGGCCGTAGGGAGGTGGCCGATGTCTGCCGCCCTGTCGCGCACCGGATGGGGCTCGGGCGGGCTCTTGAAGAGGAGGTCGTAGTCGTTGACGAGGTGAGGCGGGACCTTGGTCTGGTCCACGACGGCGATGCCGGGCACGTCGGGGAGAGGACGGGGATGTCGAGCCAGGTGGGTAAAGAGCGCGGCCGTCGACGTGAAGACGGTTGCGTCGCTCTGGTCGAGGGTCCGGCCGAGGTGGATGCAGAAGACGCAGGCGTACATGATGTCGTCCACCCGCCTGGCGTGCAGGTGGCTCTTTTGCAAGAAGCGCAGGCGGTATCCAACGCCATTCTTTGTATAATTTCCCTCATCTAGACATGCGAATTAGACTTGCTCGGGGGGGGCTTTTCTCGTTCTTCTTCTTTTTTTTTTTTGCCCTTGTTCCTTCATCTTCATCTTCATATTCATCATCTTCATCTTCATCTTCATTCTCCTGTCTTCATTCTTCATCTTCTTCATCATCTTCATCATCATCTTCATCTTTGTCTCCATCTTTGTCTCCATCTTTGTCTCCATCTTTGTCTTCATCTTCTTCATCTTCTTCATCTTCTTCATCTTCTTCATCTTCATCTTCAACTTCATCTTCATCTTCATCTTCATCTTCATCTTCATCTTCATTCTTCATCTTCTTCATCTTCATCATCTCCATCTTCATCTTCATCTTCATCATCTCCATCATCATCTTCATCTTCATCATCTCCATCATCATCTTCACCATCATCATCTTCACCATCATCTTCATGATAAAAAAAATATATCACAAGACATACCTTGCTTATTGATATCATACTCAATGTGCTTAAAGTCGAGCTCGTACAAACAGTGCGTACACCTAGCAACAACGGCCGTCATGGAGAATCCCTAAGCAAGATCAAAAAATAAAAAGTTAGTAAGACTGTCGGCGAGAGAGAAAAAAAAAAGAAAAAAGAAAAAAAGAAAAAGGGGTGTACAACCACGGGTTTCTTCGTCCTCTTCACGCCTATGCCGCCATTGATGACGTCGGTAGCACCGGCGCAGAATTGCTTCTGCACGTAAAACGAACTCGAACTGTCGATGGAGCAGTCTTGCGGTGGTAGGTTTGCCAGGACAGCCCCGGGCAGGGAGGAATCCACCGGGATCAAGCCGTCCACGGGTTCACGGGCAGGTTTGTCTTTGTTGGGGCGAGCGAGCTCGAGTCCCGGCTGGGGTTGTTGTTGTTGCTGTTGCTGCTGCTGCTGCTGTTGTTGTTGTTGTTGTTGCTGCTGCTGCTTCTGTGTTTGCTGTTGTGTTTGCTGTTCTGGATTGGCGGTGCCTGGCCCGTCGGCAACGGAGCCTCTGGTGCTGACGGTAAAGGGGTTGGGGTCGATCAGGCTGTCGGCGTTGGACAGCCTCCTCTCGGGCGTGGATTGCTGCGCGGCATCCGTGGACGAATCCTGCCTGCGGATGGGAGGCCTGGCGTCCTCGACGACCCGCTCTTCGGTGGATGCCGCCTGCGACGGCTGGCGCGAGCGCTGGGACCGGTACGGCATGGGCGAGTACGTGACGGGCAAGGGGCGCGGGCGCGAAGAGCTCCTCGACCTGACGGCTTTGGTTTTTTCTTCGGGTATGGTCGGGGTGCTGCTGCTGTAGGTGGTGGTGCTGTGGCTGCTCGGCGCCCGCGGCCGCGAAGTCTGCGTGGGGCTCATGCTGTAGTTTGACAGCTGGCTGCTGAGGGTGCTCACGGACGAGTGCTTCTCGTCCCCGTCGGCGTACTCCTGCAGAAGGCCGGAGCTGCGGGCGCTGTCCGGGAGGCCGGGCCGGGGAACGGAAAAGTTCCTCGAAGGAGTGAACGGGCTGATGGGCGACGTGCCCTCGACGGGGGTTTGGAGTGGCGGCTCGACCGGGGGCCGCCGGCGTACCCGACGCCCATCCCGCGCCGGCCGCTCGTCGTCGGAGGCGGCGGCGGAGGTCTTGACCCTAATGTCCCACGAGCTCGTCGACGGGGGCCGCGGGGGCAGATGTTCCACCGCCGCAGACGGCAGCGGCGGCGGCGGCGGCGGGGGGGGCTGGGGCAGAGCCTTGTCCGGGGGCGGCAAGGGGGGAGGCATGAGATCCAGGCTGCCGCTGAACGCCTTGTCGAGCATCGCGCTCAGCTGCTCGTTGGCGGTGGCGAGCACATTCGCGTCCCCGAGAGATCTCTTGTCGGCCTTGGGGCTCGACACGGGGTCCCCGACGACGACGTAGCTCGCGGCGGCGGCTGGAGGCGGAGGCGGGGACATTGGCGGCAGAAGCGCCGTGGGCGTGGGATGAGGCGATGAGGGAGGCGACAGCTGCGACATGAAGTGCTGCGAGTTGAACTGGGCAGGTGCCTCGAGCTTCATCTTCAGGAGGATGTCGTAGATCTTGGGCGCGGCGGCCCGCGACAGCATCTGGAGCTCTGCGAATTTGGCGGCGTCGAAGTCGTCCACCTCGATGTAGTCGTCAAACTCCCACAGCAGGTCTGTAAGCTGAAGTCGAAATTGGGCGATATCGTCTGCGATGGCAAATGGCGTCAGCTTGAATTGCTCTGGTGAAAACAAGAAGGAGAAAAGAAGGAAGGAGAAAAGAAGGAAGGAGAAAAGAAGGAAGGAGAAAAAGAAAGAGAAGAGAAAAAGAAAGAAAGAGAAGAGAAAAGAAAGAGAAGAGAAAAGAAAGAGAAGAGAAAAGAAAGAGAAGAGAAAAGAAGAACATTGAGCAGATGGGTTTGTTGAGCAAGGACTCACCATTGTCTCTCAATGCTTCGGTAAAGTTTGGTCCGTAGTCATCAAAATGCTTCTTGCATAGCGGTTCTATCCTCTTGAGAGCTCGCTCGCCCTCCTTGAGCAGGGCCTGGGCGGCTTTGAGCATTGGCTGCTTCTCGCCCGCATTCCGAATGGCTATTCTTCCCTTCTCGACAATGTCCCTAAACGGGGTGACGACGAGGTCGGCAACATCATCCATCTTTTTTTGTGTGTGTGTGTGTGTGTGTGTGTGTGTTTGTTTGTTTGTCCCTGGCAAGGCAGCTCAGGCAAGAGAGCAGTTTTGTCGTCGATTCGCCGAGGGACTTGGAAAGGGGAGAGGGAGGAGGAGGAGGAGCAGGAGGAGGAGCAGGAGGAGCAGGAGGAGGTTTTTTTTTTTGTTTTCTTTTTGTAGATTGAGACCTCCTGCAACCGGTTTGAAAGGGGAATCGGTCTGTTGGAACACGCGCGATGCCAAATATAGACGGAAGATGCAATTGCAATTGAAAAGCGGAAATTAAAAGAGGATAAAAAAAAAGTTGCTATGGTTAGAAGCTGATAGTCCCACGACGGGGTCGTTGCTTAGGCGTGGCGTTTATCAAAAAAAAAAAAAAAAAACGGGCGTCAGCACCGCGAGTCCCCACGTGGGGCAGGGCAGCGAGCCTTTGGATGTTGGAGATGTCGTAGCGGGGAAAAAACAAAACAAGCAGCAGAAGTAGGCACTGATGAGTGAGGTGGTGGAAAGGATGAATCGTGGAAAACGAAAGGGAGGGGAGGGAGAGGAGAGGGGGAGGAATGAGGAGGAGGAGGAGGAGGAGGAGGAGGAGGAGAGGCGAATGGTAGAAGAAAGAACAATGTCCAAGAGTGTGAGTAAGGAGAGAAAGTAAAAGGGAGAGGGAGAAAGAAGAAAGAAGAAGAAAAAGAAAAAGACAGAGAGAGAATGAGAGAGAGAGAGAGGATATGAGAGAATGTGTGTGAGAGAATGACAGAGAGAAAGAGAGAGAGAGAGAGAGAGAGAGAGAGAGGCGGATTGTGTCAATGCTGAGCAACGCCCCTCCATGCAAGCACATGCAGCGCTACTCTCCATATACTCGCGAGCATCAGCTAGCTTTCTGGGCTGGAAGGATGGATGCCAAGGACTTCGGAGCCAGATCTTGGCCATGGCTGCAGCCACCCAAGGCGTTGATGTAGCATGCATACATACATTACAATGCACACACACGCGCGCAGCCAGGCCATCCATCCATCACGCATGTACGCATATGTAGCACCATAATTGTAATCACCAGGCACGACTCTGGCAGCAATCACACGCGGCGGACAAGGTACCCGCCCAGGGGCACGGAGTAGCAGGTACAGTAGTGGTGATTGTAGTACGTAGTAGTAATTGTAGTATGTAGTAATAGTAGTAGTAGTTAGTAGTTTGGGATGCGTTCATGCATCGCGCAATAATATGGGACGGAGGACGAACCATGGGCCTTTTTTTTTTCCCTTTGTCCCCCCCCCCTGCTGCAAGATTTCCCCCATTCCTGGGGAGCGAAACAAGGGCTTCCAAAGAGAGACCATGGAAGAAAATCGTTCCCCCAAAGGCCGGTGGTGGAACGCGGGCGAGTCTCCCGTCCCGGCGAACGCAAAGAAGGGGGGGGGGGGGGGGGCATCCTCGATTGGAACAAGGCCCGGCGGACGGGCTGATTCGGAAGAAGGCTTGTTCCAACCAGTAGTCGCCACTACTAGTACCATTCATGAGTACATACTCGCACTACGAGTATCTCGTACTTTGCGATTGCCAGAGTGGGCGAGCGATCCAGTCCCGGGGGGGGGCCCTTGTTCGGTCAAGGAGTCGGGGACTGAAGGCGACCTGTCCACGTTGCGCAAAGCCAGCCTTGCATTGGTGGGAGCTGTCAAAGGAGGCGCTTGTTCATGGAAGAAATATGCTAGTTACTTACTAGTGGCAGTTTTTCCCCTGGCAGTTTTGTTCAGTTTCTGGTAGCGCGGCAGCCTCACATTCCACAAAGATTCCCTCCCCGGTTCTCATCGAGGGGGGAAGCCGTGCGGACACGATGGATTTTTTTTGATTTTTTTTTTGTTTTGGGGTCTTTTCACGTAGAGCCTCCATTGGGTTGGAGGGGGGTGAAGAAGGAGGGGAGGGGGGGGGGTGTTGATGCAATCATGTGCAAGGCAAAATCGCCGTCATCAAGTCAGTGCGCAGAAGCTGAAGCCAGGAAAGAAGCTGAAGGCGAGAA
Organism: Trichoderma cornu-damae; assembly: GCA_020631695.1. Taxonomy (NCBI): domain Eukaryota; kingdom Fungi; phylum Ascomycota; class Sordariomycetes; order Hypocreales; family Hypocreaceae; genus Trichoderma; species Trichoderma cornu-damae. The sequence goes on from CM036089.1 coordinate 2,959,399, forward strand.
GCGAAGAAAAAAGAATGGGCGAGTCCCGCTTGCAACGAGTTCTAGTGGCTCCGTATCAGCATCAGCAGCGTTAGGCAGCTCCAGTAATACTCGGTAAACAGCCCTATTTTTTTCGCCTCTCTTTTTTTTTTCTTCTTTTCTTTCTTTCTCCGGCCTCCGCTCCGCAGCCCAAGATCTGGCATGACGGTGCGCGGTGTCGCAAACGGCAAAGGCTGCAATGGCTTCGAATCAAAAGAACGCTGGCTGAGCGATATTGTTTGTGGATACGGAGCACATACAGTATGTAGGCGCGCCCCCCCCCTGGAACTTGAACAAGGAAACAAGTAAACAGGGTGGGGGGGGGTATAGAAATAGAAGAGATGGAGAAGCTCGAGCGGTGGTGATTGAGTGGAGAAGGCAGAATGCATGGAAGAAAGAAGAAAGAGTAAGAGAGGAGAAGAACAACAAACAACAACAACAACAACAACAACCAAAAAAACAGGTGGGGTTTTTGGGTCCCCTCTTTCTTCTCTTTCTTCTTCTTCTTGGGCGTGGGCGAGTCTTTTAAGCTCAGAGGACATTGAGCCCTGCAAATATCCGTACACGCTGTTGAGGCAAAGTTAATTGAGGCCCCTTGACACAAACAAAAAATAAAAAAAAACAAAGAAGAGTTCACTCAAAGCCAATGGAGCATTTTTGGGATTGAGAAAATCAGCACAAAAAAAAACGGGGTTAGCAAGCAGGGCGGGTGTATCAGCCACCAGCTTTTTTGTACGGACCCAGACCCTACAAGGGCAAAAAAAGAAAAGAAGAAAAAAAAAAGAAAAAAAAAAAAAAGTCCCATTCCCTGGGTGTGGGTTGTTGCCGAATACACACACCCCCCCCCCCCCTTCTTCTTCTTCTTTTCTCTGGTTTGCCTGCTTGCTTGCTCGATTGCTCGATTGCTCGATTGATTGCCATGTGCCTCCAAAGATTTGTCACATTCCAGTGAGCACTTGTTTTTTCCCAGGGGGGGGGGGCTAGTATATAATGTAAAAAAGGGCTGAAGCCAGGGTGTAAACTATGCCAACCGTCACTTTGTATCTCTGAGTTGAGAGTATCTTACTTACTATTACTAGTACCTTGACGTTTTCTATGATGGCCTTTTTAGTATGATGGATACGAACATACATACTGGTAATACTACGAAGTGCCTCCATACACACCAATCCTATCATCCATATATACTCAGGTAGTCAGTCAGTAGGAAGTGAAAAGCAAGAGAGAGATAGAGAGGCATGGGCCTTCTCTAACCCCCGTCTCCCATGTCTCGTGGCGTGCTTGGCCCGCTTGCCGTTCGCTTGAATTAATGTAGCAGCAGCAGTAATAGTAGCAGTAGAAATATGGAGTGCCAACTTTAGATTCTCGGGTAGGGATTCTCAAACTAGTACTTACTATACGGGGGAAACTGGGTGCGTCCCAGGGGAGCGGCACCAGCAATGGAAGCCTTGCATCCATCTCTCCGGGTCGTATTCCGTGACGCCGCGCAATAATAGACGATGGCACTTTGCAGCCCATCCCAGGTAGAGTCAACATGTTGTAATGAGTCTCCATCACATGAAGAAAAAATAAAATAAAATAAATAAAGGGAAAAAGAAAAGGAAGTACAATAAAACCATTGGGAATGGTTGCCTCACCGTGAGTTCAAACTAATATAAACTTGAGATTGCTGTAAGCCCATTGTAGTATTACTAGATACATACTTGCATTTGAGCTCGCCCGTTATTATTACGGGTCTCAGGAACGGATTCCCTCGGCCACCGCATTTGGGACATCCATCTTTCACGCTTCGTGCTGACACTGCTGGGATTGTCCATGTATGAATCACCATCCGGAGCACAGGCGCCGGGTCGGCTCTTTTTTATCCCTGTCGAGCGAGCTACTGTACTGGGGATGGATGATTGACCCCCTGGATAATACATAATCGTACATATATACATGGATTATGTAGCACGAACTGGTTCAAGAGCGACGGCTGAATCCCACGGGCTCAAGGGTGTGTGTGTGTGTGTGTGTGTGTGTGTGTGGACACGATCCTGTTTTTTGTTGCATGGGCACATGGCTATTAGTGCCCATTTTCGATTTAGGGACAGAATCTTGGCAAGCTGTGCGAGAGTCGGATTGATATCGAGGGGCAAAGCCTTGGGGGTAAAGGCGAAAACCTGCCGCAGGGTTTTGAATAACCGGTAGCAACAATTCGTATATGGAAAAAAAAAAAAAAAAAAAAAAAAAGCCCCCCGATTTTAACTACAGGGTAGCCGACAGCCAGGACGGTACCTGTTATTACACTGGAGGATGCAATAAATCTGACAACATCATGGAATAATAAGGCTGACCTATATTTTTTTTGGGGGCAGCGAGGGGGTTTGCCTTTTCTTCTTCTCTTCGCTTGGCAATCTACTCTGGCAAGGTTAGTGGAAGACTCGAAGAAGACTCGGAGACTCGTAGAAGACTCGAAGACTCGAAGACTCGAAGACTCAAAGACTCAAAGACTCAAAGACTCGGAGACTCGGAGACTCGGAGACTCGAGGCACCTACGAGTCGATGGGCCATGATTCTCGCATTGATGCTCGCGGCGTTGTTCAAAAAGGGCCGAGTTTCAACTCAGCATTTCTCCCGTTGCAGAGCGGGCACACACACACACACACACAGACCTTGTTTTTGACCCCGGCTCTCTCACACCACCAACACTGAAACGCACAGCATCCATCACATGAGAGAAAGGGGGGGGGGGGGGCGGGTTGGGTTATCCAGCAGCCTTGCCTTTGCCCACGCAACCAATGATCAACAAGACAGAAAGCCCTCCATTATAATGGCAGCCTAAAATCCCATCCATCTCCATCTACCCCGTTGCCACTTTTTTTTTTCTTTTTTCTTTTTTTTTTGCCCGTGCGTCCATGTCACTTATTTCATGCACATACAGTACGGGGTAAATAAAGATCGACAGAAGCAGATGAAGACCAAGAAGAAGAAGATGACGCCAACAGGGTGGAGCCCTTGCTAGAGAATTTTTGTTTTGTAAAAAAAAAAGAAAAAAAAAAAAGAAAAAGAAAGGAAAAAAAAAAAAAAAAAAGAAAGGAAAAAAAAAAAAAAAAAAGACTCGCAGAAGCCCATCGTCGATCAACCCTGAGAATATGATTGTTGGGCCCTGCAAGTGGGACACATGTGTTCCTCTTGTATTGATTGATGCGCGATGGAAAAAAAAAATTTAAAAAAATTTCACCATCTCCAACCGTTTGCATTGTTGGCGTTTCCCCGATATACCCAACTGCTATGCTTTGAAAAAAAAAAATAAACAATCTCCATAGCCGAGAAAACTTCGTTATAGAAGAGTGAAAAGTCGGTGACAGCGTTGAAAAGAGAAGAGGAGAGAGAGAGAGAGAGAGAGGGCAACAACAAAAAAAAAAAAATCCTCAAGAGTTGTTTTTCCCCCATCTTTGCCCCTCCCGGCATTAATAGTAGAAACAACAACAGATCGCCCCGTCGTCTGTGCACCCGCATTTCGCAAAGGGAAACGAGTACTCGTATGTATGTATGTATGTATGTACGTATGTATGTATGTGTGTACGGAGTACGTACATACACACATGTTAGTAGAACTGCTAGGATATGCCAACTCCCCCCCCCTTACTCCGTATGGATGGATGGATGGATGGATGGATGGATGGATGGATAGATCATGACACCCTACCAGTTTTCTAGCTGCATCGCGTTATTGCGGATGCCTATTGTCCACCCCGCCGATCGATCTTGGTCCTTGTTTGCTGCCCTTCCCCTCGTGACCAATCGCCGTGTTGGGGCAAAAACAGATTCTGGCCGCACGGACTTCCTATTGTTTGGGAGGGCACAAAGCGCGACTTTTTTTTTTCCCCCCCCCCCCCCCCCCCTCTCCTCTCCCCCTCCCTCCCCTGAGGACCATTTTTTGGGGGGGAGGGGAGGGGGATTGTGTGAGTTTAGGACGAGGGGCGGCCCAATCTCGCATTCGAAACGTTGAGATGAAGCGGCCGGCGTGGGAGGTTGCTTCAACTCCGCCATTTTCCCGTAGACGTGCACAGTCAAGTTACCGTATGTATGCATCCAGGGGAACAAACGAGGAGAACGGCCAGACGACGTATTACATGTATACGACGACGACGACGACGACAACAACAACATCATCATCATCAAAATCATCAACATCATCAACAACATCAACAACATCAACAACATCAACAACAGCAACAAAAACAACAACATCAACATCAACAGCAAGAACAACATCAACAACATCAACATCAACAACATCAACAACATCAACAGCAAGAACAACAAAAACAACATCATCATCAACATCAACAACAACACTGGCAGGGAATTCCAAAAAAAAAAAAAAAAAGACGCCGCCAGCAAATCACTCGTCTGCCACATACTGTCGTGCTGTCCAAGAAAGAAACAGTGTATCCATCACGGAAACTAACGAGCCACGCCCGCGCAATCAACCTCATGAACCTCCCCCCCCCTGGTATCGCCGTCTTCCGGCTTCCGGCTTCCGCATCGGTCGTAAGCCCCGAGCACGTGCTGTCTTCTTCAGCATCGCCAGGCCCACTGCAGCGGCCTCCACACAGCGTCCGTCCCATGTCGAAAAACTTGGGTATCGCACGCCTCCCATACCCCAATAAAACAAACGAGCCCCTGCGAGAATAGACTTAGTCGACGGGGGGCTGGCCAGGCGTGCGTAGCAAGTGAATGGAGTGTAGTGTATGGGGTGTAGTGTAGTCTGTGGTGTTGCCTTGCCGTCTCTTGTACGGGTAGCTCCGTTATGTGTGTGTGTGTGTGTGTGTACATACCATATGTATGAAAATAACAATAATAATCATAATAGTAATAAAGCCTCCGCGCATATCCTGTATTTGGTGCAGAATGTACGCAGGGTCAAACGCTCAAGTCGTGCCGCTAGGCTGCGCTTCGATCAATTTCCGCCCGACCAAGATTGTCTCCTGCATGCCTCGCTGGCGCTGCCAGAACCTAGGTATGGATTGCCGTGTCAGTCAGCCGCAACTGAGCCTGCTCCGCTTGGCACCGCGCAAAAGTTCTCCCGGGGGCACAAGCAGCGAGCTGATAATTAAAAAGAAAAACCAAAAGGTTCGTCTTACCGTTCTTCTGGTGACCCATGCCCGTGGATCGAGGTCAGCCTGGCCTCCTCCTCCAGCGTTTGCCTGGTGATTTGCTCCGTCGTTTCGACCCCCGGGGCGGGGACCGCAGCCTTCTCGCTAGCCACGTGGCCGACGGTCTCCTCCAAGAGCTTCTTCCTCATCTGGAAGCGCTCCCTGCGCTCCCTCTGCAGGCCAGGGCTTTCCACCTTGCCCATGACAAATCTGACGGCGAGCTGAGCCGCGAAGTAGACATGTTCGGCTAGGAGGATGCTGAGGAGGGCGCCGCCCGCAGTGATGTAGGAGCCGGAGCCGTCTTGCCCGCCGCCGCTGCAGAGATAGACAATGGCCGCGCTGGTGACGCTGCCGAGCCACGACAGGAATCCGAGGGCCGTCAGCCACGGTCCGATGGAATCGGCTCTCCACGGAATGGGTCTGCGGCAGCCAATGACAATCTTCAGGGCGTCTGATCGCAGTTCGACCCAGTTGTTGAGGAGGAAAAAGCAGGCCGCAAGAGGCCACGAGACGGAAAAGAGAGAGAGGTACCCTTGAGCGAGAGGCGTTATTCGTTATTAGCGGCTCTGGTCCCGCGAAATCTAAGACACCGCCTGAGGCCTGGTAGCTTGGGCTCACCGTATTGCATCACCATCTCACGGTAATCCGCGGTGACGTCGTAGACTTCTAGCCCCGTCTGCTTTCGAACACGTTTGAGGAATTGAGCCTCCTCGGGCTGGTCATTGGTCTTTGCCGTGTGGTTGGACGAGAGCTCCTTTGCCTTGGCAGAAGCCTTTTGCTTGACGTAGGGCACGACGACTTCGGTAAGGGTATTGATGATTTGCGCCGTGACTGTGGTGTAGTACATTTGGTTGGCAATGCGCTGCGGATCAGCCTCGAACTCGCGGGTTGCCAAGGGAACCTCGCTCATCGCGATGGCCTGCGCCGCTTGGCCCCAGAAGCTCAGGAACGGATGCAAGATGTTGCCAAAGGGGATGTAAACAAAAGCAGTAAAAGTCAATGCCATGTATGAAGTCATGAAGTTGAGGACAAACTGCTTCTGGACCAGAGCGGCATGGTGTGCTTGAGAAGAAGAAGGAGGAGGAGGAGAGAAAGAAGAAGCTCTCGTTAGCTTTTGGGCTCGCGAGGGTCTAGGGTCGGATTTCCCGAAAGAGCGTCTCGAGTGAAATACGTACCGTCCATGGTGTCGTAGTTTTCCCTGTCTGTCAATGCTTTGGCAGCAGCCATGAGGATGGTGGAAAAGGTCGGCGTCAGGACAGAGAGCAAGACGCTGGGAAGGAAGCCCTGCAAAAGCCAGACAAGAAACAAACCATTAGCCGCCGGCAAGATGGGAACGACGCATAGGGGATGTTGTAGAATATCGAAAGAAAACAAACAAACAAACAAACAAACAACCAAAAAAGAAACCAAAAAAAAAAAAAAATAGAAAAAAAAAGAAAAAAGAAAAGAAAAGAAAAAAGAAAAAAGAAAAAAAACCTCCCCCCCCAAAAAAAAAAATCCAAAGCCTACTCACAAGATACTGCTTTCCCGGACCGCCATACACCTCGTTGATGAAAACCTCCAGAGAGTTGACCGTCACGACGAGCCCCCCGAGCACGACGACGCAAGCCAGGGCAAAGGGGATCTGAAGGAGCTGAGTCTGCAGCCGCTTGGTGGCGGGATAGACCTTGACCGGCTCTCCCGTGACCAAATCTTGCGTCTCGAAATCCCACCGAAACTCCGGCCGCTGGTGCTGTATCCTCGAGACGCCGCGGACCCCCCAGGTAATGGCCAGGTCGGCCTCCTTCCGCTTCCAGTACTCGAAAAAGACAACAGACCAGAGGCAGCTGCAGACGGCATAAAAGCTCGAGAACTGGCCCAGGAGCATCCAAGCGGAGAAGCCCACCACGGCGGGGAATATTTGGAAGCGGAAGTAGTCCCTGAGAAAGGCAAAGTAAAAGGCCACGTCCTCGCCGAACCTGTCTCGGATGTCGTCTAGATCGGACTGGTCCAGAATGTACTTGTTGCTCCACTTGTGCAGCCACTCCTTGTTGAAGGCATTGTCATGGAGCGGGAAGATGGCCTCGACATACCTCCACTGCCCCTGCCCCTGGGTGACTCCCGCGCCCCCGTCGTTTCTAGACTTTGTGATGAGGAGGTACACCAACCGCAGCCTCTCGGCCTCGGTGACGGGCTCATCGCGGATTGCCTGCGAGGCATCGCTCCCCGGGCCGGAGATGCGCACGCCCTGCAGCCAGTCCTGGAGGCGAGAGCTGTGGACTTGCCGAGCCAAGAGGTCGTCCGAGGCGAGCCTGGTGAAGACGAGGAGAGAGTCCTCATAACCGCGGCGGACGGCAGTGGCGAGGCCGATGTTGGTGAGAGCTTCGATGAGTTGAACAAAGGCAGCCTCCGCCTTGGCTCTCTCTGCAAGTCGTATGTAAGCCAACGGGCTTTGGCGTCAAGGATACTATCCAAAAAAAAAAAAAAAAAAAAAAAAAGACTTACCCTTGGGCGGTGTTCGATAGTGAATCACGTAGTCGACTCTTTTAATTTCCAACACGCAATAGTTGTCAGCTAGAAAACACAAGACGAGCGGCGAAAAAAAAAAGGAAAAAAAAAAAAGAGAGCACTGCTCACCCAAAATTGCCGTCCACGGCCTGATCCTCCCCCTTACCGACTAAGCCCCGCAGGCTCGACATGGCGATGACGTTGGACACGGAGTGGGAGCGTCTCAAAGAGGAAACTAAAGAAGAAGAAAAAGGAGAAGAAGGGGGTAAAAAAAAAAAGGGAATCGAAGCTGTTGGATGGATGTATCACTGGGTAATTGAGCTATGAAGAGGGAGAAGAGCACAGATTATGATTACGTTGGCTGCAGGGCAATGGTTTCAATCGATTTGCCATGGGAGCTGTTGTGGGGATGGCGGGCAACGACGTCACTGGCCGGTTTATGGATGAGCTGCTTTGTCCCCCCTATGAGGATTAGCTCTTCACAAGAAGCCGGGAGGGGGGGGGGGAAAGAGAGTTTTGAGACGGATAACAATAAATAAATAAATAAATAAACTGTCAGGTATGGAATTGAACAAGGCTAAAAAAAAAAAAAAAAAAAAAAAAAGAAGAGAGAGAGATGCAAGACTATCATGGAGCGGAGAAAGGGGGAGGGAGAAGGAAGGGGAAAAAAAATACCGGGACATCGTCTCAGCTGAAAAACCTCCCCTTCCCTGGTCAAGTGAAGCCATTTTCAAGCCATTGACGATCGCTGTCCCCCACCCCTCCCCCCTCTCTTCTTCTACTGCCCAAACAATTAGATCTAGATTAAGCTTCTCCAGAACCAAGGGCACAAAACAAGTTTGAAAAAAAAAAAAAAGAAAAGAAAAGAAAAGAAAAGAAAAAAGTTGGCCAAGTTTCTTTACCGGGAGGGGCAAGTTGTCCAGCCAGCCAATCATCGAGCAGCACCAACACACATGAGCTCATCAACCTCTCAAAGGCCCGTTCAAACGTGGGCAGTTCTAGCCTTGTGATGCTTCTACGCCAGCGTTTTGAAAAAAAAAAAATTTCAAGAAAGAAAAAGAAAGAAAAAGAAAGAAAAAAAAAGAAAAAGAAAGAAAGAAAATAAAAGAAAATAAAAGAAAATAAAAGAAAATAAAATAAAATAAAACACCACAGATACCGACCGGTTCCCAAAAAAAACACCATTCTGGGTTTCGCTTTCTTGTTCCGTAGCGGCCGCTCCAGCGCCTCGCCATGGGCCTGCTCACGCTCCTCGGCCTTCGCCGGGAGAACCAGTGGGAGCGCCTCACCCTCGTCGACCGGCTCCTCCTCTCGCCACTGACCCTTCTCACCGTCAAGCTCTACCACGTCTTCCTCTTCCTCCGGGGCCGTCCGGTGGCTGTGCCGCGCGGAAAGCCCGCCGTCCGGGTCGTCTGCATATCCGACACCCACGACCGGCTCGTCCATGTCCCGGCCGGCGACATCCTCATCCACGCCGGCGACTTGACCGATTCCGGGACCGCGGCGGACATCCAGCGGCAGCTCGACTGGCTGAAGAGCCAACCTCACCCGGTCAAGATCGTCGTCGCCGGTAACCACGACAGCTGGTTCGACTCGCGGAGCCGCCTCGATGCGGACGTCAAGTCCGGCGCCGCCGTCGACCTGGACGGGCTCATCTACCTCGAGAGGGGCCTGACCGTGCAAGAGGTCAAAGGGAGGAAATTGACCATTTTTGGCGCCCCCGACATTCCGGAGTGTGGCCCGGAGAGCTTCGCGTGAGTTGGCGGCGACCGGAAGAGAGGAATAGATTGAGCTGGGACGCCCGGAATGCTGACTTGGAATGGCTTTGTCCTTCCTGCCGCCTAGGTTTCAATACCCGCCTAACAGATCTCCTTGGTTTAGCATGATTCCGCCGCAGACTGACATTCTCGTAACTCACTGTCCTCCGGTATAATCCTCTGCCCCCCCCTCTCCCTTTTTTGTATACATACCCACCTAATTCCCAAGGTGTGTGACATGCCTGCTAAGCGTGCCTCATCTCAGAAACACCACCTCGACCTCGGCCTCGGCGACGCTCATCTGCTCAAAGAGATTTGGCGCGTCAAACCCCGCCTCCACGTGTTTGGTCACGTCCACTGGGGCCACGGCAAGGAATCCATGTTCTTTGATGAGCTGCAGCTCGCCTACGAGCGGCTGCTCTCCCGGCCCCCCCGGGGTCCCTTCTGGGACTTTATCCCAAACGCTGCATGGTGGGACCATTTCTACGTGGTGTGGCATGGGATTCACGCCGTCCTGTGGAAATGGATCATGGGTGGCCCGGGCAGCAATCAGGGCAGTCTAGTGGTGAATGCGGCGCAGATGTATGGAAGCACCGGCAAGGTAAAGAATAGGGCTGTCGTCGTGGATATTTAGACTTTTCTTTTCTTTTCCCTCTCCTTTTTCTTTTCTTTTCTTTTAATGTTCTTTTTTTTTTTTTTGTCAAGTAGGTACATAATAGATAGATAGACCCGCCGAAAGTAACACATGTATTTCAACTTTCAATTATAGCCCAAGCACACCCAGAAGCGGTAGCATGGGTTAAATATTATTCAGAATCTAGCAACTAACTGTGTCCTAAACGATACATGGTGATGAGGGAGAGAAAGGGGGGGGGGGACAAGGAATTAATGCTGATACAAGGCGCATTTGATGCCCGGGGGGTATTCTGTATATAAAGAAGATGTTAGTTTGATCTGTGTCTCCGTACTTGCTTCTCTTTCCCTGTCTGCTTCTCTTCTCTTCTCTTCTCTTCTCTTCTCTTCTCTTCTCTTCTCTTCTCTTCTCTTCTCTTCTCTTCTCTTCTCTTCTACCTTCTTGTCTTCTTTTAGTATCACACTTGCATCTTACAGCATCCCCACAATAGCAACAAGTATACTCAGCCCCATCACCGCCAGATGCTTCTCTATTCCCTCACAACTTCTTGGCGCCGCCGAAACAACTACCGGACCAGTGGTTGGTGCACCTGTAGAAGCTGGAGGTGGCGGCGGTGGTGGATCAGGAGGATGACCGCTCTCATCTTGATGAGGAGGCAGAGGATGAGGATCACCGTCAACGTGAGGTGGAGGAGGTGGTGATGGTGGCGGTGGCGGTGGCGGCGGAGGAGGAAAAGAATCGCTCTTATCATGGGGAGGCGGAGGATGAGGATCGCTCTCATCATGAGATGGTGGAGGATGAGAATCACTCTCATCAAGGGGCGGCGGAGGATGAGAATCACTCTCATCAAGGGGCGGCGGAGGATGAGGGCCGCTCTCATCATGAGATGGTGGAGGATGAGAATCACTCTCATCAAGGGGCGGCGGAGGATGAGGGCCGCTCTCATCATGAGATGGTGGAGGATGAGAATCACTCTCACCAAGGGGCGGCGGAGGATGAGGGCCGCTCTCATCATGAGATGGTGGAGGATGAGAATCACCATCAACATGAGGTGGTGGCGGAAAATCAAAAGGAGCCCAAGGCTTTGCCTCAACAGGTGGCAGCCATGTCGGCATCACTACAGCTTCATCTGTCGTGATTTCCTCGGTGCAATCAACATCCGTATCCTCCTCCTCCGTATCCGCCTCCGGAACCACAGGTCGGGCTCGCCCCCCCTGGTCCTCCTCATCGCAATCTTCCAAATCGTCCTCCTCCCCGTGGATCGCAAAGGCTGAGTCTTTCCAGTTGCCTTCGTGCTCATCGCCTTCACGCTCATCGCCTTCACGCTCGTCGCCTTTCTGCCCGCCATCTTCACGCCAGTCACCCTTGCCCCCGTCACCCTCATGCCCAAAGTGCCAATCATGCTCAGATACGGGAAAGACAGTCACCTCAGCCACCGCAGTGACCGTCCCGGAATACCCCTCCTGCGGCCGATACGGCTTCGGGGCCGCCTCGTTCGAGCCCGGCGCCATGGCCGGCGGAGCCTCGGGCCTCTCCTCGGCAACGCGGCCGTAGACGGTGAGGGCGAAGCGCGAGGAGGCTGCTTCGTGCTCCTCGCGGGGGCCGTCGTCTTCCCGAGGCCCGACGATGCCGCCGCAAAACTCACGGCCGTCTCCTGGGCAGACGCGGTTGCAGAGGCCTTCCTTGCTCGTGGCTCTGGTGCGGGCGTCGATGCGTTGTGCGCAGAAACAGTGCGTGCCGAAGACGCCTGCGTACGCCTCGTCGTCGCAGAGCTCGACGCACCGCTCGAGATTCATGTCCTCGCCATCAGCGACCTCGTGGAACGACCTGAAGCCGCTGCTCGAGTGGAAGCATCCCAGGTAGGAATACTCGTTGACGCTGGTGGGATGGACGGGTGCTGTGGTAGCCACAGGCTCAATGGGTGCGGCCGCCGTGAGGGGAGCATCATCTCCGTGAGGGCCGAAAGGGCCATGAGGATGATGATACCCGGTAGCCAACACCGTCACGGTCTCCGTAGACTGAGTCCTCATCGTCGTCGTCGTCGTGGGCTCGTCCTCGGCATCTGGTCGATCCGGGCGGCCTGGCCGGCTAGGGCGTGGTTTGCGGCTGCGAGGGCGGAACTCGTAGGCATCGATATATCGCACGTCCCAGTATGCGTTGGCAAAGGCCTCTGGGTTGTCCGCCACGTATTCGGCGCATGTTGGTGCGTAGTCGTTGCAGGTGTCTGACTTGCCCCAGACGGCATTGCCATAATCTCCGCAAAAGTTCTAATGAATCACCACGACTCTCGTCAGCATCTTTCTTCTTTCCCTCCTTCTTCCTCGTCTTCTTTCTCTCCTTTTATTTTCCCTCTTCTTTTCCCTCTTCTTGTTCCTCTTCTTTTCCCTCTTCTTTTCCCTCTTCTTTCCCCTCTTCTTTTCCCTCTTCTTTTACCTCTTCTTGTTCCTCTTCTTATTCATCTTATACCTCTTCCTCTTCCTTTTCTTCTTCTTTCTCTTCCTCTTCTTCCTCTTCTTCTTCTTCTTCTTTTACCTCTTCCTCTTCCTCTTCCTCTCCTTCTTCCCCTCCTTCTTCTTCTCATTCTTCTTCTCCTCCTTCTCCTTCTTCTTCTTCTTCACCTTCTCCTTCTCCCAGGGACCTTGACTACTCACAATGTTGAGGACGAGCCTCATGTTCTTAAAGTATCTATTCACGTCACAGCTGGGGCCTCCAAAAATGGCCACTGGCTGTCCCCATTCGTCGGGGCTGGGCTCCTTATTCTCAATGTCTTCGGGAATCGCCCCGCGGGGAAAGTTCCAGATGCGAATGTGCGCGGGATCCCACTCCATAGCGTAAACGCCTCCGTAGGCAGCATTGAACCCATCGCCATAGGACGACGTGTCCTCCGGCGAAGGGTTGAAGCCGCAGCCAATGTTGTCCGTGCCCACGGCGCATTCCGTGTTTAGCTGCACGCCCCTGTAGAGGGTGTCTATGGAAGTGCTCTGCGAGCATCCGTCCGCGGTGTGGGCGGAGATGATGTTGGTATAGGCCGTGTTGACTCCCTCTATGATGTCAATCTCGCCATCATAAGGCCAATTGTCGCCGTAGGTCCAGACTATCGACTTGTTAGAAGAGCGAAACAGCGCTGCCACCGTGTTGAAGAAGAAGAAGAAGTTGAAAGAAAGAAGAAAGAAGAAGAAGAAAGAGGAAAAAGAAGAAGAAAGAAAGAAAGAAAGAAAGAAAGAAGAAAAGGAAAGAGTAAAAAGAAGAAGGAAAAAGACGGAAAAGAAGAAGGAAAAAGAAGAAAAAGAAAGAAGAAATAAAAAAAAGGTGAAGAAGGAAAAGGAGAAGAAAAAAAAAGAGAAGAAAAAAAGAAAAAAAGAAAGAAGAAATAAAAGAAAGGAGAAAGAGAAAAAGAAGAAGGAAAAAAAGGGAAAAGAAGAAGGAAAAAGAAGAAAAAGAAAGAAGAAATAAAAAAAAGGAGAAGAAAGAAAAGGAGAAGAAAAAAAAAAAGAGAAGAAAAAAGAAAAAAAAGGAAGAAGAAAAAGAAAGGGTAAAAAGAAGAAGGAAAAAGAGGGAAAAGAAGAAGGAAAAAGAAGACAAAGAAAGAAGAAATGAAAAAAAGGAGAAGAAAAAGAAAGAGGAAAAAGAAAGAAATAAGAACCAATGACACTTACATGCTGGCCAAAGACCACACTGCGAAGGGGGCATGTGCAGAAAATCGGCAATGAAAAGGCCATGGTCGTACGTTTCCTTGCTCTCAATCCGGATGCTCGGTCGACCCTCATCCAGGGGAGAGTACCTGAGAGTGCTATCGACCCCAAGCCTGACGACCCCAGATCCCTCGTCGACATCGTACAAGCCCATATCGAGGGCATCTTGTCTGCTCTGATACCTACGTGTGGTGAGCACATATGATGTTAGTGCCGGTCCGTAAAAAGCTCAAAGCTCGTCCATCCGTCAGACATTAAAAAAAAAAAAAAACCAAAGCCCAAGAACAGTCTCCCTAAATAAATCACTTACGAAACAAATCCGTGAGAAGGATCAACCCCTTCGAACCAGTTGAAGCTGGAGAGGAGCGACTCTCCAGCATACGATGCGGTTAAAAAATACGCCATTCCTTTGACCTCAACTGCAGCTCGTTGAATGATGGAAAGGGATGGCCTCGTCAGAAGAAAAAAAAAAAAAGGGGGGGGGGGGGGGGGGGGGGGGAAAAAACAAGAAAAGAAAAGAATTTTGAGCCCTCGAGGTAGCAGAGTATTGGACAGAGTATATAAAGCAACGCGACAGCTCACAAAGGAACTGAAATTTTCGCGTTGGAATGAATGCCCTTTCAGTCTGAAAAAAAAAAAAAAAAAGCAAGCATTGTTTCCCCGGGGAGCCATTTTGACCATCCCATTGTCTAGAAGCGCAATAGGACGAGTGCCGAATTCCTGGGCGCCTCGTTGCCGTGCCGTCCAAGACATGGGAAGAATGATGCTTGCGCCGTCGGCCTCAAGACGCATTCCAAAGGGCGAGACTTTTTTTTTTTTGTTAAAAAAAATTGTGATTCATATGTGCATAACCAAAAGAAAGTTATTTTTCTTCTTCTTCTAAGACTGTTGGTCATCCGTTAGGTTAGGTTTCAAAGATGGAGAATGAAAAAGAAAAAAAAAAGAAAAGAAAAGAAAAATTCTATACATGCCTTTGCAAAAACGGCTTGACTGAAACACCGGTTGCGTGCAGTTACGTACATTTGCATCTTTAATATTGATTCCTGTTGGAGTATTTCGCCCAAGTCTCCGCCCCCCCCCCCCCCCCCTTTTCCCATGATAAGATGTTTGTTTCCCGCTTGCTTTAGATCTCCGTGTACATCTTGATAATCTCACATGCCGAATTATTATTATTACTTGGCTGAAATTTTGTAAAATCCACCTCTTTTGCGTCACCTTGTATATATATATATATAGTATATATATATATAGTCAATGTCTCCCCCCCCGACCACCGCCTCGAACCTCAGCTCACGCAGACGAGCTTCTACACCATTATCCTTCTTAGGCCTTCTGTGCCGCCGAGCACGCGTTTCCCGGTAACGGCGCATCGGCCTTGGCCGCTCTCCCACTTACCTTGGCGGTCTTCCATGAATTCCTCTTGCTTGGGGTGCATTCCCTCGATCCAGCGGTGTATGCACGTGTAGCAGTAGACGACGCCGGTCTGGCAAGCCGTCGGGGTGACAATCTCGCCGACGCAAATGGGGCACAGGGACGAGTCCTCTGGGGATCGAACGACGAAGACGGGAAGCATGGACGGTGTCGCAATGGGCGCCTCTTTCTCGGTGATGGCAACGTCTCTTGACTTCTCCCCCCCCTCCTTCTCCTCCTCCCCCCCCTCCTCGGCGGCCTTAGCCGAGTCCGCGCTCTTCGTCTTCTTGCCAAAGGATGCCTTTCCGGATACGACTGGAGGGGGCAGCTGAATGCTCTCGGCGGCCTTTCGCGACAGCTGCTTCGCGAAGTCGGACTGGTACCACCACTCCAGGAACTTGAGCGCGAAGATGCTCAGGGGCAGCAGCAGGGACAGGCTCGACATGGCCCTGGACGCCAGCTCCTTGGGCGTCGACAGCAGAGACCGAGGCCCGGGCTTGGCGCCGTTGGCCGCCGGCTCGGACAGCCTTTCGATGGCCTGGTGGTCCGCCACGGTCATCCTCCGTATTCTCGTCCCGATGAGCCACATCAGCGGGTTGTGATACTTGGAGCGGTCGAACAGGTAGGCCAGGTTGAAGGCCAGGACGGCAAAGCAGTACGCCGCGTTCACGTGCGGGTAAACGTTGCTCAGAAACCACCGGTAGTAGTGCGTGAATCGATCGCGCAGCGTCGGGTTGTCCGGCATGCGCGTGTACGCGGCGCCCAGCAGCGCCCTGGGCGCGTTGACGTCGTAGTCCTCGTCCAGCTTCCTCTTGAGATACGGCACGCCGACCAGGACCGCCAGGTTCTTCCACACATCCCTGGCCGTGAGCCCGAGCGTCTCGCGGACCAGATGCGGCGCGGCGAGGCTCGCTCTCGGGATCTCGCCGTGCAGCGCCTTTTCGCGCTTCAGGCCGTAAAAGTTCTCTGTAAAGGAGCCCCCGCGGGTGCGCAGATAGTGGCGCTCGACGGCGAGCATCAGCAGCGCGTACAGCTCGTCGAAGGAGTTGAGGATGCGCAGCAGGTATCGCGGATGGCGGTGCGTGGCCACGGTGAGGAGGTATCGCAGCGTCGGGGGCAGAAGGGTGTTGAGCTGCTGCTCGGAGAGCACCTCGAAGAGCGACGGCTTTTGGCCGTCAAAGGTACCCCTGAGGGCCGCGACGAACTCCATGGCGGCGGCCTTCGAAGCTGCTCGGGGCTGATGATCCGCTCCTCCTGGGCGCTTGCTTATTTATTTATTTTTCTAATTTTTAATTTGGAGCGGTTTTTTTTCTTTTTCTTTTTCTTTTTTTTTTTTGCGGCTCTGCCTGCGGTAGGTTTGCTGACCGGATGCCGCCGCCGCTGCCGTCGATGATGCCTCTCGTGTATGCGTCTGTTGTGTCTATCGTAGGGGACAATATCGGGAGGGGCGGGTGCCGCCAAAACGGTGGTGTTGATGATTGATGATGTTGGTGTTGGTGTTGGTGTTGATGGTTGATGATTGATGGTTGATGATAGATGATTGATGATAGATGATTGATGGTGATGTTGTTGTTTCTGCTGTTAAAAAGGAATAGACAAAAGATTTGAAAAGTTCCCTCCTCGACACGGGGGGCGGAGCCAATGGCGCTGGAGAAGCCGCCCATGTCAGGGAAGAGCCTCGGGTAATAAAAAGCTGCCGCGACCTGCGTACCGGCTTTTACTTCATTGTTTTTTTGCATGATAATAATATGGCGTGCATATCAGATGGGAAACCCCGATAATTATTCAGAGGAGTACGGAGTTGGCAATTGAGTCTCCTACGAATTGGGACTGCAGCAACGACACTTGGGCACACAACACAACTTGCATCAAGGGTCAAATATACATGGTAGATTCCAGCGTTCGCTGTCGGGCGTCGCGTTACTGTAGTGCTGAACAGCTTGCCAACGACTCACGAATGAATATGTAATTGCTGAGCTCCAAAATAGGGCGCTCAAATATGAATTAAATTCAATCAATTATGTAGTCTCAATCGATCAATCAATCAATCAATCAATCAATCAATCAATCAATCAATCAATCAATCAACCGGCACCAAACAGCCGGTTGGCACGGCAAACACCCCCCCCCAAAAGCATCGTCGCTTTATGCAAGGGAGATTCTAGGATATCTCTCCCGCAATTTACCCAGGCAACAAAACGGAGAGAGGGAGGGGGATCCAGACCGAGGTTCATTTTGCATCCGTTCGCATTCGCCTCCTCACGCATGTCCTCCGCATCCGCCTTGCGCGTATCTCGCCAACGTATCGCCGTTTTGCTTGTGCATGTTGCACATGTTGCACAATTACAATTGCACTCGCTCGCGCGCACTCGTGCCAAAGTCTCCACGCATCTGTCTGATCTGATTCGATCCGGTGTCACACATGTCAGCTTGAGAGCTACTTTTGCCGGACGCATTTACCTACAATAACATTCATTTACATTCATTATTATTATATCCTAATACTAGGTACCTACTAGGTGCTTCCCAGGCCCGAGTCTGCAACCAACCCATGTTCACATCTCAATCAAATTCACCACTTGCCTCCTTCAACGCTTGATCATTAAACCGCAAACTGTAAATTCGAGATGAGCAACGATAACGGCGTCCCCCACGAAGACACCGATGTGGCAAAGGTTGAAGCTTGGCTACACCACTTTGCAGCGCGAGACAGCAACGAAAAGGTACATAACCAACAACTCACCCTACCTCTCTCATCATCTCGACCCCCCCCGGTTTTCTTTTCTTTCCTCTTCTTTTCTCTCTCTCTCTCTCTCTCTCTCTATATATATATTTCTATTTTTTATTTTATTTCCATGGTTTTTCTTTGTAGCGTTTCAGTCGTAAATGTCAAGAAGAAAAAACCTCTTTGCCACAGCGTACAAGAGCTGACATATAGCATTGCCGCTCCAGAGATGGATGCACTCCCTTATCCCCTGCCTCGAGGTCGTCTCCGCATCCTCCTCCCTCCCCCATCCCTCCATAACCTTCTCCTTTGCCGTCAAGCAGGAACACACAAACGGCTTCGGCAGTCTCCACGGTGGCGCTGCCGCCTCCCTCCTCGACTTCTGCACCTCCATGGTTCTCGTGCTCATCAGCAAGCCCGGCTTCTGGCAGACAATGGGCGTCAGCCGCACCATGAACACCACGTACATGCGCCCCGTGCTCGCGGGCGTGGAGGTGTTCATGGAGTGCGAGATCTTGCAGGTGGGCAAGAGGCTGTGTGCTTTGCGAGGCACTATGAGGAGGAAGAGTAATGGGGAGCTGCTCTGCATTTGTGAGCACAACAAGGCGAATGTTGATCCCGATCCCAATCCCAAGCTTTAAAGAGAGGAGAGGAGAAGAGAGGATAATGTGTCATATGTGCGCAACTTGACCAAGAAGATTTTTTTTTATTTTGAAATAGCTAGCTAGTAGAAGTCAAACGGCTTCGCCATCGCCCATCGACACCATATGCGCACTAGAGACGCCCTTTAAACTCGCGATGGTGGCTCCTCCGTACAGTATGTAACCTCGATAATCTCCATTACCACATCCTCCAAAAGAAGCAAATGAGTTGGCCATTGTCCATCGATACCGTATGCGCACTAGGGCCGCCTTCCAAGCTTCCGATGACGGCTCCTCCTCCAGAAAATCGGCAACATCAATAGTCTCCACCGTATCCCCCAAAAGAAGCAACATGAGTTGGCCATTGTCCATCGGCTCCATGCGCGCTGGAGACGCCTTTCAAGCGTTCGATGACGGCTCCTCCTCCAGAAAATCGGTAACCTCAACAATCTCCATGACCGTGTCCACTAGAAGCGACGGCAGACCCGACTCGGAATCATCTTCATCGTCTGTAGGACCATCCACGTCGTATTCCGAATCTTCAGAGTCATTTGTATGGATCAGCATGTTCCACAGGAAAAAGCTCCTGGGAAGATCAGTGTGCACTTGAAGCTCCGATTCCGAGTCGCTGACTTTCCAATAGGCCAACGGCCCACAGGGGCCGTGAGGGTGATGGTCACTAGACAAAGAGAAGACGGGATATGTGAGCGAAGTCGAGTTTTAAAGAAAAAAAAAAAAAGGGGGAACGAATGAAAAGAAAAGAAAGAAGTAGCGTGCGTAGGTCTTACACATCAAACCAATTCCCCAAGACTCCGCGGGCAGATCGCAGCCCGCCGATCTGGATACCCTCATTCTTCCAACGCTCTTGTCCCTGGATAAGGGATACCGACGTCCAGTGCACGTCGCCATACCTGGTCATGCCGACAAATCCTTTCAAAGCAAATTCTTTAGTTCCGGCATCGTTTTATCAAAGAAAAAAAAGGCGGGGGGAGGGAAGCGAATGAGGATACATACCTTGGATCTCATAGGGTAGTCCGATATCGAACGAGCGATCCAGCGGGGAACAGGTACCCTCATAATGCACAACCGGATAGTTCATCGAGTATCCCGAACCAGTCTTGGCCTCCTCAACTTTGGTGACATGGATTCTCATGATGCCAAACCGGGTCATCTCCCCGATATGGAGAGGGGGGCGAGGGGTCTGATGTCGGCCAGGATGGGTGAAGTTGTAGGAGAAGAAGTCGTCATAGTCCAGACTGCTTACCATCTGCGACGAGCAAAGGGTTAGCTGCAAGCGAGAGAAGATAAGGAGGGAGGAAAAAAGGATCAGAGTAATAAAGAGAGCAAAGCCACATACTCGGTACCAAGTGCCAGTCACGCCATATGGATCCTCAGCGTCAACTTCCTTGAAATCAGGATTGGGGCTAGGGGACGAGAAGCTTCCTTTCCACGATCCAGAGAAGGGGTTGTTCCAAATATCACCAAAAGTCCGCACAAGCTTCTTGGAGTAAATGTTATGCCCGAGCACGATGAAGATTGCCTCAACCTTCTCCCAGTCCACGCGGCCGCTTCCATCGTCACGGAAGGGGCCCCATTTGTTCTGAGGATTGTGGCGGCGGAGGTCGTAGACCATGGAGCAGGCGTACGGATATGTCTTGATTGAAACCGAATTCCCAACCTTTAAGATCGGCTTGCCAGAAAGGCAGTGCAGCTTAGCGCTCAGCTGCTTCTGCTTGTTGGTAAGAGGCACACACGAAAATTCCCAATCCAGGATGTTGTAGATTCTTTCAAAGAGAGATGACTTATGCATGAAGGCTATCTGGTTCATCTTTCCATCGAAGAGACCTTTGAGGAAAATCATGTTCTTCGACGCAAGCTGGTTGGAAGACTGATCGGAATAGCCGGCGGAACTGGCATGCTTGACCAGTCGATGGACCATCACGTAAACATAGTTCAGTTGGTGTTCCTACATGATTTTATGTGGATGGTTAGTAAGTGGACATTCATTTCGGGATGCTGCCGCTGATGAAATAAAATAAAACAAGTTGCCATGAAGAAGGGGGTTAAAGGGGGGGGGATGGGGGCGGGGGGGGAAGAAAAAAAAAAAAAGAGAAGAGAAGAAAATTGAAGAAAGGGACCCGCCTTGTAGTAGGAGTCCTCCGAGCGACAGATGGTCTGCAACTTGGCGATGGCTCTCACTTCGGTCGCCCAGTTGAGTTGTTTATCACCAGGAGGAGAATCCTAGCTCCCACCATCAGCTGAGGTCTCCTGAAATGTCAAGATGGTAAATCAAGAATGTGCTCACGAAATTGAATTGATAGACATCCTTGGGCAGAGTCTGGTTCTGATCCACGAGGTTGTGAAACAAGCGGGATACGTGGAGCAGCGATGCGAGGTCCTTCGGCGTCACTTTGGCAGCGATGTTGTGCAGGACCTCGCCCGGCATGTTGGTCAGACCAACACGATCCATGGTCTCCGCGGGTTGTTGTCAAAACAGTGGTGTTCTCTTCTTTGGTGCGCGTCTGTCTGTGTGTGTGTGTGTGTGGTGAAAGGGTTGAGAAATTCAAAGGTGGGAATGGGCGAAACGACAGTTTTTATAGTAGAAAACAAGAGGCAGGTGCGGTGCGGGTGATGATGCCATATCACCTTCTCCAGGTATGAATGCAATTGTTCTCTACTTCCTTCACTTCTGTTAATAGGGAAAGTGCTGTTCGTACTCGGAATTATGTGGGTCTTGCGCGTGGGTCATCGAACATGGCAAGTGCATCTTTCAAGAGAATAGAAAAGAAAATTCAAAACATACGTAACAAGGCACTGGTTCCTCGCCTTGGTGAACAAGAACTGATATTTCAGCAGCACGCCGTCACCCAATCTCTTGTTGATTCGTAGATATTGGCTCGACAGGCCGAATGATGCCAGTGAAGGCGCTCTTGATAATATCTGAGGGGGCTGTGGTGATGCTGGGTACGCTCCTTCCAAGTGAATATTGAGCTCTCACGTAGAGGTCGGCTGAAGCACGCAGGAGCGAGGCTGTCGCCAGAACAGCCCCACATGGCAACAACAGCATCGCCGGCAAAGTTCCGGAAGCAAGAACAGCCGGGTGTTCGTTCAGATTCGCTTGACCGGCTTGTCAGTCGGCTACAAAAAGCGGCAGTTGGCCCTTTGTGGTCAGGGGGAATGACTCCTCGCCAAGAGCCGCCTCAATAGGGAAGCAGCCCAGCTTGCGTGGCCAGGCATTCCCAGAGCCCCCTCCCCTTTCAGGATGCCGAAGCGAGCTAGAGTGCGTAGGAAGGGGCGTAGTTCTTGCAAGACGAATCTTGGGCGGTCTAACAGGATACGATATTGGCTCGATCTGCCGTGTTAGGGATCAAAACCGTGGTCACGGCTGCCGTGGCGTTTCCAAAGTTGTCAATGGCCATGTAGAGAACTTGATAGCTGCTCTACAGCTTCCACAGGAGCTACTCCGAAGGCTGCAATCTGTGCCGGTGGAGTCCGGTGTCTCAATATGGCATCCGGAGCCGAGCTTCCAGCATCTGTAGGCGCGGCATAGAAGGCATCACCGCCGGGAAGGACAGCAGCTCCCCTCCTGTGCAGGCTATACGGAGCCACATGGGATGTAGCTATCAAGGTTGGCTAGGTGCTAATACGGTGGCGAAACCGCAGCGGCAGCGGAGGTCAAGAGTCAAGACCAATACAGAAGAGCAACTTTTTCGCCGATGTGGGAAGAGGCCAGACCAGACACTCGTAGCATCCCTGGCACGGAACGTTGGCGATGATACCAACATGTATGTCTCGTCACCTGTATGTCTGGAGACGACGATGCATACGGCCCATCAAGAGACCATCCCTTAGTGAATGTCTAATTAGACCTGCAAGCCAAGTTTTTGACATGCGCAGCTTATCTTGGAATAGGCCCCACTACCACTCTTTCTCTCGCTTGGCAAAGGTGAATCAACCCACAGCGGGGGCCGAGGAGAGGGTGGCTGTGGGAGGGCAGATCATTCCCCTTTGAGGAGACATGAAAACCGGGTCCCTGTTATGCAGCCATTTATTTATCCAGCCCGGTGAGTGAGTTTATGATTTGAGGTTGTGCAGAAAATCCGAGTCGGCGCAGAACTGAATCAAACTTGAATGCTTCTTCTCGCAGTTTTTTTTTTTTTTTCTTTTTTCCTTTTTTTTTCTTTCAAAATAATAATAATCATAATAGTAAGGATAGTAAGAACAAAGAGTAGTTGCATTGATTCCAGAGCATTCATCATTGTCATATGCCGTGCCTCTTGGTGTTGGCCTCAGGCATGTGAAGCAGTTGGCGAATACGGAGTACCCAGCATAGCATGCTGCATAATAATGCGCCCCCGTGCTGCAGCAGCCGACATATTCCAGCGTATGCCAATAAATCGCGAGTTTGAACCCACAGGAAAATCCTTGTGGCTGAAATGGTCGATACCTTGGTACTTGTGCCTGGGTGCTGCGGTGTAGAAGCGTTGAACGTTCTTTCCCCTCTCCACCCGAAGGAAAAAAAAAAAGGGTCAACCGGTTGTTTTGAGTCACCTAGCAGTATCCTATACGGTGAACATATACTTGCAACCTCCTCCATTATTGGCGGTAGGGCCTGGTACCCTCGCGAAACCGAATGGATCGGGATCATCCGGTCCGACAAGGGCGAGATCCGATCTCTGCCCGTCGCTGCTGTCTTGCAGATGAATTTGGCAAGAGACATGTCATTGACGCTGAAACTTCTGGCTTCGTATTCGGAAGCGGTGCGTTTGCGAGTCTCTCTACACGCGTGGGCACTTGACTTGAATTTTCATCATCCCGCACGGCCGATTTAACCCCCCCCCCCCCCTTTCCCCCCCCCTCCCCCTTCCCGTGCGGCTGGCTAATATGCTGACCGAGCTTCCCGCCCTCATGCAGTCTGTCTCTCTAGAGGTCTTTTGTCATTCAGCTGGCCGCGGGCCCTAGCAAAGCAAAATCCCCGCCAGCCCTCCCTTCCCATGACAGCGGCACACGGGTCTTGCTTCAAGCGACTGGGCCAACCTGTGGCCACTTGGCGCGGGTTTCCGGCCTATCAACGACGGGCTTTTGCCCGTGGCTTTGAGCATTCTCGACCGCTAGCCCCCGCACTTGCAAAACGCCCACTACGCCCCCAACGTCCCTTGTCCACGCGGGCATCCATCCTTCGCCCTTCGCTGGACCTCCCCGATGCGTGGCGGCGAGGGCGGCGATCCGTGGTTTTGGCCTCGGAAAGTTGCTGATCGCGGGCGTCTTCCGCGCCTTTGCGCCGGCGCTGCCTAGATAGAACCTTGGGGGTGCACATGTCAGAACCGGCGATTCTTTGGTCCATGGGGATTCTTCTCCGCACGCTGGCTCTGGCCTTTTTTTTTTTCCCGGAGCATCTTGAGATCGATGATCAAGGCCCCCGGGCTGCCCCCATCCCATGGCTTTTTTAGCATTTTCGTCCTTGTTTCATTTGGACACTGTTCATTGCTTGTTGTCCGATAAACTTTGGGGCTGCCAGCGTCTCGGTCCCGCTACAACCATGCTTCGCCGGACTACAGCCACTCCAATTTTTTTCAAAAAGATTTTTTTCTTTGCTTTTTTTTTTTAAATTACCTATTCTCTCCCGGAAGTCTAAACCCCACCGCGGGCGGTCCAGGCCGCGCCAGCCGATGACATGGCGAGGCTGAGAATAACGTGCAGCCATGTGCCGAGTATGGCGTTGTCATGCCACAACGGCGTATTGGCAACAATGTGCTTGGCATAGAATCCAGCATCGGCTTCTTCTTCTTCTTCTTCTTCTTCTTCTTCTTCTTCTTCTTCTTCTTCTTCTTCTTCTTCTTCTTCTTCTTCGCCTTGACTTACTCGCATTGGATACCTCACCTGTCTTCAGCAGGCCCTACAACCCGACAGGACAGACCTATGGGGCAACAGCATGGCGTGAAGCGGGCGTCTCTGGGGCCGCCAAAACGGCTCGTACCTACGTGCCAGTATGCGTACATATGCTGTGCAACATTGTTGGGTGCAGCAAGGGTTATGAATGGTGCGTGCATGCTGGGGTATTGATTCCACCCCCCCCCCCCCTCTCCCCCCCGCCCCCCACCCTCCTTCTCTCCCCCTTCCCTCCCAAGGTAGATGGACATGGATGATGAATATGGGACTTGAACCAACTGTCCCGTGTATCCAAGTATGGCAGCCAAAACTCGTTGCTGTTTTTGACGAGAGCGGCAGCATACGGAGTACTTGTGCGTGCTTACATCGAATAGGTCATGCCAGAACTACTAATAGGTATTTAGTAGGGTAGTAGTACACCGAGGACAAGAATGGTTGTGAATTATTCATCATTCACAGCGATCCCTACCTACATGCCGTCCTCTGCGCTGAGAGGCTGGCCATGTTCCCTTGGCATCCATCCATCCACAAGGAGGTCATCGGCCGTTCGTTGCGCGCATCGGCTCCCTTGACCTGCCCCGTCACTAATACCTTTCTGGCACCCGCGTCTGGAGAACAGTGCATTCCGCCGAGTGCGACGAACTGGAGAGGCCTAGTAATATTTGCTGCTAGCGGTACGGAGTATTACGGGCTGCGACATCCAGCCGGCCTCCACAGGCGGTTGCGCGGTTTATAAAGCGAACAAGCATAAACTCCGTACGTGCCTGGGAGGGCATGTGTGTGTGTGTCGTACTACAGGTACATGTGCTGCTATTAGGTACCTAGCAGTATGTACGGAGTACTGTAGTACTGTATGTAGCATCTACTATCTATAAGGTACCTTACCTTGCCGGTTCGCATGTATGGGGCGCACTGCACGAATTATGGAGTACTGGCATGGGAGTTCTGAGCTGAGCGGCAGACGTGCGATTGAGATGCCCTCGAAAACGCAGCCCTTTGTTCTTTTTTTCCCCCCTTCTTTTTTCCTTCCTGCTTCTTCTTCTCCTTCCGCCTCTTCTTCCGCTTCCGCTTCCGCTTCGGCTTCGTCCTTGCCCGGCAACAAAGAAAAGAAAAGAAAAGAAAACAAGCCCAACCAGGGGGTCTCGCGGCGCATCGCTTGCAAGGCCCGCTCAGCCCGCGCTCACTGGCCAAGATGCTTCAAATAGCGCCTGGAGGTGCATTTAGCAATTACAAGAGTACATGTGCTAGTGATGGATGACCCCATGGTTCCATGCCATGGATTCAGTGTTCCATTGGGGCTCTCCTCTCTCCCCCCCCCCTCCTAGCCTTACTAGCCTTACTGGTAGGGCCCCCTCCACTCCATTTCTTTTTTACAACGCCCAAATCTCCATCTATGGTCCACTGTGTCCGCTCCATCCACCTGTCGTTCATCACCACCTGCGGAAGAAGATTGAGGAAAAAAAAATCAATTTTTTTTCTACAAGTAAAAGAGAAGAAAAGAAAAAGAAAAAGGGAAAAAAAAAGGGGGGAAAAGAGGAAAGCTGTTGCATCAGCAACAGCCACAGACAACGCGCCGCCTATCCCCGAGCCAAGCCGTTGCTGTGCCCTTCTGCTCGCGTCTCGGGCAGCTCCAGCTTTTCCGGCTTCGAGGGCATCGCCGACTGATCTCTTTCCCTGAGCTTCTTCCCCCCCCCCCCGTCCCGCAGCCGCGCCTCCTCCCCAGACTGCCCGTCTCCGTCTTGCGGGAGACCTTTTTTTGCCGCGCGCTGGTTAATTATCCTGTTCTGTTCTGCTCTATTCTGCTCTGCGCTGCTCTGCGCTGCTTTCTCGTCATCGCCGGCGTGTCGGTGCTGAGCTGTGCCCTAAAGCCGTCACACAACGGTGTGCTGTCGGCCCTTCGTCCATCGTCTCTGCTCAGTCCTCGCCGTTTCCCCTGCATGACGGGACCCGAATCTTATCCACTGGCCGGCTTGTTCCGTCGGGCTGATTCTGGCAGTCATGTTGCACTGAGCGCATCCTCACCATCGCTTTTTCCGACGGGTTGATGTGGAGGGATATCGTCTTGCCAAGTCCAGCGCCTGTCCTGTCCTTTGTGTCCTGCTCCCGCTGCCGGTCCCATAACGGAAAAGGCCCGCAAGACTAAAGGCAAAGAGTGAGAGTGAGAGTGAGAGAGAGAGAGAGAAAGAGAGAGAGAAAGAAAAGAAAGAAAGCAAGAAAGAAGAAGAAGAAGAAGAAAGGAAGAAGAAAGCAGCACACTCCGGCGTGGGAGCGTCTTTGAGCGGGCTGTTGGTCGGAGACAAGGCCATTGCGCATTCTTCCCTCTTCTTTCTTCCGGATTTCCATCTACAGACTCGGCGGCGATCCCTTGACGCCATCCAAGCCCGACCACCACCCTTCACATCCTTCCTGGTGGGCCCCTCGATTCCTGTCCTCTCTAATACTGCTCCTACGTACAAGAGAAGAACTGCTTCGCAATACGCTATGACTATTAGTGCAAGTCGGTCCCTCACGGCAAAGCCAACTTTACCCATCTCTCCAGCCAGCTCCACCGCCATGGGCTCCGCCCGCGATGGAGGCGGCGCGTCACCACAGGACGCTGGGCCGGCCGAGCTCCGTCGAGCCGTCAAGACGGGAAAAGGTACACGTCGTCGCGACGACGGCCACAAGAGGCCTGGAGATGACCCGAACGAAGGCTCATCGAATTCCGAGGGACCGACGCGGAAGCGGAGGCGGAGTCGGAAGGGTCTCGAGAAGAGGTTCGAATGCAATGCCGAGGGTTGTGGCAAGAGTTACTCAAGAGCAGAGCATTTGTGAGTTGGCCCTTTTCCATGTCAACAATGTATCTCCCCCAAACCCCCCCCCCCCCCCCCTTTTTTTTTTTTTTTCTTTTTTTTTCTGTCTCTTCCTCTTCTTCTTGTCTCCTTCTTTTCTTCTTCTTTTCTTCTTCTTCTATGGCAGCTAGGATACCATAGCCCAGCACCAGTGCCTGCGTCCTGTCTTTTCAGTGCGGGTTATTATTTATTAATTCATCCCACTCATTCCCCCAGCGTTGACAATATCCGAGGCTAACAGCAACCCAGATATCGGCATCAGCTTAATCACAATTCAAAGCAGATTTTCCGCTGCGAGTATCCAGACTGCCCCCGGACCTTTGTTCGAGGCGACTTGTTGAAGCGGCACATGGACCGGCACACGGCCAAAGGTTCACAGCTCAACAGGAGAGACTCCATGGCCAGCCATGCGGCATCCGTTTCTTCTCCCAAACTCGCGCCTGCTGAGTCCAGTCGCACAGGACTTGTGCCTGTACCTGTGCCCGCGCCTGTGCCTGTGCCCGCGCCTGTACCCGTGTCCGCGCCTGTGCCCGTGTCCGCGCCTGTGCCCGTGTCCGCGCCTGTGTCCGCATATCATGATCCCAGACCACCCCCGCCACTGCATCACCACCACCCCTC
Source organism: Trichoderma cornu-damae (assembly GCA_020631695.1). NCBI lineage: Eukaryota > Fungi > Ascomycota > Sordariomycetes > Hypocreales > Hypocreaceae > Trichoderma > Trichoderma cornu-damae. Next base: position 2,987,245 of record CM036089.1, read on the forward strand.
TCCTCAAGAGCCTCCGGGAGACCCCTACCCGCTGATGAATAGCGCCGGCCCTCCTCTCTTTCCCGGCAGTGCATCATCTGTTGGGCATGATGCGTTTGGGCGGGACCCCATCATACACGGCGCGGCTGTACTTCGCAGGCAGGCTCCCGGTCAGCCTTCTCATGGACCGGCTCGGCCGTCAATTCAAACAAACGTCGGTCCATACGGCGTAATATCACCAGCGTCCAGCCAACAAGGCTACCATAGCCAGGCCAGCAGTGCTCCGCAAACTGGCGGGTTTGTCCCTCAGCATAACGTTCTTCCATTCAGCTTGCCGCCAGCACAGTTTTCTCATCTGCAGACCGCTCCGACGCCGAGAGATGGAGCATTGCCTCATGCGACGGCGGCGGCGTCAACGACAACGACTGCACCGACGACATCGGCACAGTACCCCGACGCCCACCAGGCCCACCAGGCCCATCACACCCATCACGCCCACCCAAATGAAATGATGATGCTCGACCACATGGAAATGTCCAGCAGTGGACCGGTCTTTGCTGACGATGGGGTCAACAAGTCACCATATGTGGGCATGCCCGAGGATTTCATGGCGTACCTGTTCAACTCGCTACCGCCAAATGGTTCTCCCCATCCACAAGCGCTGCCTCCTCCTCTTCTAAAGTGAGTAGCATCAGAGGCGTTTGTGGCCGAGATGAATTTTTCAAAAGTTAAGCTAACGTTCGACTTCAGCTACGGCGATTCTCAAGGCGGCAATCACGGCGACCACTACTTGGGTGATCATTCAACTGTGGGATTCTTTCCCCCCGATCCGCAAGATGTCATGGCTGTTAACAACCTCTTGGAGCAGCACGCCCCAGAGGCCAGCATAACGGAGGAGCGTAGCCAGGAGATATTCGACCTGATCAGTGAGCGGTTCCAAGAGGACAGCGACGACATATCCGCGAGGCAACGACGCAACAGCATACTGGGCGGCGACCGCTCTTCCGGAGAGCACATGCTGAGCAGAAGGATGATGCAGGCTTACGTCGGCTCGTACTGGTACCACTTCAGCGACCAGATGCCGATCCTGCACAAGCCGACCTTTGCCACGGAGAAGACGCCCAACCTCTTGCTCATCGCCATCATGGCCATCGGCGCTGCGTGCCTGGACAGGACCCACGGCACCAAGGTGACAATGGCCGGCGCTGAAGTGTCCAATTTCCTCGCCGAGCATCTGCGGTGGGAAGTGTTCATGGATCGCAGTTTTCGGCCTCCTGCCAAGCTGTGGGTTTTCCAGACGCTGATCCTGCTCGAGCTCTACGAAAAGATGTACTCGACGAGGGAGCTCCACGAGCGGGCTCACATTCACCACGCCACCACGGTCACCTTGATGAGGAGGGGGCGATCGCTCATCGGCAAGTCGACAATGGATTCGCCGCCTCATCACGGCTCCGACGGATCGCGAAAATCCTCGGCCTCCGGCATAGCCCACACGGCGGACGAATGGTGGAACCATTGGATAACAAACGAGGCCACCCGGCGAGCCGCCTTTGCCGCCTTCATCATCGACTCCACGCACGCTACCATGTTCGGCCACTCGGCGGTCATGGTAGCCCACGAGATGAGACTGACGCTGCCCTGCGACGAGTCCCTGTGGCGGGCTGCGAGCAGCGCCGAGGTGGGCCGAGTCGAAGCCAACCTCATGTCCCGCGGCATCAAGCCCGTAACGTTCCTCGAGGGCTTGAAGCGCACGCTGAGCCACCAGGATGTACGGACGACGCCATTCGGCCGCTCGGTCCTCATGGCGGGACTGCTCAGCGTCACATACCACATGCACCAGCGCGATCTCCAGGTCAACGTGCTGGGAGGAGGCGTCATCCAGGCCCTCGGCGGACGAGACAAGTGGCGGGCCACCCTCACGCGGGCATACGATTCGTGGAAATCAGACTTTGACAAGGCGCTGGAGCTAAACGAATCCGACCCGTATAGGCTAGACCTGCAGCAGCACGACTTCAACGTCGTGTTCGAGAGCCGCACGGTGCTGCACCACCTGGCCCACATGGCCATGCACGCCGACATTGTGGACTGCCAGATGTTCGCCCGCGCCAAGCGGCTGCTTGGCCGCTCCATCGGGCATCAAGAATTCCTCAGCGCGCAGAGGAGAATCAAGGAATACTGGGCCCCATCCGCGAGGGCCCGCGACGCCACTTACTACGCCCTAAAGTTTCTCCTGTCGGTCCTCGTGCCCGACCAGGCAGGGCCTCCCTACTCCACGAGCCCTGACCACGACAAGCCGTACGAGACCCGCGACGACGTTTTGCTGAACCGACCCTGGGTCCTCTACTTCGCGGCCCTGGTCGTCTGGTGCTATGGGTTTGCCGTGGAGGGACCCTACCTGAACGGCTCGACACCGGTGGGACACCAAGAGCAGTGGCAGCAGATGAGAGCCTACCTCACCAAGTACGGCGGAGTCACAGACCCGAATGAGCTGAGAAACATGAGAGGCATAAACGGCAACACGGCGTTGCTCATGGTGCTGAAGGACACTTTTGACAACTCACGATGGGAGCTGCTGCATGAAGGGGCGAACCTCTTGCACAACTGCATTGTACTGAATTCGGGGGGCAATGTCTTGTAAGCTTCTAGCGGGCGACTTGAAAGCTCTTTTTTTTTTTTTTTTTTTTTTTTTTTTTTTTTCATTTATTTCTTTATTTATGACTTTTCGCTGGTATTCTGCCTTTTTGTCTTGTGTTTATGTTTATGTTTATGTTTATGTTTATTTTTATTTTTATTTTCATTTTCTATTTCCATGTCTGTTTCTCTCTCTGTCTCTCTCTCTCTCTCTCTCTTTCTCTTTTGTCCTTTCATTGTTGGATTATTTGCTATTTTTGTCTGTGCATCACGATGCGAAAGGAATATACACCAGCGGGGGGCCCGGGGGCAGCTGAGAGAGATTACGCGGATGGCTGGTGGATTTTGCCTCCAACATATGGGACGGCGCATACTTTGCTTGGTTTCAGAAGATACCCCTCCCCCCCCCTGATGGCCATGGAGGAAATGTGTATCGGCTTTTTTTTTTAAAGGAGGATGGTGGGTTTAAGGATATGAAAGCTCTGGTTGGTGGGAGGACACGAGATGGGCGAATAAAATAAAAGATGGTTTGATTTGTTGACATTTTGAAAACCCATATGGCTTTGTCTTTGATGCTCTCTTGTGTAACTTGCGTGAATGCACGTCTTTTCAGGACAAACACGCCCCCTCCCCGGCCAAGTGCCATCTTGCAATCGACATGCTAAATAGTAGTTGCTCTACAACGACCATTGGTGCTTCCCGACAGCCCCCCCTTTCACCGACAGGCCTTCTTCCGAGCTGGCGGCTTCTTCTTCGCCGCCGCTCTCTTCACGGGGGCCTTGTTTAGCTTAGCTTTGTTCTTCTTCTCGTCCGCCTCGGCCGGTCTTCCGCGCCGTCTTTTGGGGGGGTGGCTTTCTTCGTTTGCCTTCTTGACGAAGACAATCTTGCGCTTGACTGCTGGCCTGGCGACGGGCTCCTCGCGTGGTTGCTGGTGCTCTTCGCCCTCCTGCGGCGCGTCTTCTTGTCCGAGCGGCTTGTCTTGCGTCGAGGCCGGCTTTGCGCCGTCGGGCTGCGATTCTCCACCTTGCTGCCGCGCGCTGCGATTCTCCTCCTTGAGGTCCCAGTCGAATACGCCGTCGTACCGATGCCCCAGGCGCTTCATCAGGCGGCGGTACATGTTCCTCAGCTTCGCGTAGTTGGGCCGGTCGTTGTACTTGAGCGAGCGGACGTACTTGAGATGTCTGGCGAACTCGGAGGGCAAATCTTTGCATATGAGCTCAACCGGCAGGGTGAGCTTCAGCCGGGCGATGCGGTCTCTCATGACGTTTGTCGGCTCGTTTTCGTTGGCGCAGCCTTGCCAGGGGAGGGAGCCGCGTGCGAAGTAGATGAGCATATAGGCGAGAGACTCAAGGTCGTCTTTGGGCGATTGTGTCTTATTTTTTTATTTTGTTTTATAATATTCATTAAGTTTTCATGTCAGTGCTTGAAATCGAAAGAACATAAATTTTTTTTTTCAACAACCCCCCCCCCCCCAAAAAAAAAAAAACTGGTGGAATAAAAGAAGGGGAACTAGAAAAAAGAGAGGGATGAGAGGGATACTCACACGATCAAAGTGAGTTGCGATGCTCGCCCAGTAATAACTGCCGCAAAAGGCATAACTAGGCGCGAAAACACAATTCTCGTCGCGGACAAATTTGCCCACCAGCCCAAAGTCAAGAATGTATACAACCTTTCCGTTCTCCTTGCCAAAGCCCATGGCAAAGTTGTCCGGCTTCACATCGCGATGGATGAAATTCTTGGAGTGGAAGACCTCCAGCCGCTGGATCAGCTGGTCCGCCAGCATGAGCGTCGTCTTGAGCGAGAACCGTCTCCCGCAGTGGTAGAAGAGGCTCTGGAGAGAAGCGCCGAGCAGCTCGCAGACCATGAACTCCAACTGCTCCTGTCGGCCGTTTTCGTGGAGGGTCGCGATGCCGGGATGGTGTCTGAGGAGCCTGTAAAAGTACGATTCGTGCTCGAGGTCGTCGATTTGGGAGGGGGAGGAGTTTGCAGGCAGTTGCTGGAGCTTGACGGCGACGATTTTGTCGGTCTTGAGATCGGTGGCTGAGGAGATTTGTCAGTAGTGAAAGGGGGGTTGAGACGTGAGACGCAGAGGGGAGGGGGAAAGAGGAGATACCTATGTAGACGCTCCCGAAGCCGCCCTGGCCGATGATGCCGTCAAGGCGCCATCGCTCTTGGATGATGGTTTTCTGGAGGGACGGAAACTGTTAGCTTATTGGTTTTTGATCTGGCCGGAGGAGCCCATGAGCAGTTGGGGAGGGAGTATACTGGTGGAAGCTGCGACATGGTGACTGTTGTGAAAATAAATAAATAAATAAAAAAACCACCAAGTCAAGCCGCAGATGAGGATGTTTACGAGGGAAATGGAAGTTGGACAAATACAACTTGAAGAGGATTTTTTTTTTTAGAAAAAAATAATTCTATGTAACACATATATACTGTATTAAATTTTTTTTTTTTCTTTTTGGCATCTTTGTCTAGTTGGCAGTCGTCTTTGTTATGGCAATGATGGGGCTTTGACACGAGGATGAAGGCACATCTTTCAAAGGGGGGGAGGGGTATAAAGAAGACATCAGTGAATGAGGTAATTTTTTTTTTATTTTCTTCCTCTTTTCTTTTTGTTTTTTGACGTCCAACTAACAAAAAGATGGCAGTGAACGAACGTGACCATCTATAAGGGATATCCTTTCGCCTCCATTCTTTTTTTTTTCTGGGTATGGAGAGAGGAAGCAGCCTGCGTGATGTTTGTTGTATTGAACGCGTTAAACTTTCAACTACCCGTTTATCACAAACGACAGACTCTCTTCCGTCCGTCCATGGCTTTTTTTAACCTCGACACTGGTAGTTGTAGTGAAAAAAAAAAAAAAAAGGCTAGAGTCGTTTTGGCGTGGGATCGTATTCGTTGAGAGTGGAGGACCATGCAGTGAGTGGAAGAAAGCAAGATGGTTTAGTAGTTCAAAGCTACTCATAACCAAAAGGTACTGAGATCAAAGGTAGGGAACGAAGTCACTTTGTCAAGGTTGCCACCGCTATCTGCGTCTCAGAAACTCGGTCTTTTGTCCATCTGCCTCGACAAGGCAGTTTCTGAATCTGTTCAAGTTGTTTCTCACCTTGTGCTCGGTATTTACTGGAGTTTGAAAGGAACAAGCCAAGCTGCTATTTAAAGCGGCGGCTGGCGCTAGCCCCAATCTGGCCGTGGGTTCAACCAACTCTCTTCCAAGGCCGCGACCTTTTTGAGTGACATCACTGATATCTTATCGCTATCCTTTATCCTTTAGTGCTTTTATGACATAACCTTTGTCTTTTTCTCCTTGTTCCTCCATTTCTTTTCGTTTAATTCTTTCATTTTTTATTATTATTTTGTCTTCCAAAAATACGCCCCGTAAGACTTGCTCTGAATTTCGTAAGCACTGAAAAATGCCAAAGTGATTTTGATTTTTTTTTCCAAAACTCCATTCCCTGGCAAGAGCGTATCCAAGCTTTACCGGGATGTACGCGACGTCGCACAAACTCGGACCGCGGCTGCGCTAACACCTAGCACCAGGAACGAAGAATAAAAAAGGGATAATACCCTGAAACTACCAAGGTTTAAAAGAGAAAAATAAAAAGAAAAAGAAATCAATGGGAAGAGAAGCTACGGGGAAGCAAAACGAATAAAATCGAAAAAGATTGAAAGTCCAAAAATCAAAAACAAAAAATCAAAAATCAAAAGCGGCTCCAAAGCTCATTGCCGATGGCGACGCGCCTATAGGTAAAGTACCTAGTACCTAGCACCTGCTAAAGATAGGTTAAAGCTGTGGGTAGCAATACTTGGCAGCACCATCTGATGGGTTTTTCTTAGCCCCGTTTTATTAGCGCCACCAGTCCCTGACCAAAGGAAAAAAAAAAAAAAGGATGATTCTCATGTCGCCAGTTCGGGGCACGCGACGCATTAAATGGAGACCCCAAAACCCAACTGCGGTGGTTGTGCGAGTTTACTAGGTTCCACTGTACCTCTGTGCCTCTGTAGCTTTGTACCTCTACACGGCAAAAGCGCCGTGGCCGGTACTTTTTGCATCACTGAAATGGGGCTCGAACAAATTCCGGCAGCGCGTCATTGTGCCGCCTCTGGGACTCGGTAGCGAGCCAAAAAGGGAAAGAAAAAAAAAAAGAGAGAGAGGGAGAAACAGACAGACAGAGAAAGAGAGAGAGAGAGAGAGACAGAGAGAGAGAGACACAGAGAGAGAGACACAGAGAGAGAGACAGAGAGAGAGAAAGAGAGAGAGAGAGAGAGAGAACGGGTACTTTCCGGCCACAGTCAGGTGCTTGCAAAAGCCTCCTCTCCTCTCCTCTGCCTCCATGTCCACTCGCCTCTCCTCCTCCGAACCTCGCAGCCCACACGCGAGGCCCTTTCTCCCCCCCCTTCCCCATGAAATGTGACCGCCGATCCTCTCTTTGGACTCTCTCCGCATATCCCGCATTCTTCCTCCCGACAGCCCATTCTGTTCTGCCGCTCAGCAGCTTCGAGCCAGCGCGCCGACAAGAGGCCTTTTCGCTGCCACTTTTGTCCAGCCGCCTCGTCTCGACAAACCGACTGCCATGGCCCCAACCAAGACATCGCGAAAGGACCACGACGACCACAAGGCTGATGCTCCCGTCAAGGAGAAGAACGGGAGCCACGGCTCGGCCAAGATGCGCCGCGGGGCAAGCCAGCAGACACAGGGCCGCGAGCCGCATCCCTTACCCTCCTCGGCGCCTGTGCAGGTGCCGGCCGAGGCGCTTCTCCCCAGCGTAAGTCAAAATTGCCTCGCCTCTCCTCTCCTCTGCTGGCGCAGCACACGAACATGGGCGGATTGCCAAAAAATAAAATAGACGGCACGCATGCGGCGGCGGATGCTGACTGGGCTCGATAGCTTCCGTGGGCCTCCTTCGAGCGGCGATGCCTCCACGCCTACCTCCGCGAGCACGAGCTCACCACCCCGTGCTCCTACTCCAGCTCCTTCCACAACTGGGTGCTGTCACGACCCGGCAGCCTGGGCCTATACTCGCCCACAATGGTCCGCAAGCAGCAGATCAAGAAACAGTCCAAGGACCAGCTTGCCCTGGCCGTGCGTAAGCACTTCAATGGGCTGGGCATCCAGGAAAACGACGTCATTGTCGACTTTATCTACAAAGTGCGCAGTCGCCAGGCCGTAAAGGACCAAGCGACGGCCAAGCAAGCCATTGAGGTGGCGGATTGAACCGATATCTACAAGGAGCGAGCTCCAACATTTTGCCAGCATGGGTCGGTGTTTTTTTTTTTTTTTTTTGCTTGTGGCGTTTCAAATGGGGTTTTTTTTTTAATACACGACGCACCAGAACGTGTGCGTACTAGGTAGATACCCGTGGGAGTCGTTTGGCACTCTGGGGCTTTTCTTTTTTCTTTTTTTTTTCTGATTTGTTTTGCTGGGTTGTTTTGCTGGGTTGTTTTGCTGGATTGTTTTGCTGGGTTTGTTTTCCTTTTGAAAATTCTCCTTCTCCCCCCCTCTTCTCGTCATTGCGTTTTCTTCCCATGCTCGTGGTATCGTGGTCGTGGTATCGTGCTCTGTCACGCCACTTGCTGCAATACCACAAAGCGAACCGAAGAGAGCCAGTCGGCTTTTAGGATATTTCCTGGCAGTGTATTATCAAGTGCTACCAAAGTATTAGTCTGGGCATTTTACAGCGTCACTCAAACAAGAGAGCGAATCAATTTTTTTTTTGTTTATTAAACATCCTTGACGAGGATTGATGAATATACAATATACATATATATGTAACACAATATTAAAAATACTAGTGCTCTCAACCGCCTACAGCAACCTTTTGCATCAGTCTTGCTTACAAACCCCCCTCCAAAAAAAAGACATAAAGAAAAAACAAAGAAAAAAAGAAAAAGAGGTGGCATGAAATATTGCAGGCGAGGCAAAGGAGGGACACGCAAGGACGAGAGACACTGAAGAAATCCTTCCATAGGGCACAGGCCTGGCCTGAAGTAGTTCGACGGTCCACTTGTGCTGGCATTCTGACATACATACTCGGCACACGCTCCGTACATTCGCACATACATACACACGTCGGTGCGTTCGGCGAGCGCTGCATGTCATCAGGCCAGCAGGATAAGACTCATTTGGTGTCGACAAGAGCCAGGCGGCTGCTGAACCTTCAAATTTCTTTGTGTACCCGACATGGTTCTTTGTATATGTAACATGATATTGCTCTATACTCCATACTCCGTACATTTCACTTGAGACGCACAATCCATCCCCCGTTTCCGTCAGCGGGTCCGAGCGGCACAGCAATTCTCGGCGCAGACACTCGTGCAGAATTGGCAGAGCGGGAGAGATCGCCTTTGCTCTCGTGAGAAGCTTCGCTAATTAATAAGCGGGAGGTAAAATCAAAAGAGTCCCCGGCAATGGCATCTCCGAGGACGAGGCGGCACCAGAGCGGGATCTGCCGGGTTATGACGGCAATACCTCCGGGAGATTGTCACCTATGTAAAAAGCTCCTGACCCTCGGCTTAAAATCGGCAAAACCACAGCAGGCTGTCTGTTCTTCTCCCCACCTTTATTCTTTTTTGTTCGGTGCAGGCTCGCCTAAACTAATTCTTTGGTCGCAAAACATCGAACATCGATAGAATTTCGCTTTGGAGGAGAGCTGCTTGATACCCTTTTTTTTTGTTGGAGGGGGACAATTTTTGAGCCGTGACGGAAAGCCGATTTCCCTTTTGGTCCTTCTCTATCTTTCTCTCTCGTTCTCTCCGTCTCTTTTTCTTTATCTCTCTTCGATTTTGTTTTTTGTTCCGGTGCTCGTCTAGACGGGCGGATTGGGAAGAAAGGATTTACGAAAAGGAAGAAGAAGAAGGGAAACAAAAAAGAAGGATAGAAAACAAACAAACAAAAAAAAAGGAAATTCAAATCGGGTCTGACGTGCCGAACCAATGTCCACCCCCCTCTTCAAGGCCGCAGCTCTGGCGCGGGCACTTGCAAAGAGCCATAATCTCTCGGGAGGACCGAACCTTCAACAATGCCTATTCAAAGGCGCTCGACTTCATACGGCCTCTTTTCGCTCTGGGACCGAGAGGCCCAATGTCCGGAAAGAGCGCAAGACTCGTGTGTCTCAGAGGGTAGGAATTTTTTTTTCTTTGTGACCGTCCAAGAGAGATGATGATGTCCAGAGGCCGGCGTGGCGCAGATGCTGACGACGCATTTTCATGACAGTCTTTCCATGCCACCAATACCTTGTCGCAAAAGGACCCGTACAAGGCCCTCGGTGTAAACAAGTCTGCGACGGCTGCCGAGATCAAGAAGGCCTACTACGGCTTGGCGAAGAAGTTCCACCCCGACACGAACAAGGACCCCACGGCCAAGGACAAGTTTGGCGAGATCCAGAGCGCCTACGAGATCCTCTCCGACCCGAAGAAGAGGGACCAGTACGACCAATTCGGCGATGCCAGGTTTGATCCCAACGCCGCGGGGGCCAATCCGTTTGCTGGCGCGGCCGGCAATCCTTTTGCGGGATTCGGCGCGCAGGGTGGCTTTGGCGGAGGCTTTGGCGGAGGCTTCAACTTCGAGGACTTGTTTTCGGCTTTTGGCGGCGGTCGCCGATCGGGCCCTTTCCAGCAGGAGGTTGTCGTGGGCGACAACATTGAGGCCCATGTCAGCATCAGCTTCATGGAGGCTGCCAAGGGGACCAGCCAACCCATCACCATTACGCCCGTGGAACCTTGCAATACGTGCTCGGGGAGCGGCTTGAAGCCTGGCGCGCAGAGGTCGCAGTGCCACACCTGCGATGGGACCGGCACCCGCGTGCACTTTACGCAGGGCGGTTTCCAGATGGCCTCCACGTGCGGCACGTGCGGAGGCGCCGGTTCGACCATCCCAAAGAGCTCCGAGTGCCGGACGTGCTCCGGCCAGGGCGTCGTCCGCAACAAGAAGACCATCACCGTTGACATTCCGGCCGGCATCGAGGACGGCATGCGGCTCCGGATAGACGGGGCCGGCGACGCCCCCATCACCGGAAGATCCACAAGCCCCGATGCCCGGGCCCAACGCGGGGACCTCTACGTCTTGGTCCGGGTGGCTTCGGATCCCAAGTTCAGCCGCGAAGGCTCCCACATCCTCTACACAGCAAACATTCCCCTCACCACGGCCGTTCTCGGTGGGCAGGTCACAATCCCGACGCTGGACGGTGCGATCAACCTCAAGGTGGCCACCGGCACCAACACCGGCGATAAGGTCATCCTGCTCGGCATGGGAATGAAGCGGCTCGGCTCACGGAGAGGGGGCGCCGGCGACTTGAAGGTCGAGTTCCGAGTCAACATGCCCAAGTCGCTTAGCGCCAGCCAGCGGACCATTCTCGAGATGCTTGCCGATGAGATGGACGACAAGTTGGCTCGCCGCGTCATGAACGTTTCGTCAAGGTCAGAGGGAGATTCCAACACTTGAGCTGCCATATGCCACTCCTTTGATTATTTGTTGTCTTTTTTTTTTTTTTTTTTTTTTTTTTTTTACTAACACATAATTTTTTTGCCTTCCGGTATGCAGCTCCGATCCCAATAGCCCTGACTCCCATAAGGATGAAGGCTTTCTCAAATCCATGTGGCACACTTTGACTCACCACCCTGCACATGAGAAGGGTGCCTCGGATGCCTCAGGAACCTCGGGCGCTTCAGGATCAACCAGCGAGCCCGCAAACGACGACAAGGGGGAAAAGAAGAAGAAGTCTGCCTCTGACTAAAGCTCCCCCCCATCTCATGATGCATCCCTTGCCCATCTTACTTTTTACACGCATACATGAAGAACAACATTTGGACCAAAGGGGAGCAAAATCTGGAGGGAAAAGGATTTTTACTGAAATTTTTTTTTAAAAAAAATAACGCGATCAATGTTTGAACGTTGGTAAGCCTCGGAGAGGAGGAAGGAGGATCTTTTGCATAGAGAGAGCTGGGAACTAAACACACACACACACATACACACACACATTTGCAAAAAGAAAAAAAAAAGAAAAAAAGAAGAAAATTAGCGTGAGAGAGAGAGAGAGAGAGAGAAACAGCTTGCATTCGACGGTGATGTCAGGAAAAGAAAAACCATTGGAGGAAAAAAAAGGGGGGGGGCCTTACTTGGATTCTGTATGATATTAATTGATGGCGGCGATTGCTCAGACGGGTTGAGTCTGCTCTCACCCAACACTCCTGGCTTATTTTCTGCCTTGTTGGGGCCTTGTTGGGGCCATATATGCCATGCCATACTCGGGCGCAGGCACAGATAGATGCTTTGTTTTTGGGTAGGCATTTTGTGTACATTAATAACTGCAAGATTATTATACATTCACGAGGGTGGAGGCCAATCTCCCCACATTGAGTCATGTATACCGCCTTGTTTTGATATTCCATGTGTGCTTTTTGTATATGTAAATATATATATATATATATTTATATATATAGTATATATTTGAACCAGGGTTTCATACCTTGAAACCCACCGGCCACGGCAAGTGATGCAAGCAGATACACGTGTATTCGTCACGCTACGCCCCTGGGGCAAGACAATTTGGTTCCCCTTCACGGCCGCGGTTGTCCATCATCCCATCTCTTTTGCCAGAGCACACATTTGCCGTCGAGGTGGTGAGAGAAGAGACCTGCCGAGACCTTCCCGGTGCCTCGTGAACGTCCTTGGCTGCCATTGTCAGAACGTCAATCCCTCATCAAACTCAAGCGACTCACAAGCTCAATCTTCCGAAGCCCGACCGCTTAGCCAAAGTTATCCATCAATAAAGAGAAGGAAAAAGAAGAAAAAAAAAAAGAGAGAGAGATAGAGAGAGAGAGAGAGAGAGATCATCGCTTCGTATCACTTCCCCCACTCCACGTCCCCCGGGCGGGGCCCAACTCACTCAGCCAATAGGCTTGAGCTTCTTCTTCTTCTTCTTTTCAACATCACCGCCTGACTTGCCCTTCTGGAACTGCCGCCAGCTGTTGATCCTCACGTCTCGCGTCGCCTCCCAATCCTGCTCATGCTGCCTCTTCCGCTTCCTCTCCTCAACCTCAACCTCCTGCCGGCGCTGCTCGCGGCCTTCCTCCTGCATCTGGGCCTTCACCTGGCGCCTTCTCCGGTGTTCGTTGTCGATCAAGACTTCCCTAGTCTTGTCGCGCCACTTCTTGGCAAACTCATCCGTCTTGAGCTCCGGGCTGTCGACGGTCCATTTATTCTCTCTGATGAGCAGCATGCGGGCATCGGCGATGGCTTCATCTAGCCGCTCGCGGTGCTTCTCGTCCATCAACTCCGTCTGGGCCTTCTTCAGACGGTCAAAGGCGTCGGGCGCGCGAGGGTTCTTCGTCTTGTCGGGGTGGATGAGGAGGGATTTCTTGCGGTAGGTTGCTTTGATGTCCGATTCCGGAACGCCGGGCTGCAGGTCTAGAACGGCATATCTGTAGGCTCAGTGTCAGAAAAAGTAGATTTTTTTGGTCCTCCCTCCAATATTTCTTTCGGTAAGGGCTGCTCACGCATCGAGGCGAAACGCCTTGAGGATTCGATCAATCTCGGCATCCTAGAGTTCAACCTTCGTTTTAGCACTTTGTGTGATGTACGATACACCTGGGCAAGGAAGGGTAGCTGCAGCGAACCTTGTCGAATTCTTTTGCCTCTAGCTCGAGAGCATTGAGAGCATCTTTGCCCTCTTTGGTGTCCGCATCTGCCATGATGCCCTTGTCTATCGTATTAAACCAAAGAGCGCTGTTCTTTTGTATATAGATGATATGAACCAATGACGGACGACCTCTTTCGTGTAGATAGTTTCTGCCCAAGCCAAAAAAAAAAGAGAGAGAAAAAAAGGAAAAAAAAAAGGGAAAAAAAAGGGAGCGGGGAAGAGCGAGGCGTCGGGCGAGTGGTTGAAAAGTCGACAAGGCCACTCTCGCGCGCCCTCGCCGGTGTGGTTGGGAAGAATTGATTCGCGCAAAGACTCGATCGATGCAACAAGTACAAAAAAGGAAGCGGATGCGCAAAGCCGGATTGAGAAGCTCAGGGACTTCGGATCCGGGGATCCACATTTATTTATACTTTATTACACTATGTAATGTAGTACGTACTCGTATTAACGATGCCGATAAGATAAACCTAACCTTAAATAATGAAGAAAAAAAAAAAAAAAAACTGGGCTAATTCATACTTGGAAACCAAAGTGTGTTCCAGCACGTCTGAGGCCGGTTCTCAGGAATTGATTGATTGATTGATTGATTGATTTGTTGATTTTTTTTTTTTTCTCTTGGAGGGCAGCAGACACAAGAAGAAACAAAAACTAGGCAGAGACGAGAGAGCGCCCATCAGGATTCGCAGCCATGCCCAGTCGCCGCGCAGCCTCGCCTGCTCCCTCCGAGGCGGAGTTGGACATCCTGGACTCTCTATACCCTGGCGAAGGCGAGGTTGAGGGCGATCAGGGAGGACAGGGCGAAGATGGGCTCGACTTTGACGGATTCTTTGCTGCGCCCTCGGCGGGAGATGGCGAGGAAGACGACGAGGCCTTCATTGCGCTGCGGCAAGCAGCGTCCTATCGCAAAGCCTCGAACCTCAAGGGCAGAACGGTGAAGAAGGGCGGCGGCTTCCAAGCAATGGGTGAGCACAAAGAGGCAAAGGCGGCGATCTAACCCCAGCAAAGAACAATTCACAATTCAGACGTGCCATTATTCTAACTCGGCCAACAGGCCTCAACTCAAACATCCTCAAGGCCATCGCCCGCAAAGGGTTTTCGGTGCCGACGCCGATCCAGAGAAAGACGATTCCGCTGGTTCTCGAGAGGAAGGACGTTGTCGGCATGGCGAGGACGGGGTCGGGAAAGACTGCGGCATTCGTCATCCCCATGATCGAGCGACTGCGCGCCCACAGTTCCAAGTTTGGCAGCCGGGCGCTTATTCTTTCTCCCTCCCGAGAACTGGCCATCCAGACGCTCAAAGTCGTCAAGGAGCTCGGTCGCGGGACGGATCTCAAGAGCGTCCTTCTGGTCGGCGGCGACAGTTTGGAGGAGCAGTTTGGCTTCATGTCCGCGAACCCGGATATCGTGATTGCCACACCCGGTCGGTTCTTGCATCTCAAGGTCGAGATGGGCCTTGATCTCTCGTCCATCAAATACGTCGTCTTTGACGAGGCGGATCGGCTCTTCGAAATGGGCTTCGCCACTCAGCTGACCGAGATCCTTCACGCGCTCCCTCCCTCGAGGCAGACCCTCCTCTTCTCCGCCACGCTTCCGGCTTCGCTGGTCGAGTTTGCTCGGGCTGGTCTGCAGGATCCAAGCCTCGTGCGACTCGACGCAGATACAAAGGTTTCTCCCGACCTGGAGACCGCCTTCTTCTCCGTCAAGGGAGCCGAAAAAGAAGGCTCGCTGCTCCACATCCTCCACGACGTCATCAGAGTCCCTCTCGGGCCGCCCGCAGGCGCACAGGAGGAGTCCGAAAAGAATTCCAGGAAACGGAAGCGCCGGCCGGACACGGGCGCCGGAAAGCCAACAGAGCACTCGACAATCATCTTCGCGGCTACAAAACATCACGTCGAGTACCTGTACAATCTGCTACAGCAAGCCGGGTTCGCAACATCCCATGTGTACGGCTCTCTCGATCAGACCGCTCGACGAATACAAGTCGAGGATTTCCGCATGGGCAAGACCAATCTGCTAGTCGTCACGGACGTCGCCGCCAGAGGCATCGATATCCCCGTGCTGGCCAACGTCATCAATTACGACTTCCCTCCCCAGCCAAAAGTGTTCATCCATCGAGTCGGCCGCACAGCCCGCGCCGGCCAGAGGGGCTGGGCCTACAGTCTGGTCAGGGACGTGGATGCCCCATACCTGCTGGATCTGCAGCTTTTCCTGGGCAAGAAATTGGTTGTGGGGCAAGCGGAGAAGGAACCGTCATACACCGACGACGTCGTCGTCGGGGCCTTGAAGCGAGACTCGGTAGCGTCTCACGTGGAATGGCTCAACAAGTTCCTCGGCGAAAACGAAGATGTCGATGCCTTGCGGGGCGTTGCCGTGAAGGCAGAGAAGCTTTACATGAAGACCAGAAACTCGGCCTCAAGCCAGAGCGCGAAGCGTGCGAGGGAGGAGGTGGCATCCAGGGGCTGGTCGCAGCTGCATCCGCTCTTTGGCGAGGACGTCGACGGCGCGGAAGAGGCTCGAGCTGCCATGCTAGCCAAGATTAGCAACTTTAGGCCTCAGGAGACCATCTTCGAGGTTGGGCAGGGAGACAAGGCGACGAGCGAGGCGGCGGAAGTGATGAGGCAACTCCGCAAGAGAGTCAGGCCGCGCAGCAAGCAGGAAGAAGTCCGCGGCGAAGAAGCAGGCGAGGTCGACGACGATTTCGGTGGCGCCCGCGCCCAAGCCCAAGACGGCGACGGCGACGGCGATGCGAACATGGATGACGGCGAGTTCGGCAACAACGACGACGACGACGACGACGACCTCCAAGTCACCGTCACCAACACCGGCAAAGCCAAGAAAGAAAAAGGCCGGACGGACTGGCGCGACGACGACATCTTCATGTCCTACACGCCCCGAACAGTCAACGCCGCCGAAGAGCGCGGCTACGGCGTCCACTCGGGCGGCCAAGGCTCCAGCTTCGTCGAGCTGGCGCGCGACGCAACCATGGACCTCACCAACGACGAGGCCGCCAAGGCCTTTGGCGCGCCCTCGCGCCCTCGCATGCGCTGGGACGCAAAGTCCAAAAAGTACGTCAGCAGCGCAAACGACGAGGACGGCTCCCGCGGCGCCAAGATGATCGTCGGCGAGAGCGGCGTCAAAATCGCCGCCAGCTTCCAGAGCGGACGCTTCGACAAGTGGAAGAAGGCCCACCGCGTGCACAAGCTCCCGCAGGTCGGCGAGACGGAGAAGGCGAGCGGCAGCGCCGTGGGCCAGATCCCGTCGGGCATACGCTACAAGCACAACAAGGAGACGGCGCCCAAGGAGGCCGACAGGTACCGGGACGACTTCTACAAGCGCAGGAAGAGGGTCAACGAGGCGCGCGAGAAGCGCGTCGGGCGCTTCAGGGACGGCATGGGGAGCAAGAAGGAGGTCAAGGGGCTGAACGACATACGCAAGGCGAGGCAGGACAAGGAGCGGAAGAGGGCCAAGACGGGCAGGCATCAGGTGAAGAGAAAATGAGCGGCGGAATGGGTCAAGGGCGTTGCAGAAACTATCCTGAAGCCGTAATACAAGTCCTTTTTTTTTTCTTCCTTTTCCGCAATCGTTTCTTTTTCTTTTTTCTTTTCTTTTTTTTTAAATAAAAAATCCCTTTTCAGTCTACATCTTGTGTAGGGGAGAGTGGATGACACGCAAACACACACACACACAAAAGACATCATCTATATCAAACAAACCGTTGTGTGAACATCACTACACGTCTATGATGAGCAATGGGTCAACATGATTTTTTTTTTGTCTTCACTGAATGAAAAGCATAATCTATCAGGCCTCGATACACTTTCCCAGCTTTCCCTCTCGTCTCAGTGGAGAGTTTTCGAGTGGTAGTACATAGTTCAGCGTAACATTGTAGACCGTCGTATTCCTGTGGTGTCCCATCCAACGCCTCGCTCGAGAAAGGAAAGTAAATGATTGAGAAATGAAAAAAAAAAAATCAAGACAAAATCAAGACAAAATCAAAAAATCAAAAATCAAAGAAAAAAAAATTCATAGAACAAATTTCATAAAAAAATGATAAAAAAAATGATAAAAAAATTAAAAGATTAAAAAATCAAAAAAGAAGAAAAAAGAAGAAAAAAGAAGAAAAAATCAAAATCAAAAACATAAAAAAAAAAAAAAAGAAAGAAAAAAGAAAAAAAAATCAAAACGCTAGGTAGTTTTTTTTTTTTTTCTGCGATGATAAAACGAAAACGCGGCGACCATGTAAATTGAATAGAAAAAGAAAAACCAATCTCATGTCCGCAAAATGCATTGGGTCCCAGGCCAAATAACATTTACCAAACAGCTAAAAAGGAGTGTAAACTTGAAGAAGATGGAAATGAAAACGAAAATAAGAATAAAGGCTAAAACGAAAGTATAAATAAGAATGAAGACTAGAACGAAAGTAAAAATAAGAATAAAAATAAGAATCAAGGCTAAAACGAAAGAGAAAATAAGAATGAAAATAAGAATAAAGGTTAAAACGAAAGTGAAAAATAAGAATAAGAATAAGAATAAGAATAAAGGCTAAAAGGAAAGTGAAAATAAAAAAAAAAGGTAAAAATGGAAGTGTCAAAGTGAAAACAAAGGCGCATCAGCTTTGGCGCCACGGATGGGGGTATCATATGTCGTGAGTAGAAACCAAAAGAATTGGGGAGGTGGTGGTACAGAGTTCGTTGATTTGTCGTCCCATGTCGTGGAAACCAATTCATAACGTCATTAATAAAAAAGACAGAAAAAAAATGAAAATGCAAGAAAAGAGGAGAAGAAGAATGGTAGAGGAAACGATGATACAAAGGGGTGTGTGTGTGTGTGTGTGTGTGTGGTGGCCCTCGGAGCTCATTCGCCAGAGTCGAGAGCGCTTGCCCACTGCCTGACTGCGTCACGTAGTACGCTCTCGCTGGCCGAGCCCTGTTGTTTCCGCCCAAAGTTGTTGGGATCGTCATCGCCACGGCGGTCAATAACGTCTCGGATTGTGTCTTCGAGGGCGGACAGCACCACGGTCTTGCATTGCCGCCGCGGTATTTCGAGAGGAGGCGCCGGTATCTGCGTGACCTCCGAGATGGTATCTGGCGCAGCGCTGCCGCTCTGGATAGGCCCAGCCAGGTCGACGTGAACTTGAGAAGAGGCGGAGGAGTGCTCTTTACTGGAGTCCGGGATGAGGTGAATGACCTTCTCCAAGGCCTCTGCCAGGGTTTCATCGGGCACGGATAGCGATTCTTCGATCCACTCCTCGTCCAGCGTCGTCTCGTGGGGTAAAACGGAGGGGGGGATGGCAGCGCCGCCTCCGACGATGGGCTTCTCCGCTGCCGGTCTCGGCTTGACAAGTCGGCGGTAGGTGATGCGGAGGATGGAATCGGTAGTGGTGTCGGCGATGAGGGCGGAGCTGACGTCGACCCAGCGCTCGGAAGCATCACCGCTCCCAGGTTGAGCCGCCGCCGGGGTGGGCTCGGCCTGAAGCGCAGCTTTGACCTTCTCGAGGAGGCGCTCTTGGGGGGGGAGTCCTTGCAAGACGAAATCGGGATGAAACCGATTGAGCCAGCCGGCCGCATTAAGGGGCAGGTCACCATCGATTGAGATTCGTCCCGCCTGCTCAAAGGACTCAAGCCCGGGCAGCCCCGGCGTCGAGAGGTATCCGCTGCTGGAGGGCGAGCTGATGGCCGATTCGAAGGATGCAATGTAGTCCGGAAATGGGACGTCGACGTCAATGACGCCATCGTCGACGTTGATGGACGTCTTGACCGGAGACTCAAAGGCGCCGGTGGGATCGGGTGTCCTGTCGCTCTGAATAAAGGATTTCCGGCTGCGCTCGGTGGCTTCTCGCGTGGCGTTGGCATCGCCGGCACTGCCTGCCCGGCGCGAAGCGGCCAATGGTCCTTCGGGTCCTTCCTCGGCAAGCGAGAGCTGGTTGCGAATCGCGTCGGTCGCTTTGTTCGGCTGAGGGAAGCCCGTTTTGACGGGAGACCGGAGGAGATCGCTGGCTTGGCTGTAGGTGCTGCCGCTGTCCATTGACTCGCGACGCCGCGCGCTCCACAGCCCGCTCATGATGCTGCCCCATCGCAAGCCTTGGCTTGGAGGGCGAGCGGTCGCCGCCGCGCCGCCGCTCTCCCCTCTTTTGAGGGACCGCTTGAGGTCATCCGCCGCCACACTGCCGCTGCTGCCGGGCCGTCGCCACTTGACGCTATCGGCCCGTTGGATGGTCGAGAAGTGCGGGATCGTCGAGTCCTCCAAGACGGTAGACGTGGCAACGCTGCTTTTCCGGCTCATCAGGTCGTGCCCCGGGATGGGGAGACCGGCGGTCCGGATGGAGGCGGCATCAGAAGCGCGCCTGTGGTGGCTTGAATGGTCGGCGGCATGCAGGTGCCCCATGGTCTGAGATGATGCCGCGCCGCCGCCCCTGGCGCTCTGGCTTGCCGTTCTGGAGTGGGACGCACGCCCGAGGCCGGTGCGGCGGTTGATCTTGCGCCGGAGGGATTCTTCACGAACGACGGGGACGACGTAGGTGGGAGGGGAATTGGAAAACGTGCCAACCGAAGCCGAGGTGCTTGGCCGATGCACCCGAGGACCGGAGAAGACCTGCTGGTTGGCCGGCAGGAAAGCGGAGAGCAAGAATATGATGCGCCTGGCGGCCATCTTGTCATCCGACACAATGACAGTCCGCGCCGGCAGCGACAGGTCGTCCTCGTTTTTGCTCTGCCTTCGGAGCAGCGCTCGCCTCCTGTACGCGGGCGAGCTGAGAGCTTGCAGCCAGTCAACGTGCGTGGCCAGGAACCCGGTCAGCAGAGTATGGAGGAAGACGCCGTGGTTCAGCCCGGCCGCCCACCTGCAGGTCCAGATGGCCTCGTCACGCCAGATTCCCCAGCGCCCCTGTCCCGTGACAACGCGGGAGGCGCTCAAGCCCGTGACAATCCTGGACCTGGCGAGACCGACCTCGGAGGCGACGTGGACGTCGTCCGAAAGACAGTTGGGCAGCAAGGAGATGAGCTTGATGGTGCCCTTTGACGGCTTGATCCGGGACTCATCCGGGCGCCTGTCGGCGGTGAGGGACGGCCTCCTAGAGCCCGAGACCAAGGAGGAAGCCGAGTAGGGCCCCGGAGAGGCCATGTCGGTCTGCCTGAGCATGGTGTGCAGCCTAAAGGCGGCGATGGACTGGAGATGAGTCAAGGTGCGCATGATGATGTCCCAGTGCCTCGTGAGCGAGTCGATGCGGTCCTCGACGTCGATGGAGAAGGACGAGTCCGTGTTTTCCCCGTAAATCCCCGAGCCCGACATGTTCCAGCCGGACATGCGAGTCGAGCTGTAGGACGAGGAGAAGAGCTCTTGGTCGTTGTACGATCCCGGCTCGCGAAAAGCAGGCTTCGGGTTCACGGCCGAAGACATGCGCGACGGCGAGGGCGGGAGCTGCACGACGAGGACTACGGCGTACATTGGCGTGCGCCGCTGCTTTGGCTGGGGCTGCTTCTTCTTCTTCAGCGCGGACTCGTCGCCGGCAGGGGGGAACGGGAAGCCGCCATTGTCATCCGAGCAGCGGCTTGGCGGTGTGACGGTGGCATCCAGGTCGTCGGCGGCAAGAGTCACTGGGAAGAGTCGGGTGATGAGGACCTTTTTCCGCTCGCTGTGGCGTGGGGTAGACGCGCCGGTCGGCGTCGGCGGTGGCGGCGGATGCGTTGGAGACACGGTCTGGGAGGAGTAGGACTGCGACAGCTTGCTCGAGCGCCCGCTGGCGCGTCCGACGGAGCTGCGGCCGTCTCCAAAGGCGGCGGCGGCGGCGTGGTCCGGGACGCGCGGTTCGGATGGCACGACGTGGACCTTTGTGGAGGTGCCCTTGTAGGCCATGAGCTCCGAGTTGCCAAAGATGCAGCTGGAGAAGGTGGCCAGCTCCTCCCGATACTCACGCGCGGCCCGCTGCCCGTCCGTCTCCGCAAAGCTATGGCTGCGGCCATGCACCGACGCTCGGCGATCAAACGCTCCCTGGCGAAGCTGAGAGGTTTCGGCATGGACGACCGTCGGCCGAGAGGTCTGACCGTGGCTTCCCTTGCGAGGCGGTAAGGGGGTCGCCCTTTTCGCATCTTGAGCAACAGCGGAATGCCTCTCGGCAGAGGCCGAGGCCGCGGCCGCGGCCTCGGGGGGGGGGTGGCTGTCGAAGAGGAGAGAGGCGTTGGTGGGGCCCAGAGCATCCTGCATTATGATGATGCGGACGTCCTTGACGTCTAGCTCGACGTCATCGTCGTAGTCAAAGGCGTTTGCCGGAGAGGCGGAAGAGGGTACCGGGGTGGTGAAGAATGGAAACACCTGATCATTGCGATGTTGGTAGAGATCCTGGGCATCGGGGAACAGCAGGTTGCGCGTGTGAGAGTCTTCCTGGACAGACTCGAGGGAAAGAATAGGGCGAGAGCCATTGATGAACTGAGCCGGACCCGTGGCCTGGCCTCCGGAGCCGAGATGCAAAAGGCGCCCTAGCATATCGTGGATTGGCGTCGAATGAATAAGATTTTTTTTTGGGGGGGGAGGGGGAAAAATATGAAAAAAAAAAAAAAAGAAAAATATGAAAAAAAAAGGGAAAAAATAAGAAAACAAGAAGAAGAAAATAAGAAAAAAAAAAGTACAAAAAATCCCCGATAATAGATGCGAATATCAAAAGTGATGGGAAGGCGAAGAAGCTTGGCAGGACGCGGAAGATGCGGAAGATTGAGCTTCGGCAAAGTTTAAACCAAGCTGAGCGCCATGACTAGCAATAAAGTCGGGGCATGGCGGCGGCAACAATGGAGCGTATCCGTTATTTCTTTTTGCCCTTTTTTTTTTGTTTCTTGTTTCTGGTTTCTTGTGTTTTTTTTTCCCTCCTTGTCGCCTCTGGTCGGGTCTTTGCGAAGTTCTCGTCAGGCGCCCGTGGACTCTGCCTTGAAATTAAAATGGTGAGCCGCAAGCCGGTGTCACCAGCCGATGTGGTCGGTTTGTCGGGATCTCGCTTATTAACGAAGCACAGCTCAATCTTTTCAGCTGCACAACGACCACAGAGACGGAAGAGGGAGCCGGGACGTCAGGAGGAGGCGAGTTGCACGAGGAAGGGAGGGGGGGGGGTTGGGGTTGGGTTTTTTTTTTTTTTTTTTTTTTTTTTTGAAAAAAAATCATAAAATCATAAAATCATAATAATGAGAATAATAATAATAAAAAGGGGGGGGGGAGGGAGGGGAGTTTAGTTAATCAAAGTTCTGGATGCCGGTCTGAGGATCGAAGCTTGCAAGACACGCAACGCGCGCTCGATAGCCGCGGCCACAACAGGAGCTTCCTCTCTCGCAAAAAGGCAAAATAAGGCGAAAAAGGGAACAGAAATGAAAAAAGGCACGTGCGCAAAGGGAGATGCTGGGGACGCAAGGGGGGCAATCGAAACTGGCTGGGCTGCGAGCGATTGCGATGGTTCGTATAATAGTTCGTTATATGTATTGGTCGAAGCAGCAGGAAACGCCCCTCCAGAGGGCAAATTGCTTGCGTCTGGACGAAAGGGCCTTATTCGCGAGACAGCTCGAACCCTTTTTTTGTTGGCGATGGGCGAATTGAGTGAGAGCGGCAAAGCAGACCAAATAAAATATAAAATATAAAAATATATATATATATACGTATATATATATAAAGGGCGAATTTGGGGCGGTGGGGGGGCGAAGGAGAGAAAAAAAAAAACAGCTCCCCGGCTCAGCACGGCCAACTCCCGCCAGCACTTCAGCAGCAGTGGGTTTTGGCAGTGGGCTAACAGTGGGCTCTTCTCCAGCTCCCTGAGGAAGATACAACTGGCACAGTGTGTGGGCAACTACTAGGATAAATTAGGGTTCCTTTGGAAGTACATAAAACTTGAGAAGAAATCAAGCATCTTTACCACACCTTTCTCAGCTCTCTCTAGGGCTCTCTGGGGGGGGCGCTTTGGCGGCTTCATTAGCGGCACGAGCACAAGCGCTTGGAGCCATCACGCAGAAGCCGCAAGCGGAGAGAGCGCGGGGCGGCGTGTGCATTGTGGACGCGCGGTGGGGAATTGGGCGCTCGAGGTAGCACATACTTGGAGCCTCCGGCAAGATCTGTGCCACGCAACAGGTACTCCATACATATTCTTTTACCGGCTGAGCTTGGCGGGTTCAAAATGCTTGTTGTTGTTGTTTTTTTTTGGCTCCTTGTGTGCGTTATTAAAGCGTTGTCGGTGATTGGCTCTCAAAAGAGCGCAGCAAGGGGGGGCAGGGAGGAAGGAGGAAGCGGCCGTCAAGTTGGTTGCTAGTTCCTTCCAATGCACGTATATGCACGATGATGGCTATGCGAGATGAAAGAAGCAGCCACTGATTGTGAAGAGAGAGAAAGAGAGAGAAAGAGAGAGAAAAAAGGAAAAAAGGAAAAAAAAAAAAGATGATGATGCTTCAGATGCCGAGACTTTGGTGGGGGGGGGGGGGCTTTTTTTTTTTTCTTCTCATTTTATTTTCTTTCTTTTTCGTAATAAATGCTACTCTACTCTGCCATGCCGGCATTGAGACTCGGCCCTCAGGGCTTTGCTCTCTCGCTTGGCAAGCAAGCTTCACCCGACTCCAATCGGTGCCCCCTTCCCCCCCCCTCTATTGGCTTCCTGCGGCCCATCTTCGTTCATCAGAGCAGCAATTTTTTTTTTGTTTTTACCACTGGAAGAAGGCAGAGAAAGAGGCTCAAGTTGCGGTAAAACAATCATTCCCCCAGCCCACTCACACTGTTTGGCAGTTCGAGTCCGAGTCACCCTTCTGGCAGCGTCGGCGCGACAGGATGAGATTGCTCACATGCCACATGGCAAGGAAGGGCCCTGTTCCGGATCCGTCCCTTGGAGCAGCCAGCGCCAGTCGAAGAAGCCACCGACTGCGAAAATGCGGTGAATGGACATTGCAAAGGCGCTTTTTTTTTTTTTTTTTTGGTTTGGCTTTGCATGGAGCAACTAGCAGGTTGAGTAAACTACCTAGTAATAAGGGCTTTTGCCGGAAATCGGCGGCGCCCTTCGAACCGCCCCTCCTTTGTCTCTCCATCATTATTATTATCCCTTTCCTGCTTTGCCTACTAAATTAATACCTACTATGTACTACCGTCTACGTACTTACTTACAATATCCACCCCCGCCCGGGCATTCGATGCCCGCTGCAAGGTATGACCTTGTGCCCTCGACAGAACGACCGAATTTGACCAGGCCAGCCAACTTGGCTGGGGCGACCAGGGACGGCGCATTGGCCTCGTTCGGGCCATGTCCACAGGCGATGCTGATCTTGCGAGGGCCCAGAGCTCTCAACGATGGAAAATCCCAGGGTCCCTTCGATGGGTCCTCGTACTTGGGCCCGCGGCAAGGGAGAGAAAAAAAAAAGAGAGAGAGAGAGGGAGAGAGAGAGACAGAGACGGAGACAGAGACAGAGACAGAGAGACAGGAGGGAGAGGGAGAGAAATAAAGACAACACCGGATTGGCCGCCACCACCGTGGCTCCAAGGAGGGTGACTCCTCCTCCTTGACGCCGCAGTGCTGCGAGATCGCCTTGGCCTTGACATCATCATCGCGTCTCTCTGTCCATCTCTACAGAACTTATTACAGACCTCTCCAACACGTCAGTTCGAAAACCAACGGGACGGGGGTGCGGGGGCAGCAAAAATGCAACAAACGCCAGACATGGCACATAAACAGTTAGCCCTTACCATCGCCCAGAACGAATTGGAGGAGCCGGGCGCTGATGGGGGGGGGGGCTATGCAGCAACCAACGATGCCCAATGAGCTGGGGGGGAGGGACTCGCTTCTTCCTCCAGGCTCACGAGTATGGCGCCGAGCGATAGAACGGTCTTTTCTTTCTTTCTTTCTTTCTTTCTTTCTTTTTTTTTTTGCTTTTTCCGATTACACTCGGACATTTTCACACAACGTGTCAAATCACTACTCCGTACCATTACTGTAGAGCGTTCTTGGATACGACAAATGGCCCAGCTTCTGGACCAAAGATCATCTGCCTACTAGGCGCCGTCCCCCCTGGCCTAGCCGCCCCCCATTACCATTATTACCAACTATTACTTATTACTACTACCCCATCACACTTGTCAAACTCTTGCTCCGTACCGGCCCGACATGGCCATTGCAGACGGGCGGACATGTCGTACAGTAAGTAATACCGGCACAGCATGGCTGCAGGTGGCTGGCTGTATCATGTATGGAAACAATCTGACCGTCGTCTGCCTTAGCGAGAAGCGAGGCCCAGTTTGAATATCCCAGGCATCAAACATCAAAAAAAGGCAGCCAGCCCGATGCTTCGTGCTCACGGTACACAATGTTGAATTACTGACTGACTGACTGACTGACTGACTGACTGACTGACACACACGGAGCAGCGGAACAACATGGTCGCGCATCAATAGGTAAGGTGGTACTAGCAGTAAACCATCACGCAGCTTCGCCCGGCCTCGTTGCGAAACCCGCAGCTTTGTCCCCCACTCCGTAGAGAGTGCGTGTGTCATGTGCGGCAGTTCATCAGGGACTTTTTTTTTTCTTTTTCCCTGTTACCTACTAAAACATAATACGGAGCAAAGCCCTGTGTGCTTCCCTTGTGCCCCATCTGATCTCCGTGCCGCCAAGAGGGGGGAAAGCATTCCAAGTAATTACATGGTAGTATTTGGTAGCAGCGGCCTGAGCAATGGTTTCACCACCTCCTTTGATGCTTTCTCTAGGTACTAACCGAGGCTAACGCCATATCCTGCAATGAACCAAGTCATTTTTTAAAGGAAAAATTTAGCATGAATAAATAAAATAAAAAAGAAAGAAAAGAAAAACCACTATAGGTAGTTTGAGCACGGGCGTGCAAAAAAAATGAGATGCAAACAATCATCCTGCAGCCAGCGCGAGTGTGCGAGGGAATGACGATGTACAGGCGATTCACGTTCCACGCGGGATCCGTTTGTTGGCTCGGAGATTCTCCAGCTCGCGAGCCAATGCGGTATGCGGCTAATATCTGGCAGTAGATCCAACCGACAATTGGGAGGGAGGCTCAAGATTGGAATTCATGTGCTCTAATACAACACAGTCATTTCCGGAGCTTCCCGGGCAACGGGCCAACATGTCAAGGGCGGCGCTTTGGCGCTAGAAACACACTTCTTGGGCCGTTTGCCTAAAATGGAAAAAAAAAAAAAAGGAAAAAATTCAAAGAGAGAGAGGGGGGAAGAGAGAGAGAAGACAAAGAGAGACAAAGAGCCGTGCGGGCTAGCTTGATGTAGGATGATGTAGTTGTGCATAGCAGTTCTGCATAGTAGTTCTGCATGCAACATACCAATGCAGTTCTCTCTCTCTCTTTTTTTTTTCAAAACCCTAAGAGGCCTATCCGTACGTATTGTATTACTGTTACTGTGCATCACGCCTGAGACCTCCGTGCCCCCCCCCCCCCTAATAGCCGGCCGGCCCTTCGGCATAGCAACTGTTGTTCAGGGCGTGTTGCCGGTTTGTCTTACCGAAAGCCCCATCACCGCAAGGCTGGACACGGCCGTGGAACCCAGAGCAGCCATCTATGTCATTGTCTGCCCGTTGGTGGAACAATTTGTCCTACCACCAACGAGGCTCAGCTTGATCTCCGGAGAGGCCGCGCCACCCTACCAAAAGCAGAGGGAAGCACAAACGACGAGGGGCTCGCCGAGATCAACCCGAACAATTTGACAATGGCGTTCGATCGCGGCGAGCCGTATAGCGAGCGCATCTTGCCATTCGGCCACTGACTAACCAATACCAACACAACATTGCGATCGGGATATATATATATATATATATATATATATATGCCCTAGATGGAGTCACCCCTACATACATACCTAGCAGTACCTTAATTTAATAGGTACTGAGTGCCAAGCATGTTCGGGTTCAGAGCTTCGGGGAAACAGCTCGGGTTTTGAATGGAAGTGCAAGGCGGAATTGACAAATTTGTAAAACCAAAAGTGCTACATATGTCGGGGGAAAAAAAACCATCAAGAATAAATACAGAAACCGCTTGCATTTTATTGAGACAAGAATCGAAAAAATCAAAAACAATAATCGAAAAAGGAAAAAGAAAAATCAAAGATGCTAAATTAAATGAATGAATAAATAGAGAAAGGGCTCGCACTTTATTGAGATGAAAATATATATAAAAAAAAACCGTAAGAAACTTGCTTGTACAGTAGATATAGAGAGAGAAAGCCTTATTAGAACCCGGAACTGCGGGGAGGGAGGGTATGATGAGAACCTTGATGGCCTCGACTAGACAAAATACTGACAAGCAAAAATGGCCTCCTCCCCTCCTCCCCCTTAAAAAACTTCCAACCCCATTTCCAACCCACGGAAAATGCGTGATCGAGATTTGACCTGGAAAAGTCGGGTTTCTATCCGTTAAAAAAATGATTTTTTTTTGAGGTGTGAATCACAATTCGGCAATCCCAGATGGACAGCAAGAGCGAGAGCTTTACAGCAGTCTCGCAGCATCTCTCACGATGCCACCCTTCAAAGCGGGGGACGAGGCTTTCCATTTCTTGCGACATCACATGCAGTACAACATTCTCCCCCAAGCTGCATGTCCCCCGGCCTCCTTTACGATATGTGTATCGGCGTGCAGCATCTCATCCCGCCGCAACGAGTCCCGCACAGAATCTGGCAATCCGAGCTGTCGCCTCGTGGCCTTTCTGCCGGCGCCCCAGCATCCGACCCCGGAGATGCTGATGAGCTCCGGGCCTCCGCCTCACTGAGGGCAGGGCGCACCTCTGGCTGCAGCGTTGCCGAGTGGATGCCGTACGCGTGGAGACATTCCGTGATGATCCTGGCCTTGTCTGTGAAACCTTTGACGGTTCTACCGTCGACAACGACATGCGCAGACGCGATGGACTTGCGCTGATCTAGTCGCCAGATGTGAAGTTCGTGGACAGACTCAACACCGGGAATCTTTTTTTTTTATTTGGCATCGCACCCATTGGTCAGCCCTCATCGTTTGCTGCTGCGGCGGGAGCGAGGAGGTGTATTCGCGCTTACCATCTCGATATCATGCTTCACGTCCTCGAGATTTATCTCGTTGGGGGCAATCTGCAGCAGGATACGGCCGCTGTTCCTCGCCAATGGCCAGGCGGTCAAGAAAATCATGACGGAGATGAACACGCCGACGGCAGGATCGGCATAATATCTCGCCTCCCCCTGGGCTTTCCAGATGACGGCGGCTGACGCTATTACGCCAATGTTGTTGATGGCATCGCCAACCACGTGAATGAGGGCTCCAAGCATCCCCAAGTCTCTGCCTGGGCGAGGTGGCGCGGCCGACACGTGTCTGTGTTCGTGGTGACCGTTGGAAGACTGAGAGAAAAAAAATTTTATCAGGGCGATGTACCCAACAATTTGAAACGGGAAAGTATGCTCTCACCAAAGTCGGCCGAGCTTCCGCCTCGGGTGCTGTTCCATCAGCCATGCCCGCGGCAGCATCCTCCTCGTGCAGGACCTCGTGCCTATGGTCGTCGCCATGCTCGTGTGTGTGCGCGTGGCCATGGCTGTGGCCATGACCGTGATCGTGATTGTGTTCTAAGTGATTACTCGTTAGCCATTTTCGAGGGCTTGAAATTTTTTTCATATTTTTTTTATTAAAAAAAAAAGACTCGAGATTGGGCTTACCATGGAGAAACGACAGCAGCAGCAGGTTCAATCCTAGGCCAACGCATCCCACGATCAGGACGACCTTGGGTTGGTCGATGGCTTCCAACAGGATGAGTTGTCAGCTCAGCTCAGTCGTTCTACAGCCCGAGTGCTACACCTCACCAGTCACGTCAACAAACCGTTCGATGGCTTGAACGAGGATGCTGACGCCGAGTGCTAAAAGGAACACGCCGTTGAAAAACGCGCCCAGAAGCGTGGCACGCGCCCATCCGAATGTGAACTCCTGTGGCGGCGGATCTGGACGTTCGGATATCTTGAAAGGGCATCTCAGACGGGTACTCTGTTGTGACTTGGGGGCAAGAGAAAGGACAAACCACGACAGCCACCAAGGCCACCACAAATCCAATTAAATCGCTCAACTGCACCATATCAGCAAACGTTCTCGACCCGCCTTTCGGTCTGCCATACATAGTGGAATGCATCGGCGATCAACGCAAGAGAGTGAGTATAGAATCCGGCTTTGCATCAACGTTAGGGCGGCCACCAACTAGGAATTGTCACCAAAGAAACACACCAATGAGTTCTGCCACGAAGAACGAAAACGAAATTGCTATGGTTGCGAGTAAGCGCTGTTTGCGACTGATTCGGATCGCCATCTTGCTTTTTTGGGGGGGAATGAGAGAGAGAAAGATTGATCCTCCTCTGCTGTCACAAGTGAGAGTACCAAGGAGGACGTTGTGTTTTTTTTTTGTTTTTGTTTATTTGCACCTGGAGAAAGGCGGTGTTGGCCACAGTCGAGGTTATATATAAAAAGGAGTCGAGACATCTCCCAAATAACCGCGACGTATTCGGCACACGGATATCGGGTGACTGACAAACTAACGGCTTCCGTTTAGGAGCTCTGATGCGATTTGGAGCGGGGCTATGCCATTACCACTCTACTACTACGATTGTTTCGACAGAGGACACGAGCAGCTTTCAGCATCGCAACGGTCCCAAATCCCTTCCTGCCGAGGAACGTGCGGAGGCTTCCTATGCCAAATGCCATGCTTGGGTCTTACGGTGGGCGGCCCCGTCTTACGTTCGGGAAGCCCATTGCAAACAATTGCTTGGCCGATGAAAAAAGGATCAACAGCAATCGATCCAGCTCCCATGTCACGGCGACGGCGGTTCGATGTGAATCCTTGCACGAGAACCCGCGCTAGAGCGCGGATAAAGGTAGCAGTAGTACCATGTCCAAAGTCTCGGGTTTGGGGGGGGTTTTTTTTTTGGCCATGTAAAGGGGACTTTGCTTTTGACACCTACCAAGGCTAAGTTGAGGTATAGACTTGAGCAAGACGGCAATGCGTCACCCACAAATGGGGTGCCCGGCAGAAGATTGGTGTCCGCATCACACTGGCCTCGACTCAACCGTGGATGCTTGCGTGCTCAATTTCGGTATTCCCAGGTGACGGGTATGCGTCGTATGCCATGGCCAAATCACCAAATATACAGCAGGCATCAAACTTGCCTTCCTTCGGGGAAAGCCATAGCCGTCGCGAATTTTTTATTTTTATTTTTTTCCCTTGTTGTTTGTCCCTCGGCGTCTCCTGTATGACAGGTCCAAGCGGTGATTCAGTCCCGGCAACTGGATTCGAAAGCGAAGGTGGCGGACCAATTGGTAGGAGTGAAATGAATTTGAAATTGAGCAAACGCAACAATGCAAACTCTTTGAGATCGTAATTTCGACCACATCACTCATAGACAATTGAAAAAAAAAAAGAAGAAGAAGAAGAAGAAGAAAAGAAAAAGAAAAGAAAAGAAAAGAAAGAGAAGGCTTCAATAGGAGATGGTCTCTCGAGTGAGCTCATTTGGGGTAAAGCATAATAAGGTAAGGGTATAAATAGTTTTATTAGTAACTTCTAAGTTGGAGCGCCTCGAAAACGTTGTGAGGTCAGGTATGGAGTACATCGTCACTAGGCCGTCTCTCGCAGTGTTACTCAGGTATCGAATACAAAGAATTCTTTCGAGCTCACAAAACTGCATGACTCGAACTGAGAACGAATCCGGGATGAATCAAGCAGGCGGTGAGGCGGCTTCCGCCAACTATCAAGCCTCAATTCTGCCGCCGCCGCCGTCCAGATTGTTTGAACCACCAGTTACAATTATCCATCGACTACCTCCCAATTTAGGTTGTCGCGCGATACATACGCATCAACGGTACATAAGACTGGCTAGTGGTTTTTGGGGGTTTTTTTTTTAACTTTTCCTTT
Source organism: Trichoderma cornu-damae (assembly GCA_020631695.1). Taxonomy (NCBI): domain Eukaryota; kingdom Fungi; phylum Ascomycota; class Sordariomycetes; order Hypocreales; family Hypocreaceae; genus Trichoderma; species Trichoderma cornu-damae. Next base: position 3,018,370 of record CM036089.1, read on the forward strand.
TTTTTTCAACTTCTTTTTTTTTCTTCTTGTTTCTTGAATTTTCTTTCTTTTCTTTTTTTGATTTTTCCGTAGCTGCTCTCAAGCTTATGCTCCCTATAAGACCAACCTCTCCATGATTCTCTCATCGCCATAGCGTTTTCCGAGCCGATTCCATGTCCCAAAAATGTCTGCCCAGTACCATCGGCTCCGCGCAGGGGACCGTATCTATTGGTCCCACCATCTTCGACAGTCGAGTGCAACAAACTCGGACCGCGCGTCCGAACTGTCCGCGGACTCTCCCGGAAGCGTGTCCACGCATTCGACTGTCAGGGACGTGAAGGATGAGAAGCCGCGCAAGATTGAACGTTTCTGCGCCGTCACGGTCAACGAGGGCTATTCGCGAGACGAGGTGCTGCTCAACCTGGACTTGATTGGTGCCGACATCAAGCCGGGCGTCCTGATGTCGATTGCCGTGCTGAAAACAGACTTGCCAAAGTCGTCTGCGGGATTTGGAAGCCTTAAGAAGCAACAGCACGAGGATAATGGCAGCTTGCGTTATCAAGGCGTCGGTGCCTGTGATCCGAGTTCTCTGGGTTACCAGTACATCTTTGTCGCAAAGGATATGCCCAAGGAGACCAGGGCGCGGCTGCCCGATGCGGAGGTGTACGTTGCGAAGCACATTGCGGACGCCTTTGGAATGAAGAAAGGGTCCGTTGTTATGCTGGCGCCGGTACGTTTGTTCTCGCATATGGCAGTACCTGGGACAATATACATATTGTTGTCATGGGAATATATATATATATATACATATATCTTCATTTCAATTTTTTTTTTCAAATGGCCGGCTAACCCCCCCTGACCAGGTCGATAACGACCACCCGGCTACCGAAGCCACCCACGTTGAAATAATATTCAGAGACCAGTATCTGTCACGCGCGGATATGTGGCGGTTAGTCGTCGGGGAGCTCGCGCAGAGGACGGTATACAAGGGACAGTCGCTTCTCTTCATGGGAACCATCAAGGCCCAAATTACAACCGTCTTTGTTGACGGGAACAGCGTCCACTCCGCCTTCTTCGGCCGAGAGACGAGGCCAATATTCCGCAGCGAGTCGGCTAGATATGTGCTCTTCATCCAAATGGCCAGAGAGATGTGGGACTTTGACTCGGACTGCTCGGGAGAGATCATGTTCAGTAAAGTCGTCAACGGCTTTTTGCCAGCCCTCTTCAAGAGGTGGGCTCTGCTGAGGGCCAAACACCTGGTCAGCATTGTGTTGTTCGCTCGGGTCGAGTATGACACCGGCTTGACCAACGGGCTGGACGTGAGCGCGCTCCAATCGGGCTACTACACGGGGGTCCAGACGTACGGGAACAGGAGGCCATACAAGGACTTCTACCGAGTGGTAGTGAGCGAAATGGCCAGCGGAGAATGGATGAAAATCCTCTATCAACTGAAGAAGGAACTAAACTATTTTCGGAGAGACATCACCCTGCACCACCAGACGGCATATCCGTCAGACGATGGCCTCCCGGAAAATGCATCCGGGAACGAACCCATCAGCCGAATCAAAGCCGAATCCTCCTTTGCCGTACACGGCAATGTCCTGGAGGCCATCAATCTCGCCTGCGCCCAGTTCGCTCACGATTACATTGATCGGGACCTGACCAGGACGGGCATCTCCATCGCCGTCATAAGCCCTGGCGCTGGTATCTTCGAGGTAGATTATGAGACGCTGCGAAGAACCACAGAAGCCTTGGTGGGGAACGGCATTGGAATAGATTTGATCTGCATGGCCCAGATGCCTCTGCACTCCGTTCCACTGTTCAGGTATCGGAACCCACAATTCTCATTTGCGGAAGCATCGTCCCAGGATCGTCGCCATTCGCTGTCGAGGTCCTTCCACAGCCGCGATAGCACGCCGAATCAGCAGCCAACGCCCGTCGTCGGAAGCTTCCAGTCCATCCCCGGCTCGCTCTCGCCGACGAAGAGCAGAGACACGTTCCGCCGCGTCGAACACCCGGACGCTCAAAGCAGGCGTGACGAGTGGTGCTACGTGCTACCCCAGTGGCTGCACGTTTCGTTCTGGACTGGCACGTCGAACGAGGCGCTCTCATACGCGGGCGTCGCCCTGTCTGTATCCAACAGAGTGGAGCAAAACGACGACGACGATTTCAGGATAAGATGCCGCATGTACGACCTTCAAATGAGGAGCGCCCTCGATATGAACGAAATTGAGATCACGCCACTGCACTCGGACTCCAACTACCCCAGCAATATATTTGAGAATAGCAGCCCCTCCAAGAGACGCCAAACCGTCATCAGCGATATCTGGTACAATCCTCCGGCCCGCGTTCCGGACCATCTCTTAGACAGCATCCATGGGTTCCAGAGGTTCTCGCCTGAAAGGCTTGCCCGACCCGCGGAGAGGTTTTCGTGGAAGCAGCTGCAGGGCTTTGACGACTCCAGAGCCGCTCTGGCCTCCCACAAGCGCCATCACCACCAGCAGCTCTACCAGCCCTACCCTCGTGGCTCGGAGGGCAGATCGGACGAAACTCGGAGGCCCCGCATGGAAGACTTGAATGTTCTGGGCTCATCCCTTCCGGAAAGGAGACGGCTCAGCAATGCCATGTCGGCCAGGAAGCTCTCAATGAACCAGTGGGATATGGAAAAGCCCAGCATGTTTTCCAAGAGAAAAGTACCAGAGCCGATGCTTCCGAAAGCACCTCCGCCCCCACCTCCGCCACCTCGTCTTCCCCTACCGCCGCGGCGGCCGGCGGGGGTCACCAAGACCGCTTCGTCTTCGAAGCAGCCAAAGTTCCTGAGGCAGATTAGCCTCGGGCAGCGAGGCTTTGGCATAGCGGCCCCAAAGATCGCGGCCGCCGAAGTGAAGGCAGAGACGGTCAACGCTGCTGTTTCCAAGGCAAACGCACCGCCGTCGACTCCTCGATCGCGCTCGGACCCGAGGCCGTCTACGCCTCAAACCATCAGGAGCCAATCGCCGTTCTCGGTGAGCAGGCTCAGACCCGAAGTTTCCGACCCCACCATCGAGAGAATGTCATCAACACCAAGTATTCCCATCTTGAAGAAGAATGGATCTAACCGTCATGACATGAGCTTACACCATCTCAAAGCAGCAACGCCGGCCCATCATATGGCATCGCGTACTCGCTATGGCAGTCTCGAAGACGATCACGAATTGTATCAAAATATGTTCCTGGCAGAGGATCATAAAGTCGTGCTGAGCAAGCTTCGGGCTGGCGTCGGCGTGGCGCCGGAGCCCCCCCTGACGCTTTCGCCGACGTCAGCAATCAGCCCCTGGCTCGTGTTGCTGAATCCGTCCGACCCGGAGAAGAACCAGATAGACGAGGTCAACCTATACACCCGCTGGCAGCACATCTTTCCTCGTATATCCGAGATGAAGATACAGAAATGGAAGGCCCTGTGTTGCCCGGCTGCGGTCCCATTGACGACCGAATACTTCCCCACCAGAGCGCAGTTTGACACAGAGTACCAGAGGCATCCGTACAACGTGGACCAGAATGCGGACGACGAGCTGTCCGAGGAACCAAAATCCCGGCAAGAGTTCATCAACGAGCTCATCAGCCTCCGATTTTCGCAAGGGTTTCAGGTGGTGGTCGGGCCAGCCGTGGCGAGGGCGTTCGGCCAAAAGGTCATCAAGCTTGGCGACATCTTCTCGCGCGACCAAGTTCTCGAAGACGGCACAAGCATATTCATGTCGGTCGGCAACACCATTCATCAGCTCTCGTGCGTAAACGGGACGGAGGTCGAAGTCAACATCTACGTGAGGAAGCCTACGGCAGACATGTCAGGGCTTCCGCAGGGCTTCTCTCCGATGTACAACCCGGCCATTCGAACGCTATTCGACGCAGACTACGAGGCGCGACGCATAGAGCTGCTGTCCATTCCAAGGCCCGACCGCAATTGGAACATGATTGATTCGTACGCCGCCGGCCACCATGACGAGATGATGGAGAGCCTGCGGTTCTGGAGGGCTCGATTCGTCCTCATCCCGCTGGTCGCCCACAATCCCTCGGTGCCCAGGACCCAAAACGGGCTATACCCCGAAGAGATCAGGATAGAGGGCATCAAGCGCCTGGCCCAGCTGTGGCAGAAGAACCGCTACGTGCCGCCGTCGGAACGCCGATTCCAGACGGCCAGGGGGGGGCGCGGACAACTGGACCGCAGCCCCCTGGATATTGTCTACAAGACGGAAGACCCGTCCGTCGTCATTGCAGCCGAGCTGGAAACGTTGCCCCTGATCGAAGGCCTGGAGGGCGGCATGGGCAGGAAGCATCAGCTCGTGTCGAGGAAAGATCGGTTCGAGAAGTCCAACCTGAACTTTGCGGTCTTGGCCGAAGCCATGCAGCAACCTGTGGACCAGGGCGGCGTTCCGCTGCGGAACCGCCGCTGGCACCTTCGACTGCATTATCACTCCTTCCTCGGATCCGACATGACGACGTGGCTGTTGGAGAACTTTGATGATCTCGAGACTCGCGAGGACGCGGAGGATCTGGGCAATGCCCTGATGGTTCCAGAAGAGTTCAGGGGCAAGGACAGGGACAAGGAGAAGGAGAAGGATGGGCCGGAAAAGGAGAAGCCAAAGGGGCTTTTTGTGCACGTCGAAAGACGACACCGGTTCCGGGACGGCAATTACTTTTACCAGTTTGCCCCCGAGTTTGCGAAACAGCAGCCTGGCTGGTTCGGCAGCAAGAGGAGAGAGGCTCCGCTGCCGGTAACGCCCGTGACGGAATCGTCGTCGAGCTCGGGTAAAACCCGATCGGTGCACGACGACCACTCGCCGGCGTCCCTGACCAGCACCCCTACTCTACCGGCGGCACACGTGGCCAAGAGCCGGCCCAAGGTGATTCTGAGCAAGGTCATCAAATATGATGTGGATCCTAGAAAGAGATCATATCACCCCGAGCGGATTGACCTGCACTACGACCGCCTTCACAACCCAGACAACTGCTACCACGTCAGGATCGACTGGATGAACGCAACGGCCAAGCTGGTGGAGGATGCCGTCGAGGTTTGGGAGCGCGAGGCCAGCCAGTACGGTCTCCGCCTCGTGGAGGTCCCCATCAGAGAGGCCAGCGGGATCACGGAAGTCAACCCGTTCCGGAAGCCTTTTCCCATCAAGCTTGCCGTCCAGCCGCCGGACCAGAAGCCAGAGACGTTTTACGACCCAAACTCCCTAGGCCCGCAGACGGTCCCGACGAAGCACTTTTACCAAAAGTCGATACTGCGGCACTTTGATTTTGTACTCGACATCGAGGCGGCCTCCAACTACCCCGGCAACGTCGACGTCATCTATTCTTGGGGGAGGCCGGACTACACGTACACGCAGTACATTCATCGCTCGGGAGTCTTGCTGGCCCAGGTGACGGATGACGGCAACTTCATCGTGCTGGCAAACCGCCTCTATGGCAGGCGAGCCACGAGAGAGAGGGACGCGGCGGCGAGAAACTTGACCCAGATGGAGCCGCCTCATCTCGCGATGGAGAGGGGCAGCGGACGAGCGCCATCCTTTGACTCGTTTGGCCTCTCCGAGTCGGTCATTGCGGGCTCATCGATGAACACGGGAGCGGCGCCGTCGACGCTGCAACACCATGCGGCCACTCATCATCAAGGCCTTGCCGGGGGGCAAGCCCACGTGCTACAGCAGCAGCACCAGCAGCAGCAGCAGCAGCACCATCACCACGCCTCGCACCACCACCAGCAATATCACCATCACCCCTATTACCATCCTTACCATCACCACTCGCCCAGCCTCAAACCCGCCTCGTCTTCCACCCCGACCCCGACAACCGACAGCCCCATCGGCAAAGCCCAAAGCCAGCCGCAGCCGCAGCCGCAGCCGCAGCCCTCGGCCTCCCCCACCGCGCACCTCCGCGAGCCCGAGACCATCAAGGAGGAGCTCGAGGCGTTCTGCTCCGACGCCCTAGCCCTCGAGGCATTCTACAAGGAGACGCTGGAGAAGAGCCAGCACATCCAGGGCACCCCCGCCACGGCCGCGGTAGCGAGCCCACCCGGGCTGGAGGCCGTGCCCGAGGCGAGCATCCCGACGCTGGGCCTACCACCGGGTGTTTTGGCGTCAATGGACGGGATCGGCGGGCCTGCAGCGACGCTGAGGATTGGGAGTCCGATGATGTTTCTGAGGAGGGGGAGCGTGCAGTTTGACGGCATGGGGTTGGGATCGAAGAAGTGAGTTGAGTGGAATTTGATCAGGGGGGGGGAAACCCCCCTTCCCGTGTAGAGGCTACGAATGCGAGATGAAGTGTAGAGTAGAGTCGAGTTAATGGCACAATGAATAGCAAACAACATGACTGCTTTTATTTATTGGTTTATTTATTTAAAAAAAATGGTAATTTTGAATTCATTTCTAAAAAAAAAATATTTGGGGCAATTGAATTGAATTTATTTGTTTTTTTATTTTTTATTTATTGATTTATTTATCCAAAAAAAAAAAAAAAACTACAATTAAATCTAGGCCGTATTAAAAAGTTAAAAAAAGACAACTTTCAAAGGGCGAACGAACATGACGCAAAAGTATCAAAAGTTTCAAATTCATGCCTCAATCCTTTTCCAACTCGTGGTATCAAAAAAAAAAAAAAAACTAAAACCTTTCTTTTACAAAAATCAAAAACTATCTAGTACTCAAAACAGGTTTCTTTATAAAAAAAAATTTTAATTTTTTTTTTAACTTTTGTGCACATATTTCCGTGTACGTCAACTATGGTACATCGAAGAAGAGAGAAAGAAGCAACATCGGTTTTTTTGATTTTAACACGGCCGTTCGACATGATATATTTATCCCAGCGGGTTTTCCGTTCTAGATGGGCAAAGAATAAAGTTTCAGGTTGAAAGAGAGAGAGTTTTTTGGGGTTTTTTTTTTGGGTTTTTTATTTTATTTTTGTTTTCCCTTTTATTGCGTCAAGTATTGTGTCTTCATAAATCCCAAACACACATTAAAAACAGAGACAGATAACTTGAATAGATGAATAATAACTGCGAGTGGTATCAAAGAAAAGAGAGGGCGGAAGAAGGCAAAAAAAATAGAAAAGAAAAGAAGAGAAAAGAAGAGAAAAGAAGAGAAAAGAAGAGAAAAGAAAAGAAAAGAAAAGAAAAGAAAAGGAAAGGGAAAAAAAAAGGGTGGCTGATTTTTCATTCTTCTTCTTCTAAGAAACAGCCATAGTGTCTTGGTCGGGATACCCTACAGATGCAACATGTCAGTCGAAAATTCTCGTGTGAAAAATAGATATATATATGTATATATACATGTATATATATATATATATATATATATATATAGATATAAAAAGGCGGGATAAGGCTTACAAAATGCGCAGACTGCGATGATGGCATAGAGGCAGATCAAAAGGAAGCCTTCCAGCCAATGGCTCTTTCCGTCGCCAATGAGATAGTTGACCAACAGCACGGCGACGAACATGACGGCAACCTGGAAGGTGTCGAAGCTCAGGTTCATCTCGTCGTTGCCCATGCCCCAGCCGATGACGACCAGCAGGGGGATGAGAAACAGGGCGACCTGCATGCTGGATCCGACGGCGACGCCAATGGCAAGGTCCATCTTGTCCTTGATGGCGACGGTGACGGCGGTGGCGTGCTCGGCGGCGTTGCCGACAATGGGGAGCAGGATGAGGCCGACAAACTCCTCGGACAGGGCGCCGTTCTTGGTGATGGCGTCGATGGATCCGACCATGTACTCGGCGCAGAGGGCAATGACGGCGGTGGAGGCGGCAAGGGTGCCGATGGCGACGAAGAAGTGCAGCTGGGGATCCTCCTCCTCCTCGTCGTCGTCCTGCTGCGAGTTGACGAGGATGCTGGTCATCTGCTGGTCGCTGTCCTTCTCGACGATGCCGCGGCTGACGAGGGCGCCGGGGACCATCAGGCCCTGCTTGAGGTTCGGGTTCGGGGTCCCGCTGCTCCAGGGCTTGGCGGGCACCTTTTGGCTCTGCTCGTTGAAGACCTGCTGGTGCGTCTTGAGCTGGAAGAACAGGTAGGCGCCGTAGACGATGAGCAGGATGACGGCGGTGCCGCGGGAGAGCTTGGCCACGTTATCGGTGGGCGTGTTGGCGGCGGCGTCGAAGACGGTGGGGACGATGACGGAGGCGGCCGCCAAGGCCAGCATGGAGGCGGCGGTCTGGGCCACGACGGTGTTGAAGTGCTGCTCCGGGCGGCGCAGGCCGCCGAAGAAGAAGCAGAAGCCCATGACCAGCAGCAGGTTGGAGAGGATGGAGCCGATGAGCGAGGTCTGGACAATGGCAACCTTGTTGTCGACGAGGGCGATGATGGCGACGATGAGCTCGACGGCATTGCCGAACGTGGCGTTGAGCAGGCCGCCGAGGGTCTCGCCGGTCCGGAGGGCGATCTCCTCGGTGGCGAAGCTCAGCATGGCGGCAAGGGGGATGATGGCGATGAAGTTGACGACGAAGACGGCGATGCGGCTGACGGAGTCGACGTAGTTGATGGCGATGCCGACCGGGGCGGCAACCAGCAGCAGGTTGATCCACGAGTTGAGCAGCGTCCGCTGGATCTGGTTGGCCACGGTGAAGGGCTCCTTGGGGTGGACGTGGCGGATGAAGCCGCCCTCCTTGTGCGGCTTCTTGGTCTTGCTGGTGTCGGGCTCGTCGACGGCGGGCTGGCCGAGCCTCCCGTCCTGGTCCCCCTTGCCGCGATTCCGCAGGCCATCGGCGTCGGTCTGAGCCTGCTTGATGAGCGGCCTCTCGTTGCTGTCCTCGCTCGTCTGCTTGAGGGCGGCTTCCTCGGTGCCGGCGCCGGTTCCGGAGGTGGAGGTGTCCCTCAAGGCGGTGGCGGGATAGGGCGAGGTGGCGGCATGGGTCAGGTCTTGGCCGGCGGCATCCTCCTGCTCGCGCTGCTCCTCGAGGCGAGAGCCGTCCCAGGTGTCGGCGCGCCGGTTACTCCAGGCTACGTGCCGGAAGGGGTTCCACGTCTCGTCGCTCTGGCGGCTGACGGAGTGCGCCTGGCGCTTGATGTTGAAGTGATTGACTGAGAGCAGGTGGGTTAGTCTGCGTCTCCGCCTTTCGCCGTCGGTGGTCTCGTGCGACGACATGTGTGTAAGGGTGTGGGAGAGAGTGGGCGGAAGCGTTGCAGCTTCAAGAGTATAGGGCGAGAAGCATGAGATGGCGAACACAAAGGAAGGCGGAACAAGGCAACGGCAAAAGGCAAGGCAAGGCAACGATGAGTCAAGCCAAGCCAAGCCAAAATAAAATAAAACAAAACAAAAAAAAAAGGGTCTATTGATGCTCGCTGGTCAAGGGCAGGACGGGACGGCTACAATGCGAAAATCCCGACAAACCACACCCGCGACAGGGCCATTGAAGGGGTTGTGATTGGGTAAAAAATCAAATCGGGGAGGGAGAGAGGGGGGGGGGGGGAGAGGGAGAGAGCAGGTGAGAGAGCGAGTGAGAGAGCGGGTGAGAGAGAGTGAGAGAAGGGTGAGAGAGAAGGGTGAGAGAGTAATTAACCAGGAGATGACGGGGAACGAAGCGCGCATAAAGACATTGCATAAAACTCACATGATGACATGGTTTTCTACACAGCCCGGTCCACACGCGGGCAAAAACTCCCCCCCCACAGATTGTGATTGGTGCTCCGTTAGGTACAACAGTGCCCAAGGGAGGAAAAAAGAAGGGGAAAATTTTTTGAAAAATAAAAATAAAAATGAATAAATGAATAAATGAATAAAGGAATAAATGAAAAGATAAATAAATAAATAAATAAAAAGAGAGGGAGGGAGGGAGAGACACAGGGGGAGAGAGAGAGAGAGAGAGAGAGATGTGAGGTCGGGCACGGAGCAGCTTTGGCGCGCGCGTCTTGTTTGCGTGATTCGTTCCGTCGGGTTCTGAAGCGCCTTTGGGCAAAGTCTGACGGCAGAACAGAGACACAGGAGCTTTGTTGGGGACCTTTTTTTTATCAGAAACCGCAAACGGGCGGCCTCGAAAAGGGACGACAAGGAAACGGGGGTAGCTTCGCCTCACGCCGTGCCTCGACTAGGGCCGCCTTGGTTGAGCCGAGCCTGGGCTGAGCCTGAGCTCACTGCAATTTGAATTAAATCAAACGCGACTCTCTTTGAGGCTTATGGGGGACAGCCGCTAAGAAAAGGGCGCTGCTAGTAGTATCGGAGAACAGGGGGTGAGTTTTTGCCAAGATAAACAAAATATCCCGGGCCCCTGACAAGACCAGAACACGCGTATTCGTGTGGGATGGAGCAGTAAGACTGACAAAACAGGGTGCAGCTGTGGCGGCAGCTGTGGCGCAATGCAACGACGGAAGAAGAGGAAGAAGAAGAAGAAGAAGAAGCTGGCGAAGAGCCGTTGACGAAGGGACTTGGGGGGTTTGGTCGCAGACGACAAATCTTGGGCGATCAGCTCTCGTGCCCCCGAGGATGCAGCTGTAGCTGTAAGTAGAAGTAGTAGCGCCTAGTAGTAGCAGTAGCAGTAGTAGTACGTAGTAGCACGTCGTAGTAGGAGCAATAGTAGTAGGAGCAATAGTAGTAGTAGCAATAGGGGCTTCTGCTGCAGAGCCCAAAGCTTCTCGAAGCCTCTTGTTGCCTGTGTGTGTGTGTGTGTGTGTGTGTGTGTGTGCGTGTGCTCGTGGCACAACAGCAGTTCGTCGGAAAGCTGGCCCGAGCCTTGGCTCCTTGACTTTTTTTTTTTTTTTTCTTTTTTCCCCCCCCCCCGACGAAGCAGCGCCCGATGGCAAATCGTCAGGCAGACCGACCGATTGATCGCCAGGCGGCCAAGACAAAACCGGCGTTGGCGGGCGGGGTTCGCTCTAGAGTCGGATCGAGAGGCGAAGGAGGCTGTGTTTTTTTTTTAACAGGAAGCGCAGCAGCGGCAGCAGAAGAAGAAGAAGAAGAAGAAGAAGAGCGAATGAAGCTTCTTCTTTTTTCTTTTCTTTTATTAGAGTGAATGACGAAGCAGAGAGGAATGAGTCTCTGCAGAAAAGAAACAAAAAGCAAAGGGAGGAGGAGAGAGGGAGAGGAAGAGGGAGAGGGAGGAGAAAAGGAAGAAAGAAGAAGAGGAGGAAGAGGAGGAGGAGGAGTAGCAGAATTGCTTTGTTTCCAAACAGGACGGGTTTTGGCAGCGAGACTTGTCAAACGAAGCGGGCGCTCCCTAAAATTCAAGCTTGTCAACAACCCTTCGTTGGTGGCGCTCCCGGCTTCAGGGGGCGGCGAGAAGGGGAAAATGCCCAGGTCGTCGCCCGGGTAGAGGGTACACGAGGTGGTACATGTATATGCCGAGCAAGTGCCGGGCGAACGTGGCCTTTGCCTGTAGGTACTACCTACTTCTAACCTGGTAGGTAAGGTACATCAGTAGTACCTTCAATGGTATGTAAGGGGTAGAGTTCGTGTAACGTGTACGGAGCACAGAAAGGCAAGGTAAAGTAGGTACCTGATGCTTTCTACCAATCTCTTCGTCATGTTCACATTTTTGGCGACAATTGTCGGGCCACATTCATTGCCAGCACAGCGTCAGAAAAACCGCAACGCCCGGCAGCAGCCCAATGGGGAGCTGTTGTGGGGCGCAGATCGTTTTGGAAGGAGGCCTCCTTTTGATGTTTTGTGTTTTTTTTTCTTCTTCCTCTTCTGCGGTTTGTCTCAGTCTCAAGAGGGTTGGTTTCGTACTAGTACTAGGTATTTACTATACCCAAGACATACTAGTAGTACCTACTAGCTACCTACAGTAGTGCCTCATGTAGAGTAGAGTAGAGCACTTGAATACACACACCCATTTTTACACAACTCGACGCTACTCCGTCCACAAGGCCCGTTTGCCCATCAAGTCCTCTCTCGGCTGATTCGGAGAGCCTGATTCACGCTCGCTCCCTTTCAGCCCATTCACTCACTCATTCGGGGAAATCCTCCTGGCCACTCATTCATATAAGGGAAACCGCACAGGTACCGCCCATGTACTCCGTACTCCGTTCCCCATACCCGCCCACTCAAAACAGACGCCCCCCCCGTTCGAAGCGTTGCCCAATCCAACCTAAGCGCTTCTCGGGCCCCTGTCCCGCTCTTTCCCCCCCCCCCCCCCCCCCTTGAATGGAGTTGAATGAGCTGCTACTTTGTAAAAATCCTTTCTTTTTTTTTCTCTCTCTCTCTCTCTCCCTCTCTATTTATTTTTCACCTTCACGGTTTTTTTACACGCCCTTTGTTACTCCATACGTAGGTGAAATTTTCAAATCATTGTTCCCTTGGCCGTCGAAATGAAAAAAAAAAAACAGCGCCCAACCAGCTCAGGAACCAATAAACCCTAACCCATACCCCGACAGGGGCAAAACCTAAAACTAAAACCGCCACCCTAATTTCTTTGTTTTTCCTTTCACCACCACACAGTCCCCCCAAAAGCCAAGAATCTCGCTCACTTTTCCACCTTTTTCTTCTCGTAAATAATAATTTTCTTCTTCTTCTTTTCCTGTCTTTTTATAGCGGTCAATCAAACAAAGCTGTTCCTACTAGCCTATTGCGGCCTCATGCACTCCTGCGTTTAAACTCCCCCCCTTGACGTCAGATGCTGCCACACTCCCCCTCCATCCAGATGCAATCCGCGTCGCTCTCGTTCGTCCACTTGCACAGCCCTTTTTTTTTTCCTTTTTTTTTTCTTTTTTTTTTTCAAATCTCTCTCTCTTTTTTTTTTTCAGGGAAATTCCATTCGAGCTCGACTAGAGTAAATACGGGCAGATGCTCTTCGCCGTTTCTCCCACCCCCCCGTAGTCACAGACCGGTTATACGGCGACGACACCGCCCCTCTACTTTCGCACAGCCTGCTTCGTATCTCCATCACAGCAAGGCGCTTTTATACCCCATTCAAATGCCGTTTAATACGCGGCAGCGTCGGCGCACAAGGCAAAGGCGCCGCCTTACAACTGCCAGAACCGGTAGTCAGAGTAGTCGTCATCACCGTCATCACCATCACATCATCACACATCCCTAAACTAACACCAACAACAACAACAACAGCAACAGCAGTAGCAGCAGCAACAGCAACAACAACTGCTGCTGCTGCTACAATAAACCAAGCATAACCCCCCCCCCCCCTTTCCCCCACAATGGCCCGGTCCAATCCCCTCCCGCCACACAAGACTCTCTCTCCTACTGGCTTCGTCCTAGCCATGCAGCTACCAATAGAGCCTGTGCCAGCATTACCGTGCCACAGCCATTCATCTCAGCGTGTAGGATAAAACAGGTCGAGTTGGGGAGAAGCTAACCCTGCCCACTAAAAACATGAAGAGTCGAAGTAAAAGGTGGCGGTCAACTTACTTTGTCGTGGCCGCTCGATATACCAACCAGCCTGGGATACCAGCATGCCATGTCATTTTGGGCTGCGACGAGGTGGGAGAAAGAAAAAAAAAAGAAAGAAAGAAAAAAAGGCCCTCCCTCGACTCTGCCAATCAATCTCGTAGCGACAAAGCAGCTAACGTAATGTCAAACTATATAAAAAGAAAAAGAGAAGGAAAGAAAGAAAGAAAGAGAAAAGAAAGAGAAAAGAAAAGGGAAAAAACAAGAAAAATCATGAGAAGAAAAACCCAAAAGAAAAATTTTTTGAAAATAAAAAATAAAAAGAAGAAAAAGGAAAAACAAAAAACAAAAAATTCAGTCCATGCCAACGCATAATAACAACGCCCAACAACCAACCAATCACTCGTGTCATGCCTCGGTCGCAACAAAACAAATCAATTTGCTAAACTTCTAAGGACGTAGCCTTGTTCTCTTCTAGGTCTTGCATCTCTCTCTCTCTCTCTCTCTCTCTCTCTCTCTCTCTCTCTCTCTCCTTGAAACGCGAAAACTATTGTACAAACTCGGGTAGTAGCTACATAGTAGCTAGGTATCATTGAAAAATGTCCCTTGATTGTATGCCTTCCCGATTGTATGCCTTCCTAGAAACGCCATTCTTCGTTAAATTCGTCCTGTCCGAAATCTTTTCCATGATACTAAGCAAAAAAAAAAAATATATATATATATACGTCCGAAATCGACATCTTTTTCGCTCCCCCGCGAATTGGGGGAGAGATTTGGCCCCCTAGGGTGTGCCGCAAAGATGGAAGAGAAAAAAAAGGGGAAAATGAAAAAAAAAAAAAAAAAAAAAGGAAAAAGGAAAAAAAGTTGTTGTGTAAAATAGCGTCCTGTGTGTCAAATAACATCCGGCGCTCGTTGGGCCGAAATCAAATCCCGTCATCTAGAAAAACTTCTAGATCCATTCCATGTCTTCGTCTCCATCGCCCCGTGACTCCGCTGCCTTGCGTGGCCGACCCCGTTTGCGCGCCTGAGATCCCGAGCGGGCTCGCTTCTTGCGGCCTCCGGACATGGCTGCGCCTTTCCTCTTGCGGCCCCTTTCGGCCACCTCGTTGTCGCCTTCGCCCCCGCTAGGGGTGTTGGCCCCATCCATGGCCATCTCCACGTCTCTGTCCTGCACCTTGAGCTCCTTGTCGACGTTCATCAGCTCCACAAACGCCTTACATTTTTGCGCCATCTTGCTGATCGTCTCCAGGTCGTCCACATGCGACGTCACCTCGTCCCAGAACCGCTCTCCGTGCACTCCCTGCACCTTCGTCGGCGTCTTGTTCAGGTCCTTGGCCAGGGCCTTGGCCTTGCCGTCGTGCCGGCTCGTCCCCATGCCGTAGAGCCGCCGGAGGTGGGTGCGGGCCTCCCACAAGCAGAGGAGGACGACGGCCCCCGTCGTCAGCTGGCGGAGTCGGCTCGGGTCTACCTTGAGACCGACGAGTGGCGCACCTTCCGCGCTGGCCTGCGCTTCGACCGTCTCGCCCATCAGCTGGTCCGTAACTTCATCCTGTTCTGTTTGGTCTAGGTCGAGGCGCACGTCGAACACCTCCGACTCGATGAGGTGGGCGACCGCGGCGCCGGTGGTGCTCACAATCTTCTCCATCGTAGTCACGACCGTCTGAAGCTCCCCGACGGTCTGGTATTCGAAAAAGGCCATGTTCTCGATGATGAAGCGGGCATAGTCGAGATGCGGCGGCATCTCCTGGCCCGTCTCCAGCTGCGCCACGTCAAAGTTGACCTGGCCGCATAGCTTCTCTAGGAAGCGCTGCCTGTTCTTCATCTTGCTGATCTTCAAGACCTCCATCATGAGGTGCAGTTTGGGCTGGAACGCCTCGGGGATCGCGCCGTGAGAGTCCTTGACAATGTCTCGCTGGTAGTTGTATGCCGACTGGATCGCCTTGATGTATTCCCTTTCGAGCACCGTTTCGTGCTTCTCGTGGAGGGAGCGATGCTCCACAAAGGCCAGCTCGGCAATCTTGCGGTTCGAAGACGTCTCCAGCGTCATCAGCGTCACTCCAGTTTCCTTGGGGTGCGTCAGGCCTTGGCGGTTGATGCTGCCCAGGACTTCCATCGCCAAGAATGCAACTTCGTCCTGGCTCCCCAAGGCGATTCGCGTAATGTCCTTGAGAAACCTCTGAGTGGTGGCGCTGGCGACATCGTCAAAGTTAGTGCCCCCCATGACCGCCAGCTCCCTCTTCTTCTCGGCCGCGCCGGACTCGGCCGCGGCTTCGGATCGCATTTCTTCTGTGAGGAGAAACTCCTTGAACGACTTGAGTATCATAGATTCAAGAATCGGAATCTCTTCCTGGAAGACCTGTTGGAAGGCCGTGAAGACGTTGGCCAGGACGTAGTTTCTCGGCCACGACTGGCAAACCAAGCCAATGGCCTCGAGCGACGCTTTCCGCGCCTCCAGCGGCTGGACGGGCGAGGAGAAGGGCGACAGCACGTCCACGATGAGCCGGGGAACCGAGTCTCCCTGCCATTTGGGGAACCGAGCCTTGAACACGTGTACCTGCTGGTCCAGGTTGCAGTGCTTGCCGACGCTGCCGACGATGATGGAGTAGGCGCAGAGGTGGCTGATCCTCCTGCTGTCCAGCGCCGTGGTCCCGGTCCCCAGTTTCTGAATGCCCAGCAGGCCCGACGCGACTAGGTTGCCCAGCGGCTTGAAGTCATTTAGTAAATCGCAAACCACCTTGGCGCAGGCAATCAAGTCGTCCAGGGCTCCGCGGGAGGAGATCTTGCCGATGCCCTTCAGGAGCTGGAGACGGATTTCGGTCAGGAACTCGGAGCGCACGTTAGGCAGCTGGGGGAGCACGCGCTTGTAAATCACCGTCACCGCCCGGAATGCCGCCAACTCGTCAGTGCCGCTAAAGCTTCCGAGGTGCGGTTTCAGGAGCCGGATCTGCTCGAGGCTGAACAGCTTGGGATCGGCCTTGGCAAAGATTGTGAGCACCTGCAGAGCGTCGCGGCCCATGGGGCCTGCTTCCGAGCCTCCGCCGTCAATGAGCCCAAACATGCTGCCCACGAGCCGGGAGCAAACCGAAAACGGGCCGTCCAAGGACTTGTCCTTTGGTCGAAGGATGGATTGGAAAACCTTGTCCAGGATCTCCGTGACGTTCCCCGTCTTCACCGTCTGGATGACCAGGGCCACGTGTTCGGTGAGAGAAGTCTGGAACGCAGCGGTGTCGTCGCTGCCGTAGAAGGGAGCAAACCAGACCTCCTCAATCATCTGACGGGCAAGATCGCGGACGCCCTCGTCGGGATCCTGCACGCGTCGGAGCAGGCCGTTTGCTATGGCGCTGCGAAGCGCGCTGTCGTGGTTGCGGAGATAGATGTCTCGTGAGAGCTTCATGGCCCGCTTCCGGACGCCGACGCCGGCGTCCTGGAAGCGGTCGATAATCTTGGGCGTCAGTGGCGCTTCCAGAACCGGCCTCAGGGTCATGCAGCTTCCCAAAAGGCCGAGGGCCGAGTCCCTCACTTGCGTAGACGTGTCGCTCGAGCAGTTGAGGATAAGGTGTATCACCATGGAGTCGCCGTCCAGGATGGATGGATCCGTCTCCAGGACCTGGGTGATGCTTTTCAAGCTTTTGCTCCGGACGGTTGCCTGGTCACCGGCCATGGAGCCGAGAAGAATGTTCAAGATGGTGCCGAAGGACTCAAAGAGCGGGGAGCGCAGCAAAATAATGGAGTAGCAAAGCTTCGCCTGAGCCGTGCTCACAGCCTTGAAGGTGTACTCGTTGGAGAGCCACCGGCGATCGTGTATCATCATCCGCAGTCGGTAGGCAGTGCGGCCAAGCTCCCGGTCTTGCCCTTCGTTGTCCTGGACGGCGTCGTAGCCCGCGTACACCCGGGTGGCCCAGTCGGTTATGAGGAACGACACCGCACTGAACAAGTAGGGATCTTCCGATAGGCGTGCCTGAAGGGACTCCACCGAGGCTCGGTAAGGCCCGTCCCATGCGACAATGTGTTCAAGCGGATTCTTCTGTTCCAGGACGTGGCAGGCCAGGGCTGCCAGGTACCGCGAGAGCTCGTCGACATTAGCGGTCTCGTACGCGTTGGCAGTCCGCTTCACGTGCGACCGCAGACGCGAGATTGCCGCACTCATAGTGCCCAGCACCTCGAGAGCCATGTTCTTGGCGGGCGCGGCCGTCTTTGGTGCCTCGAAGAGCCGCACCATCATGTGCATGAAAAGCCGCAATAGCAGCTCGGCCGATGGCCAGTCCGGAGAGTCGAGGCACGTGGTGAAGTCTTCCACAAAGAGATCCAAGAGGTTGCGGTACGGCGTGTCGCCCGATTTGGTGGAGCCAATGGCGCGCCTGACGATGAACTTGACAATGTATGAGGCGTTTCGCGTGGCGCCTTCGCAGAGAGGGGCGGCAGCCGCCTCAAGCTCTTGAACGGCCACGCCGTGCTGCTGCGCACCCTGATCCTCGCTGCCAATGCAAGGCGCCATTTTCGCATTCTTTCCGGGCCTCCTGCCGGCCAGTTCATCTTCGCTTTCGGAATCCTCATCATCGTGCATCTCGTCGTCGTCGTCGTCGTCGCCACGGATGGCCCGGAGCACCGCAGCGCGACCACCCTCACGCTCTTCAACCCTCCCAGAGCTGGCCTGGACCAGTCGCATGAGCAGCGCCGACACGGGCTGGATGTTCCCGCCGTCGGATAGTTTGAAGTGTCGAGCGCTCTGCTTTCCGACGGGAAGCTTCTCCAGGGACGTCAGAATGTCGTCGATGATGCCCTGCCGCTGCTGGGGCTTGATCAGGAAGATCTGGCACAGCATGTCCATAGCAACACTGCGAATACCGTCAAACCGCTGCACCCCCGCAACCGAGTCCTTTTCGAAATAGGCGTTTTCGACAAAGATGAGCTTGGACGCGGTGAACTCGAGCGTGTTGAGGACCGTCTCGGAGAGATCCACCTTAGCAATCAGCTCCGCAAGCGCGGCGAACAACTTCTGGCAGCTGAGGAAAACAGACGACACGGCCTTTTTGTGCTTGACTACCATCCTAAACAGGTTGGCGGAAGACTCCGAGTTTCGCAGCTCGACAAGGGGGATTACTATGTCTTCGGTGACAGCCTTGAAGATTTTGACGCATCTGTTGATGACGCTCTCCGAATAGAGTTGCTTGTCGTCTCGGCCTCCGGACATGGTTCGCACGCACGTACGCGCAGCCTTCATTCCCACCTCAATGTCTGGCAGCTGCCGAATCCACGATTCCAAGCCGGCTTCGTCCCAGCTTTCGTCGACACGGATATCCAAGCCCTCGACAAGCTTCAAGCTGCCGTCGCTGAGCTTCACGACCTGAAGGAGGTCCTCTACCGGCACTCTGTTGAAGCACTTGAGTGAGATGGCCTTCTGCATGGCCTTTTGCATCTTCTGATGGGCTGCGCTGTTCATGAGGACTTCGTTTTCGGAAGTCAGCGTCACGAGGTGGTCGTATCCCGAGTCCATCCCCAAAGCACGCCCCACCGCCGAAAAGATGCTGCGCAGGAGGGACTCGAGCGTTTCGAGGGCGGCCTCGGCTCGCTGCTGTTGATCGAGACTGGCGCTGCTGACGAGGTCTTGGTTCCCCTGACCGGCATGTTGGTCCCTCTTGCGAGAGGAGAGGTTCTCGGGGGCGGATAGGGTTATAACTTCCATGTACTCGTCCTTCTTGATGTTGGAGGGAGGAAGCTCAACGCGGATCGACACACGATTGTACATGCCCTCGTGCGTATCAGAAGATGCCGAGCCGACGTTGAGAGAATCATCGGGCGTGGCCGGCAAGGCCGAGGGCGTCCGGCGCGGCGGAGTCTCGGGGGAGGCCTGAACCTGCGAAGCCCCAGTGGCGTCAACGTACGCCGAAGGGTCGAAGCCTCTTCTCGAAGGTATAAGCACTTCTATCCTTGACTGGTTCGACCGGGGCCACTCGCGGTCCTCGATGCGAACTGGCGGGGTATCGGTAACGCCAGGCTGCTGCGCCGCCGTGTCCCTTGGGAGTGCTCGGCTCTTGTCTCCATTAAGGTCAGCAGCCTGAGGACTCGTGATGTTGGACTTGGTGGCTTTGAAGTAGCCTCCAACTTTCTCGTATACCGCTCGCGCAATAGGAGACAGCCCCTGCGAGATGCTGTCAGACCGAGAGCTTGCCTGCCCTGTCAACACAGACTTGAAGTTGCTGCGTACAAGGTTAGCAGGGGCACTCAAGGTCGAGCTGTGGAAAATAGATAAGATGTGTTGATTCCATCTTACTAGTTGGTCCTTTGAGACGGCTTTATTTCATGCAGCACGAGATCAACCGCCTGCTTCGCGTTTCTTGGAAGCTGAGGTTGTCCCAGGGCTTCTTTATTGAGTCGGTCGAAGTCGTCGTGCGGAAAGAGATCTGAAACGGACGGGCCTGGCGAGCCAAAGCCGATGTCGGGATCTAGCATAATATCTTGAGGCAGCCATCAGTAGCCATTTTGTTACCTAGGCGACGGCACCAAAAAAGAAGAATGAAAAAGAGAGAGAGAGAGAGAGAGAGAGGGGGGGGGAAGGAGGCCAAAGCGGGTGACTTACCAGGAACAAAAGGCACAGTCGAAGTCTGTGGTGAGTACGGCAGAGATTCTTGCAGCGTAAAAGGCCGCGAAATCGTGCTTTGAGAAGCAGCAGAAACATGGTGGGCGCTTGGCCCGTTTTCAGGGTTCTCCATGTCGTGCGGCTGCATGTTTGGCAGATTTCAAATCTTGACGACGTTCACCAAAGACACATTGTCGAACCGACGAAATACCAACGCATCAAAGGTTCCCCAGCGTGTCATGGAAAGAAGCTGCGGGTGTATCGAAGGCAGAACAGAAGAGAGAAGAGAGAAGGGGGGAATGAAGATGGAAGATGGAAGAAGAAAGAAAGAAAAGGCAAAGAAAGAAGAGAGAGAGAGAGAGAGAGAGAGAGAGAAAGAAGAAAGGCGAAAAGTGACGAAAGGCGGAAAGAAGAAAAAGGAAGGAAGGAAGGAAGGAAGAAAAAAAAAAGGGAAAGAGCGTATGGCGTTGATTAGTGACGCAATGAACAGGAAGGTGCGCGGCTACAATGCATGCCTAAATGCTGGAAATTGGAAATTGGGTATTGTTTTTGTTCAAATTGTTTCGAATCAACGCGCATCGCAGCCCAGACACAAATCGGCAGCCTCGTTGGACCAAGTTTCTCCGGCGTCCAAAAGCATCCAGTGGTCCGTGCGCCACCCCCGGTACTGGACCAAATCAGAGGTGCGCTTCCGGATCCCGGTACCTTGCCTTATCAGTTTTTCCGGATAATGCAATCAACGCCTCTGCCACTCTTGCATGAATTCTCTCTTTTTTTTTTTTTTTTCTTTTTTTTTTCTTTTTTTTTTGGTTTTTTTGGTTTTTTGCCAGTTTTTCTTTGCAAGTTTGCCCGATTTTTCTCTCTCTCTTAATGCAAGCCGGATCCACGCGAAATCCCTCCGTTCCAGAATTAGACTTTCATCGGGGTTTTTTTGGGGTTTTTTTTTAAAAAACAAATTGATTTTTTTTTGATTTTTTTGATTTTTTTGATTTTTTTTTACATAAAAATAAACATTTTTTTTAAAAAAAAAAAAAAGAAAAAAAGTCAAAAAAAAAAATGGCTGCCATTGCATCAATGGTTTTCTGCACCGATTGTGGAAATTTACTTCCGGCCACCAAGGGAACTGAGCAGAATGTGCTTAGCTGCGAGTGTTGCGGCGCCGAAAACAAAGGTTTGTCTTCTCTCGAACCCAGGGTTTGGGCAAAAAGTGATTGCTTGGAGGAAGAAATAAATAAAATAAAAATAATTTCACTTGCCCCCGTTATTTCTTCATTGATTTATTTTGTTTATTTATTTATTTATTTATTTATTTTATTTATGTATTTTTTTTTAACAAAATGGTCCACACCTCAGATACCGGCGCAAAGATCATCGTGACAAAGTCGAAGCCGTCGGATTTCCCTTCATTCTTGCGCCAAAAGCTCCAGTCCAGCGTCCAGGCCGTCGAGCGCCATACCCTCAACACCGAGAGCTCCGTTCGCGAACGATGCCCAAACTGCGGCCGGGAGGAAGTCAAGTACACTACGGTGCAGCTGCGAAGCGCCGACGAAGGCTCAACCGTGATATATAATTGCGAATGTGGATACAGTTGGAACGAGAACAACTAAAACGCTCTAATAAGTCTTGTTTTCTTGGTGGGGAAAAAAAAAAAAAAACTCTACAATTCGTAATGGGCATTGTTTTGTTTTGTTTTTGATTTTTTTCTTTTGATTTTTTTTTTTTTGATTTTTTTGATTTTTTTTTTTTGCCTTCTCCCTTCTCTTATGCAGAGGCGCTGGCCACCTCCGGAATCAAAGCGTATTCCGTCTCGCCGCCTCTCTCATACTCGGCCATATCTAATGCCACAATGACGCTCTCGCGGACAACCTGCTCCTTGTCATGAAGGAAGCGCTTCAAGATCTCCTCGACGCCCTCCTCATCTCCGAGACTGCCCAGGGCCTCGGCGGCTTCGTGGCGCACCATGCTCGCCTCTTCTAGGTTGCTCAGGGCCTCTGTGAGGGCGGGGATAGACGCTGGGTGCGAAAGCTGGCCAAAGACAAAGGCAATCTCGTGGCGGAAAAGGGCGGAGGAGTCGGCAAATCCCCTGGCAAGGGCGTGGACGGCGGGAACGGCAGTCGGGCAGTTTGGAGGGGAGGCGAGGTCGCGGAGGGCAAACATGGCACGGTATCGCATGAAGAGTGGCTGGTTGATATCCATCAGCACTCTACCAAGCTCTTCAACCGACTTGTCGGACTCGGGCATGGGTGGTGCCGGGTCAACTGAAGCAAAGTCGCTAGAACAACTACGTTAGCGAGATGAAATGTCATGAGAATTGAAACGAGCTGGGAGTTTTTTTTTTTTTTTTTTAATTTCATATATATATATATATATATATATATATATATATACTTGCCTTTGGCGCAGCTTCTCCTGCTTCCTTGATTCCGAGTTTTCCCACTCAATGCGATCAATGGCAATCTCGCATGTCTCCTTGACGACAACCTCCTCGTCGGGGCGATCCCTAAATTGTAGGAGGAGATCCAGGCTGGATGCGTTGCCCAGAGCCCCGAGCGCCTCGGCGGCCTCGTGTCTACACATGGGATCCTCTTTCAGATCTGACAAGACGTCTCGCAGAGGTGGGATGGCCGCGTCGTTGCCTGTCTGGCCAAGACAATAGGCCAGCTCGTGCTTCAGCAAAGCCGACGGGGAAGCGAAGGCGGCGGCGATGGCTTCGATGGCCGCAAGGGCGGATTCGGCGTCTGAGGTTTTGGCGACATGTTTGAGTGAGAACAAGGCACGGAACCGGACGGGCAGAGGGGTGTCTTCGGAGCAGAGGCTCTGCCTGAGACTTGCGACGGTGGCGGCAGACATGGTGAAAAATGCCAAAATTCTACAACATGAGGGTATCTCCAAGAAAAAAAAAAACAACGACAAACGAACACCGAGTTGCACGCAAGGGTTACACGCAAGAATTACAAACACCAAGTTGCACGCAAGGGTTACACGCGAGCTATCGCAAGATAAATCGAAAACCCTCCAAAAAAAAATAATTAGGTGGGGTGGTGGGGTGACACAATCAGCTCGGATTTCTCTTATCAGATGCCGAACGGCGATAATGCGAGCTGGAAAACAGAAGGGGTTTTTTTTTTTTTTTTTTTTTTTTTTTTCCGTTGGTTTCCGGAATTGCCTAGCCTTAATTAGTTTAGTGTAGTAGTATCAACAACCCTAACCCTTTACGGTCATAGTCTTTTCCAAGGCAATAAGGTCGGGCCGTGCCAAGGCTACAGCCTCGTATCGTCCACGTTATGTCTACCCTTTATAAACTAAGACAAGCCGTCCAATATGCAAGCCCATGAGAAGTGGATAAACCACTTCAAAGGTTCCATGGTCTAACGGTTATGACTGCGGATTCTGATTCCGCCAGCGAGGGTTCGACTCCCCCTGGAACCTATATCATGTCTTTTTTTTTTTTTTTCCCTCTGTTTCTTTTTTTTTTTTTGGACATTGTCCGACATACCCTTGTTTTATTTTTTATTTTTTATTTTTTTCCTCCTCCTCTCGTTTCGGGTTTGGACTAATAAGGGCACTGTTGGTTGCAAAGGGCAATGTTGGTTGCAAAGAGACATTATCCATTAATTGATGATCGTCAATGGAGCCCATCAATCAAATAAATAAATGCCCTTTTTTTTGATTCCTGTGCCTTGACGACTTACCCTGTAGTTTTCATCGGCATTTTGGGCTTTCATGTCTCATCATTTCCATTTGTGTCCTTTTTATTGAACACGATTGAATTATGACTCCCCAGAGTAGATAGATTTCGGGAGGGGTTTTTTTTTTTTTTTGCCATAGCTTGCTTACCTTGGTTGCATTGAATGGGTGTGCTGGGTGGCGGTGAAAATTTCCCGATCTCGGCCAACCCATATTATTAAGCTTCTCGCCATCTATGATCAACTACCACTAAACAAACTCGTCTGCTTTGTAAAATACCAAAAGTACGTTTTCTCGATACCCCAAATTAGCTCTTTAAAAAAAAAAAAAACCCCTTAGAAACTGGAGAGAAAGAGAGAAAGAGAGAGAGAGAGAAAAAGAGAGAGAAAGAGAAAAAGAGAGAGAAAGAGAAAAAGAAAGAGAAAGAGAGAAAGAGAGAGGCGATCCCACGCACAACCCTTCGGAAAACCTCAAACAACCACCCACCACAGCTCAACTCTTTTCCACAATAGAGAGGGGAGCCGACACAAGCATGGCGCCATCATTAGAGGAGGCAGAGGCCATCGCCGACGTCCTCGCCAACCCGCTCAAACAGAAGCCTCAGCTCGTTGCCCCCGAGCCAGAACACTGCCC
Source organism: Trichoderma cornu-damae (assembly GCA_020631695.1). Taxonomy (NCBI): domain Eukaryota; kingdom Fungi; phylum Ascomycota; class Sordariomycetes; order Hypocreales; family Hypocreaceae; genus Trichoderma; species Trichoderma cornu-damae. Next base: position 3,042,547 of record CM036089.1, read on the forward strand.
CGGTCCGGAATCCGAGCGCGCCGGCACGGCTTCGCAATGCGAAGGCTGTCCCAACCAGGCCGTCTGCGCATCCGCCCCCAAGGGCCCAGACCCGGACATCCCGATCATCACAGCGCGGCTGGAGCACGTCAAGCACAAGATCCTGGTGCTGAGCGGAAAGGGCGGCGTCGGGAAGAGCACATTCACCAACCTCCTCGCGCACGCCTTCTCAACAAACCCGGACAGCACCGTCGGCGTCATGGACGCGGACATTACGGGGCCCAGCACGGCCAAGATGCTGGGCGTGGAGGACGAGACGGTTCACGTCAGCGCCGCGGGCATGTCGCCCGTGTGGGTGACGGAGAACCTGGCAGTGATGTCGATACAGTTTATGCTTCCGGACAGGGATGCCGCCATCATCTGGAGGGGCCCGAAGAAGAACGGGCTGATTAAGCAGTTTCTCAAGGACGTGGAATGGGGGGAGCTGGATTTCCTGCTGGTGGACACGCCGCCCGGGACGAGCGACGAGCACCTGAGCGTCAACTCGTTCCTCAAGGAGAGCGGCATCGACGGCGCCGTCGTGGTGACGACGCCGCAGGAGGTTGCGCTTCTCGACGTGCGCAAGGAGATTGACTTTTGCCGAAAGGCCGGCATCAGGATCCTCGGGCTGGCAGAGAACATGAGCGCGTTTGTGTGTCCCGGCTGCAAAGGGGAGAGCCAGATCTTCAAGGCCAGCACCGGCGGCGGCAGGGCGCTGGCGGAGGAGATGGGCGTTCCGTTTCTGGGGTCGGTGCCTCTGGACCCGAGGATCCGGATGGCGTGCGACTATGGGGAGAGCTTCTTCGACTCGTTCCCCGACAGCCCGGCCTGTGTTGCCTTTAAACAGGTGGTGAGGAACGTCGGACGGCAACTGGGGTTGGACGAGAAGAGTGTGCTGCCGGAGTAAAGGGGGGGAGGGAATTTAGGAAAAAAAATTCAAAAAAAAATTCAAAAGTAAACAAATAAACCGAGAGTCAAATCTGGCATGGCCAAAAAAAAAAAAAAAACCTTCAATTCTCTTCTATTTACATGAGCATTTATTATTTCTCCGTGGCTAGCTGCTTGGGAATGTCCTCCAGATCCTCCGTCGACTCTACATCAATAACCTTGTTCACCTCAGCAGTATTGCGTATCAGCTCCTTGGCACCGGCGTAGAGCATCCTGGTTTCCGCGTTGCATGTGATGGGAAGGTAGTATAGCAGCACGTAAGGTACGGACAGCCGCCCGTCGGGCTATGCGTAAGATGGGATGGGAGTCCACCTCGTTAGCCATGGTGATGCCATGCTAAGTCATCGTATACAAAAACAAAATGTATAAAAGGTTGTAGATGGTGACGAGGATGGAGATAGAGATCGAGAGAGAGAGAGAGATGCAGAGATAGAGGTTGGCGGAGAGATAGAGGCAAAGATAGAGATATATGGGGGCCATCAGCTTCTCACCAAGGTCAAGGGGTAGCTGAGCAGGATGAATCGAGGGGCGTGATCGGGCAGATCGTCGGCTATCTCGTCGAGGGACGTATACGTCGTCTTCTCGTCGTCTTGACGGATCTCGTGAGTGCTTTTGTCAATCAGATCTGTCCAATCCTCGCCGGTTAGCACCAGACCAGAACAAATCCGTGCCAACTCCCCCACAGCCACGGACAGCCGTGACGTACATCGCACGTACATATCACAGCCTGAGGTTTGCTAGCTCGAGACGTCGTCAAGCGGAACTTGCGCAGATGGTCCTTTGTCTCGCCGGAGATTTTGTAGAGCCTGGATTCGGACGCCTTTTTTTTTTTTGGTGGCATCAAAGTCAGTCTCGGAGGGGTAACAATTCCCTTGGGGGAGGAGGGAGGGAAGGTTAAGGTACGGAAGAACTTGCCATGGTTATTTTGGGAAGTCGCAACCCAATCTGCTGCTGTTGCTACTGCTTCTGCCGCTGTTGCTGCTGCTGTTGCTGCTGTTACGAATGCCAATGTTTCAAAGGAGAATAAAAGGGCAACGAGAAACCGCAGAGCAAGTTCTATCTATTCGAAGGGGGGAGGGTTTGCAGGAGAGCGTTTGGATTTTGCCGTCTCTCAAAGGCCTTCCCCCCCCCAAAAGCCCCGCTAGTAATAAACCGCTTATTTTCCTGTTGCTGCTTGATGGCCCCATTCATTGTGAGTGAACGAAGCTCCCCCCCCCACATGATCATACCTTAGAATCCGTGGTGGGTTCCGGCCCTCGCCTGCCAAAATGGCGTCACGGGCCGTTCTTGACGCTCCTTCTTGCTTGTTTCCCCCAACTCTGGCGCTCATTCTTGCTGAGCGAGCTCGGACTTTTTTTTTTTTTTTTTTTTAATAGAGGAAATTTTTTTCTATTTCACTTCTTGTACTTGTCTTTCTTCTCTCTCTTCACGCCAAATCGAGAGACGGAAAAGAGTAACAAAAGAGACGGTAAGAGAAAGATATTTCACGCCGTACCTTTGCTCTTGTTCGAACAAGGCCCTCCATCCTCGCCATTTTCCGCATTCATGCTATCGCGACTATCGCAGACTGCAAGACTCCGCCTACCCGCCGCCGCATTTCCCTCCCCCACCTCTCAATCCCTCATTCGCCCAGCCGTCTTCTCGTTGAAGATGTCGGCCGCCGGGAGCCGCACCATCCAGACGGCGGCGTGCCTGATCATTGGCGACGAGGTGCTGGGCGGGAAGGCATGTTTGGATTTTGTCTGCTGTCTGGAATATCGTGAGACGCTAATGGGTTTGCTCTTGGAACTAAACAGACCGTTGATGTAAGTATGCTGAGCCACATGGCGGACATGAAGATGATGGGCCGAGGAGGAGAGAACGTGAGCTGACGCTTTCCGCAGACCAATTCGGCGTATCTGGCAAAATGGTGTTTCTCCCTGGGCATCGTAAGTCTCACAGCCTCGAAACGCAAACCGCCATGATTCGACGCCTGACGTCCATCTGCGCCGTTGTAGAGTTTGAAGCGCATCGAGGTCATCGAAGACGATGAGAGTGAAATCATGGAAGCCGTAAGCAGAATGAGCAGCCGCTACGACTTTATCGTGACCAGGTAAGAGCGTCATTGACAGGTCTAATCCGACGACTCTTCTGACACTGAACTCCCCCCCCCCCCCCCCCCCCCTTTTTTTTTTTTTTTTACGTGTTGCTAAGCTATTGTGAAACGAATCTCTAGCGGAGGCATTGGACCAACGTAAGAATGCCACCACCTCTCATCTCGTACCTTTTTCATACGTTGGTTTCAGTCTTACAGCAATCATCCAAAAAAAAAAAAAAAAAAAACCCTTCACAGGCACGACGACATCACGTACCAGTCCGTCGCCAAAGCCTTCGGCCTGCCCCTCAAGCTCCACCAGGAAGCCTTTGAGAAGATGAAGAAGCTGTCAAAGTCGCATCCCAGGCAGCCCAACTTTGACTGGAACGTCGATTCCCCGGTCCGCAAGGCGAGGCTGCGCATGGTTGAGCTCCCGACAGACGAGTCGCGTGATCTGAGCGAGCAGTTCATCTTTCCGCGACAAGACTTGTGGGTTCCCGTTGCGGTTGTGAACCGGAATGTGCACATCCTGCCCGGAGTGCCGCTGCTGTGTGAGTGACGGACCTCTCTGTTTCGTGTTTCCATTCTACCGAGGCACCCCTCGCTTCTCTTTGTTGGGGGGGGGAGGGGTGACTGCATCCAAATGGCTGACAATTGTGATGGTGATAAGTCCAAAAGTTGCTTGATGGGCTCAAGCCCCACGTCCTCCCCAGGCTAGCCGATCCCGAAGGCAAAGGAGCCCATCGGATCATGATATCCACGCCTCTGCCGGAGAGCTCCGTTGCGGAGTATCTCACCCAGCTGGCCGCCAGGGTCGAGCCTTGCGGCGTCAAGGTAGGAAGCTATCCACGATGGGGCAGGAAACGGAACACGATCACGTTGGTTGGAAGGTATGCTTGGCTACACTCGCACAAAGACATGTGCTTGCAACCCCCTGCCTGTCTCGGTTGGTTAACGCAGAACCCCAGGGACCGAGCGTATCTCGAGAGTCTCGTAGCTGAGGCGGAGGAGGCTGTTCAGGGCAAGCGTGTTTCACGAGAAGACGAGCTGGACGAGCCTCCCGTCAAGACGGAGAAGAAGCTTTGATGGAGGAGAGAGAAAGAGGGTTCGTTCCGGCACTGCGGCAGTGCCTGCTTTGCCGATGCTCTCGTCATACAAAGTACAGTGTACCCTGTTCATATACGAGGCATCTTTAGCACCTTAACCTTGGCACCACGGAGTACTGAGGTATTCGTATGCAAGATGATGTGTGATCATCTACATGCGCTTGCCCACTCTACTAAAAAAAAAAATTGTCGCGGACCGGTTTCTTGGCAGTACATGTCGGACCTTGTTGCTTTGCCGAAGCGAGTTTCTAGTTGCTTTAAAGCCCGGACCCGACCACGGCCACGATTGTACTACTCTGCACAGGCAGATTCTAGATCTTAGTAGTAGTAGTAGTAGTAGTACCATAATACTGCTGCTGGGGAGCATGCCCTTGCTAACCCCAAAAAAGATGCGACGCGAGACGAGCCCACGATGATGAACCGGTTGAACCGCTGCTGCTAGCAAGGTGGTGTGGTGTTAGGTCGCACCGAGTCATCATGGTCTGGCGCTGTTGTGAGGAGCTCGTGCCGTCTTTCTCCACGATGAATGAATTGGAGCGCGCCAGCCCAGACGAGCCGGTTGCGATGGTGGCTTGGCTTGGCCATTTTGAAGTATGAATTTGCAAACATGGGGGGAATAAAAGAAATCGTAGGTTGGGGTATATATGCGTAGCAAATACCTTGCTTAGTAGCCTTCACTCCTCCCTTCATCATGCGGACTCGACGAGGCGGAAATATGAAAAGGTTCCTGCAAGCCCAGCCCTGATGGGTACTTTGTCATGAGTAGTACAGCTTCATCCATGTCGTGGGCATGAAAGCTCAGCTCAGAGCCCTCCCTGCTTGACCAAAACCCACATGTCTCGATTTCCGACCGCAAATCATACAGACACGAAGGAGCCGTATTATAATATATAACCTACATATTCGGGGTTCTTTTTTCTCTCTTTTCTTTTTCTTATTTTTTAGCCAAAATTGCGTGGGCATGGGAGCCCAGAGTGCTAGTACGTATTATTGTGCAGCATCTCGTCAGCTCCCCGGCAGCCCCAGTTCCTGGATCTGACCCGCCGTCTCCTTTTTTTTTTTTTTTTACAACCGATCAAGCAGGAAAAAAAGGGCAAAAGCGGATGAGCGTATTAGTAGTATTACATACGTACTACTTGGACGCACAACAGGGCCTCCATATCAGACAGATCCTGCATGATTCCGCTTGCTGGTGCTGGTGCTGGTGCTGGTGCTGCTCTTTGGCGTTTGATCAAGCGGTGCTTCTCCCGTGACGCTGGCGGCGTTTTGGTACAGAATAGGAACGTTTTTTTGAGTGCTTTATTTGAGCGAAGCATATACAAGCAATCAAACAATTGACTGGCTGCGGAGCCCCGTCGATTCGTGCTGGCTGAGCGGGATTCGCCTTTTTCTTTTTCTTTTTCTTTTCTTTCCTTTTCCTTCTTTCTTTCTTTCCTTTCTTTCTTACTTTTCTTTTGTTTGTAAATGAATTACATGGGCTAGAGTGACAAATTCAAACAAAGAATCAAAAAAAAAAAAGATTCAGGTGCATCGTCGTCGGAAACACACCATGTAGCAAGTAGTTATGATGATGAGAAACAGGGGAGCCTCTTCTCCGTCAGCCAGCCCGCTCTTCTACAGGAGAAGCCTTCATTACTCGTGCTCCGTAATACAAACGGGTAATGACGTTTGGATGTCGCCAAGAGAACGGACCGTGCATATCGAATCGTTGTCCCCCAGTAAAAAAAAAAAAAAAAAAAAAGAGCCATTCGCCAAGACCCGAAAAAAAGAAAAGGGGGGGAGGGGGGGGGGGAACAGGGGGAGGGAGGAAGTGGTAGACCGGGAGAGAAAGGGAGATGAAGAGCCAGTCAGTAGTGGAGACGGGCGTTGCTGCTCTTTTGTGGGCGCGTGGAGCGTCGAATGTGGAGAGCATCATTCTAGAAGCCCGATGATGAAGGGGCACGAGATGGAGCTTTCTTTGGCTTGAGCTTTGATTCACCTGGGGCCAATATCGAAAAGGGTTAATCATGAACGGATACAGCACGGGGAGGTATGCCGGACTCTTTTCTTTGTTGCGTTTCAGTAACACGGAGCAGCACCGACGACGCCCAGCGCTCCAGAACACTGGGCGTAAAAGAAGAAGAAGAAGAAGAAGAAGAAGAGGGGAAAAAGAAAAAGGAAAAGCAAAGAAAAGCAAAGAAAAGAAAAATAAAAAGAAAAGGAAATCAAAGAAAAGGGAAAAAAAAAAATTGGGTTCCCCAGATGGCTGGGGTCTGCGCAAATTGCGGATGACGTCCTACACCTCCGTCGCGCTGGCCCAGGGGCAAAAAAAAAAAAAAAAGATTGGCATCACAAGTCGCGATCCACCTGCGACAGATCGTTTTCCGAGAAATCGGCGCTGGTGCGAAGAGACAGCCGCAGCGCTGACAAAGTCGCCCACGATGGAACTCGAACGGGCCCAAAGACGTGTGGTGTTGCAGAAGCGAAAAAGGAAAAAGGGAGCCCTGACTTTTGCTCGTGCCAGCCAGCAGTGCCTTCTGCCATCGTGGACGGTATCCCGCTGGCCGTGTTCCCAAAAAACCCGCGACCTTAAGCGCTCTCTCTCTTTATTTATTTTTTTTTGAGGCTTCAGCTGGGTGGTTGACACGCCTCGACAGGGGCACACGCAGGTGGAGGCGTGTGTCATCCAGTGGGAGTGCGAGAGATGTTAAACGTCTTTTGGTGAACGTGTTGCTCCTTACAAAGTATTGGAGCGCTCGCTCGCGCGCGCGCGAGAGAGAGAGAGAGAGAGAGAGAGAGAGAGAGAAAAGCCTGAGAGAGCAGTTTGATTGGCACAGGGGTGTGGACAAGGCAGGTTGTTGTTGTTGCTTGCTTTGCTTGTTTGTTGCTTGCGCACACACCCCTTCTTGCTGGTATGTGCCCGTATGGCGTATGGAGCACGTAGTCAATAAGAGATTAGCAGCTGTCAGGGGGCAGCAGATAGAGAGAGAGGGAGTGAGAGGGGGGGGAAGAGAGTGACCAGCATCTTGAAAGACTCTTGTTCATATTATGGCGCCATCCCAGACGCAAAGGCCACTATCACATACATGCAGCATCACCTTATGACAAGGGTGTAAACAGCAGTAGCGGTACTTTGGGTACCTCGGGTAGTGTAGTAGTAATACCTACTAAGAGGTATTCATACTGGCGCGTCATCAAATTTGCGACGAGAGCGGCGGAAGAACCGGGCTGGAGTTGCCGCAGACACGGACGGAGCCTTTTCCTTTTCCTTCTTCTTCTTCTTCTTCTTTTTCTTTTCTTTTGAAGATGCTGTCTGTAGATGCTGAATTGACCCTCTTCGGCTGCTGGCTGGCTGGGCCGTTGGACGCAATGACGCTGAGGCAGCGCTACGGAGCACAAGAACCAAATGCAGGGGGGCTGGGTAGCGAGAAGAGCGATGGTGATGGCAGACGAAGCGATACGCCAAAGGCGTTTTTATTATGATCATTATGTAGTTGTATTAGTATTATGATTATTTTTGCTTACTCACTTGGTACCTTACTGCCAGTGGCACCGAGGCCGCGTGATGGACGGAGCACCTTGCAGTATTGGTGCAAGTGACGGCGGCAATTCCACGTGAAAGCCCGGTCGGCTATTTACTCATTTTGCTTGTTTCTTCGCCTTTTTTTCTCCCCCCTAGCAAAGCGAGTAGAGCCTGGGACAATCTCGAGGTCAATGCCTGCAGCGGCTTACGATGTAGTATGTACGGGATAGTATGTACGGGATAGAAGTAGTAGTAGTACTCAAAGCCCAAGGCGATGCTACATGGCAGTTCAGCCTTATCCAAGGCAACGATAAGAGTCGCAAGCTGCTATAGGTATAGGTGCCTAAAGTAGCAATGGTCAACTGTAGAGGCATCGGCCATTGAAGGAGTTGTGATATTCACTGCAAAGTTAAAAAAAAAAAAAGAAAGGAAAAGAGGAAGAAAAAAAAGGAGAAAAAAAAGAGGAAGAAAAAATTACCAGAGTACTAAATCGTGTAAATGGAAGCGAGGTGGTACGGCTGTCATCATACTGGGTGGTATCAACTGATTATTTAATGGGCAAACCGCAAAATGGAGCTCAGGTCCCCCTCTCCCCCCCCTCACCACGAACTTGTGGTACGCACTTGGACTGATTCGCAGACCGAGGCACGAGGGACCGGGTCTTTTTTTTTTCTCTCTCTCTTTTTTTCTTTGTGATGGATCCCTGTGGAAGATGGAACCGGTGCAGCTTTCGAGAGACCAGTATCTATCATACTCGAAGAAACGTGCCAAAGAAGATGCCACACCACAAAAGAGATCAATGGGGAGAAAGAAAGAAAAAAACAACTGCAGGTTGAAGAAATGGGCTAAAAAGGCTTGCCTTGGTACCAACCTTAGGTTAGGTGCAAGGTACAGGCACTATAGGTAAGGTAACCCTAAGGTAGGTTCTTGGTGTTACTCCATTCTGTAAATACCTTATGTCAGGGAGTACAGTATACTATAGGTACCTAGTGAGTATCTTTAACTCCGCAACAAGCATCCCCCATCACCTGAGTACTGTACCACCCGAACATGGCACGTGTCAGTACCTTGGTAGTACTACTACCTTACTATATGCTTGTTCACTCTTCTCTATTCTTTCTTTCTTTCTTTCTTTCTTTCTTTGTTCTTCTCTCATCTACAAATGGCTCATGTGCCCCCCCCCCCCTTGTTGTTCAACTTGCGATGCCAAGGTGGCTGAGGTATGGGGTACATGCGCTCCGTTCGCATGCACGCTCTAGGAGCTTAGGTTGCAGCGGCAGACGCGCATGTATGGAGTACATATACATTAGGCATAGCATGTAAGGTTAGGCGCCTAGTAGGTACTTGCGCGCAGCGTGATGGCAACAAAAAAAAAAAAACGTTTCAAATGGGCGTCTGTAGCTAAAGGCACCGCTAAACAGGAAAAGAAGCATCCAAGGATGGAAGCTTCCGCTCTCCAATAGGCCGCGATAGCTGCTAGTTTTGCTACTACTTACTGCCTTAGTATTAGACAAGGCGGGCCCAGAAAGGGTCCAGGATTTTTTTATTTATTCATTTTTCTTCTTCTTCTTTAACAAGGGGGGGTGGGGAGGAGAGGAGAGGAGAGGAGAGTAGGGGAGGGGAAGGGAGGGGAGGAGAAGGGGATGGGGATGGGAAGAAGAGTTCTAAAATAGGGTGATTTGAAAAAAAAAAAAAAAAAAAAAAAAAAAAAAAAAAAACCACCACCACGACTAGCACTACCTTAGGTGCTAGATACCTACCAAGATATACTATTAAGTACTAACCTCAAGGTACCTCTTACTACACCAAAACCCCCTTTGGTTGCACTACAGGTGTATACCGTCGCTTTTGTCACCATGAGCGAATGAATGGGCTCATCGAACCCCCCCCCCCCCCCCCGGTTGGACAAACCTTCTCTTGGCCTTGGGGCTTGCTAAACGGGTTTGCACGTAGGCGCCGCCATTCGGTTGTGCTCCGCAGCCAACGAACGAACAAAAAGGGCCGGACGAGCAACTGTTACCGCCCAAGAAAGAAAACAATATCAAAAATCATAAATCAAAAATCAAAAATCCAAAAAAAAAAAAAATCCCCAAAAAAATCCAAAAAACCAATCGCCCATTCTCCTGATTGCCAGATGCGGTATCAGTTGCCAAATCTCGGACCCCCCCCCCCCATATCAGCACAAACAACAACTTGCGGGTTAGACCCAAGCAGAAACAAGCAGGCACAGCACAGGTACAGGTACAGGTACAGGTATGGGTAGGGTAGGGTACAGGTACAGGTAGGGTAGGGTACAGGTACAGGTACAGGTACAGGTACAGGTAGGGTAGGGTACAGGTATGGGTAGGGTAGGGTACAGGTATGGGTAGGGTAGGGAAGGGACAGGCTGGGTGGGTATGGATACGGGTACAGGTACGGGTGCGGGTACAGCACCGCTGCCGTTACGCGCGCTGGTGATGGGCGGCTGCTGCACTGGATTACCCTTGAATGCACACTTCGCAGCTCCCCCTGCTCTCGGGGCGCCACTCCGGTCTCCTGTCCCGCTTAGTACTAGTAGGTAGCAGTACTAACACCCTCGTGTGCTGTAGTAGTGGCGCCGGTGGACGCGGTACCGGATACCAGGATAAGGTGCCTAGGCTTATGGAGGGCCAAAAGTATAGGTACAGCTGGGGCCGCCTTTTTTTTTCTTCTTCTCTTTTTTGCTTCTTCTGCTTCTTCTGCTTCTTCTTCTCCCCCCCCTTTGTCTTGTTCCGTTTTGTCATTGTCCTCTCCGAGTCTGGATTCTCTATGGAGGCGCTCTCGATGCATAAATCAATTGTTTCTTGCCCTTTTTTTCATTCATTCATTCATTCATTCAGTCTTTTTTTCTTTCTTTTATTAATATTTATTATTATTGAATTTTTCATTTTGAGAATCTTAGTGCTATTTCCCTCTCCTCGTTGTTTCCCTACCCGCCCCCCCCCCTTCCCTTCCTTTGGTTTGCTGCTCAAGCCCCAGGGACCAGCAGGGGATCCGACAAGCCACTTGGGCCGCTGAAGCACCCGCAACGCCGCGCCTGGCCTCTCTTGGCGCGGCGTGCGCACAAGAACCCAAGGTGCCTACTAACCTAGTAGCACTAAGATACTGTATCTTGGTAGGTTAGGTAAGGTATAGTAACTGGCAAGGTACCATCGCGCGCCAAAGGTACCTACACATTTCTTTCTGGTCACTGTTCCCACAAGGGTTCTGACAAAAACGTTTTTTTTTTTTTGTGTTTTCCCCCCTCATGTGAGCCCTATTTTGCAACCTTGATAAGCTCACAGGAGGGGGGGAAAAAAAAACCGCCAAAAAAACCCAAAAAACCCAAAAAAACCTAACCCCCCCCCCCAAAAAAAAAAACCTATGGATATAAAAGTTTCGTCACCAAAAGGATAAAATCGTCAACAAGAAATCGGGGTGGCGCGCGTAGGTTAGTTTCGTTCAGTTTAGCTGCTATCAAGGTGCTACATATGCCTTAGCAGGAACCTACCATACCTATAGCACCTTAGTATACTCTACCTAGCACTACCTAAGTACCAGATAGTGTAATAGGTTGTAGTTTACCTTGGTACCTAGCAGTACACTATACCTCACCTTACCTTTTCCTTTTTGCCTGTTGGTGCTTGGAGACCGCCTTGATAGCCACGAAAACACCCCCATCCCATCCCATCCCATCCCATCCCATCCCATCTCATCCCACCCCCCCCAAAAAGGGCGCTGAGTCACCCCTCCCACCCCACCCCCCCCGATTGCCCCCAATGCGCGCGCGCCATTTGCCCGCGTTCCAGCGCTTCTCCACACCGTCTTCTCCGTCCTTCTGGCTTAAGGTAGTACCTGAGTAGTACCTACCTAATACTGTACTGTTTATGTACTATCAAAGTACCTACCAGGTGCCTCTAGCACCAAAACATGCCTGCCAAGGTACCGAGTACCTACATACAGGCCGCATTGGTACTACAGGTACTACTAAGGTAGTTCAATAGGTACTATAGTACCAAGGTAACCGCCAGGTACTTGTACAAAGCACAAAGGACCAAAAGGGGGGGAGGGGGGGGGCGGGGGGTAAAGAGACCTAAAAGTTCAGTTGCCAGGGGACCTCCGACCGCTGCTGGGGGCCCTGGCCTGGCCTGGGGGGGGTGCCTTAGTACCTACCTTAGTACCTTAGTAGGTAACCAATAGTAAGTACTACTAGGTAACTAGTAAGTACGAGTACGTCCTCTCGAGTTCTCCCCCCCCCCCAGCGCTACCGCCCAGCCAATCTCTCCGCCTGCCTTTTCCCTTTATTGCTACATAGTTGGTACCTCCCTCCCTCCTACTGCCTAGGTAGTAGCGGTAGTACATCCGCGTTCCTGCTGCTCCCAGTCCGGACCTACTACTACCAAGTGCTAAGTACTAAGTACCTTACCTATAGTACCATCTCCTTCACCCTTCCTTTTTTTTTTCTTGCTCTTTCTCTTCTCCTCCTCTCCTCTTCCCCCCCCCCCCCCCTTCGGTTTTCCACCCCCCTCTCTTCCATCCATCTTCTCTCTTCCTCACTTCATTTTCCTCCTCCTCCTCCTCTCAAATCGCCCTCTGCGGCTCTTCTTCTGCATTTCCTGCTCTGTGCATTGTCTTTCTGGCCAGCTTCTGTCTCTCTCTCTCCCTCCTATTCACCGAACTGCGAGCGTCTTCAAAAGTCGCCTTCCTTGCCTTTCTTTTCTCGTCATTGTTCGAGGCACGACTCTTCAAGTTCAAAAGGAAAAAAAAAAAACTTCAAACGGCTGCGGAAACAAAATCTCTTCACCCGCTACCATCCATCAGTCCAGTGCCGTTTACAATGGCCTCAGCAACCAAAGTATGTTGGCCGCTCCTCCCCCCTTTTCCCTTTTTCCTGGTTCCTGGTTCCTGGTTTCTGGTTCCTGGTTCTTGCTTCTCCTTCTCCTCGCGTTTTTGCTGTCTTTTTGCTTCAGCCTGTTCTGTGTAGCTAACATGGGTTGCTTCGCCTGCTAGTTCCTGCGAGAGTATAAGCTCGTCGTTGTCGGCGGCGGTGGTGTCGGTAAATCTTGCTTGACCATCCAATTGATCCAGAGCCATTTCGTCGATGAATATGATCCCACAATTGAAGGTTCGTCGCTCCCCCTACACAAGTCGAATTTCATGTTCCACCTCCTTTTCATGGCCTCGCGGGACCCCCTTCTCGGCTGGCATCTCTCCTAAGGCGTCATTCCATTCGACTTGCCCTCTTTCCCCTCCCACCTTGCGAGCTCGGAGCTGTGGCTAATTTTTTTTTTGCCTGCAATCTCAACAAAACAGATTCATACCGAAAGCAATGCGTCATCGATGATGAAGTCGCCCTGCTCGATGTTCTGGACACTGCCGGTCAGGAGGAGTACAGTGCCATGCGAGAGCAGTACATGCGAACAGGAGAGGGTTTCTTGCTGGTGTACTCAATCACATCGCGACAGAGCTTCGAGGAAATCACGACTTTCCAGCAGCAGATCCTAAGGGTCAAGGACAAGGACTACTTCCCCATGGTGGTCGTCGGCAACAAGTGCGATTTGGAAGGCGAGCGAGAAGTCACCAGGCAAGGTAAGCACATTTTGTCACCACTCCCCGTCGCGATCGAACCACTCCTCCTTTTCTCTCTTTTCTGTCTCTCTCTCTCTCTCTCTCCCTCTCTCTCTCTCTCCTTTTTTTTTTATTTATTCAATTTTTTTTTGTCAAACTTTGCTCGTTCTAACACATGGCTCGTTCCACCGCAACAGAGGGAGAGGCGCTGGCGAGATCATTCAACTGCAAATTCATCGAGACATCTGCCAAGTCCAGAATCAACGTCGACAAGGCCTTCTACGACATTGTTCGCGAGATCCGAAGATACAACCGCGAGATGCAGGGCTACTCCACCGCCAGCGGCATCAACTCTGGTGCAAACCCCCCCAAGCCCATGGACATTGAGGGCGAGGAGCAGGAGGGAGGCTGCTGCAAGTGCGTCATCATGTAAGGGGGCGCCTCTGCCTTGCAACGGAAGAGGGAGGAGGCTACACCGTCTTTGTTATTCATGATGCCGGAGGCGACACATTCATGGTGGGAACGAGAGGGTTTTGGACGCTCCATGGCATGGAATGCTGTGCACACATCTCGTGCACGCAGCGCGACGCGCGACGGGACGGCCTTGAACGATCGACGAGCACAACACCTCTCAATGCATCGGACGGGGAGTCGGGTTCTGACTTGGGTCGCGCATTCGGAATGTTCTTATAATTTTTCTTTTTCTTTTTCTTTCCCCTTTTTTTCCCTTTTTTTTTTTCATGTCTTGTTCTATTTCGACGAAAATATTCTCCGTGCGTTGTTGGAAGATGCCACCGAAGGGGCAGCTGTGTCAAAATGATGAAAACACAGCCTGGCGTTCCCTGTCAACGCGCGGCGCGCGTACGTGCGTGCGGTTATGCAGCGTGTTGACGAAATGAACCTGTTCGTTGCGCTGCCAGAGGGGAAGAAAGTGAGAGAGAGTAAAAAGAGAGAGAGAGAGAGAGAGAGAGAGGATGATGACGAGGGTGCTCTGCGTGTGGGCGTGTGTGTGGGCGTGTGTGCGCGTGTGTGTGCGCATGCGGGCAAAGGCCTCGAGATTGGGGGTGGCCGTGGCCATTGATGATCCCCTCTTGGGCGAGGATGGTTTTTCTTTTTTTTTTTTCCTTTTTTTTTTTCGACTCTGAAACGACGGAGTCATGCGTTCTTCTCTTATATCCCATTATTTTCACACGTGTAATTTCATTTTTTTTTCTCTCTACTTATTGACTGTTAACTTGCATGGTAATGAGGATTCGCTTCAAAGATTTCTATCGTCCTTTTTGTATCTAGGACAATATCAATTCTACTGGGATGATGCTATTTGGGCTTTCTATTGACCTTTTGTGTGCTTTTCTTTTCTTTTCTTTTCTTTTCTTTTCTTTTTTTCTTTTTCTTTTCTTTTCTTTCTCTTTCTTTTTCTTTTATTTTTTTTTCTTCTCTTCTCTTCTCTTCTCTTCTCTTCTTTCTTTCTTCTCTCTTCTCTTCTTTCTTCTTTTCTTCTTTCTTTCTTCTCTTCTTTTTTTCTTCTTTTCTTTTCTTCTTCTTTTCTTCTTTATTTATTATCATTATTTATTCTCCCCATTTCCTTTTTTTTTTAAATCCCTTAATGTCTTTTATATCTTGCTTCTTTTCTTTCTTCCCTCTTTCTTTCTTTTTTTCTTCTTCTTTTTTTCTTCTTCTTTTTTTTCTTTTCAACCCATCTTCTTCTCTCCCTCGATAGGCCAAATAACTATGAACAAAAAACAAAAAAACAAGCAACTTTGAATTGTCGCAGGTTAAGTGCGTGCGAAGCTTGGCTTCAAGTTCATTTGCTGGCGGGAGGTAGCAGTTGCTGAGGTACCTTCGTTGATAGTGAATACATTCCCAGTACCTCGTTTGATGGTGACACAGCGCTGATGTCACCGGGCTCACTGTACCTCCAAACCACCTGTACATTAAAATTCGAGGCTCAAGGAGGCATCTCTACCCAGGTGCCAGGTAGTACCAGGTAGTTGATACCTTCCATGATACCTACCTACTACAAGTTATATCTCGTAATGTTGTAACTTTTAGTACCTTTTTTTTTTATGCGAACCATCTGTTCCCAGTCGAAGTTGATTGTTATTCCTAGCCTAAGGCATCTTGGGTGTTACGTAATCGTAAGTTCTGGCCTAAGGCAAAATGAAATGAAAAATGAAATTGCAGGCAAACAAGCCGAGGCTGGCCCCCCCCCCCCCCCCCCCCCCAAAACCATCTTACTAAGCCATCTGGCGATTGTAGTCAACGACAAACCAACGACACACCAACGAACACACAATAAACAAACAAACAGGGCTGCTGTGCGGTTCTGACCGCAAATCTCCCATGCCATGCCAACGCGTCACCTTGTCCGTCGTATTCCAGTCCCAGCCTCGCGCCTCGATGTTGCCCGTCGTCCTCCTTCCTTAAAGCCTCCTTAGGCTCCCGTGAACCAGCGCTCCCAGCCCGGCACCAGGCCCGCGTCCTGTTGGTTCACAACCCAGTCGCCGCAGCCTAGACATGCCCAAGCCTTGGGGCCAGCCGTGTCGAGGAGGCCCGCGTAATCGATCGACAGGTTCGCCTGGTGGGCCGGCCTGTCGACGAGGCAGCCGGGGCAGATGCTGGCGCCGAAGAACTGGATGCGCCACTCCTGCATCATCTTGGTCCGGTCCACGAGGGCGTCGCCGTACGCGTGGCGGTGGCCGTTGCAGAGTCGCTGGGCGAACAGCTTTGTTCCGCAGGAGCAGCCGGTCAGGGGCCTGGCTTGGCCCTTGAAGGTGACTCTGCCAAAGCCCGTCTCGAGCTGGATCTGGGCGTTTGCGCCGTTGGCGTTGGCGTTGACGTTGGCGTTGGCGTTGGCGTTGACGTTGGCGTTGGCGTCGCCGTTGCCGTTGCCGTTGGCGTTGCCGTCGCCGTTGCCGTTGGCGTTGGCGTTGCCGTCGCCGTTGCCGTTGGCGTTGCCGTCGTCGTTGGCGTTGCCGTCGCCGTTGCCGTTGGCGTTGCCGTCGTCGTTGGCGTTGCCGTCGCCGTCGCCGTTGCCGTTGGCGTTGCCGTCGCCGTTGCCGTCGCCGTTGCCGTCGCTGCACCAGCCCCATACGTTGGCCGCGCCCACGATGCGTCGCCTGCAGATCTCGTTGACGTCTTGGCTGACCTGGGTGGCGCACTCCGTGCACAGGTACGCACGCATGGCGAGCACTTGCGGGTCCGCGACGCAGTTGTCGCGTGTCGTCAGCTCCTGGGCGCTCTGCGAGGAGCAGATGTTGCAAACGTGAGTGAAGTCTCCGAGATGCATGGGGCACTGGCAGATGGCGTCCAGCGTGACGGGGTTGCCGCAGATGCTGCCTTCCCTCATCTCGAAGCACATCCAATCGCCGCCCATCTCGGGGGGCTTGACGTCTCCTGGGATCCCCGCGAGGACGTCGAAGAAGGGGACGTTGTTGGTTATCGGCTGCCCCAGGGCGAGGCAGAAGGCAGGGAGGACGATGTCTGGAACGTTAATATCGGTGATGCCCGCTTCTCCCGGCTGCGCTGCGGGCGGGTTCTCTTGCGCGTCGCGATCGGACGCGTTCTCTTGCGCGTCGCGATCGGGCGGGTTCTCCTGCGCGTGGCCATCGGGCGGGTTATGGTCAACGGGTTCTGAGCCGCCGCCGCCCGCCGCTGGAGGGGTCCATGCGGAGAAGAGCAGAGGCGAGTCCCCATCCTGGTCTAGATCCATCGCGTCAAAGCCGGTCTCTGTGGCGGGAACTTGGAAAGGGCTGAATCGGAGGTTTGCGATCGTTTGGCTGGAAGGAGCTGAAATGTCAAAGTTGAAATGCCCCTCTCCCGGCAGCAGCAGAGCGTTCTCAAATAGAGGGTGGGCGGCTGCGTTGCCACTGGCGCTTTCGTTGAGAAAATCCAGCAGCCAGCTGGCATCGTTCATGTTGACAACTGGCAGCGTTGAGCCTGGGGCTGCAGCGCCGCCAGCACCACCACCACCACTGCCACCACTGCCACCACAGCTGCCACCACCGCTGCCACCACTATTATCCTGCATAGTTGGATCTAGATATAGATACAGGTCTAGGTCTAGATCTACATCTGGAGCTGGAGCTGGAGCTGGAGTGGGAGCTGGAGCTGGAGTGGGAGCTGGAGCTGGCGCTAAAGCTGGAACTGGAGCTGGAACTGGAGCTGGAGCGGGAGGACTCACCAGAGCGGCAATCAAAAGACTCTCAATGTCGGTGTTGCCGCGATCGCCACCGTTGTCATTGCCTTTGTCGCCATGATTGCTGCCGCCATCGCCGTCGCCGTCGTCATCATCGTCGTCGTCGTCCCAGAGTCCGAGAGGAGGACCTGTGACGACGACTCCGTCGCGTATGTTCTGTGCCTGCCGCCGCGCTTCGTCCACATATTCCTGGTAGCGCGCATGCTGGTTCATTGGATGTGCTTCCGGCCACTGAGCCCTGATCCACGACACAATCTGCTGCCGGGTGATTGTGCTCGCCCGGCCCACTATGCGCCCCCCCTGAGCCGCATCGCCGTGAGGCGGCGCCCCCGGCGGCAGCAGCCTGGTCCTGAGGTGAACGCCCAGCGTCGCGACGATCTCCTTCCTCTGCCTCTCGCGGACCATGGCGTAGAGGTTTGTGGCGGGGCCTACCCAGTGTTCGAGGGCAGACCCGTCCTTGGCGTCGTCGACGCCTCCCGGGCCGTACCCCAGCGCGAGGTAATACAGCGGCCCGGCAGCTGGGTCCAGCCGCCCTCGGATGCAATACTTTGCCGTATCGCCCTTCCACTCGTCGCACTCGTCGCCGTGCTTGACGCACGAGTCGCACGGCCGCTGGAGATCGCAGTTCCTCCCCGCCTCCGTGCAGCTCGAGCACTCCACGAAGGGCATGAAGCCGCCGATTCCGACCCTGGCCAGGTCGAAGATTGGGTAGTGGGTGTCGTCCTCGTTGTCGACGCAGTCGACGCCCAGCTGAGCGCAGCGGTTGCAGGCGTGGCCGTAGCAGTTGGCGTCGGCCCGGCAGTGGTCGTGCCCGTCCTGGCGGCACCTCTTGCAGTTTCGGCGGTGCGGGTTGATGGCCCTGCACTCGACGAAGCCCCAGCTGAACACCTTGTGGTTGACGGCCCACGTCTTCGGCAGCGTCAGGCTCGGGGGGTTGGCGATGAGGCGGCCGCCGCTGAGGCACGCCAGGTTGTGGGCCTGGCAGTAGGCGCAGGCCCGGTCCCAGGTGGTTCGATCGCCGAGCCAGCTGCACCCGGTGGTGCCCGTGTTCTTCTTCGTCTTGTTGTCGCAGACGTGGCACTCTGTGCGCATCCAGCGGACGACGTTGCCCCGCGGCCGCGGCCGCTTCTCCAACTGCCGGCCGTTGACCGTACACGCGCCGTCCCTGCAGGCCTTTGTCAGGGTGCACCCGTAGCCGAGGATGGAGTCGACGTTGCATTGGTTCGCCAGCTTGCCGTTGAGGCATCGGTCGCAGGTCGGCGGCGCATAGTTTGGCGCGTCGTCGACGCCGTACCGGCGCCAGACCTTGGTGACGTTTGGGGGCTGGCACCTGTGCTCGGAGCCCGGATTCCGGGAGCGGTGGTCGGCGCAGTTTTGGCACTCGATGAAGTTTTCTTTCCAGACCTTTTCGTAGTCGCAGGCTCTGTCCTTGACCATTTGCTTGCCTACGGCGTCGAGGAAGCAGAACTTGCACCTTGGCTTTGCCCTCTTCTTCTTGGGTGGTTGGCTTTTGCCTTGCAGGTCGCCGTTGTCGCCGTTGTCGCTGCCGTCTCCTCCGTCGTCTCCGTCCTCAACTCCATCTTCCTCGGTCGCGCGTTTTCTTTTGGAGCTCTGCGGCTTCTGTGACGTCTGTTGTTTCCGCGGCCGTTGCTGTCGTGGCTGCTGCTGCTGGTTCGAACCAGCCCCCCTACTGCGGGTTATGCGGCCCGCGTACGTGGGCTGCTGCTGGGCATTGGCCTTGACTCTGTCCGCGATGCTGGCCATGATGGCCCAAGCTCTTTTTTTTTTTTTTTTTTTTTTTTTTTTTTCTTTCTCTCTCTTCTCTTCTCTTCCTTTCACTTCACTTTGCTCTGCGGTATAGTTGTTGGTATTGGCCAATCAACACTGACTATATATATAGCGTGCTTGCATTCCGGGGCCTCTCAAGTCGACGGCATATCAGTAACGGAATATATAAATATTTATGCATGACAACTGGCGTCTTTGTTGTTGTTGGCCCCCCCCCCCCCCCCCTTTTTCTTTTTTTTTTTCCATCCAACTTGCGAGTTCAAGTTTGTTGCGGTTCACCTTTTGTCGATTCATGAACGGATACCGGCAAAGACGGCAAACGTAGAACTGCGACTTTGGAAACAAAGGTGCTTTGCCTGTTTCCTTGGGAGTGGCTCTGCTCATCTCATGACGGAGGGAATCATTTGTTGAACGCGGATATTCCCCCCCCCCCCCAAAAAAAAAAAAGAAAAACTAAAAAAAAAAAAAAACTCCTTGTGTAATAGAGAGAGAGAGAAAGAGAGCTGGGCTTGAAGCTTGTTTGGAAACAAAGAATGACGACGAGGACGGCGAACGCTCGCGCTCGCCCAACTTTGAACACGGAACGAACAAAGGAACGGTTCTGCCGCTTTGGGTAATGGGGGCTTTTGGGACTGGACTGGACTGGACTGGAACTGGACTGGACTGGACTGGTATATGGCTGTGTGCAATTTTGTGAACAATGCCAGAAAACAGGACGCTTGTGTGGGATCGCCCTTTCAAAGGACTCAACTGGGGATATCCTGCCTACTGCCCACAACGCGTGAAATGGCGCCGATGATGGCGTTTTCATCCCATGACATGGATTCTTGGGGCGCGAGAGAGACGAGCTCATCTATCGGTTTGGAGCAGCCGTCCCAACCGTTTTCCATTTTCGACACAAACCTCAATTGCGGGTTGCCAGCTTTTGTTACCTGTTGCCTTGCCGAATATCTGATGAGACGATGGCCACTTTCTCCATTTCCATCCTCCTCCTCCTCCTCCTCCTCGACATAGATCCATACATCAGGAAGAGCTCCTCGTTCGATTCGGAAGGCCGTCTTCCAGGCATTTAGAGTAAATTTATGGAGTGCCAGCGACAACTGCTGCCCTCCCACCTTTTCCTTGCTCCTCCCACCAGCCAGTGCCGTGGTGGCGGTCAGGCAACAGGACTGCATCTCATATTTCTGGTCGCCTCTGTGGTGTTCAGGTCACTCTATTATTAAGCTGAACAAGAGAACAGAATAGGTAACTGTTTTTCTTTTTTTTTTTCTTCTTCTTCTCTCTCTCTTCCCTTTTGTGCTCACATGACAAAGAAAGGGAGTGATTTTATCAACACGCGCCATCTACACCAACTATCAAAAGAGGCCTGGCTCAGACGACGCATCGCGAAACGCTTCAGACAAGGTCCTTTTTTAGATACACCAATGGCACGCCGACGATGTCCCCCGTATGCGGGTTTGTATACTTGTACGTGTCCTCGGACCGCCCAATGTCTTGATACCCTTGCCTCGTGTACCACTCCTCGTTGGACCTCATCTCGCCCAGCTCGCTGCCGCGGATCTTTGCGAAGAGGGCAATGTTCTCGGGTATGGTTTGGAACTCCTTGGTCAACGTGTCGAGCGCTATGACCGTGGCGTTGAGAGGCGCGAGGGAGGCGAGGCGCTCGACCTGGTACATTGCTGAGCGGCCAAAACCGCCGGCTTGGATGGCCCTGAAAAGGCGAGAGAGGGGAGAGAGAGAGAGAGAGAGAGACGGAGAGGATTTGGGTTTAGATTGGGGCAAAGCTTATTGCAAAAAAAAGGGGGGGGGTTCATGAGAATTGACTCATTCAGGGCTCGACTTACCATGACACGTAGAGGGATTTGATCCAGACGGTGGACTGGGGGAGGGAGAATTTCTCGTTGCGGTCTGGATACATGTCGAGGGCGACGTGGCCGACGGGGATGAAGGAAGCCGAGGTTGGGGTTCTGGGAGAGTTGGCGACGACTGCTGCTGTGTCGACGATGGCTTCTTTTTCCTACGGGCGGGCGAGTCAGTCAGCATCTGATGCCTTTTTCTTGTTTCTTGTTTCTTGTTCTTGTTCTTCTGAGGGGGAGAGAGGGGGAGGGGGAGAGAGAGAGAGAGAGAGAAAGAGAGAGAGCCGCCTTCGTCCTCCTACCTTGGGATATCTCGCGAGGTGCTTGGCTAGCACTTCGTCTTTTCCGGCGAGATGGTCGCCGAGTTTCTGTGACATTTCGGCGTCAGCAAGAGAAGGAAAAAAAAGAAAAGAAAAAGAAGAAGAAAAGAAAAAGAAAAAGAAAAGAAAAAGAAAAAGAAAAAAAAAGACGAGTGAAAGCGAGAGTCTCACAATCCAGTACAGAGACTTGTTGCCCTGCAGCGCCTTCTCCTTCCATTCCCCAATCAAGTCCATGTCCCACGTACACGCCACGCGCTGCTCGTACAACCGCTGGAAATGAGCGTCGCTGTTGGAGTCCCAGGGGATGAGCTCGACGGAGTTGTATTTTGGAGACGGGGTGGGTTCCTGGGAAGTCATTTTGCTTCTTCTTCTTCGTCTTCTTCTTCGTCTTCTTCGTCGTCGGATTTTGCTTCTTCTATGTTCCTTTTCTTTCTTATGCGTTTGATTCTTCTCCCGACTCCTCTTTCGTTTTTGATTTATTCGAAAGCAATGGCAAGAAGAAGAAGAAATAGAAAAAGAAAAAGAAAAGAAAGGAAAAAAAAAGTCGTACGTAGTAATATATAGCAGGGCAGGGAATTAAAAATAATCAGCAAAAGTTCACGCCCCGTACAAGAACTAAAAGCCAAATAAGCAGTCTGACTCAGCCGGCAGCCTCGATCCAGAGCTACAATCGCGCGGCATTTCCTCCCGTCCCATCTATTTATAAGCAACTAACATGCACAATTAATAAACAACGTTTGTATCAAACGAGCGAGTTCTTTCCTTATTTTCACCATGGAATATTCCCCATTTTCACCATAGTGGCCCCTGCCCCATACTATTTATTATACTACAAGTTATTTATCACACACACACACCACCATTTCCCACTGAGCCGCACCCAATTACAAGCACAACGCCTTATTAGCGCATTAATATATATGTTGCAGCAGCTATTTATGTATTACAAGAACCATAGTCTATATATAATAAAGCAAGGCCGTGCGTGATAGCTGCTGCCGCTAATTTGGAGACCGGGACCCCAAGACCGGGAGAGTCTGAGGGCTAAACAAGTTCTCATGAAAGTTCATCCCAGCCCACCCTTAACCCAGCACTAACGAGCTAAATAAACTAGCCAGCCCCGTGAGAAGTGTTGATATTAAATTAAAAAAAAGGGGGGGGGAATTGGCACTGATTGATGGTTCTATAGAGTTTGTGATAATGAGGTTTTTATATAAAGATATCCCTTTCCCAGTGTGCTATGCTGTATTTTCTTGTATTATGGGTGTAGCAATTGTGATTGAGGGGGTGTATGTAATACATGTAGCTTGTGATGTAGAGCACTTATGGTGAGAATGGGAATATATTCTACAGTGAAAATAGAAAAAGAACAGCTTACCCCCTTTTTTTTTTTCGTCTTGGTTTAGAAACCGCTGTCGGGTCCCCCCCCCAAAAAAAAAGGACATCTTCCGACTCCGTGCTGCTAAAATTAATATGGCTCTCTCTGTTCTTACGTGAACAAATAGCAATGACCCTGTCCTTTGATATCCCGGCCATCTCGGCTGCAGGCGACAAAGACGTACACACCCCTTTTTTTTTTTTGGGTTTCGCCATGTTGCTTTGTCAATAAAAACTCGGCTTCTTTGGCAAATGTTTGGGGGGCATACCGGACGGAGATGGGAGTCTTTTTGCCGATTCCAAACTGCCTATTCATCGCCCACATGCCCTCATATCAATGTGCTTTTTTTTTTCTTTTTTTTTTTTTTTTTTTTAGGTATTTATATTATTCTTCCTTTTGGTTTTCCTCGTCTACATACTCCATGTAAAATATGTTGTCTCTATCTACTGTAACATTCGGATATTTGCATAATCGGCCCTCCCATCTCTCTCTCTCTCTCTCTCTCTCTCTCTCCCTCTCTCCCTCTCTCCCTCTCCCCCTTAAATAGAACAGCCCAAGATTGCTTTCCGCCCCAATGATTCCTCAGCTCCAAAATGCCCATTCATCAAGACAACGTTGAGTTGTCGCTTCCTTGATTCGACCAATGCTCCCCCGTCCTAAACGCTCCCTTGATTCTGCGCCCAAATGCAAACTTTTTGGGCTCCCTCTTACAATCCCGCCCCGCCCCAATTAACTTGTGTCTTCCCAGGGAACATTTACTTTCTCGTTACCTCGCTCTGCATGTCCCCAAATCGGATTTCACAAGGCCTAGATACTATGCCGATGCTTCCCGTCGCGCCTCATTGTCTGGCCTCATCAAAAGTCTCACTGTCCTTGTTGTCGAGTTTCTGTTTTTTTTTTTTCCCCATACATTCTTCTTCCCCCGCCCCCTCTTCTCCATCTCTGAAATTCATCCTTGTATTCGCTTTAGCCGGAAAACTGGAATCTGGTCGCTTCGAGCTGTCCGAGGCCGTCCCGAGGCGCAACGTTGCGACGCCGATATGTGTTGGTAAAGTCTTGCAGCAACACCCTCACGAAACGAATCCCACCTGCCTCGTTCGACGACGCCAGCCGCTCCTTGATCTTAGCCATCAGCCTGTTGGCTTCGTCTGGGGTTACGGTGCCCTGGGGCAGCAATTGGATGGTGCGTGAGACCCATGCCGTCGTCTGCACGGGCAAAAGCTCAAAGAGGCTCAGCAGGACACCACTACCGTCCGCGAAGCAATCCCGTGGGAAGGTGATCATCATGCCGGCCATGGATTGCTTCACGAGGCCTTCGCCGTGGCTGATGAGGAGGTTCTTGACAATCGTCCGGATTTCCGCCGCAGCCGAGGCTGGCAGCCCGTTGCTATTAGCCGGGTTGTCGCCGCCGTATGACAGCAAATCCCTCAAGAAGTGGAGTGTGGATGAAAGCGGATCTCGCTGTTCCAGCGTCAGGGCGTAGATGGAAGCCTCGAAAATAGGCACCAGGAGCGGGGACGGAAGGAGCTTCTGCGGGTAGTACAGCAGCGCGTCGATGAGCAGCCTGAAGAAGTCGTCAATCACGTCTGGCAGCTCCTTGGGCTGGAGTTCGGTCATGACTCGTAGAAAGGTTGTCGTCTGCGCTTCGAAGAATGAGTAGATGTTTTCGGTCGTCGCTGGATCCACGTGCTCCCGCGCCTCGGAGAACTCCCGCAGAATGGCGGACGTGACCCAAAGAAAACAGCCCTCCCTAGACGCGTTGAATCCGTTGGCCAACTTGTTTGCCATGTCCGCCAGCATGGGCGCGATGGCGGTGCGGTAGGAAATAACCATGTTTCTCCAGCACCTGCACACTCTCTCACAGATGGGCGGGAAGGCGAGGAAATTGTCCAGGACCGTAGACAGGATCGGGAAGACCTCTTGCCAGTACTTGACTGCAGGATTCTCCTCTCCGGGGCCGACTATCGGCATCACATTCTGCACGAAAATAGTAATGAGTTGTAGGTGATCTGTTTAATTTTTTTTTAAAAAAAATTAGCATCAAGAATTAAAGAGGAAAAGACTTGAAAGACTGAAAAAAAAAAGAAAAAGAAAGAGGAGAAAAGAAAAACAAGAGGGGGGGGGGGGGGGGGAGAAAGAAAGAATGAAAAGAAAGTGGGAAAAAGGGGGGCAAAAAAGAAAAGAAAAGAAAAGAAAAGAAAGGGGAGTGTACAAGCCATACCAGCTACTGCCAGTTTACCCGTGTCATCGGTCGCGTGGTTCGCCTTTGCCATCAGGCGCTGGACCAGGGGATCGCAGTACGTCTTGAGCAGGCGATACGTCTCCGAAACGGGCTGGACGGCGAGGACGTTGGAAACGCCCTCGGTGACCTCCTCTTTGCTGAGGTCCGGCAGCTTATCCAGCACTTGGTCGTAGAACGTCTGCAGCTGCAGCACCTGGCCGCTGAGAAGATGACTGCAGTCGGTGCAGAAGAACTTGAGCGAAAGCGCCGCCGCGCGGTTGATCTCCCGCGAGTCGGACTGGAACGAGTTGACAATGTAGTTGAACTGGGGCTCCAGGTACTCGGGATGCGCCGCCGTCCACTCCGTGTAGCGCCCGAGCACCATGATGGTGGCGAAGCGAAGCTTCTCGTGGCTGGGCATCTGCACCAGCAGCGTCATCAGCTGGGGGAGCACAATGTCCTCCTCCCTGTCCACCATGCGGCCGAGGGCGCGCATCGCGAACAGCGGGGCCTCGAGCTCCTGCCAGTGCGGCACCGACGCCTCCGTCGCCTGGCCGGCGTACTTCTGCGTCCACAGCTGGATCGCGTGGAGCACCTTGGTGAGGCACTCGGTGACGCCCATGACTTCGCAGCAATCCTTGAGCGTGTCTCCAATCTGGTGCCGGAACTCGCGGAACTTCTCCTCCTGCTCCCGGTCTCCGTCAAACAGGTCCGTCTCGCTTCCCGACGCCGGTCGCGGGTACTGCAGATGCGCGAGCAGGATGTCCATGAGCTTGGAGAAGACGTCCACCAGCTCCAGCCTGCCTTGCATATATCGCTCCAGCACCAGGTACTGCTTGAGCTCGTACCAAAAGTAGAAGGTGTGCTCGATGACGTCTCGGTCCTTGTCTCGGGCGGCGCATTCGAGGACGGCGTCGACGAGGGGGCGGAACTGAGCCGGCTGCCGGCCAATGGCAACCACCCAGCTTTCGGCCGCCGTTGCGAGCACCTTGGTTAGCGATGTTAGCGCCTCCGTGTCTTCCTCTTCGGCGACGGCGGCGAGGCGTGGCGTGAGGCCGATTATTCGGGGGAACAAGGTCTGGATGATGTCCCGGGACTCGTCGACATCGCCCGTCTCTCTGAGCATCGTGCACAGGCACTCGGCAGCCTCCTGGCCGCACCCTTCAGACGTCATGCCTTGGAAGATGGCGTCCAGAAGCGGCGAGTTGGCGATGGCGCCCACGGGAACCTCTCGAAGCCACGACGTGATGCATTCCATTAGGAGCGGATTTTGGGACGCGACGGCTACACACAAAGACTACGTGTTAGACTGATGGCTCCCCTTCTTGCTTCCTCTCTGCTGGGCAATCGGCCCGGGCAGCCCAAGCGTGAATAAGGGGGGGGGGTTGCTTACGAGAAGATTGTGAATAGTTGATGAGGAACTGCACGACTTGGTCTGCGCTACGTGCCAGCAATGTGTGCGTCCGTAGCGCAAGGTCTTCTTCCTATTTCCAAAAGCAATTAGACTTGATCCCCGATGGTGACTACCGACCGGTCGGAAAGGGCAAAAAAAAAATCAAAAAATCGATGAGGGCCAGGTGCCGCGTCGCATCGGAGAGAGAGAGAGAGTTGCGCGATCCACGTACAGACAAGGTAATGATTCGACCTTCATTCACCTCCTCGGGGAGGACTCGTAAAAAGTCGAGAATGCAAGCATAGCTCTCGGGGCTGCCGCCCAGGGACTGGACCACCGAGGGGAGCACATCGTCCCAATCCTTCATCTGGATAGCCAAGATGGCCAAGCATACGCACAGCTGGACTCGGATGGGCTTGGGGCCGGCGGCGTAGTGCTTCAAAAGGAGCAGGACCTGGTCTCGAAGGACAGGCAGCTCGTCCGCGGGCACCTGAATGGCCAGATCAAACGTAATCTGGCAGCCGTTAGCATCTCTCTCATCCAGCAGGGCAAAAATGGACCAAAAGAGGAGCGGACGGGGACCAACCTTGCCACGGAGCGTGATGGCGGCGAAGAGGGTCGCCTCGGGCTCGGCCTCGGATTGGAGGATCCCAATTACCGTCCCCCACGAGTCCTTCTGATACACGAGAAGCCACGGTTAGCGAGCCAAGCCAAAGCCAAAGCCAAGCCGAAAGCCGGCTGATCATCACCACCAGAGCTCGGGCGGCGAGCCGCGACGTACCGACTTTTGGAACCGTTCCAGGTATTCGTGCGCCTTCTTCTTCGCCTCCTGCTCCCCGCTTCGCATCGTCATGACGGCTCCCAACACATCTGTGGGCGTAAAGGCCTCCTGCGTGCCATTTGTAGCCATCCTGGGCACCTGCGATAGGGCGCGTAGGGGAGAGGAGCGGCTGGTGGGATCGAATCGAATCGAATCGGATCGGAGAAGAGAAGTGTAGAGAGGAGAAGTGGAGAGAAGAGAGAAGAGAAGTGAAGAGAAGTGGAGAGAAAAGAAGAGAAGAGGAGAGAAGAGAAGAGAAGAGAAGAGAAGAGGAGGAGGTGTAAGGCAGAGAGAGGCCTTTTTTCAGCGCGGGCGTCAGACAGTCGACGAGCGGGCAGCGCTCACGAGCCGGCCTGAGACGTGGTGCCGGCCGCTGGGGAGAAACAGCCAAGATCGATCTGCCTTGCTCTTTCCGAGAGAAAATGAGCGAAATCAAAGGGGGGGAAAGAGAGGCCCTGAAGCGCGAGCAGGCGGGCTTGGCTTACAAATTCGCAAGCGGCGGCTTCGTTGGAGTCGGGTCTGGATGAAACTGGCTCCCAGGCAGGAAGAATCATGGAAGTCGGCCTCGCCTTCCTGTCGAAGTCGGCTGCCAGAAGAGTCTCGAACTTGGCGGGGCAATTCTGCTTGGAAGGAGAGCTTTCTTGGGGGCTGTTGGCCGCGGGGGTTTTTCCGCTTCCGAAGTTGATTGTTGCATGTACTCGGCGTGTCTCCAACGGCAGCAAAGCCCATCCTTTTAGTACCTGCAGGTACAGGTATGTGCGTCTTTCACAGAGAGTACGTACAGGTTAAAAAAAAAAAGTACTAGACTCCAAGGTAAGGGTAAGGTTTACCTAAGGTAAAGGTATCGTTCCTTAGGTACTTCCCTACCGAGTACGGTAGGAACCACCCAAGGTTAGGTAGGTAGTGCCTTTCTTCACCTTGCAAAAAGTTGGGAAGTTTCCAGCAAGTAAAAGCAAGTAAAAGCAGGCAGCTGTGGGAGGCTCGCATCAAAGCAAATCAAATCCCCAGAATCGACGCAGCATTTGACAATGGCCTTGTTTATTTTATTGGCTTTGTCAGGAGTCAAAGAGAAAAAACAGGAGGGCCTTTGTCAGGAGCCTCAAAATGACGCCCTTGGTTTTTTTTTGGGTTTTTTTTTTGTATTCCTCCCGGGTTCACGTGCAATTGCTGCTTGTGCCCCTCCTGCCAAAGATGTTTGAATTCGCCCGATTCGTCCGATGAAGGACAAGGGAAGCTACAACACAAGCAAACGTGCTCTTTATTACGCAATGGCAATTGATTATCAGCAGCAAACTACCTCAGACGCCCAAACGCCGCTACGAACTGAAGGAACAACTAGCACAGTGTGCAGGCAACTATAAATTTGGGACATCTTGGAAGTGCGTGACTTGGAACAATCAAAGCATCTTTACCCACGGTGTTGCCATCTGTGCCTGCCCAATGAATGGGGAAAAAAAAAAAGAAAAAAAAAAAGGAAGAAGAAAAAAGGAGAGAAAAAAAAGAAGAAGAAAAGAAGAAGAAGAAGAAGAAGAAGAAAAAAATTCCTTGTCTCCCTTTGTTGGGTCTGTATTAGTACCTGTTGTTGGTACTAGTTCAGATCTTTACAGTGCCTGTTTACTGTACCAGAACATGACCACACTGTATGAGATTCGTCAGTTGTAACAACCAAAAAAGATTCGCCCATCAACGAGCATTGAACCTACCTATGCCAGCCAGTATTGCCCCTTGCAATAGCCAAAATAAAGGCTCTCAGCCCCACAGGTCCATCTCGTTCTGTTGTTCCTCGGATGATCATATACTGAGTAGTGGCAGTAGTAGCAGTGGCAGTGGCAGTAGCAGTAGCAGTAGCAGTAGCAGTAGCAGTAGCAGTAGCAGTAGCAGTAGCGGTAGCAGTAGCGGTAGCAGCAGTGGGAGCAGTGGGAGCAGCGGGAGCAGTGGGAGCAGCGGGAGCAGTGGGAGCAGCGGGAGCAGCAGCAGAAGCAGCAGCAGCAGCAGCAGTAGCACTATGTAGAGCAGAACTACGAGCGGAAATTATCCCTTTTTTTTTCTTTCTTTCTTTCTTTTTAAAAGTCTTTCGGCAAAGGGCTAGGTTCGCGCTGGCATGGCGAACCGGTTCATCCAAGAGTACATCATGGTCAAAACAAACTGGAGTGCGGCTGTGGTCGGCAAGGTCCCAACGGTATCACGGGGCGCTTATTGACTGGGCATCAGGTGAGAGTTTGATCTCGCCGTCGCCCAGAATCAAGCCGTGAAGCCCGCGGTCGTACCGGCCCATGGGCACGGGCTCGTCCCTCGCGGGCTCGAGCAGCTGCTCCGTGAGTGCCAGGCCGTAAAACCGCAGCACGGGGCCGCCGCCAGCTTCGCCGTGGGCTTTCGCAGCCAAGTACCTGTTCAGGAAGAAGTCGTAGAAGCCCTTGCCGTGGCCGAGCCTGCGAACGTAGCCGGCATCGTCGGTGTCAAAGGCGACGCCCGGCACGAGGATGAGGTCCAACGTGGACTCTCCCGACTCGGGCCCATCCGCCGACCCGCCGAGGATGCGCTGCCGCTGATGCACCGTGGCCGGGTCTATGCTGGGGATACCCCAAGCATCCCTCTCAAGGCCGTCATAGTCCTGGATGTCCCGAAGCCGGACCATGTCCATGACGCGCGCCGGGGCTCCGGGCTCGTGGAGCGGCGACTTGTGCAGGTACGGGACAAAGACCTGCTTCCCCGAGCTCAGCGCATGGCGGACAATGGCGTCGGTCTGGATCTCTCCGACGGGCATGGACAGGAATACGCTGATGCGGCTGGCGTCTTGGTAGGGCTTGAAGTGGACGAGCGTCTCGAATATGGTGTGGCCTAGAGGCAAAGCATTAGCAGGTGAGTTTCGGCTCAGCCTTGATGTTGGCTTGCAAGGGCTTAAGTGCCCCCTTACTTTGGGCCAGAATGGCGTCCTGAGACACTGTGGCGAGCCGCTGCTTGACGACGCGCCTGAGCTGCTGCTTGGCAGCCGTCAGTGGAGACGCCATGGCGAATGCCTGGAATTGCGAGGGCAGATGGGGCTGAGGTGAGAAAGCTCATTCATTCTCTTCTGTTTGGTGGGATTAATGAATCGAACTTGGTGGTTGGGCCGGCGTCATCGGATCGGATGTCCGTGATCCGGTTGGTCGTGACGGGTAAAAAAAATAAAAAATAAAAATAAAAGGCTCGGCTCGGGCCACGGCATCATCGTTCGGCGCATAACATTAAGACGGAGCACTACTACTACTACTACTACCGCTGTACGTGTACATATATATATACACACACATATATATATATATATACATATACACTATATTATATACAAACTCCGCAGCGGCACGCCGCATGATGACGGGTATGCTGTGCGATTTAATCACACGAGATGGATGAGCTGAAGATTTTTGCCTGTGCAACCCGGCGCAGGTCAAGGCGAACGCGCTGAGTCACGGTATCGGAACCAATCGTCTTTTTTTTTTTTTTGCATTCGCCATCTCGGGTGAGGACAGAGGACAAAAAAAGCTCCCGTCCTTTTTGCCGCCAACGTCTGCTCCGACATGTGTGCGTGTGTCGCCATCCCTATTTTGGGTCCGATTTTTTGATGCATCATGGCCAGATTTCGGGTGACGCCGCATGCAGGAGTGAGAACGAATAGCAACGAGGAATTCGGGTTTGTTTCCGGCAAAGCATCAAACGGCCATGTACTCCGTACAGCGGCATTAGCCCCCCCTGCAAGCGCTGTAAGCCTGTAACCCATTCGCCGCACAGCGCGCCATCACTCCACTGAGGGCCCTGTATTTTCGCCCTCTTCCCCGCCATCACCACCCCCTCCAACCCCGAACCGGAACCCAAACCCAAACCCCGAAAAAAAAAAAAAAAAACTTGCCGCAGTTCGATCCATCATATGTAATAACCTACTGCCACTAGGTAATTGTAATTGATCGTCCCCCCCCCCCCCCCTTTCTTGCGAAAAAACCGCCCCGCCATGGGTCGTAAATCCGGCAAGTTCAAGACATCAACCTCATCGACCGAGACAAGAGACAGCGACGCTTTGCCGCAGCAGCATGGCGTTGCTCTACAGATCCTGGCTCCAGCAGTGGCTCCAGCAGTGGCTCCGGCAGTAGCTCCGGCAGCGGCTCCGGCGCCGGCCTCGGGCGCATTCCCGGCACCGTCGACGCCGGCTCCAGGCGTCGTCTCGGTCCCGCAACATCCATCCCGTCTCCATTCTTCTGCTTCTTTACCTCCTTCTCCGTCTTCTTCTCCGCCTCCGCCTCTGCTTTCGTCTCCTCCTCCACCTTCCTCTGCTCAGCATGATCGCGGGCCCTCCGGTCCTGGGCTCGACGAGGCTGTAGCCGACATGGCCTCCTCCGGCAAGGCGGCGGCGGCGCCTCTGGTGCCCTCCGACGGCCGTCGATCCGAATCTTCTCCCTACGGCTCCACGGCCATGACGCCGAGCCGCAGCCCGTCGCCGTCCGGCTCCGATTCCGCCAGCGACCGCCGCCGCCGCCGCCGGCTTCGCCGCGCCCGCTCGGCCAGCCAGAACAGAGTCTTCAGGCGATCCCGGCGGTCGTCCCGCAGGTCGGAGGACTTTGACGGCGCGGCGCTCGTCTCCGGCCTCGAGGGCCGCTTCGGCATGCCCGAAGCGCTCATGTCGAGCGCCGTGCTCGACGACGACGCCAAGGAAGACGGCGAGTCGGCCTCGGAGGACGGGCCGCTGCTGGGCGACTCCTCGTCCGCCTCGTCCTCGGTCGAGGCCCCGGACAACTCTCCCAACGAAGCCGTGCGAGCCTCGGTGTCGCCGGTCGACGATACGACGCTGTCGGTCAACACGCCGCGCATGTGGTGCCTGTCCGTCCTCTTCTCCATCCTCGGCTCCTCCACCAACCTGTTCTTCTCCCTGAGATACCCCAGCGTCGCCATCACCCCGGTCATTGCGCTGCTGCTCGTCCACCCCCTGGGCCACCTCTGGGACTACCTGCTGAAGCGGCCGTGCGACCCCCGGGAGGAGTTCGCCGACGGCGTCCGGGCCGCCGCCTCGCCGCCTCGCCGCGACGGCCACGGCCGAAAGAGGCCCCTCGCGTCGCTGCGCCTGTGGCTCGCCCAGGGCCGGTGGAACGAAAAGGAGCACACGTGCGTCTACGTGAGCAGCAACGTGGCATTCGGCTTCGCCTTCGCCACGGACGTCATCGTCGAGCAGACGCAGTTCTACAGCCAAGAGGCGCCCATAGTCTACCAGCTGCTCCTGACGATATCGACGCAGATCCTCGGCTACGGCTTCGCGGGCATGGCCCGCCGCCTCCTGGTCCGGCCGAGCGGCATGGTGTGGCCCGGCACCCTCATGTCCGCCGCCATGTTTTCCACCCTCCACCGGCAGGAGAACAAGCCCGCCAACGGCTGGACCATCAGCCGCTGGAAGTTCTTCTACATCGTCTGGTCCTGCGCCTCCGCCTTTTACTTCCTGCCGGGCCTCCTGATGCCCGCCCTCAGCTACTTCAACGCCATCACGTGGCTCGCGCCCAAGAGCGTCGTCCTCGCCAACCTCTTTGGCGTGTCCTCCGGCCTCGGCCTCTTCCCCATGACCTTTGACTGGGCCCAGGTCGCCTACGTCGGCTCGCCTCTCCTGGTCCCCTTCTGGGCTGCCGTCAATGTCATTGGCGGCCTCGCCATCGTCATGTGGATCGTCGCGCCCCTGCTCTACTACAGCAACGTCCTCTACTCCTCCTACATGCCCATCCTCTCCGCCGCCGTCTTCGACAACACGGGCAAGGTCTACGACGTCAGCAAGATCCTCACTCCGGACTTTCTCTTCGACCGGGAGGCCTACTCCAGCTACAGCCGGGTTTTCCTCCCCGTCACCTACATGCTCAGTTACGGCGTGCAGTTCGCCGGCCTCGCCGCCCTCCTGACGCACACCCTATGCTGGCACGGCCAGGACATCTGGCACGCCTGGAAAAAATCCCTCGCCGAAGCGCGGGAACAGGGCAAGGAAGGCTATCAACAAGTGTCCGGTTCTCCCGACCACCACCACCACCCTTCGGCCGAGGCCGCGCAGCCGCAGGGCATCCCCCGAGCATCGTCGTCTGGATCCCACATAGGATCCCATACGGAAGGCCTCATGAGCCACGAAGACATCCACAGCCGCCTCATGAAGCGCTACAAGGACGCCCCCATCAGCTGGTACCTGCTGACCTTTGTCTCCATGGCCGCCATTGGCGTCTTTGTCGTCGAATAGTAAGCCACCGTTTTCCCATCCCTTGTCCTTGAAGAACTCCCCCCCCGGGGGCCCCAAATTCTCCCTGGGCCCAAGTCCCCCAAAAAAAACCCCAATGCGCGCGCAGCCTGCTGACCTCCCCCGGCGCCCTTCTTCTCCAGCTATCCCGTCCACCTGCCCTGGTACGGTCTTCTCCTCGCGCTGGGCATCGGCGCCATCTTCTTCATCCCCAACGGCATCATCATGGCCATCACCAACCAGCACAGCAGCATCTACCTCATCTGCCAGCTCATCTGCGGCGTCGCCTTCCCCGGCCGCCCCATCGCCAACATGGTCTTCGTCACGTACGGCTACATCTCCTCCGCCCAGGGCATCAAGTTCGCCTCCGACCTCAAGCTCGGCCACTACATGAAGATTCCGCCCCGCATCATGTTCCTCGTCCAGATCGTCGCCACCCTCGTCTCCTCCGTCACTCAGATCGGCGTCCTCAACTGGATGTTCTCCAACATAAGGGGCATCTGCACCCCCGACGCCGTCAACGGCTTCACCTGCCCCATCGCCCGCGTCCACTTCAACGGCTCCATCCTCTGGGGCGTCGTCGGCCCCGGCGAGTTCTTCGGCCCCGCTGCCATCTACCGCTCCCTCGTCTGGTGCTTCCCCCTCGGCGCCCTCCTCCCGATCCCCCTGTGGCTCTACGGCCGCCGCAAGAGGCAGAGCCTCGTCCGCAAGGTCAACCTCCCCGTCATCTTTGGCGCCATGGGCTGGATCCCCCCCGCCACGGGCCTCAACTTCTCCGTCTGGGCCCTCGTCTGCTTCATCTTCAACTACCTCATCAAACGCCGCGCCAACGCCTGGTGGGGCAAGTACACCATGACCCTCAGCGCCGCGCTCGACTCCGGCCTCGCCTTTGGCATCGTCGCCGTCTTCTTCATCTTCATATACCCCGGCTGGATGAAAGAGTTTACCTGGTGGGGGACGGAAGTGCACAAGCAAGGCTGCGACTGGCAGGCCTGCTCGTACAGAACTGTCAAGGACGGCGAACGCTTTGGGCCCGAGTCGTGGTGAGGCATCTAAAAATAAAGGGGCATTACTCGCACGGAAATGTATGGTATTCCCCCGTGAATATATAGATTTTTTGTTTGTTTGTTTGTTTGTTTTGTTTTGTTTTGTTTACCTGTGATACTACTTGAATTGTTTTAGATTTTGAATCTACCATGTAAAGGTAGCTCTTCTCGTCAACTGATCGGGAAACATGTCCCCCCCCCCCCCCCCCCCCAAAAAAAAAGGGGGGGGGGGGGGTTTGTAGTATACTGCTTACAATATTATAACCACGGCAACGACATAGCAATAGACTCACAAAATCTCATCTACGAACTTTTTTTTTTTTTTTGCACTCTTTCACGTCAACATGTCACCAAATCATAAAACAACGGAAAATAAAAAAAAATAAAAACATGTGGTCAGAAAAACAAAAGTCGAGGACAAAATAGCAAGTGTCTGTCTCTATTAATGCATAGTTCCATGTGACTCTTTTGTTTGGTTTCACTCCCCCCCTTTCTTCTTTCTTGTGGCGTACATGTAAATTAACTATACAGCGCAGCTTTGCCCCCCCCCCCTTTCCATGCCCTCCTCCCCCCCTTTTTTTTCTTTCAATTCTCGCCTGGCCTAGGAAATTTCTATACTATTGGTCCTCAACCTTGTTTAATTTTTTTTATTTTTTTTTCCCCTATATATACCTTCGTTTATTGCTCCGCTTGCCATTCAGGATTCTGCACACAGAAAAGTGTTAGTCGATATAATGTGCATAGAAATCGAAACAGAAAAGCTGACGGGGAAAAAAAGAAAAGAAAAAGAAAAAGAAAAAAACCACTCACCTTTCGTAGAATCACTAGTCCCTCCAAAGTGCTATTAAGGCTAATGTACTCCTCGTCTTCCAACTCCGCTCGGTCGCCGTAACCTAGCAGCACCGGCGTGCTCTGAGTCTGCCATCCTGTGATGGTCTTTGGTCGACCAGCCTGGCCAACAACATCCACCGCCTGGCCGACCCGGACGTTGACCTTCAGGGGGTTCAAGTTCTCGTCCACCGTCACAAGGAACCTGGGGTGCATGGCGGGAACGAGAAAGTACAGGAGGTAGTGTGCGTTTGATGTGATGAATTCCTTGGGGTCGAGCATGGCTACCATGGTGGCCAGCAACCCAGCCGTCGATACGGGCGAGAGCACCTGTCTGTCGGAGTGGAACGGGTTTAGGGAGAGCGTTCCCTTGCCCATGTGCAGGAGACCCTGCGCAACGCGGACCATGAACAGGGCGTCCTGATCCCTGTGGTAGTAGCTTGCAAGCTGTCGGAGCAGCTGGGCCAATCGGGCATTGTTGGTGCCGGCGCCCAGCATGCCCATGGCGAATATGGCGTTGATGGCTACCTCGGGGTCGTTGTCGTGGCTGTACCTCGACAGCGTGTCGTAGACCTTCATCTGTGGGTTGCTCGGGCTGATCAAGCCCATGGCCAAGGGCACGGCCTTGCGGATGTTTGCTTCGCCGTAGTGCATGAGATGGCCAAATTGCCTCAGGACCATCTCCTGGCCGACTTCTTCTCCCATGGCCACGAGCGCAATGCCCAAGACCGCATACGCCTGCAGGAGCTCGTCGCCCTTCTTGTCGTCCGATTCCTCTTGGTGCTCGTTGCAGATGTGCAAGAGCTCCTGGATCTTCAGAACAGCGCCAGTGCCGGCCCAGGCGCAGATCTCGGCCAAGACCGCCGTTGGCTTGGACATGGGGTGGTCCACGGCCTTGAGCGTCTCCAAAATGACGTCCACCTCTTCCTGGCGACCGAAGAAAAGCAGGCCAAGGCCGAGAGCCAAGAATCTCGTCCACTTGTTGGTCAGCTGGCTCTTGCGCTCGTCGTCCATCAGAGTCGTCACAATCGCCTCGCTCACTTCGGGGTGGGATGTGCCGATGGCAATGAGGCCGCAGGCCAGTGCTGCCATGGCGGAGATTTGCATGTCCTGGGTGGAATCGGCGATGATGGGCATCAGCAGCTCGATGACCTCGTCTTTGTTGGCGCCGGCATAGGCCAGCCCAAGCCCCATCAGGCAAGCGGTGCGGACCAGGGGGTTCTGGTGGTGGAGCTTGTCGGCATCTCCCAGGAGCGCAAGGGTTGGCTCGGATTCTATCCGGACACCAGAGTTCATGATGCCAATGGCGAGCATGGCACCGGCCGAAATCTCCGGCTCGGAGGCGTACGTGTACCGGTCGATCCTATCGAGGCCATTTTCGATATCCCACATCAACAGAGTGCCCAGGGAGGCGACAGTCGACATCATGCCCTCTCCCTTTGTCTTCCACACCCAGGCCTCCTTTTGGCTGTCCACGAGCATCATCTTGTCGTTGCCGAAGCCAGCGTTGGCAAAAGCGTTGACGAACGCAGCAGCGAGGTTGTGCCTGGCGGAGTCCAGGTTGGTCATTCCGGCCACCCGGCTGCTTTCCAGATGGCTCTTGTAGATGTCTTCGGTGGTCTTGGGGTCAAGGATGTTGAGCTCCTTTCCCAGGGCCTTGAAGTGCTCCGACAGCTTGAGGTTGTGTAGGCACTCGAACAACTCCTGGTCATCGCCCTCGCCGTCGGCAACCATGGGCAGGATGATCCTCTGTCGCGAAATCAAAAAGGCCAGCTGCCTCTTCAAGACAGGATCCTCCGCCTTGTCGAAATCTTCCTGGATCAGATCGACATCATGCAGTCGGATGGCGAGAATGACTGCCTGGGTAAACTGCTTGTGGTTGATGTAAATGTCGTGGGCGACACGGAGGAAGGTCTCGTTGTCGGGGTACGTCAGCAAGTTCACCATGCTGACCATGTACAGGCACACCCTGGGGTAGGTGTTCTCGTCGACGAATTTGTTCATCTCCTCGATGATTTCCAGCTCGCTCATCAAGTCGACAGCGTCGGCCTCCTGGTTGCTCTTGATGAAGAGGGGCACCAGGACCAGCGCCAGGTCGATCAGGTCCTTTGTGGGCTCGTCGGCCGTGATGCGCTTGCTGTAAACCTCTCCGATCTCGAGAGCCAAATGGCGGACGTATTCGTGGCCCCACGACCCAATGTCGGTCGTGGGGGCCAAGAGCCGATACTTGAGTGTGTCTTGTCTGTCCTCGTCGGAGAAGGTCATGCCAATGACTGACAGGACATCCGCCAGCGAGACCTTGTTCTCGTCGTTGGGCCACTCCTCGTACAGCTTAGTGAGGGTCTCGTAATGCGGTCGTAAGAACTTGAGTGGCTTCGGTACTGCCGTCATTGACGATGTGGAAGTCTTGATTGCGCTCTTCATCATTTCGAGGGCGGGTTTGTAAAGGGAATTGTCGGATTCCTTGAGGCAATAGGTAAGCTTCCGCAACTCCCTCGTACAAACGCACAGCTGCTCCCTCTCCTCTCCTCTCCTCTCCTCTCCTCTCCTCTCCTCTCCTCTCCTCTCCCCCCCCCCCTCCTCTTCATCCTCCCCCGTCTCTGTGCATCTGGCGTACTCACTGTTAATCGCTCCACCACCACATCCAACTCGCTCTTGAGCTGCTGGTCCTCTTCGCTGAGCTCCTCCTCGGTAGCTGGTACCCCCTCAAAGTCAGCCATCAAACAACATACGGTATTTCCCAAGGGAGTGGGGGGGGGGGGCGAGGCTCGTCCCCGCGGTCAAAAAGCATTACCATCTTTCTTGTCGTCCTCCTTCTTGCCATCCGGGGCAGTCTTCTCAGCCTTGGCATCATCCACAGCCTTGCCCTTCCCCTTGTCCGTGGCCGCCGCCGGCTTTGGCAAATCGCTGTCCTGGGCCATTGTGACGTAGAGAGATCAGGCGTCTATGGTTTGAAACCCCCCCAGCAAGATATCGGGGGCGAGGATGAGCTTTATGCTGAGGAAGGCGCAGAAGCTGTTTGATGGCCTATGATCGTGCGGTATCAGAACTCCGGGAAGGCGAGCGGTCTATGTTGCGAGCGAAAATCAGGTGCAAGGTGGTGGTAAAAAGCTCTGGCTGGGTTTGAGGCGCTACTCTCCTCTCAGCGCAGCTGCTATTATGGGCCATTACGCGAGGCGCTGCCGCCTACGGAACAAAAGCTACGTACCTACTCTGGAACCCCCAGCCTTGTGATCACGTGCAACGTTGCTCAGAATGAGGGCCGCTAATATAAACTAGGGCTAGTGGATCTTATCTGTTCTAATCGATAAAAGATCTCGACCCAAATTTCACCCCACCAAACTGTTCAGAGCAGAGGAACCTCGGTCAATTAAATACAAAATACAAGATACCCGCATATCAAGAACCTCGAGTCCAGCATCTAATATTTGCTTTTCTCTCTCTCTCTCTCTCTCTCTCTCTCTCTCTCTCTCTCTCTCTCTCTCTCTATCTCTATCCATCCATCCATCTTATCTCCTCTTCAGGGCCACATTGCGGATTTCGGCGAATTCAATCCTCCACATATAGCCAGCCATGAAGCTGGACACCAGAGCAATGCGCCATCTGGCGTCCGAGGACTGGCGAGTCCTCACGGCAGTATGTCCAGCTGCTACAACCCCAACCCACTGTCATACATATATATATATATATATGTACATATTGTGCACACAAAAATGTCTTGTGCTAAAATGTTTCATCACATTCTCTTTGCCGTGATAGGTCGAAATGGGAAGCAAAAACCACGAGATCGTGCCCACTCCACTGATAGAAAAACTAGCCCGCCTCCGGGGCGGCGCAAGCGGCGTCCACAAGAGCATATCTGCTCTCGCCAAAGTCGGCCTCATCGCTCGTGTCAAGGAGGCCAAGTACGACGGATATCGCCTGACGTACGGAGGCCTCGATTATCTAGCACTACACACACACGCCAGTCGCAAAGACGTCTACAGTGTCGGCAACCGAATCGGAGTGGGCAAGGAAAGCGACATCATGGTCGTCGCAGACCATTCCGGTAAACAGTGCGTCTTGAAGATTCATCGCCTGGGCAGGATTTCTTTCCGAACAGTAAAGTCCAACCGGGACTACCTGAAGAATCGTAATGCCCAGTCCTGGATGTATCTCTCGAGACTCGCCGCCATGAAGGAGTACGCCTTCATGAACGCGCTTCACGAGGAAGGCTTTCCGGTACCACTACCGCTGGCACAATCCAGACATACCATTGTCATGTCACTGGTAGACGCATTCCCCCTCCGGCAAATAAGCCAAGTCCCCGACCCGGCCTCTCTCTACGCAGACCTCATCTCGCTCGTCCTGCGCCTGGCAAGCCATGGTCTGATCCACGGCGACTACAACGAATTCAATATCTTGATCAAGGAGGTCAAATCGACATCCGATGACGGCAAAGAATCGACCAAACTCGAGCCAGTTATTATCGACTTTCCACAGATGGTATCTATGGAGCACGTCAACGCGGAGATGTACTTTGATCGAGACGTGAATTGCATCAAGCGCTTCTTTTCACGGCGGTTCCATTTCACCCCTACCCAGCCAGGGCCCTTTTTCAACGACACAAAAAAGACCGTAGGAAAGGGAGGCCTTAAGCGACTAGATGCTGCTGTTGAAGCATCAGGCTTCACGAAGAAGATGCTGAAAGATCTTGAGGCTGCCATCAAAGAGAAGGAGACGGTCAAGGAGGGACAAGACGGGGTACCCGATGACGACGACGACGACGAAGACGAAGACGACGAAGACGACGAAGACGATGATGAAAATAGTCAAGGTGACCAAGATGAAAGCTCAGACGAGGAAGGATATGGCGAAGGAGAGGGGGCCGACGGCAGGCATGAGGCTTTGCTGAGCGATGGCCTGTCTCGCGGCCTCCTCAACGACGAGCCAGCGATAGACAAGGTCAACAACGAAATGACCAGGTTGGAAGTATAGCCGTTGACTATGTAGATGTAAAATATCATGAAAAAAAAAAAGACTAAACTTCAACCCCCATTAACGAGCTCTGGTAAAAAGAAAGAAAGAAAGAAACGTGCACATTGGAGATGGAATGATATCTCGTCATTTTGTGCGGGCGTGAAACGATACTTTGCGCCGCGAATTTATTTGCCAGATCGGCGATTATCTAGACTTGTAGAGTACAAGGCACGTAAAATAATCCCTCCACACGAGTTAATCCCACGTATCAGCTATCTTTAGACCTAGCATATGCTTTTCCACCGTGGCATAAAAACTACTATGTGACTGTTAGGGTGTAAGTGGTCCCAAAAAAAGTCCAAAACAAGTAGTAGTAGAGATGTTGAAGCAGCCGGCATCATATTATGGCACAAAAGTGCGGACCAAAAAGACACAAAAAAGCACAAAAAAAAGAAAAAAAGAAATGAAAATGAATGGAGGCCTCGGGGGCGTTTACTGAGACTCCTTCTTTGAGGCCTCCTTCTTCACAGTGGGAGACTGGGGGATGTTCTCTTTGCCGACGGCGGCGACAATGGCTGCATCCGCTCGAATCGTAACACTCTCATCGCACTCAGACGTGGTGGGAGTCGAAAGCGTAGCGTCCGCGCTCGTAGCCGCCCTAGCGAAAGAGTTAGAACTTGGCAAAAATGCTTCGTCTGGAAGCGTACACAGACTGTCCACGAGGGACCGCTGAGCTTCGCGTCAGATTGCTATCGTCGAGCGATGAGGATGACAGGCCGCTGTGAGAGTTAGCAGCCAAACGCGACACGAATACAAGCGGAAACGGACCTTCGAGATTGAGGCAAATTGCGTCGCCAGTGGGATTGCTGGTTGTACAAGGCAGGGTTCAGGCCTACAAGAGGAGTACCATAGGCGCCAATATTGTACTCATTGGTGCGGAACTGGCGGCGTTCGGCAGTGACCCGCTTGAGCTCCTTCTGAGCCGGAGTGTCGGCGTAGCGAATGTTCATTGGAAGACCTTCTTCGCCAATGGCGACGCCATTGAACTTTCGAACGATCTCATCGCAGATGTCGCGAGAATCAAATCTGAACCGTGT
This sequence comes from Trichoderma cornu-damae, assembly GCA_020631695.1. Lineage (NCBI taxonomy): Eukaryota > Fungi > Ascomycota > Sordariomycetes > Hypocreales > Hypocreaceae > Trichoderma > Trichoderma cornu-damae. The sequence continues at coordinate 3,083,893 of CM036089.1, forward strand.
CAGGAGGCAAAAGGTTTTGGGCATGATCGGGGCTAAGAATGAAGAAAACCTACCGAGCAAAGCCGACACCACGGCTGTTTCCCATGCTATCGCGAAGGATTTTGCTGGACTGAATGTGGTATCCAAGGAAGATGGTTGCAAGCTCCTAGGCAAAGCGTGAGCTACAAGGCAACAAAGGTTACAAAGGCAGAAATCCCGCAAAAACAGACTCACTATTTCGTTCAAGCTCTTGGGCAGGTTGGAGATGTAGAGATTGGTGGAAGATTCATCGCCCTCTGCCTTGAGTCGAGAATTGAAAGATTCCTGAAAATATGGTTAGTCCAGGGCCCTTCCAGCAATGAGCCGAGGAAGAAAGGATCGATTGAATCTTACTCGGGCAAAGCCGATCTCGTAGCCGAGGCGGTGGAAAGCTCGAATGCACAATTCAGAGTCGCGAACATCGTAGAACTTTGCGAAACCAAATCTAGGCCCAGTTAACATCAAAGACAGACAGAGGGGCGTGTTGAGGTTGGAACTCACCCCTTACAAGCTCCAGTGTTGGTGTCAATGATGGCCTTGGACGTCTCAACAGCACCAAAGCGAGAAGTGAAGTGATAGAGAAGCTCGTCGTCAGTTGTTGGATGAAGGCCACGAATGTACACGTTGCGATTGCCAGGGATGCGGTTCTCCAAGCTTTGTTCAAGAGACTTCATCTGACCAGGTGGAGTGAAGACAGCAGGGACCGCCTTGGGAATGGCAGGATCCTTCTTGAGAAGCTCGTCAACAGTGCGGTCTGAGATGATGAGAGGCATAGGCTTAGCAGTTTCCATAGGAGCAAGACCCGTAGCGTTGGGAGACGGAGTCGTGTAGGAAGAACGATCGAGGCTAGCAACGCGGGGAGGATAATCGCGAACAATGGAAAATGCACCGTTGTAGTACGGGGTGGCGGGAGCAGACTCCGTGGTAGAGTAAGAGCCGCGGCGATTCTCGAGGCCCGGAACGTCGGAGTGACCACGATCGGCACGAGCCTGGGAAGTACCATGACGGCCAGGGGTAAAGGGCAAAATGGGCATGGAGAGGCCGACATAAGAGGTGCCGTATCCGCCCGTATTGCTGGGAAAATTAATATATTGGTTCTCGTTGGAATGGCCAAGACTCAACGGCTGGGCGGCGGACACAGGCGTAAGGACAAATTGGCTGTCTGAGTTGACCATGAAGGCATGACCCGGTCCCATCGGAACAGTAGCAGCACTGTTGGGCATGCTCAGGCTACCGAGGGTCATGCCATTGAAGTGATTCAGAATGGTGCTGGCATTAGCAGCTCCGTGACCGTTTCGTCCGTGATAATAAGGGGTAGCAACACCGCTGTTGGCTTCCATTTTGGATTCGGCAGCTGTTTGGAGATGATACGACATGCGTCTTCCTGTTGCAACTTGTGTTAGCGAGGCGTGTCACAATGTAGAACGTCTTTGTTGCAAAAGAGGCCAATGGCGGCGAGTGGTGAGGTTGGAAAAGGAGACGACTTACCCAAAGAAGGACAGATCGGTCACAATGGTGATCGAAAAAAAAAAAAGGCAAAATGGTTCGACTGTACGATGGAAATCTTGAATGAGTTGGTGAGTTGGAGTGTAATGAAGAATGGAGGGGGGGGAAAAAAGCATAGAAATGTGGACAAGCGAGAGACGAAGAAATGGGAAAGAAAAGGCTTGGAAGACAAGAGAGGGAGAGAGAGGGAAGGAGGGAGAGAGAGAGAGAGAGAGTGTGTGTGTGTGTGTGGTGGGCTGGCGGCCACAAGAAGATGGCAGCCGGAATCTTGATGAGCAGTAGTTGGGAGGGACAGACGGTTTTGGGCGGGTAATCCATATACCAGGAGGCAAATGGTAGGCTTCAGCACACAAATGCTATTGCCAGAGGGGAACGAAAGGCCAGGGAGAGAGGGAGAGAGAGGCAGAGAGAGAGAGGGAGAGGCAGAGAGGGAGGGAGAGGGAGGGGCAGAGAAAGAGAGAGAGAGAGGCAGAGAGGGAGGCAGAGAGGGAGGGAGAGGGAAGGGCAGAGATAGAGAGAGAGAGAGGCAGAGAGGCAGAGAGGCAGAAGACTGAGAGTGAGGAAGAGGCATCCAGAGATATGCTCACCCTACCCAGCCTTTTGGGATTACGTGGTGTTGCAGACAAAGAAGCTCGAGGGCAAACGAGGGCAAATGGCGCTACCAAGACAATTCAGATGAAGCGAGAGTAATTAAGATAGAACAGGCTATCAAGCAAAACGAAGGTGTCGAAAAGATTCGGCCGCAGCAGAAAGCTGAAAATGAGCGGCGAGGGATGTGTTGATGTGATGCTGTGGGGAGAAGGGGAGAGGAGGAGGAGGAAGAAAGAAGAAGAAGAAGAAGAAGAAGAAGAGAGTTGGAGGAGAAATAGGCAGAGCCAACTTACTAAGCCTTTGCAACAACACGTGGAAAAGGAAACTGCAACAAATAGTATCTGCCCCCGAAACCCCCCCCCCCTCTCCCCCTCCTCCTCTCCCCTCTCCCCTCTCCCCTCTCCCCTTTCCCCTCTCCCGAAACTTCCCCCCTCCCCCCCCCCCCCCAAAAAAAAGGAAGGAGTCGTCACGATAAGCCACGCCAGGGAATCGGAGCCGGCGTTGGAGCAGGCATGATGGCCCAGAGATCAAGGACCAAGAAGCCACACCGAGCAGAAAAGACGAGGGCGAGCCTGGAAGAAATCGCGAGAGGCGAGTGGAAGCGAACGGAGCTCAAGCTCAATCAGGGCCAATCCGGCAGGCCAAATGCCTGGCAGCTTCCAGCTGTCTGCCGGTTCCGCTCCTCTCGCCAACTTGTGGGCGCCAAGTGCCTGCCAGCCCGGCGCCACGACACAAAGTCTCCAGGGCAACAAACGAACTCTTCCTCGCAAGTTTTCGGACGCTTCCGATCCGAAGCCTATCTGCCTTTGGCTTTGACTTTCTCCAGAACACGGCCGGGCCAAGGAAGTCCTTTGGCCACAGAGGTTTCCTTCTTCTTCTTGGAGTCCCCAGGGCAGTACAACACGATGACTCTCGATTTAGCCCATCAGATAGCCCAAGCCCCGTGTAGGAGTTGTGTACTCTTTTTTATTTTTTTTATTTTTATTTTTTTTTAGGAGTCCAGGTACATTGCTCTCAGCCGTTTGCGCACCGATACCTCCTGATAGACGTGTAACAGCTCACCGTTGTCTTGGCCGTCAACGACACTTTTGCCCTTCTCCCACGCTCGCCTCCACGACATCTAGCCCTGCTGCTCCTCGAAAGCAATCTTCGTCGGCGTATATAGGGAACCGAATACAATGCTGTGGCTTCAAGGACATTGTCAAGAAATCCGACAGACTGGCCAAAGACGCTCGAACTGCCAAAGCTTTAATACTCTGTAAAAGAACGAAGGAGTGAAGGGGCATAATAGAAAGATACATTCGAGCCCTAGGACCGTATCTTTGATAGTACGATAGCCATGGTCACCGTCACATCCTTGTCCTGTGATGTATCTCTTGATCAAGGCGATGCGTCAGTGCAATGCCCGTGGGCGAAACCTTGCATGGCTTAGGTACGCGGTACTACAATGGTAGGTAGATCAGTATCCCAACAGAGTTTATAACTTTGTATGGTGACGCCGCCAAACAAGAGGCTTTCTTTCTTTTTTTTTTTGTTGGCTTTTTCTCGTTATAAGACATGAGCAACTGCCGGTTCACTAGTTGGAGAAACAAAGTGCGTTGAACGACCCGGTCGAAATGCGAGTCAGCTTAACAAGCCATGGTAAGAGTAAGTGGCTTTGGCGACCCATTTTACTAAGACATTTGTAGTTGTTGCTAACGGCCAATCCCGTGCTTGGGCCGAAGGCCAAGAGAACCTGGAGGAATGGATTGGCTTTCTATGGCGTACAAGAACTTTTGACTAAGGCGACAAAGGGTTCTATGGCCCGAGGCAATTCTCGAGACCCCTTTCTGGCAAAGCAAGTATCCCAAGTGAGCCATGGTATGAATCTGCAAGGTTACCGATTTTAGTAGAAGTCAATCCTGGCCGCGACTCATGTGGCGATGCATTAGGCATGGTGTGGCACACACACACACACACACAACATGGTACGTGTATCAACAGACGTACAACAATGTTGTCAAGATGAATAAAAGTAGAGTAGTAGATGTTTTCATGATTCCTCCTACAGCGAGCAAGGCAGAAGAGGAAAATAAAAAATATATATATAAAAAATAAAAAAAATTCCCACCCAATCAGATCAACCCCATATCCAAGCCATCGCAAAATCTTTTTCGTCTCTCTATTTACCAGCCAGCCCGAATCCGCCCTCTCACACAACATACCATGAATAATTACATCACAAAACTCCGTGTGGGCGCGGCTCCCGGCCTTTTTCTGTCAAAACCTCTAGGCACGATGCCCGATGCCCCAGATATTACAGATCTGTCTAAAATAAAAAGAAGAACAGATGTTGTGCACGGCTTCATAAACAAACGCCGGCAATGTGATCGCAGTCGAAAAGACTCCGCCCCCTTCCCAACATGTATTTATGTAATTTGCCTTTCTTTTCCTTTTTTTCTTCCTTCTTTTCCCCTCCATGCTATCATGTACATATGGGTACGTAGTACTTTTTACCTTGGGGGGTTTTTTTTTTTTTACGACCAGACATCCTCCTGCAGAGAGAGTATGTGAATTAGTTGCTGCGTTTTATTTTCTGGTGGGGGGTGGATGGTAGATGATGATGGGGGAGGAAAAGGGGATGAGATGCTAGTACCTGGTATTGATTTGTCGCCCTCATGTTCTTGACAATCTCCTCCGCCTTGGACTCGGACACACCGCGGCCCTCGGCAATGATTTGGGTGAGGACAGTGTTGACTTCGCGGGCCATGTTAGCGGCGTCACCGCAGACGTAGAAGAAGGCCTTTTGAGAGAGCAGATCGCTGATTTCGGCAGAGCGCTCCTTGAGTCGGTGCTGGACGTAGACTTTCTGGGAAGTTTCTCGGGAGAATGCAGTGATGAGTTCAAACTTGTCGCCGAGGGCCTTCTTGTACTCCTATGGGATGGCAAAGAAAAAAAAATTCGGGTCAGTCGGCGAGAACCGAGAGGTAGAGAGGACAAAGGAGAAACAAACAAAAAAAAAGAAAACAAAAAAAAAAAAGAAAGAAAAAAAAACATACCTCGAATTCGGATTCATACATGAAATCCTCGGTGCTCTTGCGGCAGCCAAAAAACAGAATGGTGCGGCCGACATCGACGCCCTCGCGTGCCTGCTGAGCTCTCTCCTGGATGAAGCCTCGGAAGGGAGCGACGCCAGTGCCTGGGCCAATCATGATGATGGGCTTCGCGGGGTCGGACGGCAGCTTGAAGTTGGAGTGGCGGACGTGGACCGGGACCCGAATGCCATCGTACCTGCTGCGGGGGCCGCTGAGCTCGTAGGTCAAGCCAAAGGCGGACGGGTCGGCGTCTCCGTTTTGCTTCTGCTTCAGGGCGAGCAGGTAGTTGGTGGTGACGCCGCGGAAGGGGTCCTGTCGGCCGGGAACCGCGGAGGACTCGACGACGGCGGTGACGGAAATCTTCTGGGGCTGGACATGGGAAGAGGACGAGATGGAGTAGTAGCGGGGCTGCAGCTTGTTCAGCCCCTCGATGAAGGCGGAGAAGGGGATCTTGTCCCAAGTCTCCCCGTTGCTGACATGTTCCAGGAGGCGAGCGATGTTGAGAAGCTGGGAGCCGGTCTTGTCGTGGAAGTAGTCCTTGTCGCTTCCCAGCTTGGTCATCTCGGCCTTGATCTCCTCGGTGGGGGCGAAGGCGGCGAGGGTGGAGACGAACTGCCGGGAGACGGGGGCGCCGATTTCCAGGTGGTAGCGGACGATGGCGTCAAAGGTGGTCGGGGTCGGGAAGGGAACCTTGGCAGTGGGCTCGAGGGCCTTGACGGTAATGACCTGCTCGCGCCTGTCGGTGAGCCCGGCGACGCGCAGGAAGCGGTCGACCTCGTCGCCGGCATTGGTCGGCCAGATGGCAATGTGGTCGCCGGTGGTGTAGGAGAGGGTGGAGCCGCTGATGTCGACCTCGAGGTGGATGCAGTTCCTGTCCTTGACCTTGAACAGCTCGTAGGACTCGGCGATGGGAGCAACGTACGGGTTGTGGGAGTTGAACGGACCCCTGGGAGAGCCCTCCAGGTGCATCTTGTTGGGCTCGCCGAGGTAGACTTCGGAGGATTGGGCCGTCAGGCCTTCACGCCCGACAATGTCAAAGACGGGTTCGTAGACGGCCTCGCGCTCCTGCAGGCCCATGTGGGCAGCCAGAGCGCTCCACATGGGGTCCTTCCAGGCCAAGAAGTCTTCTTCCATGGTCCCGGAGCCGTCGTCGCCCTCGCCGGCGTCGCCGATGCGGTGGGCGCCATACTTGGTCAGGAGCCTGTCCACATCCCTGACCATGGAGTTGTAGTGCTCGTAGGTGTTGTTGCCGAGGCCGAAGGCGACGTAGTTGAGGTTGCTCAGGGGGGATTCCTCGCCGCCCTGGGAGAAGGCGACGTCGTCTCCGTTCAGGAACTCGAAGAACTCGACGGCGTTGTCGGTGGGCTCGCCCTCGCCGTACGTGGCCAGGACGAAGAAGGCGATCTTGTCCGAGGGCAGGGTATCCATGGCGTCGAAGTCATACTCTTCCAGGTCGGCGACCATGGTCTCGAGGCCGAAGCGGCTCTTGCCCTCCTTTGCGAGACGAGACGCATAGTCCTCGGCGGTGCCGGTCTGCGAGCCATAGAAGATGATGCAGTTTTTGCCAGACTCGTCCATCTTCTCGACAAAGTTCCTCGTCCGGCCCGCCTTGCCGGCGCTACCGTTGAGGAACGCCGGGCTGGCATAGGGATTCTTCGGCTTGGCCCAGAGCGTGCCCTTTGTGAAGTAGGCGATGCTCCCCAGCAGGATGACGCCCAGGACGAGCATGTCCAACGTGTCCAGTTCCGCCATAGCGGCGGCGGGGTTGCAGCAGCAACAGGCGGGCGGCGGCTCTGGTGGTCTCTCTCTCTCTCTCTCTCTCTCTCTCTCTCTCTATCTCTATCTCTCTCTCCCGAGACCAACTCGGAAAAAACCAGCGAGATGCAAGCAAAGCAAAGGACAAAATAAAGAAGATTTTTGAAATAAAAAAGAAAAAAGAAAAAAAGCTAAGCAAGCAAGAAAGAAAGAAAGAAATAAAAAGCAGATGCTCAAACAGCGTCTCACAACAGATCCACCTCTCAAGCTGAGACAGTTAGTGGCCTCGCTCGATTTTAAGGCTGTGGTGGTCTTAGTCGGATCGGATTAATTAAAACGCCGGGGGAGGAAGAATGGTTTGAGCCAGAGATTAAGCGGTGCGTCGTGACGCGGAATAGAAATTCAAAGAAAAACACAACCGGAACACAACGCCAGTCAACCGGCACGAAAGCCACGGGTTCGGAGCAACGGGGTTCAGAGCAATGGGGTTCAGGGCCACGGCTTGTGGGAGTTGATTTGTGCCAGCGCAGGTGCTCGTGCTCGTGCTCGTGCTCCGCCGACTTGCGAGACTTGCGGCGGGGAGCTGGAAGAGGATGAAGAGAGAGAAGAAAGGATGACAGGGAAGAGAGAATAAGAACGAAGAGAGGGCCGCCGACCCCGAGGAGAGAAGATTTGGGGGGGGGAGCAGCAGCTTTTCATATGCTTGGGCTCGCGAGGATTTTCTGACCAGCGCCAATGCCACCCGTTCAGCCTCAGCTTACCAGTGGCCGGCGGCTTACGGAAGTTTGGTGGTACACGCCGCGTTACTCGTACATGGTGCTAAACCGGCGTTTGACTCGTGAGACTTGTGGCAAGGCTGTCACAGCTCGTGCATACGCTTACTGGCGCTAACATCGAGATGAGATTCTAGTATCGTCGTGGCATGTGTAAGTTTTTTTTGTTTTTTTGTTTTTTTTGCCAGAGGCCACGTTGTACTTGCGTCAGGCGAGCAACACTCCATGTGCAGTTTTAACAATACATGACGCTGGATGAGTCGAGTCGCCCTTGGCAGCGAGGCGGGCCTTGTAGTATGAAACAGGGCCAGAGTAAGGAATCTTCTAGTCCTTTTTTTTTTCCTGGAAAATTTATAGAAAAAAAAAAGGAAGAGAAAAGAGAAAAGAAGAAAAGAAGAAGAAGAGGAAACTGACGAGTCCACGGCGCAACTCACTTAGTACCTAGTAGGTACATTACCTCTCTAGGTGCCCAGTACCTGGTTGTAGGTACTTGCTATGTAGTTTTTTGCCAATCTCGGGTCCTCCAAGCGTTGAGCAAGTCTATGTATGGGGGCATTTTTACAGTTAAAAAACTTCCCACCCGCAACATTGATTTGTGCCCGGCGCCCTCCCTGTTTAGCAGGGCGGAAATGGTCTGGGATTTTGCTGATTCTCGCCGAACGAGGCGCCAAAAAAAAATTAGAAAAAAAAAAGAAAAAAAAAAAAAAAAAACATCGCCCTCGACATGGAAAACACGAGTACGGAGTACAGAGTTCTGGAGTAGTACCATGCACTACCTGGTCCCATGGTATTACGGGCCGCGACAAAGTGGTACCACCAAAGTACAGATTAGTGCCTGTGTCTCCCGGTGGAGAGGAGCCGCCTGGTACTGCGCAGGTAACGTAACTGGTCCCAGCAAAGCACTCGTATGAGTAACGCCATAAAAGGACTCGGGACTCGGGTAATGAACTATCCCCGAAAACGCAAGAGGCAAACAAAAAAAAGAAAGAAACAAAAAGAAACAAAGAAAGGAAAGAAAAAGAAAGAAAAAGAAAGAAAGGGAAAGAAAGAAAGAAAAAGAAAGAAAGGGAAAAAAAGAAAAGGAAAAAAAAGAAAAGAAAAAAAAAAAGCCTGCCTTGCCTTTCGTGAGAATGAATGGAATCCGTCACCTTGGAAGCCCTGCTGCATATGTATACATGTATGTAGTATGTATCTACCTGTTAGGCATCATGCATATAATAGGTGAATCGAAAAGGGAAAAACTTCCCACCGGTTGATGGAAGTCGGTAGAAACAGCCCAAAGCGGCCAGCGAGCTGTGAGTGGACGCCGCAAGAGGTCACATCACACTCTAGGTACCTGTGCCTCATGCATGCACAGTCAGCCATCACCGTCGAGGGCGTTGGCTTGCGCAGTACATTATACTAGTATGTATACTACTCCGTACGTGATAGGTAGATAAGGTAAGCGGTCACCGTGCCGCCGACATCTGTTGTTCGTTTCGTCTTCCAGCTGCGAGCTGCGACTTACACGGTCGATAAACCAGGACCAAAAGGGGGGGGGGGGCGGTGTTGACAGAACAGCATGGGAGCCCTCCGGAGCTGCATCTATGTAATGGCAACGGAAAAAACAATGATAGGCTGCTTCCAATTGCTACTACATACCGCATGCCCAGCGCTAATGATGATGGGCACCGACTCCCGACCCAACGATGATCTGTGAGAGTCTATATTGCTGATTCTGATACTCCGTCTTCTTATGGGGAATCAAAAAATGAAAATTTGACAACCCAATTTTTAATTTAAAAAAATCTACAAAAAAGAATCAAAAAAAAAAATTAAAAAAAAAATTACCAGGCGCTTCAATCTCTTTCAGGATTGACCATTGGCAATTGTTATATCGACGCTAATTATATAGTATCAAACAACTACGGCCGTCCGGGCACCAACGCCTCGATCTCGCTTACCACGAAGAGAATATATATATATAGATACTATATGTATATATATAGTATATAGTAATCATTGCACATGACGACAGAGGCTCTCGGGACGCCCTTTGGTTGGGAGGCGGCAGCGGCGGATAGCCATGACGCTACCCTGGAAAACAAAAACTCTGCCTTTTTCTTCTTCTTTTCTTCTTCTTTTTTTTCCTTTCTTTTTTCTCTTTTTTTCTTTTCTTTTATTATTATTATTATTATATTATTTTTTTCCCTTTTTTTGTTTTCTTCCTTCTTTCTTTTCTTTTTACTTTTTACTTTTTCTTTTTCATTTCTCCCCGCTTCCTCGCGTGTCTTTAAGACGATTCAAGGTTGCCCCATAAAAAAAAAAGTCAAAAAATATGCGTAAGAGCGGAGAAAGAGAGAGAGAGAGTGTGTGTATGTGTGTGAGGTGTGTGAGCGAGAAGAGACGGGTCGAGTCGAGTTCAAGAACAACGCGCTTATTCAAAAAGAATTGTTTCCAACTTGGGCATCCGCGTCCCGGAAGGACCCTTAATCCGGCCGCCCAATCGCCTGCCCGCCCATTTGTGGCCCCCCCCCCTCCCTCTTATCGCACCGCCGCAGCTGATAGGGCCGTCCAAACGCCCCTTGCATTCTCTTCCTCGCAAAAAAAGAACAAAATTTCCCAAAGCCCAAAGGGCGGCCTGGAAGGGGGAGAGAGAGAGAGAGAGGGAGGGCACCAAAAAAAAAAAAAAAAAAAAAGGCGCCCAAGCTGGGCCCTATAAGGAATTAGTTCTCTCTCTCGGGCAGCGGAACGGGGAGCCAGGCTGCTAAATTAACCATCCTGCTGTGCTTCCCTGCCTTGCCCTGCTCTGTGCTCCCGGCTGCAGCCGTGGCCATCGTACTGGCTGGATAGTATCCCAGCCAAGCTCCAAGATTGCCTTGCCCTCCCGGCGTCGAGAAATCCGAACCGCTCGCTCGGCAGCGCATATGCTCCGTAGGTAGATGATGGGATTGGGCTGCGGTCCGCTTCGAGATGGGTGAGTAGCTGCGTCCCCCGATTGGCTGTTTGGCCGCAATGGCAAAAAGAAAGAAGAAAAAAAAGAAAAAAAAAAAAAAAAAAAAAAAAAAAAAACTCCAGGGCGTGCTTTGCTTCGCCTTGTATGTTTGCCGTGTGCCAAGATGTTTTGGATGATATGGTAACAATATATGCCGGTGTGGGCGGGCGCGTGTCGAAAGAACCCTCGGGTTTTTTTTTTTTTTTTTTTTTTTTTTGTTCTTCTTGTTTTGTTTCTCTCTGTCTCTCTCTCTCTTTTTCTCTCTCCATCTTTTTTTTCTCTCTCCCTCTTCCCCTTTGTCAAAAAGACGGGGTACGGGTAGTTGCTGACCAACGACGTGAGCGCGCCCCAAGTGCCATCGCAATCGGTGCCGGACAATCCCCACGAGACGGCCAAGTTGCCGGCCAGGGTTGCGGCGAGGCTCGACGACGACATCGAGTGGGATCAGACGCTTCGCCCTTGGCCCTTCGACCCGGCTTCGCCACGCCATCCCGCGCATCCTCCAGAGCCCCCGGCCGAAAAGGCGATCCCCCCGCCCTTGCATCTGGCACTGGCAGCATCACCGCGAACGCTTGGCCCTCTCTCGCGATCCAACGCCGGCGGGGTAGTCGACCAGCCTCTCAATTCGGCCAAGGCGACCTCGTATGGCCACCACCGCCAGACGTCCATTGTCCACGGAATACAGCACTCGAGAAATGGCAGCGGCGCGAGCTCTTCATCCAACCCACTCAGCCCCCAGATGATTGCAGCTGCCGGCCTAGGGCTCGACCGCATGGATCTACAATCGGCCGTGGCACGCCTAGAGGGAGATGCCGGGACTCCCAGGCCTGTTGTTGTTGTTGCTGCTGCTGCTGCGGCCGCCGCCGCGTCGGCTGGGCACGCGGCAAACCCAAACGATGGGACCTATTCGATGAAGCGGTCGCCCTCCGCCAACGGCGTTACCCCCTCAGGTGCCGCCCCCTTGCGCAGGACAGAGAGAATGCATAGCAAGTCAAGACGTGATCATCCCTCACGCTCGTCCCGCCACCATCGAGACGAGCAGAAGACTGTGGGCGAATATGCTTTGCACGTGCTGTTTACATCCGTGAGTTGGGAGGCCCTCCCCTCTCCAACCCCCCCCCCCCTTCTTTCCCCAGTGGATCGAACCAAAGAAGAAGAGGGCAAAGAGAAGATTAAAAAATTTTTTTTTTTAAAAAAAATTCAGACGTTCGATGTAAGAAAAAACGACATGCTAACACACGTTTTGGCGCAGTTCATTGCTCAAGCTGAGGAGAAGCTCAACGAATGTATAACCACCCCGTTCGACCCCGAACCTCAGATTGACAAGATATGTGGCCCTGGCGTGGACCCGGCTTTCGACCAGCTCATCGTTGCCCTGGGCCACATCGCCAGCCCCAAGCCCAAAAACTTGATAGATTCGATGATGCTTTGGAGGAAGAGCAAAAGCGATGCTGCCAACGAGGCGAGGGCTCAGCTGCAGCAGTTGCGTGGGCACCAGCCCATGACGCCCCTGCTGCGCAGGAACACCGAGCCGGTGCCCGTTGGGCCGGTGGTCTCCAATGGCTCCGACGGCGGCCTCTCCGGAGGCGGGATGCTGGCCTCGAGGCAAGAGTTTGTCGCCCAGCAGGAGCGCCGCTCCACCGTCTCCATCTACATCCTCTGTCGCGTGCTGCTCGAGGTCATATGCCAGAGCAGCCTGGCGTCCATTACCCCAGAGGTCGAGGACAAGCTGGAGAGCATCATCTTTGGCCAGCTCAAAATCGCCGACAGCGAGCAGCTGCTGGCCTCGCCCTTGAAGATGGCCAACTGGAACCTCTTTGCCCTTCTCCTCGGCCACATGAGCGAGATCAACTTCGCCGGCGTCACCAGGAGGTTCATCGAGGATCTCGACGCCTGCCTCAGCGAACGCGTGGCCAAGAGCCCCACCTCCCTGTCCGGCCGCGACACCAACGAGGGCAAGGTCGATCTCGTCCTGGGGGGGATGAAGCACCTCCGCATCAAAATCTCGCCCGAAGACGCTTGGGAGCAGTCGTGCGACTTCCTCGTCTCGCTGGGCCGCCTCTTCGCCAGATCCCACGGCCAGAGGGTCAAGACGGCGTTTTGCCAGATCATCGACCTGCTCCTGCTCGGCATCGCATCCAAGGCGAGCAACAGCCACCTGATGCATCCCAGGTGGACCGAGGTCGTGGCCGCCGTCGGGCCGCGGTTGGCGCAAATGTTCACCAAGCCGCGGCATTGGGCCGTCGCGTTCCCGCTCACGGCCACCATGCTCTGCGTTTCGTCGCCCGACAATTTCGGCACGCAGTGGCTGCAGCTGATCCTCCCTCTGCAGACAAAGGCCAAGGATCGGCTGACGAAGCCCCTGTGCCTGCAGGTCATATCCCGCCTCGTCTGGACGTACCTCTACCGCACCAACGACACCTTCCAAAGCGTCGTGCGGAAGCTCGACGACGTCATCAGGCTGGTGCTGCCGCCCTCGAAGCGCAGCGTCGTCGCGTCCGACGCCACCATCACGGAGCCCCTGATTCAGATAATCCGCATCATCGGCTTCAAGTATCCCGAGTTCTGCTTCCGCACCGTAATCTTCCCCCTCATCAACGCCGAGCTCTTCATCGCCAACAAGGAGCTCAGGGTCGAGCAGCTGGACCCCGACAGGATCGTGGTCGGCATCAGGGCCTTCTTGAGCATCATGTCGGACTTGGAAAAGGGGGAGCAGGGCCGGCCGCCGTTCCCCCAGCTGTACGACCCGGGGGCGGCGGCGGCGGCGGCGGCGATCGCGGAAAGGTTCCCCGCGTCGCCCATGCTGGCGCAGCCTCGCAGCGCTTCTCTGGCCGCGTCCGGTCCCTCGACCGCGAGGGAAAGCCACGTTTCGCGGCCCGTCCTCACCCACGTGCTGACGGATGGCGTTCGGGAGTACTACCTCAGGTTTTGCGAAATCCTCGGAAAGATCACCATCGTCTGCGACAACACGTTTGGCGGCCAGGCCGCTCTGGATGAAAAGTTTGGCAGCCCCGGGCCCAAGACGCCCATCAGCGAATCCTTCACCTTTTCCCGGCGCGACGAGCACCAGACCGCCGCCGACCAAAAGCAGGCGTTCTACGAGCTGCTGCACGTCGCCGTCCAAGCGCTCCCCCGCTGCCTCTCCGTCGACATACCCTTCAACTCCCTGATCAACCTCTTGTGCACGGGCACCGCCCATGTCCAGTACAACATCGCCGAGTCGTCCGCCAACTCCCTCAAGGCCATCGCTCGCCAGTCTCACGCCCAGCAGGTCACCATGGGGTTCGCGCGCTTCATCTTCAACTTTGATGACCGGTACTCGACCATGTCCGACGGCGGGATGCTCGGAGCCAATCACATCGAGAACACGCTGCGGCTCTACGTCGAGCTGCTGAAGATATGGATCGAAGAAATCAGGCAGAAGACGAGGGACGCCGCGGGCGAGTCGGAGGCAAACGGACCCGACAGCCGAGCCCTGAAGCTGGACCTGTCGAGCGTGTGGGCCGAGGTCGACCAGGCCGAGGCGCATGGGCTGTTCTTCCTGTGTTCCCAGTCGCGGCGCGTCCGGTACTTCGCCATCACGGTCCTTCGCCTCATCATCGACTTCGACAAGGCCCTCGGCAAGGACACCTCGGAGGAAAAGGACGGCCTGAGATTGATCCACGTTCTCGAGAACGACTCGTCTCAGGTGATGAACTTTGACGACGAGCATCTGTCCGTCGCCGAGCGCAGCAGGCTCCAGCGCGGCCTGCAAAACGGCAACGGCAGGGGCGCCCTCGTCGAGCTGTGCACCAGCGACGTCACCTACGACACCACGCTGTGGTTCAAAATATTCCCCAACCTGATGCGGGTTGCCTTTGAAAAGTGCCCCTTTGCCGTCACAATCTGCCGAGACCTCATCTGCAACCGCGTCCTCCAGATGTACAAGCCCATTGTCTACTTGTCCGAGCCTGCCAGGGCCCCCTTCCACACCGGGGAGGGCGTCCACGGCAACCGCCCGCCGCCCCGGTCGCCCACCGCGCAGCCGGAATCGATCGTGGAGCAGTGGAAGCTGTATCTCATCTTCGCGTGCACCACCCTGGCGGATCCGGGGAGCGCGCCGCAGAGCATTCCCAAGGACGCCATCCAGCACGCGCGCAAGTCCTCCAAGCCGGCCTCGGCGGATAGGATGGTGACGGCGAGGACCCTTTTCAAGTACCTGATCCCGCTCTTGTCCGCCACGTCGGCGTCCGTGCGAGATGCCGTCGTCGTCGCCATGGGATCCATCAACATCCACATATACCAGACCTTGCTGGAGGAGCTCCAAGGCCAAGTGTCTCGCTGCAACGACGAGGCTCGCGCGAGGATCCACCAGCGCACGAACAGCAGCCCGCGCAGGAATCGCACAATGGACCTGATCAGAACGGAGATCACGCACGTCTTCAAGCTGACCTCGCACTTCCTCAAGGACCCCCTGGTTTACCAGTCCGACTTCTTCCTCGGCATCTTGACCGCGTACGCCAAGGATCTCAAGCTCTTCCTGATGGACGGAGAGGTGCAGACGGACTGGGAGTTTCAGAAGCTGCGAAGATACTACTGCGGGCTCATGGAATCGCTGTTCGAGGGCATCAACCGGACCAAGGACCCCTCCCGGTGGATGACCTTTGAGTCTCGCAAATCGGCCTTTTCTCTCATGGAGGACTGGTGCGGCTTCTCGCCGAACCAGAACCAGGTCCGGGCCCGAGAGGACAACATGCGGCAGAGCCTCATCGACCAGCAATCCCTGGTCGAGCGGGGCACCGCCACCGCGGCGATGGAGATCGAGAAGCGCAACCTGAGGACCGCCGCCCTGAGCGCCATGGCGGCGCTGTGCGGCGGGCCCATCAGCTTCACGACGGAGAGCGGCGCCACGCTGCAGTTCGACATCCGCCGGATGCTTGCGTGGGTCGAGGCCATCTTCAACTCGGGCAGCGACAAGATGAACGTCATCGGCAGGAGGGCGCTGAAGAACCTCGTCGTCCGCAACAAGGAGTACCCGTATCTGCTGGAGCACTGCATAGCGCGCTGCTACCTGGCCGACGTCTCCAAAGTCCTCGAGAGCTACTTCATGGTCATCGTCGAGGTGCTGCAGGACCACGGCGACTACCCTTGCCCCTTCTGGAAGCTCCTCGCGCTGTGCCTGTTCACGCTGGGGAACGACCAGAGCGAGGTCCGGTCAAAGTCTTCGGCGCTGCTGCGGGCGCTGGAGGCCCGCCAGCAGAGGAACTCCAAGATCCAGGACTTCGACATCAGCGTCTCGGACAAGACCCAGGCCGTGTACAAGCTGGCCCAGTTCGAGATCTCCAAGCGGCTCGCCAACCAGTACACGGAGCTCGCCTTCCACGTCATCTCCGAGTTTACCCTCTACTTCAAGGACCTGCAGGCCGCGGCGCAGCGAAACGTCGTCGCCGTCGTCCTGCCCTGGATCCAGGCGATCGAGCTGACGCTGGATCCCAACGGGGGCCCCACGGCGCAGTCCTACGTGCTGCTGGCGAACCTGCTGGAAATCACAATCAAGTCCGGCGGCGCGCTGCACAACGAGGTCCAGGCCCTCTGGCAGGCCCTCGCCACCGGGCCGCACCCGGGCAACGTGCGCCTGGTGCTCGACTTCATCACGCAGCTCTGCCTGGAGCGGCGCGAGCAGAACTTTGTCGAGTACGCCAAGCAGATCGTCGTCTTCCTTTCCACGTCCAGCGGCGCGCCCGGCGTCAAGGTCGTCGAGTTCCTGCTGACGCAGATCAACCCCAAAGCCATGGTGCCCGTCGAAAAGAGGGAGATGGCGCAGGCGCCGCCGGACGCGGGCGGCCTGCCGTACTGCGCCGACCTCGCGGAGGCCTTGCCGGTGGGCACGAAGCAGGCCGGCTTCTCCCCCGGCCAGCTCTCGCTGATCCTGCTCGTGGACCTCATGGTGTCTCCCGTGCACCTCACCCAGGAGAGCGTGCCGCTCTTGCTGCACGTCGTGGCCGTGCTCTGGGACCACTACACGCCGCTGGTCCAAGAGCAGGCGCGCGAGATGCTGGTGCACCTCATCCACGAGCTGGTCGTGTCGCGCGTCGACGACCAGGCGGACCCGGCTCGGAAGGGGTCGATCGAGGAGCTGATCGATTTGGTTCGCCGGCACGACCGCTCCGTCGTGTGGAGCTACGAGGACAGCAACGGAAAGGTCAACGACCACGAGAACAAGGTCCCCCCAAGCATGGAATACCTCACGAGCGAGGTCGTGAGGACCTTTGAGGTCTCGTTCCCGGGGATCAAGGAGCAGTGGGGCAGATTGTCGCTGACGTGGGCCACCTCGTGCCCGGTCAGACACCTGGCGTGCCGCTCGTTCCAAATCTTCCGCTGCGTGCTCACGTCTCTGGACCAGTACATGCTCGGAGACATGCTCGCCCGCCTCTCCAACACGATCGCGGACGAGGACCCCGAAATCCAGGCCTTCTCCATGGAGATCCTGACCACCCTCAAGACGCTCATCGTCAAGCTGGACTCGGAGAGGCTCATCACGTTCCCGCAGCTGTTCTGGACCACCTGCGCGTGCCTGGAATCCATCAACGAGCGCGAATTCCTCGAGGCGGTGGAGATGCTGGACGAGCTGATCGGCAAGGTGGACCTCAGAGCCTCGAACGTGAGGAGGCTGATCGCGGATGGGCAGCCGAGCCGGTGGGAGAGCCAGTTCGAAGGGCTCCAGCCTCTGCTCCACAAGGGCCTGAGGTCGTCGCTGTGCTGGCAGCCGACCCTCGACATCATGGACAAGCTGGTCAAGCTGCCCGGGGACGGCCTCGTCGGCGACGACAACCGGCTGTTCTTCGCCCTGCTGGCGAATTTCCCCCGCTTCCTGGACGAGCTGGAACGCGGCGGCCTCGGCCCGGAGGCGCTGAACACGGCCAAGATACTGCTCTCGGAGTCCGACCGGCAGGGCCTCGAGGGCATCGGGCTCGTCCTGGACGATTTGATCTCCGACCGCTTCCAAAGCGCCGAGGACCTGATGAACCAGCTCTTCGGGGCGCTCCGCGAGTTCTACCTGCCGCACATGGAGTTCAGGATGATTACGTTCTTGATCGGCCTGCTGACCAACTCCCTCTCCTGGGTCAAGGTTCAGACCATGCGCATCCTCTGCGTCGTCATCCCGGACATTGACATGCGCAACCCGGAGATTGCGGTCCACGGCTCCGATCTCATATCCCCGCTGCTGCGCCTCTTGCAGTCCGAGTTCTGCATGGGGGCCCTCGAGGTGCTGGACAACATCATGACCATGTCGGGAAGCCACATGGACAAGCAGCACCTGAGGATGAGCATGGCCCGCCTGACGTCGAAGGCGGTGCGAAAGGAGTACGAGCGTGCCCAGAGCCTCTTTGGCATCCCGGAGCTGTCCGGATGGGCCATCCCGGTCCCCGCCCGGAAGACGGAGGCCACGAGGGCCAACATCCACGCCGCCTTTTACATGTGCCAGAGCGCCGAAGGGTCGTCGACGGAGGCCACGCCTACCGCGGATGTGGAGTTCCACTCGGAGGATTTCCCCTACGGGTACTTTGACTCTCTGGAGCGGGCGGATACCATGCTGTCGGACGAGGCCCGCGTCGTCGACGTTCACCCGGGCGATCTAGTCACGAAGCTGGATAGCCTCGACGACTTCTTCGACGAGCCCGCGAGCCCCCATACGGATGACGACAGGCGGTCCTCTCTCACGATTACCGAGTTCGCTCCGGAGGCGTACGGGACGGGGACGGAGCTGTACGACGAACAGATATTACCGATCCTGCACTTGGCATCTAACAACAACACTTCGTTTCAAAACGGCTTTGCCGATCGGCCCGCCGCGGTGTTTTCGAGGGAAAATGCGTCCAACACGATGACCCCCGGGGCATTCACCGTGGGTGGCGTGGCGGCGCCTCGGCCCGGGCTCCATGCCCGATCCATCACATCGCCTTCCGCGCCGCCTTCTCATTATCCACACGATTTTGCGTCAGACGACGAGCTGGTGATGAGCGGCTTCTCGGATGCGGACGACGAAAGGATCGACCTGGGAAGCATGGACGATGACTCGTTTTCGCTGGAGAGCACCCGTGGGAATGGGAACCAAAGACGACAGCGCCCTCGGCCGAGCTTTCTGCGTCTTGCGAGCCGATCCAGAGAGCGCCAGCGAGACAAGGCGCCGCCGCAGCCGGTTCCCAAAATCTCGAGCAAATTATATTTGACGAATATACCTGGACAAGGCGATGTCATCTAAGGCCCTGGTGGGAGCGAGTGGGAGAGAAAGGGGGGGGATAAAAATAAAAATAAAGGGCTTTATAGAAATTTTTTTTTTGAAATTCTTTTTTTTCTTTCATCTACTTATGAAGTTTATGAGGCCATGTTGGGATTTTTTTTTTTTGCCGTTTTTAAAGAAGAGATGAGTGAGACGTTACTGAAAATGGGAATAGATGGACATGAACCTGTATATGAGTCACCGACAAGCAAATAATACCCCCTTTTGGCAGTTGTTGAAAATAAAAAAGAATAGAAGGGAGAAGAAGAAGGAGAAGAAGAAGGAGAAGAAGAAGAGAAGAAGAAGAGAAGAAGAAGAGAAGAAGAAGAGAAGAAGAAGAAGAAGAAGGAGGAGGAGGAGGAGGAGGAGGAGGAGGAGGAGGAGGAGGAGGAGGGCGATGACACATGCCTTTTGGGGAAAGGGGAAAGGAGGAGTTGTGGGGTTTATGGATGATGAACAAAAAAAAAAAAATCTTTAGAAGGGAGTTGAGTCTATATGTATGTATGTATGTATGTATGTATGTATGTATGTGTGTGTGTGTGTATGTGTGTTATAATAGTAGCCACTTCCACTTGGATGCAGAATCATATAATATACCAAGTTCCTTTTCCCAAGTATGGAAGAGGATTTCAAGAGAAGTTTTGGGGGTTATTTTTTTTTAATGCAAGGACGGCTCTTGGCTTATCAGCTTTATGGGGCATTTGTATAAGACACTATATGCAGCAAGAAAAAAAAGAAAAAAAAAAGGCCAATCTCGCAAGAGGTTTTTGTAAAATAAATAAATAAAAACATTTTGCATCTCCAGCATTTTATAACGGGTGATTTGAAAACCCGTTTCGATAAGCGGGGCATCTTGATAGTCCAGTAAGCGGGCCCCGCTTACTGAATACCCTTGTAGGAGAAGCTCAAAATCGGCTTCATGCTTTTGGATTCAACAACAAAAGAACAGCACTCACGATGGGATGCGTTCCGGCCTCGACCTCAGCCAGACAATGATGCGCCGCGGCGCCAATTTCGATCCCACAGGCATCACCGGCCGGAGCCGCGGCGTCGCCGATGCGTCGCGCGTAATCGCCCGCGCGTTTGCAAGCTCTGGCCGCAAGCCGGCTGCGTCCGACTCGAAAGCGCAGGCGATGTATCCTCCCGCGTCCTCCAGGCAGCATCATTCGGACCTCGTGTCGTTTCTCGACTACGCGAAGCGCGCCGGCCTAGACGAGAAATCAAGCACGTTCACGGGAACCCGCTACGAGTACCTGGTGGCGGAGCGTCTTGCGCGCTACGGCTTCTCGCTGACGAGGATCGGGGGGGCGTCGGACTTTGGCATCGATCTGCTGGGAGGCTGGGCCGTGCCGTCGACGTCGCGGACCGTCAGGGTCCTGGTGCAGTGCAAGGCGGGGATCCAGAGGGCAGGGCCTCAGTTCGTGCGCGAGCTGGAGGGATCCTTTGTCGGCGCGCCGCCGGGATGGCGAGGCTCCGGCGTGCTGGGCCTGCTGGTGACGGAGCGGAGGGCGACGAAGGGCGTGAGGGACGCCCTTGGCCGCAGCCGCCTCCCGATGGGGTATTTCTGCTGCTCCGGGGACGGGATGGTGAGACAGATGCTGTGGAACCAGAGGGCCGAGGAGGAAGGGCTGGAGGGCATTGACGTTGCGCCGAGGCGAGGGGACGGCGGCGAGGGGGTCTCGGAGGTCGTTCTGGTGAAGAATGGCGAGCCTTTGCCGTTTGTGGAGTGAGTGAAGGCTCGTTTCGTTGCGAGGCTCTCGCAGATTTTTGAGGAGGAGAAGAAAATGATGTGAGAGGGGCAACACATGATATACTGAAAGGGGGTTACTAGTATTATTATTGTCGTCGAGATGTTACGGGATGCAATTGTATTATTGTGACGGCACCAAATTTGCCAAAAAAAAACAAACAAAAAAACAAACAAAGCAAACAAAGCAAACAAAAAAACAAAAACAAAGTAGATGGTTTGGTGAAACGCCATCCTCATCTCGGAGCAAAATCCGTCATCTCATAAATCATTCGTTCGACTATCCATTTTTTATATACAAACACAAGGCACCACAAAACAACAACAAAACCGACAACAAAAACAACAAAAACAACAAGACCAAAACCAAAACCAAAAACAAAAACAAAAACAAAAATAACAAAAACAACAACAACAATTCAGTCATCCCATACAGCCGCCTTGGCCTTGTCCGCCAGCTCCCGCTGCCGCTCCTCCTCCGCCCTCTCCTGGTCCCTCCTCTTCTTCTCCTGCTCCCGGATGGACCTCTGATACGCCCGCTGCTCGTCCGTCTGCTTCGGCGCCTTGAGCCCCAGCCCCGCCGCGATCATCCGCCTCGCCACCGCGTCCGTCTTCTCGGGCCTCCTCGCCGGCGTGCCGCTGCCGCTCCCGGACGCCGACGTCGCCACCGGGCTCTGGCTCTGGCTCTGGCTCTGGCTGGCCAGGGACGCCCACTCGTGGGGGGAGTCGTAGCCCAGGGGCGAGGCGGGGGTTGGCGGCGGGACGGCAGGCGTTGCTAATGACGACGGAGTGGACGACGGAGGTGAGGTTTCTACTTCCGCCTCTTGTGCGCCCCTGTCATTGTCATCGTCGTCGTCGTCGTCGTCATCGCCGTCGTTATCATCATCATCGTCACCTTCATCTTCTGCTTCTGCCGCCGATTCATCGGACACGTCTTCATCCTCCCACGAATCCAAGACGGGTTCCTTGAACTTTTTAGACTTGCTCCCGGCCGCCGTCTTTCCCGAGTCTATGGCGAGCTTCGAGATGGAGGAGGCGATGTCGTCTCTTTCTTTCTGCGGCACCGATGCCATGACGTTTGGAGGGCGAGGAGCGGGGATGCCGATCTCCCCGGGATCTTTCTTGTCTTATAGAGGCGAAGGGTTTGGTGGTAGTATTCGTTTATATATATATATAATAAATATATATAATAAATATATATATTTTTATATATATTATATATATATATAAAACCCGTGCTTCGTATGTTTCCGTGAAACTTGTGTGTTTTTTTCTTCTCTTCTTTGATTTTCTTTTTAATCTTTCTTCTTTTTCTTTTTCTTTTAATTTTTTTGTTGTAGGAGTCCGGGAGATGCCAATGGGAGAGGTTTGGTGATTTTTTCCCAATGTTTTATTTTTTATTTATTTGGGCAAACAAGAATCTCCGCAGCCACAAACGTTTGGCCGCCATGGGTCACGTGCTCCACTCTCTCTTGTTCTATATATTAAAAAAAAAAATCCAAAAATCGATCGATCGATCCGAGGTTAATGTTATTTATTGGCTTTTCATGTGCAAAATTTGTTTTATTTGGGTTCCAGCTTGTGCCCGCGAGGCGAAACCTTAATCATTTCTGACTTTTGCCTAATTAATCGCCTTTGTTTCATCGTTCGGTCAGTTGCATAAATTGCATAAATTGGCTGATGGGGCTTTTTCTTCATTGGGCTTTCCCATCTAAAACACACAATAATTTTTTTTTTTAAATTTTTTTCTCGTTTAATGTGTATACATATATATATATATATATATATATATATGTATATAATATAATATTTGGCTGCGGTAATGCTAATACCACTAATACTTTTCGTATTCAACAGTACAAATGGGGTAAAGCTAATGATAACAACCGTCATGATAATGCTAAGCGCGTGGTAATAATAAGATGCTAAGCAAAGAAATAAAGTTGTACAGCTCAAAAGCACACTCAAAGCGCACTCAAAAGCGCTCACAACAAGTCGAAGAAAGCATAGCAAGCATTCGCTCCGTATCGAACAGCCACATACCAAGGTACTGACCGTAAAAAGGCTAATAGTATCAGAAAGGGGAAGAAGCGGTACATGATGGCTCCGGGGTTTCCTAATCTATGCCAAATCATGAAGAAAGAAACTAAGAAAGGGGAGGGGGGAAAGGGGGAGGGGAAGGGGGGGAATGACAAAAAGTAAAAATAAAATCAAATAAAAATGATCCAACCAAGAGGGGCTTTCGGGATAAAAATTCAAACACTCTTGCGTCTTCTAGATTTCCAATGTTCCAACCGATAGCGCCAAGCATGAGTGGTGGGTATGAAAAACAATAAAGCAGAATGGGTAATGTGAAAATGAGGAACGGGAATGAAGGAAATATAAAAGTACAACCGCCACGTACATGAATATGAATGCTCGCAAAGCTGGCTCTTGTCACTCCGTCGGCTCTGCCGGCTCGACCGTCTGCTGAGGCTGGACGCCCAGGCCACGCAGGCGCTGGGAGAGCAAGCCCTCGGGAGCATTGCCCAGGGAGCTGCCGGCGGCCGTGCAGCCAAAGGCTTTGCCCCCGTAGCCGGCGTCGCCCTTGCTGAGCTTCTCATACTGCGCCGGACCCCAAGTGCCAACATCATCTCCCGAGTCTATAGCGGACGAGCCGCCCAGTGGACCGAGTCCTGCAGCGACGCCAAGAGGGTCGCTGCTGCTGCTGTTGTTGTTGTTGTTGTCGTCGTCGTCGTCGTCGTCGTCGCCGTCCGCGGCGCCTGGCTGCGGAGCGCGAAGCGGGATGGCATCTATGGGAGCAGCGTTGTCGCGAACGAAGCCGTGCGAGGGAGCCGCCATGATGTTGCGCATCCGATCAGGAGACGCAATGCCGTCCATCCTGTCAAAGGACGGCATGTCGCGGCCCAAGAAGATGCCCAGGCTGCGTCGACGCATGGCTTCCTCGCTGGCCGGCGGGGCGGGGCCTGAAGCGGAAGCCGAAGGCGGAGGATTCATCACGCGGACGGGCTTGTAGGGGGAGAAGCGCGGCTCGGGCCAGGTTGTTTCGTTGCGCAGCTTTTCCTTCCCGTCGGGCACCCGATTCGCAAAGACGATGCGGATGCTCTTGTACAGGTAGAAGCGCCCCTTGGAGGGCGAGCAGATGTGCAGGTGGATGAGGTATCTGAGGACGGGGCGGTCCGCGTCCGCCTGGGACATGCTTGGCAGGTTGTCGATGATGGGCCCGGCGGAATAGCTGCGCTGGCGGATAAAGGTCTTGGTTCCCGGCACCATGCCGGTCAAGTCGTAGGGCACCAGGAAGAGCTTGACGGCTGTTTTGTTCTGGTTCTTGAGGATGATCTGAATCTGCCCGGTCTCGGGGATCCTGTAGCTTCCTCCCGGGGGCGCCCTCGGGGACCCCGATACGCGCTTCGGCCTGGCGGCCTTGCGTCCTTGTCCGTCGGCGTCGGCGTCGGCTTCGCTGCCGGCCTGCTGCTTCCGGTCGCTGTACCGGCTCTGGGCCTTTCTCCGCGACCTCGACTCCTCTTCGGGGTTGGAGAGCCCGTTCTCCAAGTCGATCTGGCCGACGTATGGGCTCGGGCCGTCGTCGAGGAGCGACCTCCCGTGCGAGGCGCTGCCATAGCTGTAGTACACGGCCGGGAAAGGGAGCGTCACGTGTCGCGGGCATCGTAGGCTGGATTTGCAGTTGCCCCTTCCCAACACGCCAATCTGGGCAAGGAACTCAAACGGCTTCGATGGCGTCGTGGACATGCGGCCGCGCAGAATGCTCTCCTCATATGAGCCGACCATGGAGGCGTGCTGGATTGGCGACGTGTCGGAGCCGACGGATTGTCGCCGCGAGCGCAAAAAGGCCGGCGTCTGAGGAGAGAGGAGATGGTGGTGATGGAGGGGCTGGTTGTGGTGGTGGAGGAGGAGGTGGCTGTGGGCAAAGCTGGGAGCGGAAGTCAAGGAACGGCGAGGCTGGTGGGCCTGATACGGCAAGGCACCCTCTCCTCGCCGTAACGACAGCCGAGACTGCAGCCGCGACCTCGAAGGAGACGGCGAGAGGAAAGACGACGGAGAATGGCCGGAGGTGAGGGTGTGCCGCCTTGCCGCATTCAACCTGGCGGAGGGAAACTCGGGCGGCAGAGAAAAGTCGGCGTCTTCGTTGGTCTCGGACTGGGCGAGCGGGCTGGTGGGCGGCTGGTATACGAAACTAGACAGCGACGTCGACAGCGGAGAGGCATCGGACTTGAAGCCATCGGACCTGAAGCCGTCGGCGGCATCATGTGCCGTCAGCCGCGCTCCTCCGGCATACGGAAACAGGGTAAAGTCCCTCGGCGGCGAGGTCGCAAACCAAGCATGCTCGGGCGGCGCTCCTTCTTCGCAGCCATCCCTCCCGGAGTCGCTGTGCTGCCCGCTCTCGGACGCCGTGCCGTCGCTCGTGAAATCCCCGCTATGGAAGGCCGATCTTGGCCGCTCGATACGAAGCCCATCTCGTAGCCGCTCATCAGCCGATTCCGG
Organism: Trichoderma cornu-damae; assembly: GCA_020631695.1. Classification (NCBI taxonomy): domain Eukaryota; kingdom Fungi; phylum Ascomycota; class Sordariomycetes; order Hypocreales; family Hypocreaceae; genus Trichoderma; species Trichoderma cornu-damae. The sequence continues at coordinate 3,109,094 of CM036089.1, forward strand.
CACCTTGTTCTTCTCCGGCGTGATTGGCGCTGGTGGCAGCAGATTCGGCGACGCGGGAGAGCATCTGACCTGTTCTCGTGGATGGCAAGACTTGTCGTGCTGGAGAAACGACTCGAGCTGGAGAGGCCAGGTCAGCAAAGAGAGAAATATAAGGTCAAGGAAAAAAAACCAAAAACCCCTCGAGAGAAACCGGCTTGGAACTTACGTGTCGGCCGGGGATCCAAGTCGGGCTCTCCCCCCGCTTCAGCCTCTGAATCAGCTCGGCCCTGTCCGACGTCCGGGCCTCCTCATCGCTCTTGGGCGTCGCCGGACGCAGAGGGCTATCGGGGACGGGCCCTTCGCACAGCTCGGTCCGTAGGCTCTCCTCGGAGAGGCGACGATGCCTCGCCGCCGCGGGCCCAATGCCGATGGGCTCGGAGGGGGTAGAGGCCAGCGGCACAAGGTCGATGTCGTCCTGGAAGATGGGCATTTGCGGAGCGGCAGTCTAGAGACCCGAGGGGAGGAAGGGGGGGGGGGGGGGAATATTCCTCAGCAGCTCCGAAGCGATCATGGGAGGAGGAAGAAAGAAAACCATGTACGGAGCAGCATGCAGGCGATTTCAGCCGCCGAGATGATGGAACGCAGCCGCAGCCGGAAACGTCACCATCGGGGCCCATCTACTGGCGAGCAGGAGGGCTTTGGGAGTTCATCCAAGCGAGGACGCTTGTAAGGGGGGGGGGGGTTGGGTTTGTGTTCGTTTCGGCTCTAGACGCTCTGCTGTAAGGGCTGCCGCATGTAGACGAGAAGGAGGCGCACGGGGAGAAACGAGGGGGAGAAACGACGCTGGCCTTTTTTATTTATTTATTTATTTATTTACTTGTGTATTTATTTATTGATTTATTTTTGGATCACGGGAGAAGAGAGAGAGAGAGAGAGAGAGAGAGAGAGAGGAAGCCCGGATGGATACTGCCGGGGGAGCGGCCGCTGGGCGGTGAATCACGCAAACATTACGTCGGGATCGTACATCATGTGTCACCGGATAAAGATAAAAACAAAAAGGAACGGTTCGCTGGCTGGCTGACCTCTGGCGCCAGCATAGCAAAGTTGTTCGAACAAAACTTTGGGTTTCCCGATGGCTGGGGCGCACAGGAGCGAATATCGGCCCTTTCCTGCCGAATCAAAAGAGGCGCCGAAAAAGAAAAAAGAAAAAGAAATAAGAAAATGAAAAAACTTATGTTAGTGCGGGCTCGTATTGCGGCAGTGCGGGAACCCGAGTCCGATATTTATTATGGCGCCTGTAGGCAACCTTTTTTTTTTTTTTTTTTGCAACGGCGGACTTGAAAAACCCCCGGAAATGCCGCTGAGAAATAAATACATAAATAAATAATAAATAAATAAAAAATAGCCATTTGGCGGGCGTGTATTCTTTCAGAGTGCTGCTCACCTTGCGAGGGTTTGCACTGCCCGGGCACGGAAATAGTTTAGTGGCTTGTGCTCACCTGGCGTCTCACCGGCATCTCCCGCTTTTACCCTTGAAAAAGTTCTCGAGATTACAAGGCACGTACCAAGTTACTACTTCACTGTACTATAGGTACCTAGTAGGTGGACTAATACTACCTAGTACCTACCTAGTAGGTACCTAATATCAAACTAAAAGAAAATAAAAGTTATTTTTTTTTTCAAATTCAAATTCATCCTCGACGAGCCTCAATGGCCCCCAAACCGACGCTGCAAGGCGCAGATGCCGCGCCCGAGGCAGGAAAGAGGAAACACGGCTTCAGAGTCGGGCCCGAGAATTTACCAGACGGGCCGTGGCGTCGCAAAGGTAACAAACGTCTCCCTCTCCGAAATCTTCTTGGGGCCTACAGCCTACGGGGCAATATGACGGCTTACACGGCTTGTTGTCGCATGTAGTCGACAAAACCAAGCGAGATCTGATTCACAGGGCCAAGGTCAAGAAGCAGTACGCAAAGATTAAGGCGGCAGAAGCCAAGGCCCACGCCAGCCGTGGCGATGGCGAGCACGACGGCGAGGACGGAGCAGAGTCGGCACGCGGTGGTGCCGAGGGAGAAGGAGAGGGAGAGGGAGAAGGAGAGGGAGAGGGAGAAGAAGAGGGAGAGGGAGAAAAGATGCACCCCACCAGACAGCTCATGCTCAAGGACGAAGACATGGCACAAGTCGGAGCCGACGCTTCGAGGACGACGGGCCCCAGTGACGGCCAGCGGCGAAGAACTCGTCGCCCTGGATACTACGACAAGCAGCTGAGGAAAGCCGCAGAGCGCCGCCAGGAGGCCGAGGCCAAGAAGGAAGAGCACGAGCGGCGGATGCACGAGCGCGCACAGAAACAGGCCGAGCGCGAGAGATTCAAGAAGGCCATGGCCAAGACCAGGGATAAGGACGGCAAGAAGAAGCTGGGGAGAGAGAGCGCGTTGTTGCTGGAAAAGGTCAAGAAGCTCGTTGCCGAGAAATGAAATGAAGCCTGCGGGCCGGTGCCGAAGAAGGAAGACGAACAGGACAGGCAGAATCCATTCCAAGACAAACACGTGGGCTATACAACATGACACATGGAAAGCTCCTATACGATCGAGTCGACAACCTCGACAAAAGTTGCGGAAACCACAGGTCAAATCTTGTGCGAGGGACATTGGTGTATCTCAATGGGCGCCGCGACAGAGTTGGGGTGAAAAAAGAAAAAAAAGAAAAGAAAAAAAAAAGAAGAAAAAAAAAGAAAAAAAAGGGGGGAGGGGGAGGGAGGGCTTCAACCAACAACACGGCTCTAGGCGGCAGATTGACGGTTCGACAAGGGGTCAGACAGACGCCATGGGGCAAAAGAGCTTTTATTTGTTTGTTATGCGTTTGCTAGGCGGACGAGCCCGAGGACGGCGGCTGTAATGATCTCTCGAACCCTTTGTTGTTGTTGTTGTTGTTGTTGTTGTTGTTGTTGTTGTTGTTGTTGTTGTTGTTGGGATATGGCACGAAGCAGCGCCGTGTTCATACGACATGTTGTGTTCGTGTATGGCAGAGTGTTGGACGCGTGAAGAATACGTATGGATAAACCCTCCTCTCCCCTCTCCCCTCTCCCCTCCCCCTTTCAAATGTAACGTTGGACACGGGCTGAACAGGGTTCCGAATAGTATAATATATAAAAAAAAAATTAAACACATAAACAAATAAACAAATATTCTTACAAACCTTTGTGGTGCCTAGGCAACTTGTTGGGTTAGAAGTCCAAGTTGCGTCAAGACGTTGCCCGTGTCGGAGACAGATAGATGTATATGGCTGACTACTTACACTAGATGCACTGTCCCTCCTTCTTCTCCTTCTTCCCTTTTTCTTTCTTTTTTTCTTTCTCTTTTTTTTTCAACTGCAACTGCAACCACATCAGTATAAATTGACAAGAAACCCAAGGGAGCTGCCCCCCGTCTTTGCAAACACCAAAACATGGCGCTCGAATTGTACATTCCGCCCTGCATTGACACTCCCGCTCATCCCCACCATCCGCCTCCATTAGCCAAGCCGCTGAGGATCCAGATCGAGGGCCCACTAACGGCTATCCAGAGGCTGTTTCCGGACAGTCCCTGGTGCTTGGATGGCTTCAGGCTGGACTTTCCTTAGCCCGTGGGCCCTATGCTGGCAAGGCTGACTTATCAAGTCCTTTATGGGCAGCCGTTTCGGGCAGATGTGGCGAATGATATCGTTGTGCGAGATGAATACTGGCGTCTGGTGCGAGAAGCGCTACCCCAGAGGTAAGAAAAGAATTGCTTGGTGGTTGATACAATCTCTGGGTGCCCCCCAAAAAAAAGTTGTCTAGGAACTACGTTGACCTTTTCTTTTCTTTTCTTTTCTTTTCTTTTTCGCCCAATGTTTGCAGGGTGTACGATTACTATGGGGTTACGTTCGACCACCTTGTCCCTGCCGATGACCCCGATCCAGAAGTGTTGCAAATCAACATCATCGAGATAGAAGCCGACCAGGGGGTGTCTGCGAACACCTACTTACGATTTGCAGTCGACCCGTCTGAATACACAGACCGGAAGATATTGGCGGTGCCGCGGTGCTGCCAAAAGAGGAAGGGCACGACGGATCGGTTGAGGGTGAATGAGTGCGTGGCCAGGAGAGATGAATACGAGAAAGCCAAGATGCACTCAAAAAGTCAAATGGGACTCGTCCCTTGAGGGGGGATTGGCACAACGGTCATGTCGAGAGAGCTCCCCTGTATTCTCATCCGTTGCAGGGCTAATGATCAAAAGAAAAAAAAAATCTGTCAGGGGTAGCATATAAACTCACGGTGTTTGATGAATGGCGGTTTAGAAGTAGATGTCTTGAATCTGTAGTATTGATCTGGCTGAACCGGGGTGATGGCAAGGAATGGAATTGTGAACTTTGTTGGTTGAAGAGTAAAACCAGATGAAGGAGAACATGGTTATTTGATAACTTTTTTTTTTCTTAGGGTTTTTGTGACACAGAGTGCAGACGCACCAAACAGAGTGAAAAAACGCGGGACAGGGTGCAAACGCACCAGATAGAGTGCAAACACACAAGAAAGAGGTGACAGCATGTGTGTGTGTGTGTGTGTGTGTGTCAGGCTCGGGGGCGAGTCGTTGACCTTCAACTCCGTACGGGCATCCCGTATTTTCTCTCATGATGCTCCTCAGCTCATCAACGCGAGCCCCCCTCCTTACCCAAGGGGCACTGGTCCAGCAGACGTCAGTCAGCCTTGGACCTCTTTCCTCGCTGGCTTCACAGAAACATTACCAGTACGGTACCCCGCCAGGCCTTTGGCGGCAAAAACACGAGTAGCTAGCCTTACCTATCGAATCACTGGGGTTTAGACTGACCTCTCTAGAAGCGTGACAATGGACACATGTTCAAAGCGCTCTGACGAGGAAACCTCTCCGATATGCCTGCCCCTTGGGAAGGTGACTTTATGCGTTTCCGGCTTGCTGAACGAGAATGCCGCCAAAGCTACTCTTTCACCTTTTGATGTTGGGGGGGGGGGGGGGGGACTGGAGCTGGAGTAGAAACTTTTTTTCCCCCGCAAGTCAATTCATAGAAGGCACTGTGACGTAGAATTTTGAGAGGTAAGTCGCGGCATTGGCGGCAAAAAGATGCCGGGATCTAGAGGCCATACTTTTTGCAGCTCTGCTCGCACCATATAAAGTGCTTATTTTTGCCTTTTACATGTGTATATACATAGTATATATTTATTGTATATTTTGTGATAATGTCTCCCACTGATGAGTGCGCGCTTCGATCTCGAAACTCCGTCGACGACGTGTTCGCGTGAGGTACCTGATGGCTTTGTGGACGTGGCGCAACAAGAGCTATTCCGTTGATGGAGGGTACATTTGAGGCAAAAATAGGGGAAATAAACTAGACGGATATCTATGTTCTTGGAGAAGACCTGAAAAGTTCATAGTGGTAGATGTAGACATGACTTATATGAGGTAGCTTCTTTTATATACATATAACCATATATACCAGTTTCGTATATGATTGATTATAAATGAATTCATGAATAATAAAAGTTATTCATACACGTCATTTTTTCATATGGCCCTATAGAGCTGTGTATAATAAATACAAGTTTATACTATAATTCAACTACATTACAGACATTCGGGCTTCTGCCGTTATGACCGTGGCGGCGCGGAGCCGCTTTGAACGTTTCCCAATGAATGACCTTGTTTAGTTGTGGTGAGGTCAGATATGGTACGGCCAGGAAGGTTTTATCATTGCTATATACAGAGTATATATGTATATGTATGCTATATATATGTATGGGGAGTCATGATGACTAGCATTACTACTGGTGGAATGTAAAGGTCATTCGTTCCGTTGTTGAGAAATCTTGAGAAATCTTAAGAAGCGTCGTCTTGAGCAGCGTCGTCTTGAGAAGCGTTGGTTTTCTGAGCGCCACCGGAGGCACATCGGGGAAAAACCACAAAATGGGGGTTCAAAACCTCAGCACTCGCCTTCGAGGGGGAAAAAAATGGAGCCAATCATGTCTCGAGCCCCCGTTTGGTGCTTACATGGGAGCTTAATCAAGGTGAAACACGGCGCCTTATGGACGGGAGTAGTGGAGAGAGAGAGAGAGAGAGAGAGAGAGAGAGGGTCAAGTTCATGCCGTGAAACAAAGGAAGCAGCGGCAACGTGCTGACTAACAAGGCCGGTGACGAGCCCTTTTTAAAAATTGTTTCTATTGCAATGCCGGGCGGCGCTTTCGAGGTAGCATTGGGAGGAGAGGAAGAAGATGACAATGATGAAGAAGAAGAAGAAGAAGAGGAAAAAGAGGAAGAGGAAGATGAAGTAGAAAGGAAGAAAAAAAAGAAAAGATGGAAAGAAACAAGGAAAGGCGAGTGAGTGACTCGAGTCGAGTCGAGACAAGCCGGAGATGAAACGGGGGCAAAAAGGGTTTTTGCGCAATGGCGCCCAACGCAAGCAAAAATCATATTCGAGCCGCGTCCCCACGGCACGGCGTCGTGTTTTGGCCTCGTTTTTTTTTTTTTGGCGGTGGGATCCCCTGGCCCTTTTTGCTAGCGCAAAACATGTATAGAGTATGAATTCGAGGAAATGATGACGGGTCACAAGTCGAATTGGCACAGCCTCTGGGTGCCCGGCATGATACTCGTACAACAAAGTTATATAACTAACTGCTCAAACCAAGTGCCAACGAGGCCGAGTCCCGGTCCTGGCGGTTGCTCTGCTCTCCCTCCCTCTCTCTCATTCACCTTCTCTCTCATTCACCCTCTCTCTCATTCTCTCATTCTCTCCCTCTCAAAAGCCAATAAATCGTTTTTGGTGCTACCCTTTTTGCCCCTGCAACGAGAGCAGCTGCAGAAGCCGGGAATACCGTGCAGGTATCAGCAGCCCCAGCAAGCGTGTGTAGCACAGGCGGCACCCTTTTTTTTTTTTGTCCTACGTGCGCTGTCAGCTGAATAAAGGAGAATCCGCCGTTGGCTGCCGTGACACCTCGAGTTTTTTTAGCTGCTGCTGCTGCTGCTGCTGCTCCGTATAATTACTGAACCGATGAATTCGTTATTACTGAAGTGATGAAATTCATTCTCTTCTATACGCGGCTTCATCAGGTCTGGACCTCGGGAAAAAAAAAACCCCCCCAACTGTGGCTTGGGTGGACCGGCAAAGTTAAAGTACTCAGTACTTAGTAGGTACCTAGTACTATGGGTACTAGTAGTACCTTTACCTGACACCCCTTCCACGCTACCTGCCTTGGGTCCGTGTATCACATGTATCTTGTGTAGGTCCCGGAGAGAGTTGCATATCAACATTGCCCAGGTTTGTTTCTCCGTTTGAGATGCTGGTCAGATTTTTCTCTGGATTAGAAAAAAGAAAAGAAAAGAAAAGAAAAAAAGAGAGAGAGAAAGAGAGAGAGAGAGAGAGAGAAAGAGAGAGAAGGAAAAAGAGAGAGAAGAAAAAGAGTTCCCTCCTTTGGAAAAGTTGCTGCTGAAACTTCCGTGTACTTTGTACTTTGGACACGCAAAGTTTCATGTTTTCAGCCGGATCCCGGCTTCTTTCTGTGTTGCCTCGAAATACGGCCCTTTTAAGAAAAATATCGCGGTGCCAAGAGAAAAAAAAAAGATTAGTTTTACATCATTTTATTTTATTTTGTTTTTCCCTTTTCTTGCCATGCTTTCTGAACAACAGCCCCTGACCTTGCCTTTGCGGCCTCTTCTTCCAGCTGGACAGCTGCGCCACGTCTCCTGGGCAACTACCTTGGGTACCTAGTAGGTACCTAAAAAACGAACAAACAGCCCTACTTTGGTGGTTTGTTCGTTCGTGCCTGGTGCGAGTTGCAGGTAGGTACCTTTTGTATACTCCGTAGGTACCAACAGGTCCCCTTATTGCGAGTGGTGATAGGTACCTCCTAGGTAGTACGTACAGGTAGTAGGAACCTTGGTGGGCTTCAAAGTTGTCGCGGGAGTACCTCAACGGAGCACGGGAGCGCCCAAATAGTACCTTACATAGTGCCTGAGGGCCTGCTCTCTAGGTGCCTTATTTTTGCTCATCGACGTTCCAACTTTGGAGCAAGCCATGTGCCAACTTTGGGATCGTCAGCTCCGGCAGGTTCAAGTACGGTAGGTAGTGCCTCAGGTACCTAGTACTCGAGGATGGGTTCGCACAATGCCTCCAGTACCAGTGCCAGCCTCGGTACCTACGAAGTACTGAGGTGGTAAGGAGATACCTACTAAGTACCTAAAGCACAGATACGGTACCTTCAAGTTGGTAGGTGTAGATAAGGTAACCACTCCAAAACACCGGTCTAGAGGGCAGAAGGAGAACAAGATGAAAGGGGGAGGGGGGGCAGGATTTATAATACTTGTATAAATCAATCCCAAGAGGAAAATCAAAAGAAAGAGAGAAAGGACACACACAAAGAAAAAAAAAGAAAAAGAAAAAAAAAAGAAAAAGAAAGAAAAAAAGAAAGAAAGAAAGAAAGAGAGAGAGAGAGAGAGAGAGAACCTCCGAGAACCTCCCCACGTAGAATAAGGTACGTATAGGTAGTACCATCCTCCCAGCAGGTACATACAAGAAACCTACAGTAGGTACCTACTAGGTACTAAGTAGTAGGTGGTACTCGTCCCGCATCATCAGCAATCTTCAACCATCTCCAACCATCACGCGCAGGGTCTTGCTTTTTGCATGGCTTTGGACGCTAATCAGAAGAAAAAGAAAATAAAAAAAATTGGTGCTAGAGAGCATCCGGCCTTGAATCTGCACCGTCTAATTTTAGGTGCTTTCTTTTCTTCTTTTTTTTCTTCTTTTTTTTACATCTCAACACCGCAATGCCGAATAAAGTTGTACCTGTAGCATCTATGAGTTTAGGTACTAGGTAGGTACCTTTACGGTTTTGGGGGGGGGGATCTCTCTATCTTGGTACCTGGTACTTTATTCGCTTTTAGTTGCTTTTAGTGCTTTCGTGCTTTTAGTGCTTTCGTGCTTTAGTGCTTTAGTGCGGCATTGGGGGGGGGGGGGGCTCCTCTGGTGCTACAGGTAAACCTACTACTAACCTATATGGGGGGGCAGTCCCTGGTACCTGCTTCTTAACAGGCGCTGGCCAGCACACAAATCCCCCCTTCACCCCAATCCTGCTGCCAGTTTCGCCGCCTTGTCTTTCCGCTTCTCCATCTCTCTCGTTGCCGCTTCTTCTCCGCCACTCTCCTCCTCCTCCTCCTCCTCCTTCTTCTTCCTCCTCCTTCTTTTTCTTCTTCTTCTTCTTCTTCTTCCTCCTCCTCTCCGTTCGTCCTGTCTTTTTCTCCAGGCGAGACGCAGCAGGCTCGCCCCTCCCGCCCGCTGTCCCGCCGCGGTGCCTCGACTCGTGGCGCCCCCCCTTGTCTTGGAGCAACGACATTTACATTGCTCAGTGTAGCACCGGTTCCAGCCGTTCCGCAACTTCGCTCGGCGCTCTCTGCTGCGTGACGACTTGCGACAGGGACGCTTCTCTTCTTCTTCTTCTTCTTCTTCTTCTTCTTCTTCTTCTTCTTCTTCTTCTTCTTCTTCTTCTTCTTCTTCTTCTTTTCATTCTTCTTCTTCCCTTCTTCTTCTTCTTCTCCCCCCACTTCCCCCCCTTTTCTGGTGGCTCTCCTGACACCACCTCCCGAGGACCAAGAATCACGACCGGATCGGCTTTTGCTTCCTCTGCGTTGCCGTCGATGACTGCCTTACTCGGCCCGTAGCTGTCGAACCTGTCCCCCCACCCCCCCTGCCCTCACTACGATTTGCCGACGAGACATCGGACACCGCACCGCAACGCAACGCCGCATACACACATATATTGTATACGTATCAAACTTGGTATATACATACATACATACATATATATTATAACGTATATACATACGCTCCTCAAACGCCCCGACCTGCTCTGGACTGCACCGCCTCCGTCTATCCCATCAGCCTCCAAGAAGCCCATCATGTCTGCCACGATAGTGGACGAGTACCTGGAGACGCCCATGGAGGCCGACGATGCCTTCCCCTGTAAGGGCTGCGGCGAGGTTTGTCAACACCCTCCGCACTGCGGGACATGGAACAATGCACCTGGGCTGCGGTTTTGGACTGACGGCATTCACCCTCTTAGATCCTCGAAGAAGGCAAAGCTTTTGAATTGGGTAAGTCTGACTGACTGACTGACTGACTGACTGACTGCCGCCCTGCCCGGGTTTGAACGAGCGCTTCGTCCCCGGGGGTTGCTGGATGCCGCTGTACGGTCCTCCGGGCGACGCCTTGTTGTTCTTGACCGCCACGCGCTTGTCCGCAACAGCGTCGTCTTTACCCGGCGGCCTCCTTCTTCCGTTGCGTGTGCGTGCGTATGTGGGCTAACGTCGCGTCCTCGCCAGCTGGCAACCGATGGCATCTCGACTGCTTTCGCTGCACCTCCTGCGGTTCCCTCCTCGACTCCGACGCCAACCTCCTCCTGCTCGGCGACGGCTCCCTCATCTGCAACAACTGCACCTACAGCTGCAGCGCCTGCGGCAACAAGATCGAGGACCTGGCCATCCTGACCGGCGATCAGGCCTTCTGCTCGACGTGCTTCCGCTGCCGAAACTGCAAGCGCAAGATCGAAAACCTCCGCTATGCGAGGACCTCGCAGGGCATCTTCTGCATGGACTGCTATGAGACTCTGATGGCCAGGCGGAGGAAGAAATCCAAAGCGGCGGCGGCGGCCAAGGCCCGGGAGAAGGACCAGCCCCCCACGGTGCCGGAAAAGTCCCTCCCGGCTCTCCCGCCCGGCGCCATTCCCAACAACGCCTTCTCCAACGACCGCGTCGACCCCGACGCGCCCACGGAGCTGTCGCCTCGCCCGCGGACCGGTCACAGGCACAACGAATCGTCGTCTAGGGGCAAGGCCTCGCGCTCCCCGGAGCGTGCGGCCGATGCCGCCAAGGACGGGCTCGGCCTCCCCTCGACCACGTACCGCAGGAACCGCAACTCCACCATCACTTCCAACAACGGCGACGGCGTCGACGGCTTCTTGATATCCGTGGGCCTCGACACGAGCGCATCCCCCAACGGTGCGCAGAAGCCAGCCTCGGAGAGCGCTGGCGAGGCCGGCAAGAAGAAGGACAAGGACCACGCCAATGCCCCCCGCCCGGCCGCGTCCGACAAGCGGCTCGATTCTCATTCTTCCGCTACCCACATCGCCTTCCTGGGGGCCGCCGCGGCTCGCCAGGCGCCGGACGCCGAAGCCTTGCCGGCCAACAAGCCTTCCTCTCGTTCTGCTTCGAAATCGGATCAGGGCCAGGCGAAAACATCCCCGCCCTCCGACGAAGTCAAACTCCAGGAGGCTCCCAAGAAGAGGCGGCCTACCGAGTCGCGGAGTGACAGCTCGCAGTCCATCCCCCAGCCGCAGGAGGGCACTCCCAGTCGGACCGGTGCCAGCACCCCGCGGAAGGACAGCACCTCGCAGTCCGAGCCGCGAAGGGCAATGGACAACACTCCCGGATCGCGGGCCTCTTACGACTCCAAGGCGCAGGACGACGGCACGCCCGTCGATTCGAATGTCAAGATCGGGCCTCGCTCTGACAGCGTCAAGAGCATTCCGCGAAAGGAGGTTCCATCGGCACCTACCCGTCCTGGTATATCTCTCCCCCCCCCTCTCTCACCCCCCCCTCTCTCACCCTCCCCCCTCTCTCACCCTTCTTTCTCCCCTTTCATGCCCTACAATTTACAATGCAAACGAATTTCATCCCGACACACTTTTACTGACAGACCTCGTTGCTCCAGTCAATGGCAGCCCAAGTGCCAGCGCCGCGCAGGGCAAACCATCCGCCCCCGAAGAGGCCACTTCGACTCCCCGCCAGAACCTGCCCTCCAGAGCTGGCGCAGCCGACAAAGGCTTGACTGACACTTATATGCAGCCCCGAGCGGCCCCTCTGCCCCCCAGCAACCAGGCCCAGACTCCGCCCAAGGAGGCTGCCTCGGCATCCAAGAACTCCCACGCTTCGCCTTCTTCGCCGAAGCTTCCTAGGTGGAGCGGCGTCGCAGACTTCACGCTGGAAGAGGACATGGCCAGGATACTCGGCGCCGACGAAGGGGCGTCCTCCATCCTTCGGCGTGTCTCCAACGCCGTCCGGCATGGACGCACCAGCAGCGCCGAGTCCAGCCACAACCCCCCGGCCTCTCGAGGCACCCACACGAGAAGCATCAGCGAGACGACGCGCGGTGCCATCTCGCCTCGCTGGCCCAAGACCCAGGACGATGCAAACGGCCAGGCACAAGAGGCGGGCAGCCCCGCCTCGCTCTCGTCCCCGGACAACGCGGCCGTGCTCAAGCAGCAGCTCCGGTCTTCTGAACAGCGAGTGGCCGAGCTGGAGAGGCAGTTCGGCGCCGAGAAGGATCTGCTGAATCTCAACCAGAAGCTCATCGAAAAGAGAAAGACTGTCTCCGTGCTGGATACTCAGACCGAGATTATGATTCGACAGCTCGAAGTATTGGCCGGATATGTCGAGCGCGCAAAGGATACCCAGACTCCCATCGACCCCCGCGAGCTGGAAGAATCCGCCATCAAGGAGTTTGTCCAGAAGCTTGAGCAGGTCAAGCTGAGCTTTGCCGAGGAGATTGAGCGTCTGCACGAGGAGCGCGATCAGCTCGTCGAAGAGAAGAGCCAAGCGGTAGCCGACAGGGACCGCGCCCTCATGGAGTTTGAGCAGCTGTCTTCCAAGAACGCTCAGCTCGCAGACATGAACAACGACCTCACCCACCAAATACAGGAGCGCTTCAAATCCCAGATCAGCTCAGATGGCAAGTCGAATGGCTTGGGCATCTACAGCCAACACAAGGGCGCCTCGTCCATCAACCTCGACACCGCAAGCGTGACGACCGGCACGACTCTCATCGCCGATGAGGACCCCACGATTGTGGAGCACGGACCGACCGTCGTCCACGTCAGGAAGGGCCAAGTCAAGAAGTTCAACTGGAAGAAGGGCTCCAAGACCATGGCGCAGAACATCACAAAGGGCGTCGGCCGTGCCGTCGTTGCATTCCAAAACGACCGCGAGAGGCTGCAGCAGCAGGGCCTGGCTCTGGCTGGCGACGGCATCGGCCTTCCCTACAACATGACTGTAGCTCAGGGAGATGCCTGCAGCGCGTCGGCACCCAACCCCCAGCCCGGAAGGCAACACCAACAACAGCCCTTTGGCTTCTTCGGCAAGAAGAACAACAGCAGCAGCAACAACAACATTGCGAATGCCAAGACCGGGCTAGTCGCCCCGGCTACCATTGTGGTCGCGCAAGCCGCCCCGGAGCCTCCGTCTACGCTGTTTGGGTCCGAGCTCACGGAGCGGTGCGAGTTTGAGCACCGCCAGATTCCCAGCGTGGTGACCCGATGCATCGAAGAGGTTGAGCTGAGGGGCATGGACCAGGAAGGTATTTACCGAAAGACTGGCGGCAACTCGCAAATCAACATAATCAAGGAGGGCTTCGACAAGAACGAGAACTATGACATCTCAGACCCCGACCTAGACATTACTGCCGTCACGAGCGTCTTGAAGCAGTACTTCAGGAAACTGCCGAACCCTCTGCTGACATTTGATATCTATGAGAGAGTGTTGGAGTCGAATGGTGAGTTGTTCTCTCTCTCTCTCTCTCCTTTGCGATGGCAAAGTCTTTTGTCATAGTTGGTCCGGTATTCTAACACTTTCGCACTTAGCTATTACCGACGAAGGTGAACGGTGCGCCCACCTACACAAGGTCTTTACTTCGATGCCACAGGCCCACCGGGACTGTTTAGAATTCCTCATGTTTCACCTGCATCGTGTGGCGATAAGAGAACCCGAGAACTTGGTCAGTCTATTTCTCTCTCTTTCCCTCTCTTTCCCTCTCTCCCACCCTCCCTTCCCCCCCCCCTCTCTTTTTTTTTTTAAAAAAAAAAAATTGATCCTGGAGTGTTCTAACATGCGTACTAGATGTCGCCCAAAAACCTGGCCGTCGTGTTTGCGCCAACCATTATGCGTGATCTAAGCATTGAGCGTGAAATGACTGATATGCACGCAAAGAACATTGCCGTGCAGTTTGTCATCGAAAACACCAACAAGATCTTTGAGGATGAATAAGTATATCTCCTTCATTTTTTCCAATGACTGTTTTGCTTTCCCTTCCTTGGCTACAGTGCGGGTTTTTGAGCTTTTGTTAGATGGCTGTTATACATGTGCTCATGGTTGCGGGCGGTTTCTCGTCGTCATGATTCGGACCCCTTGCTTTCGGGGTTTGTCATTTTTTTTTTTTAGCAAGACAAAATTTTCGGCGTTTTGTGCTTGGCTATGAAAAGCAACGTCGACTCCCTCCCTGCTGGCTTCATCGAGAGCGAGATTGGGTAAAAGGCGAGGCTGGACGGATTGGGATTTGGACAGTCCTCCCTTTCCCTTTATTTTTTCTTTCTTTCTTTTTACAACAAACAACCTGATGCTCCCCCCTCTCTACGCTGCTGATGACAGCTTTTGTTTTATCAGCCCCCCCCCCCCCCTTTTTTTTTTCCGATCCCTTTTTAGGCGGCATGAGATCGATGTATCTCGCTGTTTTATTCGAGCTGGTTTCGTATGGCTTTGATCATAGGCCGATGTTTGGTTGTTATGCTCGAGCTCATGATTTTTTTTTCCACCAAAAAAAAAAAAAAAAAAACTTCTTTGCCATATTGCCAGCATCATTGAGAGGAGTTTGATGCAAAAGACAGAAAGGGTTATGAATGGGGATGACTCATCTTCCCCTTTCCCCCTTTTATTTTATTTCATTTTCAATTTTTTTTTTTTTTTTTAGAAAAAAAGAAAAGACTATATAGCTACGTTTGTTATACTTGGACTGAGAAGGCGGGCGGGCGGGCATTGACATGATTGAAATGGTTGAGAGAGTTGACGTTTGAACTGATTTGGTTAGCATGAAGAAGAAGAGAAATATTATATATAGATATATATATATGAGATTCTATGATTTTTGTGCAGCCTTGAGTTTATTTTTGAAAGCTTTTGCCAATGATGGTGCCTTGTTCACGTAGAAAATGTTCAATTTTGCATTACAAAGAACGTTTTGCTGCCAAGCAGAGAGAGCCTGCCCTTCCCTACAACTGGGGTGTGTGTAACAAACGAAAGTAAGAAGAAGACAAACGAAACCACCAGGGTTGTCCAAATGGGATCCTTTTTATTTTATTTTATTTTGATTTGTTGTTTTCACAGGAAAGAAGATGGAAAAAAAAAAAAAGAAGAAGAGAGAATCTTGGATTTACAATAGAATAAGATTGAAGAAGAATAAGATAAAAGAAGCAGCAATCATCCTTTCCTTAGCCCTCCCCCCTATTTCCTCCCACCCATTCCCTCACAAGCACCCGCCGAATAAATGCCATGTAGGCCAAAAAAAAAAAAAAAAAAAAAAAAAAAAAGTCAAAAGTCCGATGGAGAGAAATGTCGCCGTTCTCAAGGACAATCACGGGTAGGGAGAAATAAAATATGAAAAAATTAAAATAAAATAAAATAAAACATAAACTCGCCTTTACTCCCCACTCCCCCGTCCCTTGACGTCTCCAAACGCCCCGGACTTTGATGCAAGTGAGTGAGTGAGTCAATGGGAATGCGAAAAGAAGAAGAAGAAGAAGAAGAAGAAAAGGAAAAGAAAAAGAAAGGGGGAGGGGAAAGGAGGGGGGAACCGGGGGTTTTTTTTTAAAAAAAAAATTAGAAAAAATGAAAAATGAAAAAAAAAATAAAAGAAAATAAAATAGAAGAAAAAAAAATCACAAAGCAATCCCATCTTCACGCTGCTTCTTGACAATGTAATACGTAATCAGGCTCTTCGGATCGTCCTTGATTCCGGCCATGGACTCCCAGAAAGCCGCCTCTCCAACCCGGGAGTGCAAGGCAACGCAAAACTTGACGGCATCCATGCGAACGCCCGAGTCGGTCGACTCGAGACACCGGCCCGCCAGGCCGGTAAGCTGGAGAAGCTCTTTCCTAGTAGGCGCGTACTCGGGGCGCTTGTCTAGCATCTCCTTGAGGACGTGGAGGCCCATGCTGAGGGTGCGGCAGCCTTCGGTGGTGGTGTCGCTGCAGGATTGCAGGCGCCTCGTGAGCACGACGACGGTTTCGGAGCCGTCGCCGAGGGTAACCAGCTCATCAGCCAGAAGCTCCAGGCCGCTCACCACGTGGGCCCGGGTATCGTAGCAGCCGCGAGTCTGAAGAAGGGACTCGAGCCCTCTTGATACGTGGGGCTGGAAGTTCCTCCGCTCCTTTTTCAGGAGAAGCTTGATCGTTGTTAGGATCTGAGCCTTGACATCCTGGGCCTTGTCTGCCGGGAGATCCGACAGAGGATCCTCCAGGTATTGGAACAAGCCGACCAGGAGGGCCTCGAACCTTTGATCGTTGAAGACGGTCTTGCTGTCTCGGACCAGGGACTGCAGTTTTCGGAAGCCGTGCACCTCCAGGGCTTTGGCTTTGATCTTGGCTATGCCGCTGTCCAGGAGGCGAGCGTTCTGTCCGTTCTTCTCCGGAGACTCCGACTCATCCGACAGGGGCGGCTGCATCGGTCTCTGGATGTTGGCGGCGTCTTCGTTGATTGGCTTCTCTTCCAAGACGGGCGCGGTAGGGAGGGAAAGCCTCGGCGTTGGCTGATCGTCGGTGAAGGGGTCTTCGTACACTTTCAGCGTCCGAGAAGGCAGCTCGTTCCGAGGAGATGACGGGATTTCGGCGGGGAAAACAGGGTCGGGCGAGGGAGGAGCAAATACCGGCTGCCGTGGCGACTCGATCCTAGGCGAAGCCGACTGTATACTTGACAGCGTTGGCACGACCAGGGTGACGTCGTCGGTTGCCTTGGATGGACTCAGGGCATGGATCATGGTTTGCGAATGCCGGAGCCTGGCTGGGCTCGCGCGCGGCGACGGAATGCCGCTCGGTCGAACGGTCGTCGGCGACACAATGTTCGACTCGCTCGCGTGCGACGCGTGTCCCTGATGAGCCCGCGAAGACGGCCGTTTGGGCGTAGTCTCCCTGGGCCTCTCGGTCTTGGAGGACGACGAAGACGCGGCTTTCGATTTGGCCCCCTCCGGGCTGTGGGCCTCCATGGACGCAGGCTGATCCCGGACAGAGTACGGGCCGGCCGTCGCAGGACGAGCGGCCTCCGGCCGTCTCCTGGCCGGCCGCATGGGGGCCACGGACATGCCGCCCGCGTTGACGGAGATGGTGCCGGGCTCGGCTCGGTGTCGAGTCGGCGGCTTCGGCGCGGATGTGGCGCTGAGGTGAGTGCCGGAAGCGGTGGAGAATGAGGACATGGCAGATCCAGGCCGGGTCGGCAGACTCTTTGCAGCCAATGTGGCCTTCTTTTGAGCCATGACGGTTTCCCGCAGACTCGGTTTGCCGGCGGCGGCATTGGTGCTCTTGGAGAATCCTGCGCCGGGCTTGGCGACGACCGGAGCCTCTGCCTTCTTCCCAGAGTTGGGGTTGTTTGGATCCTTGTTGAGCAGCTTCTGGGCGGTGGGATCCAAGTCTGCCATGATCCTATGCCCGCCTGGTTAAAACGAAAGAAGAAGAAGAAGAAGAAGAAAAGGAAGCCTTTCCCCCATTTGGGCCCAAAGGGGTTTGAAACAAATGTACTCACGCGTCTGCTTTCGCCGGCCATACGGACCAGAATGCCCAATAGGTCGCCCTCATCTTTTCCCTGACGCCGGGGTTGGCATCGCCCAGGGCCTTCTTGATGCACTTCTCCATCAGGTCGACGCCGCCCGTGTGCTCAATGTGGCCTTTGTGGTGAGCTTCCTTCTTCAGTATCATCATTAGCCACCCAGACGCATACGTTCGAGGCTGCACATTCTTGTCTTGACATGCGCCCCAAATGTGCTGCATGACGCGAGGGGTGTAGGTGATCCTGCTCAGCATCACTTCTATGACGGTATTGGCCATCTGAGAGCTAATCTTCTTGGTATTGGCAGACAGCTTCATAAAGGTTTGCATGAGAAGCTCAACCAGAGGGTCCATGGCGGGCCCGAAGGTGGTGGCCATCTCTTGGACCAAGCTGCAGCCTTCCTTTGACAGGCTGGTCCGCAGCGAAGTGACGGCCTTGATGATGCCGTCCAACAGCGCCTTGAGCCCGGCAACGAACGTGTCCAGGAAGTCGGCCGGAGCGTTGCCGGCCACCAGCCTCCGCAATGTCACGATGCCCTGCTCTCTCTTCATCCAGTTCTGTTCCGATTCCTTTCCTTCGAAATGGGCAGTCATCTCCTTGATGATGTCGTCCAATTCGCGGTGGGTGTTGACATACTGAGGCTCAACGGAGTCGGCCGGAGTGTCGGCCATCGGGGTGATGGGCCGCTCGCTTGGGGCGACGGACGAGGGCGCCGCCGACAGGGCAGGTCGAGGAGCAGCGGGCGCCGCGCCGGCGTCTGACGGGGTATCCGAGCGAGGGCCAGCGGGCGCGAGGGCTTTCACGATGGCCTGCTCGATGGCGGGCCGGACCTTGAAGTTCTTTAGCTGTCTCTTCAAATCAGATTTTGCGGCGCCGGGCGCGTTCCTAAGCATCGGGGTTAGCCCACGAAAAAAAAAAATAAAAAAAATTTAAAAAAAAAAATTTAAAAAAGAAGAAAAAAGCTCCCGTGGAGTGGGAAAACTGCGCCATACTCACTTGAAGAGTTCGATCACGGTGCTCTTGGCGGTATCTCGGACCATTCCGTCCGCATCCTCCAAAAGATCCATCAACAAGGGCACATATCCTCGGAACGGCAGCCCGTGCTGCTGATGCGTCTAGAAAGCAATCAGTCCACCGGCTCAAGACGTAAACCCCAACCCCAACCCCAACCCCAACCCCCCCCTTCTTCCTACCCGTAGGTATGCTCACCTCCAAAAGCCACTGCATCGACGCCTCCTTGGCCCTTGGGTTCTTGCCCACCATGGCCGTGTTTCGAATCGAGCGCTCAACGTCTGCGGGGGCCACGCCGTATAGCGTGTTGAGGCTCTGCATCGCCAATGCGCGGGGCTTGTCCTTTGAGTCTCCGAGCTTCTCCACGACGAGAGGCAGCGTCCGGGCCGCCTCCTTGATCAGGTGTTTGGGCTCCTGGCGCGACATGCGCGTGAAGAGGTGGTTGAGCGCCGTGAAGCCGGCCGTGGCCAGCGCGACATGCTGAGAGCCTGAAGCGCCCCGGAGGCCCTCGAAGAGCTGGGGGATGCACGTCTCGGGGACGTTGTGCTGCTTGATGCCGGACTTGATGGTGTTGACATACTGGACTTTGGCGTCGAAGTGGATGTTGTCATTTCGCAAGACGGTCGTCAGGTTGGCAACCTGGTCGTCGGTAAGCTTTGTGTCGGCCATGAGCTCCGGATCCCGAGCTAGATTGAATCGCGCGCCCTTGTCAGTATCAGAAACACCCCCCAACGTCTTGTCGCGCAAAGCCGTATTTGGCGAAAAGCCGTTATGCGAAAAGCAACATTCACCGGGGATGCCGCGCGGTTCAACTGCGCTAAACAAACAAACACAAGTCGGCGTCGCAAAAAAAAAAAAAGAAGAACAAGAACAAGAAGATGAAGAAGAAGAAGAAGAAGAAGAAGAAAAACTAGGCGAACAGAAGCCGGCGCAAATAGGGAGTGGGCAGTTCGATTTACTCACTCACAGCAAACGGCGTTGCCCTCTTGCGTCTCTGCGAAAAAGTTATCAATCGCCTCCGCCCTTTCTCTCGCTCTCTTTCTCTTCCTTGTTGCTTTTCTTTTTTCTTCTCTCTCGTCCAGCAAAATGGTTTAAGGTCTCAAACAGTGGATGCGCGGGTGTCGTTGGAATGAAGATGGCATTTGGAGAGGCAACACAAATCAATAATAATTCGCTTTTTTTTTCCCCCGGTTTCCTCCCCCCCTTTTTTTTTCTTTCTTCTTCTTCTTCTTCTTCTTCCTCTTTTTTTTTCCCCCTTCTTTTGGCTTCCTTCACCTTCTATCCTTATCGCCCTTTATCTTACGGACGCGGCGCGTGTGTTGACGAGTCGTGAGTGCGAGTGCGAGTGCGAAAGGGAGAGAGAGAGAGAGGGAGAGACAGAGAGAGACAGAGAGAGCGAAAGTGTGTGTGTGTGGAGCTTTTGTTGTGTGTGTTTTTTTTTTTTTCCGAACTCATTTCCAGCCCAAACAAATAAATAAATAAATAAATAAATAAAATAGGGAAAATAATCAGGAGAGTGGAGGTTTTGTTGCGGCGTGACGTGACCATGCCTGTTGCCCCAGTCGCAGGTGCGCCACGTGTGGCTTGCCGTTTGCCAGGAGCTTGGGGTTTAAAACGGCTCGTGCTCCCCAACTGAGCAAGTGGGCAGGCAAGAACCAACCCCTTGGGGGGGAAAAGAGGGGCCCGAGCCCCATGTAGACGGTACTTGGCAGGGAGCTTATCTGATGAGGGGGAGTCGCCAGTGGACGCAACAGCGCCATAAACCCATAAACCCCCCTCATATGCCTTGAAACCCCGCCATCGTGAAGCGGCGGCGTTGAAGCGCTGCCCCGCGAGCTCTCAGCTCCAAGATGTACTCCGTACAATTAGTAGGTAAACGATAGAGCCGCTCCGCTGCTTCCTTCTTGCTCCCAAGGATCTTAGATAGTATTTGTTGTGATTTTTTTTTAACTCCTTCTTCTTTTTTTTTTCTTGGTCTTTTTTTTTTTTTGGTACAACACCGAAGAGAGAGAAAGAGAGGAAGAGAGAGAGAGGAAGAGAGAGAGAGGAAGAAAGAAAGAGAGAGAGAGAGAGAGAGAGAGAGAGAGAAAGAGAGCAAACCTTTGTCCGCCCCAGCAGAAGAGGCATCAGCAGCGAGCAAAATCAAAATCAAACACCATGGCTCAACCTCCTCCAGATCCCACGCCCATCCCTCCCAGCCTCGAGGCAAACGGCAGGCACACGCACCAAGAGGTAGACCAAGACTCCGGCAACGACGACTTCTCGCTGCCGGCCTTCCAGCTCCAAATCCGAGACCTCAAGCACCCCGGCGCGAAGCGGTTCCTCAGCGCCGTCCACGCAAGCGACAGCATGACCACGGCCACGCTGAATCTCCTCAAGCTGCTCTACAAGGCTCCCTCGGATCCGGAGACGACGGTCCCGCCGACCAGTTCCGTGACGCTCATACTCGAGGACATGCCGGGCGTGGCCTACACGGTGGGCCTCGGCGCGGACAACAACGTAAAGGAAGTCCACTTCTCGCTGTCGTACATTGCCCAGATCAGCGCCTCCCGCGTGGCCCACGAGATCAACGGCGTCATAACCCACGAGCTCGTCCACTGCTTCCAGTACAACGGCCGCGGCGCCGCGCCGGGCGGGCTCGTCGAGGGCATCGCAGACTGGGTGCGCCTCCACTGCAACCTCTCTCCTCCGCACTGGAAGCAGGAGATTAGAGAGGACTGGGACGCCGGGTACCAGCACACGGCTTACTTCCTGGAGTACCTTGAGCAGCGTTTTGGCCACGGAGCCGTCCGCCGGATCAACCAGAAGCTGGGGGAGGAAAAGTACGCCGAGGACGTTTTCTGGATTGAGCTTTTTGGCCAAGGGGTTGAGGATTTGTTTGCAGAGTACACCAAGTCGTTTGCAGGGCTGACGGCAGCGTAAATCGCAAGTAATGATAAAAAAAAAAGCAGGGGACTTGGAACGACATTGGGAGAGGCTACCTAGTACTATACCTTGGGGTTCATAGTAGCGCACTGGGTAGGTAGGTGGCAGTAAAGACGTAAAAATCACAGCGATGAAGATATATTAAAGAATCGGCTTGGTTTGATTTTGATTTTGATTCAATTTGATTTGACGAGACAAACAGAATGGTATTATTTAACGAGACAAACAGAATGGTATTGTGAAGGGGTTTGAAGGAGCGCAGCAGAACAGCAGAATCCGTACACGTATACGAGCCGCAAAGATGGCATAACAGGTGGTTGCCCCAAACATCCGAGAAATAGAACGAGAATGAATACACACACACCCGTAAAGGATAGAGGGGGGGGCCCCTGCAGTAATAGTGTCGCGCCTGTTCGCGCCTGGTTCATGATCTTCCGGAACGCCAAAAATCAAACGCCATAACCAAGTATATATATCAATCTGAAGAGAGGGAGAGAGGGAGACAAGGGCAAAAAAGGAGAGGGAAAAAAAAAGAAAGAAAAAGAAAAAGAAAAAAAAGGGGAACCCAGCCAGCAGTCAAGGGGAGAAGCCGACATTGCAAGACGCCAAATTACTTTTTACGCTCACGCGTGCAATGGGCCGTCGTTCTCGCTGACAACACTACCCACCTCGGACCAGCTGGCCGGCGTGGCCATGCCCTCGCTCTCGCTCATCACGTCCATGTAATGTGCGCTCCCGTCATGCTCGGAAAAGCGCGCGTCGCTGGCGACGTACTCTCCGGACCCCACGAGAGAAAGGGAGTCGGTGGGAGTGAGCTCTCCTTCGGAAACGACGTCCGGCTCGGACATTGGCGCTACGGGAGTCACGGGAAGGGGGGAGTAGAAGTCACGGCTCGATTCCTGGGCCCAGGCCTGGATGGTAGCGTGGACGTCGCGGCGATCGTCCTGGCCGGCAGACATAAACTCATCGTCCACAAGCGCTCGCTCGAGGGTTAGCGGCGGCAGGGCGGGCGCGGTGCGGCGCTCTTCACGATTGTCCGCAAGCTCTCGCTCGATAAACGGCGGCCGCGGTTGCAGCCGGAGGGATGCCCGGCCAACAAGAATCAGCGGGGGCGAGACGGGTTCCAGGGCCCTGCGGCGCCCTTCACGGTTGCGGCGATCGTCCTGGCCGGCAGACATAAACTCGTTGTCCACAGGCGCTCGCTCGAGGGTGGGCGGCGCCAGGAGGGGCATCCGGCAACCACCAATCAGCGGCGGGCGCTCGAGGGCTTCCAGGGCCCTGCGGCGCTCTTCACGGTTGCGGCGATCGACCTGGTCGGCAGACATAAACTCGTTGTCCACAGGCGCTCGCTCGAGGGTGGGCGGCGCCAGGAGGGGCATCCGGCAACCACCAATCAGCGGCGGGCGCTCGAGGGCTTCCAGGGCCCTGCGGCGCTCTTCACGGTTGCGGCGATCGACCTGGTCGGCAGACATGCACTCGTTGCCCACAAGCCGCGACCGCGGCAGGACGGGCAGCCGGCGAACACCAATCAGCGGCGGGCGCTCGAGGGCTTCCAGGGCCCTGCGGCGCTCTACACGGTTGCGGCGAGCGGCTTCGGCGAAATAGTCAAACATGGTGTCGATCCGCCGCGGGACGGGCTGGTGAGCCATGCGGGCGTCTTGGATCTCGTCGGCATCGATGTGATTCTCGCCGGCAAGGGGGTTGGAGTAGCCCGGCAACACGGAGCCTCGGGCGCCCTCTCCGCGACGCCGAAGGCCGCCGTGGTGGTCCCTGGCGTCGGCACCGGTGTTGAAGACATAGGCGCCTTGCTCAGCTGTCAGGTCAGGTAGCAGGAAATCGTCAAAGGTAGATCCTTGAGGGCGTTTGCTCGGCGGGGGCGACGGGCCAGTCGACGGGCCCGGCGACGAGCTGTGCTGCTGCGGCTGGCGCTGCTGCGGCTGGAGCTGCTGCGGCTGGAGCTGCTGCCGCCGCTGGCGCTCCGCGTTCCAGCGGCCCAGCTCCTCTATGTGCCAATACTGCTCGTCAGCATCGACGCCAGGCTCTGCGCCTTGGCCGCGCCGGGACTCGAAAAATCCCTCGGCGTCCTCGGGTCTGTTGAAGCGGGGCTGTGTGGCCGGGGCCATGATGCCGTCACCCATCGAGAGAAAGGCCATGACGATGCGTTGCCGCAAGTCGTCTGCGTACTGGCGCAGCTCGGGGAACTCGTAGATAGCGATGAAGGTAGCTACTGCTACTGACACCGCGACAGCAGCGCCAGAGGCGAGAACTATGTGATGCGCTATGGGCATGTCGGCGTTGTCGGGCGGGCTTTATGTATGTATGTAAGAAGAAGTAAAGTAGGTTAATGCGGAAAAGAGGGCGAGAGGGGCAGGTAGAGGCGGGCGGGCTGGCGGCCACAGTAGTCAAGGCGCAAAATAGGTAATAGGGCCTTGGGCTTTTGCTGACTGAGGGGGCAGCTGGCCGCTTCGGCACCCCTATAATTTCCGCGGGTGAGAGAAAGCGAGAGAGAAGAGAGAGAGAGGGGGAAGAGAAGAAGAAGTAAGAAGAAGATATAAGAAGATATAAGAAGACATAAGAAGATGAAGGAATCAAAGAGCCCACCGCCACAAGATCATAGCCTCCGGTGATGATGACGCCACATTTTCGAGAGCAAGGATGATTACGTGGTCACTCCCGACTGACGTACTCGCAACTTCCTGCCCGGCGCCCATCTGCACATATTTGCTCGTACTCAGTACGGTGCGAGTTGACGCCTCACATGACCTCTGACCTGTCCTGACAACGCATCATTCCAGGTAACCTCTAGCTAAACTGAACTCTGTACTCTGTACTCTATACTGACCTACTACCTAGTACAAAAGTAAGTTTGTTACTGTAGTGTCTGGTATAGTAAGGTAGGTAGTACCTAGTATACTACTACCTAGAGGTACTATAGTTACTATAGTTTACCCTAAAAGCCCGTTCTGTCTTGAGCCTCCAAGCAAACTTCAACTCAAGCGTCCATCCCGTGAACGGCGTGCCAAGCTAGGCGCAGACGCCATTTGGCAGCAACATGCAAAGTCCGGGCCGGTTTCGCTAGTGCCAGGCAGGCCGCACTTGACTGACTAACGCAGGGCCAATAAACTGAGCGCTTCATCATGCACAATATGTACGATGATGGAATTGGAGCCTCTATCGCGAGAAGAAGAGGCATTTGTTCATTAATACGAACTCGTAATTACCAATACCCGAACCTACTTATGGGCCTATCTACAACTGAGTTTACACAAGCGCGCAGAGCTCCCCCCCAAAAGCCAGAAGCCAGAAAGCCAGAAACCAGAAAGCCAGAAAGCCATAGACAGAAACAAAACTTTGTTGAAACGAGGTCATATCGATGGCAAATAAATCAATAAATCGATAAATGGATAAATCAATAAATCAATAAATCAATAAAATCAATAAATTTAATGGCCGTCACGCGAGTTCCCGCGACATTACACAAATATTTCGGCACCCATTGTTGGTTTGAGAGCGACGGCTTTTTTTCCTTTTTATTTTATTTTTCAAGGGTTTTTTTATTTTTATTTTATTATTTTATTTTTTGTTCTTTTTATTGCAAAAGAGCACAAAAAAACAGCATATCTAGGACAGGACAACAAACAAACTGCCATGGCAAAAAAAGATTTGCATCGAGCAACGGTTATACATTTATAAAAAGCATAAAATTAGTAAGTTTGATTTGCAAAAAGAACTTCTGTGGACGCCCAAATCGTCCCGAGTCATGTCTCTAAAAAAAAAAAAAAAGACAAAAAAATTACTGTTTTACATCGCTAAAGCACTCACGCATATATAACTCCTTTTACCCAAAGCGAAGTAGTAGAAATTAGAAAGAAAAAAATGAATTAAAAATCAACAAAAAAAAAGGAGGGGGAGAGAAGAGAGAAAGCTCCGCGGTTCTCGTTTTCAACTTCGTTCAAAATATGAGCGACTCGGAACTGCGGGAGTTCCTAAACGCCACAATTGCAAGCCCATTTCTTCACATCCAAACCCAAACGTAGGAAAGCGCGCGCCCCCGGTGAATAATTTTTTTTTATTTTTTTATTATTTTTTTCTTAAAACTCTTTTTTCCGTCGTATCGTCATCCTTCCCCCCCCTTCTCCGGGCGGTTTGCCCTTTTATTTCGAGTCAGTGGCGGAAGAGTTGGTAGAGGACGTCGAGTCGGTAGAATCACTGCGTAGAGCCTTCATGCGCTCGCTGTGCTGCGCGTCAGAAGACTACATTATGCTTTGCGACACGATGCCGGAGCACAAGACTAGAACGTACTATTGAGAGCGGTCCTGAAGAGTACATTCCCAGCGAGCGCCGCCCGTCTTGATCTGGAACTTGATGCCCTTGTTGTTGCCCAAGCCGGTGGGGGCGGCACCAGCACCAGCACCAGCAGGAGGAGGAGCAGAGGAGCCTGAGGGCATTTTGAAAGCGTGTGGTTTGTGAGTGGGGTGAGTGACTATGTAGCCAAGAGAGGTTTGCTGGTTTTAGGAATAGAACAATTCCGGCGGGTGTCGAACGATGAGAAACAGGTAATTGATGGGGGCGGGAGTCGAAACGAAGCGAAACGAAAGGTGGAGGGGAAAAGAAAAAAAAAACAAAAGAAAGAGAGAGAGAGAGAAAGAGAGAGAGAAGAGAGAGAGAGCAAGGCCAAGTGTGGGTAGACGCCACCAGCATGAATTTATTATATATTCCCCAGCTTATACGTTGCAACAAAAGGTGGGAACGGAGATGTGGCGATCAGCCCGGCCCGGTGAGCGCACGGCTTCTTTTTTTTTTCTTTTTTTTTTCTTTTTTTTTTCTTTTTTTCTTCTTCTTTTTTTCTTCTTTTCTTTTTTTCTTCTTTTCTTTTTTTCTTCTTTTCTTTTTTTCTTCTTTTCTTTTTTTCTTCTTTTCTTTTTTTCTTCTTTTCTTTTTTTCTTCTTTTCTTTTCTTTTCTTTTTTTTTAGCACCATTTTAATAATAGCCCATCACAGGACATGACATATGCCAATCCTTTCTTTGCTCTCTCAGTCACGTCATATCTGCCAGTTTGAATGCATTTCTTGTTTTATTTTCATTCCTCCCCCTCCTCTTTTGTCCCCCTCCTCCCCTATATAACCCTCGTGGCGGTGGTTCACCACAACTTGAAAAAAAAAAGATGATGAGAAAGAGGAAAAAAGAAAAAGGCATTAAATGAAACTAATTAAAAATTAAAAATAATAATAATGATAATAATACTAATACTAATACTAATAATAAAACCCCGCCATCGAGATACGATTCAAAATTTGGGGGTCGTGGGCCTGGATACGGCAGGTGAGCTATTTAATTTCCCTCGTTTCCTTTCATTTTTATACTACTAGGTACTACTAATACCTGTACCTACTATTAATAAGTAGTACTACGTACTACAGAGAGAGTACTCGTACTCCATATGTGTAATACAAAGATACACTTATTAGTACTTTTTGACGTTGAATGAGCCCGCTTGTGATACCTAATGTGTTGAGTCAATTTGGGATGCTCCGTAATAACGATTTGACACAAAACCCGTCCCACAAACTTTCTTTTCTTTCTTTCTTTCTTCTTTTTTTTTTTTTTGCTTTTCCCTCCCCCAAATGGCCGAAATAGAAATGTTCGAAATGATAATCTGGAAACAAAAACCCCCAATGGGGCCACACGAAAACCCAATTCTTCTTTCCATGTATGTACCTATATGTATTGTAGTTGTATTGTGTTGTATTTTGCCAGTGCTCTGGATGTACAGTACCCTTACTTGCTTCTCACACCCAACATTCATCCACCCGTATTGTATGTAGAACTTGGCGAACCAGAGAATGACGCGCACATTTTTTTTTCTATGTCTATGTTTATGCATTTATTTATTCATATATGTAACTATTTATTTTAAAAAAAAATTAAATAAGTTTTTTTTTTTTTAAGTTCGTCAAAAAGCCCCAAACTTTGCACGAAAACTTAGTAACTCACTCCAACTTCTCAATTCTTCAACTCAAGAGCAGTGGTGTGGTGTGAACGGCTTTCTCGTGCAACAACATGATTGAGTTTGGCAACAAAAGGCGGGAGAAAAAAAGAAAAAGCCTTCTAGAAAACAGCCCGCAGTTCCCGATGCTGCCAAGGCTGCTGCAACCCCAGCGTAGCAATACAATAGATTAAGCAAAAAAAATCTGGTTTATTTTTGATTTTTGCATTTTTTTGATTTTTTTATTTATTTATTCGCCATATACTTTGGACGGTTACATCCCCCCTTTTTTTCCTTTTTTTTTTTTTTACCCCAACGCGATGCTAACAAGTTGTAAAGTTGTCCTAGGGCTTTCTCAAGCCATCGTCGAGATCAAGCCAATGGGGCTCGAAATCTCCAAGCGAAGCGCAAGGTTTTTCTTTTTTCTTTTTTTTTTCATCTCCTCTTCCTTTCGGGGCGTTAGATAGTGGCGCCTCCTCTCGGCAGATGACTGACCCGGCCTTGATGGCTTTGCTAGAAATATTTGAGTTTGTTATGGGTTAGATTAGTGTTAGTTCGTTGAGTTACTAGGTGTAGCTCATGATAGTTTCGGGCTGTTATCTCTGCTTCTAGAGAGAGTGCGGAGAGAGGGACTTTATTTTATTAAGTTAAGTTAAGAAAACCCCAAAAAAAAAGTCAAAAATAAAATGACAAGAAAAAAAAAACTATTATCTGAATAAAATGTTACGAAATTGCAACACCGGCAGTTTGTCACTCCCGTAACTTCGTCAACAAAATTCCTTGGTTCTGGCGCCGCCACTGACAAAGTCGCCCCGTCATTCTTTATTCCTGTCCTCCCTTCCCTCGCATTGGAGGGGCTCCACGATGACTTTTGTGAGAACTTGAAGAAGGGAAAAAAAAGAAAAAAGAGAAAAAAAAACATTGTTGCCAATTTGACGAGATCTCCTCTTCAAACTGGCTGATTTGGCCAACTTGACTGCTCGACCACGCAAGGGGGTTCGTTTATTCCATTACCCTCAGGCTTCCTTTCACCCGCTGTAGAAAGGTTCTTGTCGGTTCCAATGTTTTATTATTATTATTGTTATTATTATTATTATTAATATTCATCATTTTATTTTGTATTATTTTAATTTTATTGTAAACTTTTTGGTTAAATCTTTTTTCTTTTTTTTTTATCCATCAACCAAAGATAAGATAACCTCTCGGAGGGCCTTGATTTGGTGGTCCGTCTGTATGGTGTGCGTTCATGCACCGCAACTCGACTCCCCCTTAACTCCCAAGTTTCGAATGCCGGTGTTGTTTCTCATTGTGTACATGCCAATCGGCGTGACTAGCCAACCATTTCTTTTCTTTTCTTTCTTCACCTTTCTTTCTTTTCCTTTCTTTCTTTATTTCTTTATTTCTTTATTTCTTTATTTTTTTTTTTTTTTACCTATCCAAGAGGATAGTATAATACAAATCAAACATGGCCGGGTATAGCTGGGCTTGGAACAAAGTCTCTCCCTTTCCCTCTCTCTAAAAGAGCAGCTAACTACTATGTGCCCAGCAACGGAAAAGGATTGCCGGATAGCCTACTGCCTGAAGCGCTGGTAAAAATCATCCGTACATGCCATGTAGACATCGACTAGCCCTCTCGTATCAACTAGAAAAAAGAGGTGGCTGCCATGTCGGGCGATTGTATGTTGCCACCCCAACCCTGCTGAGCATCACAGTCGTTGCAACCAGTGCTGGACAAGGATCCAAGCAGCAGCACTCAAGTCCAGGCGCTCCGGGTCGAGACTAGTCCACCTTGCGATATCACTTCGAGCCAGTTTTTTTTTTTTTTTTCAGTTTTCCTTTTTTTTTCCCAAAAAAAAAAAAAAGTCAGCCAAGTGACGCCTCGTGGGGGGACACCACAAGCGATATTGGTTGAGGTGGCTCTTGTGTAATCCAGGCATCGAATGAACAAGTTCCAGAAGCCTTTAGCCGCACAAACTATTGATAACCTGATCACAGACGCCCTTGACTTGTTCGGATCTAAATTTGGGACAGTTTTCAACGGCGGAGGCGGTTTCGCCAGGGTCCGACACGTCAAAAGACGGAAACGGGCAGCCCGTTCTTTACCGGCGCAACGATGCGCCTCCTTCCTCGGCGACCTCGACCTTGTGCTGCCCAAGCTCGTCACATTGGTAAGACTCCATAGCCGTGGGAAATTTTTCGCCTTATCGGCTGTCCATCATCCGCATGACTTCGGCTTCTTCGTCCACGGCCGCCTTGTCCCCGTTGCCAACGTGCAGGCCTCTCCTCAGCATCTCCTCCTCGACCATGTCTCTCTTTAACATCTTGCTTCCCAAGCTGGGAAATTCGGCCTTGAGCTTCCGCATCCAGCCTTCCACGCTGCGCATGGCAACCACCAGGAAGCCCAGCTCTTCGCGGTCGACGTCAAAGACCTCCCACCACTCGTGCTCCGGCATCTTGGCGCCCAGATCCCGCGCCGCGTTGTATATCGCTGCCGTGGCCAGCGCGTGTGGCTGGTGTGTAACGTAGAGCATCTGTGGCGACAGCAGAGACGTGTTGAGGTATTGTATCGTCCGCAGAGAGACCGTCGTCCGTGGCTGCGACAAAAAGTCGAGTGTCTGGAGGTAGGTGATGGCCAGCGGGTGCGGAAGAGAGACGTGAGCATCAAACGACAGCGACCGGAGGATGCGGGACTCGAGGCTCAGCAGCCGCTGCTGGAAGGCGTAGTAGTCCGCCTCGCTCTGGTAGTATGCCCGCGGGTCGTCCCTCGGCAGCTCGCCCGTGGAAAAGAGCGCCGAGTTGGCCGACGACAGGTAGGCGTAGACGCCGGAGACTTCGCGCGGCGAGCGAGGAATCGGCCCCAGCTTCGAGACGAGATATATCGTGGCAGCGGATACGTCCTACGGTCAAACAGCGCTCGTTAGCCCACCGTCGGCTTATATATATATATATATATATATATATATATATATATATTGGCACGGAAACGTCGTTGTCAACCCACGCTGAACTCGTGAGCCATGGGCGAGTCTGCCAGCCAGTACCGGGCCAGCAGGACATTGGCCTGGGCGGTTACCGACTGGGGCAGCTGCAGCAGCCGGCCCGCCGCCTGGGTCAGGCATTGCGTCGCGACAAAGACGGCGTCGCGGAGGTCCTGCGGCAGCGCCGACGATGACGTGCGATGGTAGAGCTGCGTGGGCGTCGCCAGTGGGTTGGTAAGGAGGCTCATGATGCCGAACCGCGGCGATGCCCGCTGCCGCTCTCCGCTGCCGTCTCGCCAACGCTTGCCGACGCTGTTTCGATCTGGGGGGGGGAGGAGGGGGGGGCTTCCAGTGGGAAATTGGCCGGTTGACGATGAGACTTGAGAAATTTTTTATTTTTATTTTTATTTTTATTTTATTTATTGATTTATTTTTAAGAAACTTTGCGAGGCACGAAACTTTTCGGTTTCGGTCGATGAGGCCCGGAAAGCCCACTATAGGTACCTTACTGTCGGTGGCTACTAACCTAACTACCGCTAAGTGGTACCCAGTACCTTAGGTTGCGTCTTAGTAGTAGGTAGTACCTATAGGAGCTGCTGCTGCTGCAGGTACAGGTACTCCGTCCGGGTGCGTGTGCTCCGCGCTCCATAGGTTACTAGGTAGTGCTGCTACATACTAATTTCGTCGGTATCGACTACCACACAGACACCGCCTTTGACGTTCTGCCGGCTCGCAACGGAAATGGGTTTGCCGGTTCTCCGCATTCCGCCCTTCTGAACGGGGGGGGAACAAAAAAAGGTTGACTAAAACAACAACTTCTCTTTTCCAAGAAAGCAAAGCTAAGCCATGCTGCTCGAGTGTGCGTAAGCTTACAGACCCGCCCCCTTACTTCCTTCTTTCTTTCTTTTTTCATTCTTTTTTTTTTTTCGTAATCACAATGGATGGAACGAAACGTTTGAAAACATTGGCTCCTCTTCGGGTATATGATGAGTAATCATTGTCGTCAATACAACTGGGCTGGTATCCAAGAGACCATGCCTCTGCTACTAAGGTTGTAACCAATCAAACATATTGCCTGCCACCTGGGAATATTTTGTCCTGACACCATTCATTCAAAGCACCAATTAGAAATCCCTCCAGCTTTAGCTTAGATCTCGCCCATATTCTCTTGTGTGGTCAAAGTTGCAACAAGAAAAAAAAGAGTAGCCCGTGAGGCGGGAATACTCCGCCCTCCGCCTCCGACGGGCAGCGGACCGATTCTTGGGAATCAAAGCCCCATGGAAAAGCTTCTTGCGTCCAACAGCAAACAAAAGACAAAACACTCTGAATAAATAACGAGTTCACTTCTTCAGCTCAGTGACGCCAAGCCTCAAAATCAAAAAAATAGGGTTTCCAACTTGTTTGTGCCAAGATAGGAGCTGCAGCCCTCTTGAACGGTTGCCTAAGCACTAGGCCGTTAGCCAAAAGTTTCCCAACCCTCGTTTCGAACTCTTGCTTAGTTCCGAGGATTACGACGGGTAGCTATTCAGCCTTACAAGGCCGGATAGCAAAAGTGACGGCATGGCTCACCGAGCTATCTGCAATGGCGCGGGTTTGGAAGCAAGGAAACTTGATAACTAAAACTTGTTCGTTATGGGGCTGCGCCAACTTGCCACTGCATGGCTTGCCACACTGGCAGGACAATGGCTGTGGCGTTTTTCTGGTTCGGGAGTTGTTATACTGTGCTCCAGCAAACAGTACGTTGTAGGTGCCCTACCTACTAGGTAAGTGCCGAGGTATGCAGGGAGGAGGCGCATGGCATTGGCGTAAGATTCTAACAATGACCCCCTAACTGAAACAACGAGTTCCTAGGCGTTGGCAACTATCCGATGGCACTACATGAACAAAAAAAAAAGATAGGGAGCTCGGTCTATCAGCCGAATTGGCGTCCTCGGATGACCTGCTCTGAAACTTTGTAAACCACGTGCTATCAACCAACCCCCCCCCCCCCCCCCCCTTTCCTCCCCCCTTTTGGTCCATAATACGACGTAACGAGGACTGGTACAATCACCACCGGACAAAGGGGGAGGGGGAGGGGGAGGGTTTCTGGGATAACTTGATAAGGGCATCTCCTCCGCTATGCTGCTAGCGAAACAGAAACATTCCTTACTTGAGCCGGCTAGTCCGCTGAGAGGGGGAAAAAAAATTGGAAAAAAAAATTAAATCACGAGGAGCCAGTGGTTCCGCCGGTCTTCAACCTATGGAAAGGAGACAACTGAGTCATGACTTTGCGGCTTCTACCATGTAAGAGAGGATTTGTGGCCGGCTAGATCTGGGACCCCAATATCAACGGGGCACCGGCCTTGCGGACCCGGGGGGACACTACATATGATCGACGGCGGGAAACCCATCCAAGTCGTCAGCTGGCTAGTTGATTGTTGTGGGTTTTCCCTCCCCCCCTTTGCTTGTTGGTTGTCAGGCCCCCCTCTCCTTTCTCTTGAGATATTTTTTTTTGGAAAGTTTCGGATGATTGTGTGTTGGGATCTCAAGCTTTTTGCAATTTTCCCTTTTCTTCTTCTTCTTCTTCTTCTTCTTCTTTAACCTCGGTATTTTTAGTTGCCCTTCAACCCCACGTTCCGGGGCTTAATCATCCCTAGCCGAGATCTGAGTGCAAAGGTAGACGAAGACGACAACATACATGTGCTCGCAAAAGGACAGGGGAACCCTCAACTTGTTTTTCATCGCCAATCCACACCCGTACGCCAAGTAGAAGCACGGGAATCTGGAAATTCATGGCTGGCTATCAGCTCCTTTTTATTTTATTTATTCATTTGTTTATTTATGAATTATTGTTACTATCATTATTATTATTTTCAATTTTTCATGTTCTTTTTACTTGCCAAATGAACCAATCGGCTTGCTAGGACATTGCGATTCGGGCTTCGTTTGCATGTAGTACTGGGTACTTTTTTATCATCCCTGAGTGGGTATGCGAT
This sequence comes from Trichoderma cornu-damae, assembly GCA_020631695.1. NCBI lineage: Eukaryota > Fungi > Ascomycota > Sordariomycetes > Hypocreales > Hypocreaceae > Trichoderma > Trichoderma cornu-damae. The sequence goes on from CM036089.1 coordinate 3,142,561, forward strand.
ACCTGCAGCAGCGGTTACGGTACTCGACAACGCCCGCACGCGCAGAGTTGCTTTGCCTTGTCATATTGCCAGCATTAGTACCACCTAGTACCTCCTCACTACCAGGTAGGGCGCCTTTAGGTACTAGATACTGGTTATCTTCGTAAAGACACGCAGAGCCGCACATGACATAAGCTCAAGGCGGTCACCACTTACCTGGTCGGCGACCTTGCTTCCGCAATAACAGGCAAAACTATGCAAGCAACCAAGCAAGAAGCGGTTTCTTCACCTCGGTCCCATTTATGCCAACAACCAAAACACCATCACTCCCTCAATCGCCTAATATATCGTCCGCAGCTCTCCCAACTGCCGGCCGCGGCCTCCCCAAGCCATGAGCCCTTCCCACCCACCCCCCCTTTTTTCCTTTCTTACCGGCATTCTCGTCGCCAATCCCGCCACCTCAAGTCAACGAAACTAAAACACGAGCCATGCTTGCTAGTCGTGGATACTGCGGCGCTGGAGCAGGGCCTGCAGGGGAACTACGGCAGAGCCAACCGTTGGCGTCGTGCCACAGTTGCTGGGGCTAATCTACTACCGGATGCATGAGGTATGTGCCTGTCAAGGTTTCTAATGCCTACAGCAGCTAACGTCCAATCCACCAGGGGACCTAGCGAGAGCCGATGGGATGGCATCAACAGCCCCCCCCTCCCCAGTTCCAATTCCAATAGCCTAGCACACAGTTCTCTCCAGAACGGCCAAAGCCCTTTGTTTCATTCGCCGCGGTCTTTCCTCTCGGCGCGGAGCGGCCACCTCTCTAAGTGACGAAGGCGACAAAGCCGGAAGAGGGGGCGGGGGCAATCTTGAATGGAATATAGAGGGCCGATCGTTTCCCGTGGCCCTGATCTGCGAGTTTGGACGCTCGGAGGAGCCCCTTTGCCGGCTGCTTTTTTTTTCCTTTTCTTTCTTCTTTGGTCCATTTCATTATCCTCTGTCCAGGTTCTCTTTCCGCTTAGTGTGGCCGGGCTCCGCATTCCGGCCCGCGGGCTGCTGGTAGTAAACGGTATCAACTCCCCTGGCCGCGAGTTGGACTTGGGAGCGAGACAGCGAGCGGATGGGAGGAGTGGGTTTGAAGCCTCCAAATTCGTCGACAGCCCACCTTCGTTATATCTTGCTGTCAGCATTCAATATTTGCTTGCGCGGCTCATCTTCTTACTCCCCGTCATTTTGGCTCTGGCGACACGTATCGGGTTTCTTCTTTACAAAAAAAGGCTGCATAAGCGAGAGAGTTGGAAAAGGGAAAAAAGAAAAGAAAAAGAAAAAGAAAAGAAAAAGAAAAAGAAAAGAAAAAGGAAGAAAAAAAGGAAGAAAAAAAAAAAAAAGAAAAAAAAAAAAAAAAAAAAAAGGGAGCCCCCCACCCATCGCCACTCCGGACCCTTTTGAGACTCCCCTTCGCGCGCCTTCAAAGGGTTCGATCTGGCTACCGCTCTATCGGGCCTGCTGCTTCTTTCTTCTCCTTCCCTTGCGTCGCCTTATCCGGTGCATCTCATCTCTTCTGCCCTGCCTCAAGTGCTCGCGCCGATATTAGCCCTTTTTGTTCATTGTCATCGGGTTTGCCGTGTGGGATCTTGCCTGTACAAGAGCCTTGAGCTGCATCGCGCCTCGTATCCCCATGCCAATGCATCGATCATGGCGCCCCCAAAGCCCTCTCCCTTGGCTTCTGACATCGTCACTCCCATGACGCCGCCGCAGGAGTCCGAAGCACCCCCGGCCAAGGAAAAGCGAAGGCGGACCGGGAAGCCCAAGGTTCGGACCGGCTGTATAACTTGGTATGTTGTGCAACCTTGCAATGTTTGACATGACGCGAACCTCCTCACTACACGACTCTCTGGTTTTCCCTGACGACTCGAAAGCCTTTGGACTGACAGCAAGCAAACAGCAAGTGAGCCATTCATTACCCGCATATATGCACACCAGACAGAGAATGAAGACGAAAAAAAAAAGCGCTTCTCTTTCTCTTTTTTTTTTTCTTTCTCTTCTTTTCGGTGGGGGGTTTTTTTTTTCTTTTGGTTGATTTGCTGACTTAATGTCACAGAATCAGAAGAATCAAATGCGATGAGCAGAAGCCGGCATGCCAGAAATGCATCTCAACAGGCCGGACGTGCGACGGCTACAAATCCCTTACCAAACCAAAGGCGACGAGAAACCCGGGGTTTTCTCAGCAGCTCTCATCATCCTCATCAGTCAAATCATCGTCATCCTCGCTGACCCTGCTGCGGCCCCTGGTGACCAACTTCAGCGGCGATGAGGTGGAGAGCCGATACATTCGCCAGTTTCTCCCCATCGCGGAGGACTTGGTGGGCATCACGCACGTTCACAACACCTTCTTCTGGGGGCACGTCGTGCCGGAGTACTGCTTCACCTCGAAAGCAGTGAGGCATGCCATTGTGGCTCTCAGCTCCGCGTATCACGACGTTCGACTTCCCGGATCTCGTCCGAACGCCATCGGCCCACCAACCAGCGCCGAGCGCTACATCATCAGGCAGTACAACCTGTCGCTTAACAGAATGGCGGAGGAGCTGAATGGGCGGCCCGTGAGGAAGCGCTACGGAATCATCATGATATGTTGCGTCTCGTTTTTCTACCTCGAGATTTTGCGCAGGAATTGGCCGACCGCCATGATGCACCTGGCAAACGGCATTCGCCTCATGTCTAATCTGCCAGACGAAGTGGAGCAAGTCTTTCGCCATCCGGAGATATTCAGCCACGACGACGGAAACTCCCACGCAAGGGCCATCTACATGGCCAAGCTGCTTCGCCGATGGGAAGGATCCGCCGCCTTCATGAGGACGAATTCGCCGCCGTCGCTGTCCATCCAGGCGTACGAGACCAGGAAGAGCGGTGCCGCAGGACCCAAAGAGTTTGCGTCGTTGGAGAAGCTACAAGAGTCTGTCGACGACCTGTTCCAGGACATCAATGCGCTCGGCTGGATGTGCAGACAGTACAACGGCGACGACAGCGCCTGGGACCACTCGGCTGCCCGGTTCCAGTCCGACGTGCTGCATCAGAGGTGCTACCACGTCAGGCAAGTCCTGAAAAAAGCAAGCAAACTCTACGGGGACATGGAGCGGGCTCCGGACCCGCGCGACTTTTTGAAATTCATGAGCTGCTTGCTCCGCCACCGGGGGGCGTCGATTGCCCTCAACTTCATGCCGCTGCCCCAAGGCACGGCATATACGCCCCCCGACGAGGAAGTGAACCAGTTCCAGGAAGTCGCCTTCATCGCGGAGGCGATCAAGCAGGCCTTGCGGGCGTCCTTGGTGTCCGGAGCCTCGCCGTGGTTCAACGTGGACTTTGGAGTCGTTACGACGCTCTACATTGCGGCGTCGAACTGCCATGCGGCCTCCATGAGCGAAAAGCTCTTTGACATGATGAAGAGCTGGCCCTGGCGGGAAGACTTGTGGGACGGGCCGGAGCTGAGACGGCAGCTGTACGAGCTCAGGAGGCCCATTGTCGAAGTCCCAGTCGCGACCACGCCCGAATCGGAGACGCCAGTCCCCACGACACCCCATCTTATTAAACTAGCGCACCGACCGCCAGACCGAGCGGCAGTGTCAATAACGGACTTGGACGATTGATCTCGTCCCTCTGCCTCTTCCTCCCTCTCTCCCTCTCTCCCTCTCTCCCTCTGTCTCTTCCTCCCTCCCTCCGTTTCTTTCCATCTTTTCCATCTGCTAGGGTTATGGAGCTTGCTTCGAGCCTAACCGCCGGCGCGGATGGGGCTATATATCTATGTATTGCCTCTTGATTTGAACATGTGGAAGTTTTATTATTATTATCATTATTATTGTTATTATTTTAACTTCTTTTTTTCCAACTGGCCAATGGCTATCAGCCTAATGGATTATGATTACTTGATTTGCATAATTTGCTAACGAGCGTCTCCTTCTCTCTCCCCTCTCCCTTTTTTCCCCACCTCTCTCATACCCCGTTTCAAGTGCAGCAGGTTAGAAGTTCTCTGCGATGGAAAGATTGTACACACATCTGGACAAAATATACAAGCCTTCTCCGATCACACGCGTTGCCTATAATGTTGACGTGTGACATAGATAAAACGACCATGATTCAAAAAGCCAAAAAAAATTAAAAATTCATATATATATATCTCACACACACACACACATATATATATTATATATATCGTAAAAATACATCCAGGTTCCCGAGGGGAATCAGAATCCGCCAGTCATAACCGTTAGAATCATGGGAACTGAGGAAGGTACAATGGGCACAGTGTGTGGGAAATATAAATTGGGGTCTTTTGGAAGTAGATAACTTAGAATAATCAAGCATCCTTACCACACCTTTCTCACGCCTTTGCGTCAACAAGCCTCCGTGGCTCAGCAACTTTTACGGCAGCGCCACCATCACCCGCTCACCAAACCCACCTGGTACGTATCTTTTGGTGCTGTGGGATTCGAGCCCCGCCAAAGTTTTTTGAACCTTTCTTTATGGGCCTTTTGCCAATCGAGCTGAGCTTTTCCCTTTTCACATACAACCTCAGCAGCATTTTGGCAAAAAGCAACAAATTCAACCTCACGGGCACGACCGAGATAAAACCCTCCTCGATTGCTTCACCTGGAACAGCAGAATCCGTAAAAAAAAAAAAAAAACACTCCATAAAGGGCGGTCTGGCCCTTCGAAATCGAACCCCCCCCCCAAGAGACATTGTCATGACAACCTCGGGCCCGCAATCCCCCACCGACGACGAAAACAAGTCCTTTGACCTCAACCTCCAGCACGGGCACAAGGATCTGGTGCAGGCCATTGCCTTTAACGGGTACGGCGACAGATGCGCGACGGGGTCGGTGGACGGCAAGATCCGGGTGTTTAACCGCCACAGGGATGGGACGTGGAGGCTGTGCGATACGTGGAGCGCGCATGGAGGGGAGGTTATCGAGGTTCGTTTTGTTTTTTATTATTATTATCTTTTTTTATAAAGATGAAGAAAGAGAGTTTGATTGCACTGCCCGTTCAGGCGGAATATCGGGGGAAAACAAAACAAAACAAAACAAAACAAAAACAAAAACTGACTAGCTGTTGTCCTATGCTACAGCTGCAATGGCTCCCGTCCACGATATACCCCAATCTCATAGCCTCCCTCGGCATCGAGGGCTGGTTTCGCCTCTGGGCTGAGAACCCTTCCGCCGCGCCGGGCAGGCGATTCTGCGCCGCGCGGTCTGTCAACGGCCGGCCGGCGTTTGACACGCGGTCGGCGCGGTCGCCGTACCGGTCCTTTTCGATGAAGCACAACGAGGAGACGAGGCAGACGTTCCTGGCGCTGCTGGCGACGGATGGGCGGCTGACGGTGTACGAAAACGACCAGCCGGAGAACCTGGCCGAGTACGCGTTGATTGACGAGTTTGCCATATGCCCCAAGCCCAGCCGGGGGGAGGAGGTGTCGTTCAAGGTGCGCTTCGACCCGAATCCGGAGCCGTGCTTCGCGGCGCTGCGGGCGGGCGTCCCGTCCGACGCGCTGGGGCTGGTGGTGGCGGGCATGAGCTCGGTCAAGGTGTACCGCACGAGGGAGATTTCGTCGGAGAGCTTCGGCGCCAAGACGGTGCAGAAGGAGTTTTACCTGGCGGCGGAGATGCAAGGCCACCGGGGGCTGGTGAGAGACGTGGCGTGGGCGCCGGGAAACATTCGCGGATACGACATGATTGCCACGGCCTGCCAGGACGGGTATGCGAGGGTCTTCCGCCTGGACACGCCGCACTCCGACGCCGACGGCAAGTCGTGGTCCGCGGCGCACCTGCTCAAGCCGGATGCCCGCGCGCACCGCGAGTTGCCGGCAAAGGAAGGCGACGCGCCGGGAGTCAACGCCAACCCCAGCGGCCACGGCCACCATCACCACCCGTCGTCGACGCTCAGCGCGAGCCTCGCCAAGTCCAGCAACGTCGGCGAGCGCGCCTGGACGGGGCAGCCGGGGCAGATCAAGCACGCGGCGCGGGAGATTTCGCGGCTCGACAGCCACCGGACGCCGGTGTGGCGCGTGGGGTTCGACGACGACGGGCAGATCCTGGGGAGCACGGGGGATGACGGGCGGCTGCTGTGCTACCGGCAGACGCCCGACGGGCGGTGGGCGAAGAGCTCGGAGCTGGTCATGATGAAGACGCGGATGGCGACACCCTGAATCCATCCAATCAATGGTGGATTGGATTTGGATGCGGACTTGATTGCTTTCTTTTCTTGTTTTTCTTTCTTTTTTTCCTTTTTTTTGTTTCTTTTCTTTTTTTTGTTTCTTTGGCGGCGGATGTGATTATTCCATGAATTGAAAAAATTGAGCCTTGGGAGTTGTGGCGAATGTTATAAAAAACAATGATGACATACAAATACGGAGTTGCGGATTCACTAGACGAGATGAGATGAAACGAGATGAGATGAGATGAGACAAGACGAGATGAGATGAGACAAGACGAGGCACGTTCAAGATGGGAGACGTCTTGTTTTCAAGGCTGGGAGGCAGAAAAAAAAAACACATGTTTTTTTTGTACATATTCATAATCGTGAATTGTCGACACTTTTTGTTGTTATTGTTGTTTTACTACTCTTGCGAAAAAGCAAATCCTTTTTCTACCTCTCTTGTTTTTGGTTAAATTAATGTTTTTTTTTTTCATTCTCATTCTGCCTTGTTGAAATAAATAACAAAACGCCTCCTTGTCCGGCCCCAATATTGTTAGGTGTCCCCGAAAAAAAAAATTGTTTTTTTTTTTCGCCTCAATAGAAAGAAAAAAAAAAGAAAATCAAAATCAAAAAAAAAAAACGCCATTCATGATAAGTTTTCAGTCAGTCAATTGCAAGTCCATCTGCAGTAATATGAAGGAAAGGACTTTTCTTTTCTTTTCTTTTTATGCGGTGCGTTGAGAAGAAAATTTGCTCCTCCCCCCTAAGTCGGAGAATAGAGAACGGATCTAGACGAGACTCCTTGCTTATTGATAGGCTGGAGGATTTTGTTCTGCCCCATATTCTACCAAAAAGAAAAACGTTGACTTGTTCGAGATGAGCTTCTAATGTCATTCGTTTGATTTTTTGAATTTTTTTTGAATTTTTTGAATTTTTTTGAATTTTTTTGAATTTTTGCTTTTGGGGAGGAGGGGGAGGAGCAGATTGTCTCATCTTGGAACCATTCATTGCCGTTTGGATTTGAAATTCGTTTCTTCTCATACACACACTCACACAGAACGCACACACAAACATAAAAAAGAAAAGAAAAGAAAAGAAAAAAAACCCCAACATAAAATCAGTTTGCATTCATCGGCGTTGGCCAACAACACTGATTTAAGCAGCGTCGGCACTGGCCATGGGCTGTGCGACCCGGGTAACCTGGGCTCCGGCTCTCACGATGCGCTGGCCGGCCGAGTCGTTGATGTAGGCCACGTCCTTGTTCTCGAACTGGGCGCGCTTCCAGATCTCGACCTCGCAGCCGCCGCGGAGGACGCCGACGCGCATGGTGGAGAGCAGGTTGTGGGCGGCGTTGGAGTGTCCGTACACGCCGCCGTTGAAGATGGCGGTGGCGTCCTTGCCGATGGCGGAGGAGATGAGGGCCTTGCCGCCGGGGTGGTCCTTGATGAAGGCGGCGACGTCGTGGATGACGCCGGCGATGGCGACGAGGGCCTTTCCGTCCTTGGAGCCGGCGACGAAGTCGTCCCAGTCCACGACGGGGAGCTGCTCGAGGGGAATGCCCCAGTCCAGGGTGTGGCGCTTCTGGTCGAGCTTCTTCTGCAGCTGCTGGACACGGCCCTTTTCGATCTCGTTGGCGCGGAACTGCTTCAGGTCGGTGGCGAGGCCGACGTACTTCCAGAGGACGATCATCCACTTGGTGGGGTCGTACTGCCACCACTCGATGGCGTTTCGGTAGTCCGAGGGGAACTGGTGGTGGAAGTTGTGGTAGCCCTCGCCGAGGGTGATGAGGGCGGTGATGACGTGGTCTCGAGGGGAGTGGCGGTCGTCAAAGGGCTGGTCGCCGAGCCAGTGGGCCAGGGAGTTGACGCAGAAGGTGGCCTGCTGGACGACGCAGATGCGGAGGATGCCGGCGTAGACGAAGCCGCCGAGCCAGTCGTTGAACATGAGGCCGCAGAAGGCGGTCGGGAAGACGAGGCCCATGGCGATGACGCACTTGAGGTAGTGGCAGTGCTGCCAGACAACGATGCTGTCCTCGTTGAGATCGGTGATGTCGGTGCGCCCAAGCGCCTTGGGGTTCTGCTTCATGACCATCCAGCCAAAGTGGGAGTAGAGGAAGCCCTTGCGGACCGCGTAGGGGTCCTTCTCGGTGTCGGTGTATCGGTGGTGAGCGCGGTGGCCCTTTGACCACCAGCGGATGGAGCCTTCGACGGCGCCGGCGCCGACGGCAGCGAGGTAGATTCTGAGGGGCAGAGAGGCTCTGAATGAGTTGTGAGACCAGAGACGGTGGTAACCTGGTTTTGACGTGGGAGTCAGCGTATTTTTTTTTCTGTTTGTTTTGGTTTTTTTCTTTCTTTTTTTTTTTTCCTTTTTTTTTTTTTTGGCTTACCAGCAGTGATGCCCAGACCGGTGTTGAAGTAGTAGATGGCGGAGAAGATTGCGGTGGCGAGCTTGAGAGGGATCCAGTAGGCGGAGATGAAGCCGATCATGGGGATGAAGATGATCAGGGTGGTGTTGAGCCAGTTGACGTGCTTGTACCAGTTGCCCCAGGTCATGGGCACATCTGAGATGTGAACCTTCTTGGGGTCAAACTTTGCGCCGGAGCGCAGAGGCACATAGTCGGTTGTGCCATCTGGAAAGGCTGACGCCTGGGCCTCTGAGGCCGAGGCAGATGACTCGGGCATTTTTTTTTTCTCTATCTCTTTTGATTACCAGTCAATATGCTGAAGAAAGGAACAAGGAAACAGAAGAAGAAGAGGAAGAAGAGGAAGAAGAGGAAGAAGAGGAAGAGGAAGAGAAATGAAGTGGGGGGGAAAAAAAGAGGAAACGAGTCAAGAGAAGAAAAAGGCGTGCAAGGAAGAGATCCCCGGAGGAAGGAAGACCCAGAAGGGTATATATTATGAGGGGGAGGGGTGTGAGGATGGTGATGTGATGTGTGGGGAGGAGGGTGTGTAATGGGCACAGACAAACATACAGACAGACAGACGGGGAGAGAGAGAGAGAGAGAGAGAGAGAGACTCTGTCCTCTTATATCAATCAGATCGGGGAGAGGATCGAGCACAAGCGAGAAAGATCAGGCCAGGTCCGGATACATGAAAATTCCGGAATAGGCGGTAAGAAGACAAGGTTTATTACTGAAAGAAGAAGAAGATAAAAAATAAAAAAAATAAATAAAATAAAAAGAGAGAGAGAGATAGAGATAGAGAGATTAGAGAGATAAAGGGATTAGAGAGAGGGAGAGGGAGAGGGAGGGAGAGGGAGAGGGAGGGAGGGAGAGAGAGAGATGGGGGGAGGGGAGGGAATAAAGAAGGAAAGAAGAAAAAAAAAATTTAAAATAAAAAAATAAAAAAAATAAAAATAAAAAAAAGGTTACAAAGTTGTTCTGTCATTGAGTCGCCTTTTGGTGTGGAGATGGCGAAGCAGGCGGACTGGGAGAGAACGTGGAGCCTTTCGGGGGGGGGGGGGTGTCCATGTCTCCGGGCGGTATTTGAGTGGTAGGCGGTACCCGGCGGATATACGGACAAAGGCGGGCCGGAGAGGGTACCTGTGCCTGGGATGGTACCTTGTTCTATACATGCGAACACGGGCCCTCCCCCCCCCCCGGAGCTGCGTTTGTTGGATCGCTGGGGCGCGTGTGAATGGAATTGTGTGTGTGTGTTTATGTGTGTCTATGTGTGTGTTTAGGTGTGTTTATGTGTGTGTGTGTTTGTTTGTTTGTTTGTTGTGCGTGTGTACACAAGTTCAGTGATTTTTCAATCAGGGCGAGTTTTGACAAAAGTTGGGATTTTCACATTTCAACCGACGTCCCCCCGGGCTTCTCGCGCCCAACACACACACAAGTCCCGCAAAAAAAAAAAAACGCTCTGAAAATCAGCAGATGGAAGCATCATCTCGTCGCCTGATTCTGAGCAGTTGCTCCATTCTCTACGAGGTGAGAAACGAAAAAAAAAAAGGGAGGGGAGGGTTGAGGGTTGAGGGGGAGAGAGATGGACAGATAGAGAGAGAGAGAGAAGGGAAGGGGGGGGGGATCAACAAAAAAAATTGAAAAAAAAAGAGAAAAAAAAAAGAAGAAAAAAAACCAAGAAAAATCATGCGGGTAACGTATGTGTACCTCCTCCTGCTTGAAACCGCTTTCGTTACTTTGAAGTTATGTGGGTTGTTAGCAGTTGCCTCTTTTTTTTTTTTTTTTTTTTTTTATTGCCGCTTGTTTAGGTTGAACCCCATCCAAATCTCCAAACCCGTCAGCCAATCAGACAGACGCCCCTGCGGCATAGGCGCTCAACCCTTTTTTTTTTTCCATTATTTTTTTTCCCCCAACAAACCTTTTTTCTCTCTCTTTTTTTTGGGGGGGCAGAGGGGCAGAGGGGCTCAAGGCCAGTACCAATAAGGTTTAGTACAAACATGTAGTACCAGGTTCAAGTTCCCCCGCAGGCCCCGAGGTTGCCCCCACCACCAAAACCTACAATTGCCATGTGTATGTTTTTTTTTTGGTTTTTTTTTTTTGGTATTAAACGCGAGTTTACGGTTGCGGCATTGGAATTGGCATTGGCATTGGCATTGGAATTGAAATCGGAATCAAAAAAGATGGATTCATTGCACGAACTCGTACATATGCGAATGTATGTATAGATACACAAGATGGGTAGGTATGCAGCGAGCAGATGAGATACATGTGTTTTTTTGTTTTGTTTGTATCAAGGCTGGGCATTTTTTTTTCCAGGGGGGAGGAATTTGGGAATGGAATTGGGAATGCAAGCGATGCCAGCTTTTTTGATGACGCAGAATCAAAATTACGTTATTTACGCTGCTAGTAGTATATCAATCATATCATACAGTATGGTGTGCTTTTTCTTCCCAACTAGCTTTGGCTTTGGCTTTTTGAAACCCCTCTGAAAAAGAGACCAACTCAAGGTAGTTACGTACGTACCTATCAAGGTGAGGAGTGAAACAGAACCCAGATGCAAGAATGTACCTGTATTGTATTGTATTGTATTGTATTGTATTGTATTATATTGTTTGTATATATATATGTTGGCAGATCCATCTCCAATGCCGCGAGATGAGAACCGCTCGCTGTCTCAGGACAACAGATAACAATGACAATAACAGAAGCAACAGCAGCAACAGCAGCAGCAGCAACAACAGCAACAGCAGCAACAACAAAACAAATACTCCGTACTATCATGGCACACATCCAGCATCCATCATAACAACACCCCCCCCTCTTCATCTCATCTTTCTCACACTCACACAACTTCACACACTTGACACAACAACTGTCCAGATCCTCCCCCCATTCCGCATTAGTATTAGTCCTTCGACCTTGGTTCTTTAATTCCCCCCCCCCCCCCCCCCTCCCCCCCATTTCCAAAAGGGTTTACAAACACACGCACAACCCTTTTTCTTTGGGGAGTGGCTCCTTGCCTCGGCACATCTCTCTCTCTCTCTCTCTCTCTCTCTTCACATCCTCGTCAAAAAAAAAAAAGTCAAATAAATTACATCATGCCATCTTTCTTTTTAAAAAAAAAAACAGCCCAGGCTCTTTTATTGCACAACGGCTGGTAAGTCGGTGCCTTACCAAGGTACTACTAGGTACGTACTTACTACCTAAGGCAGTTAGGTTAAGGTAGTACAAACCTAGCACGACCCCTCCCCCCTCTTCCCCAACAGAAAAAAAAAACCCCCGTTTGTTCCCGCTCCGAGTTTCATCATCAGCACGGCATTGCCATAATCGGTACGTACTGGCATGTACCTCTCTCTTAGGCTCTCTAGCTGGGGCGTCCGCCCTGTTTTCCCTACATTAGGGCATCAGCCACCGGAAGCGCCACCTCGCACAACATACCATCACACTTAACAAATGCGGAAGCAACAAAGAGAAACCATGAATGGCAACCAATAGTGTTTAAGATATCACGCGCTAGAATATTTAAACATGTATATATATATATATGATTGGATTCTAGAATGTTTCCGCATCAAGCAATTTCTCACAAACCAAAAACAAATAAATTAAAAACAAATTTCACAAAACGCACTCCCAGCTCGGAAGTATATGATATATATACATATATATATATGATATATTTATATAATATATATAATATATGTATATTCCTTTTGGGAAGGGAGGGGGGGTATCAAAAAATCTTTGGTTTGATTTTGTTTTGTTTGTACCAACTAATAAATAATAGTTTCATATCTCATGCTCGTCAGGCTGGCGCCCATTACATCTCGCGGCCATTTGTTGTTTGTCGCTCCAGTGTCATGATCTTGTACTCATATCCAAAATCGTAATGTAAGGGGGAAAAAAAAATTGAAGAAGAGAGTAAGAAAAAAAGAGAAGAAAAAAATTGCGCCAGGTCAGTTGCCTGCGGCCACGTCTACTTTACATGAAGAGAAATAACGAGCAAATGGCGAGGAACAAGGAAAGAGAGAGAAGGAGAAGACGAAAAAATTGGGAAAAAAGAAAAGAAAAGAAAAGAAAAAAAAAAAAAAAAAAAAAAAAAAGGCCGTAAATTGCATGGGAAATGTTCAAATCTGTGTGGTGTGTGTGTCTGTGTCTGTGTGTCTGTGTGTCTGTGTGTCTGTGTGTCTGTGTGTCTGTCTGTGTTGGCTGCCCCCCCCCCCCCAGTCACTCACGTCTGGGCGTCTGTCGTAATCATGAGAGGCGTCGCTTCGGGTCGCGCCATGAGTTGGAATTCGTCCTCGATAAGCCCCTTGTCTGGCAGCAGCTCTCGGTCGAGCCGCCCCAGGTGCGCGGCCCCGATCCCAGTCAGCGAGACGGGTATCGATCCATGCCGCGGGTACATGAACCCCCCCAGCGGCTCGGTCTGCCCCAAGGTCTCGTCGCTTGGCTGGATCCAGCGGTCGCCGGCGTCGCCTCCGTTCAGCAGCTGCCCGGCCCTTTGCGCGTCGCTGGCGTTGTAGCTTTGCCGCGGGTCGGGCGACTTGAAGCCGGGCGATCGCGAAGCAACGTAATCCGGCTCCGACTCCGTCTCCGGCGTCGTCACCCGAAGGGCGGCGCCGTCGTCGTTCAGTTTCGAGCCTGTGCCACCGGCCACTGTCGAGACGGGCCTGTCTGCTGCTGCTGCTGCTGCTGCTGCTGCTACTGCTGCATCCCTCTGGTGCGAGGCTGCGCGGGGCGAGGGTGATGACCCATGCTCGGCCCTTGCGGCTCTTCGCAGCCGCTTGACCTTGATGTTGGCGGCGTTTTTCGAAAGCTTTAATCTCGGGCTTGACCGCGCCGCCGACTCATCCCGCCGGGCGTCGCGGTTGTCGGCTTCTCGTGCGTCAAACCGGACGTCGACGGCAGAGTCTTGCCTGCCGGCGTCTTCTTCGCACTCATTCTTGCTTCTTCCTCGTCTCTCCTCCTCCTCCTCTTCTTCTTCTTCTCGGGTTGTTGTTGTCGTCGTCCTCGTCGTCGTCTTCGTCTTCGTACTCGTACTCGTCCTTGTCGCTGCTGCGTTGGCGGGAGATTCGGTCACAATGACTGCCGGGATCGCGTTGACGGCACCGCCGGCTTGCCCGTCGGCCTCGCTCAGCTCCGGCACGGCCGTCTCGTCGGCCTCGTCGACCTCGTCGACCTCGTCCGCGACGACGTTGACCGCCGAGCCGCCCCAGCTGGACTCGGGCGCGAGCGGAACCCTTAACCCCCCCGGGGCCCTGTCGGCCCTGTCGGCCTGGTCGTCCACGGCCGTAAAGTACTCGGTGCTCTCGCGGGCGAGGGAGTTGAGCAGCCCCAGCGGCCGCGAGCGCCGGTCGCTGATGTTGAGGAACCTCTCGGCCGAGGGGGTCGGGGTCGGCTGCCGCCGCACGTCGTAGTCGCTGTCCGGCATCGCGCAGCTGTCCCCGCTGTCGCTGTAGGAGGGGGCAATGTTCCTGTTGGCCGCCCAGCCGGACTTGTACGACGAGTCGGCGCCGCCCAGGTCGCTGGGCAGCGGGCTCGGCGGCGACCGGCCCCGGGCGGAGTAGTACTGGTCGTAGGGGAGGGGCCCGCCGTGCACGTACGTCGTGCCCGAGTAGGCCCAGTCGTTGTCGGGCTCCGTCTCCATCGCCGCCGTCGCGGGGCGGGAATCGACGTCGTAGTGATCCGATCGCAGGGCGTCGCTGGTCGCGTCGCCGCCGGGGGCGGCCCGCGGGAACATGTGCAGCAGCGACGACGCCTGCGGCCTCATGCGCGGGTCGTCGCTGAGGCAGATCTCCGTCATCTGGCGGTACCAGTCCGGCACGTTGATCTCCGGCCCCAGCATCAGCGGCCGGCCCTGGGTCTCGGGCTCGTCCTCGAGCATGGCCAGTCCCCAGAGCACCATGCCGAGCTGGTAGAGGTCCGACTTGACGCCAATGTACATGGACAGCCGCTGGTTGGACTCGATCAAGGCCGTGGCCTCGGGCGGCTCCCAGCCCACGGGGCAGCCCCGCCTGTTGATGTCGATGATCTTGGCATCGCCGGCGTCGTCGATGACGATGTTGGACAGGGTAAAGTCTCCCTGGACGAAGCCGGACTCGTGGACGTCGGCCAGGCCCTGCACGATCTGCCTTGCCCACTTCTCCCTCGTGGCCCAGGGGAGGCCGACGTCGTTTTCCTTGCAGTTCTCGAAGATGATGTCGATGAGGGCGCCCTGGCCGGCGAAGCTGATGAGGAGCCCCTTGACGTGCTCGTCTCCGTCGTCGACGACGACGCCGTAAAAGTCGATGACGTGCCTTGAGAAGCGCAGGCCGTTGAGCGCGTTGACCTCGTAGAGGAACTCTTCCACGGTGTCGGGGCTCGGGATCTCCTTCTTGATGAGCACGTTGCCCTGCACGCAGACCTTGTACACAAAGCCAGACATGTGGGAGTCGAAGACGATGTCTCGCTCCTTGACCCTCTTGCACCCCAGATGTCGAATCTGGGCGACGGTCGGGTAGTGTATGATTTCCTTTTTTATATGAGCGCCACTTGTCAGTCTCTCTCCCTCTCTCCCTCTCCCTCTCCCACTTACACGACGGCAAGGGGAAGAGGGCAGCCAAAAAAAAAGAAAAGAAAAGAAAAGAAAAAAACACAACTTACATTGCCGTCCTCGACCACGTGGACGTGCAGCCTCCCGTCTGTCGTCTCGAGCTTCAGGTTGGTCACCGTGTCGTAGAACTGAATGTCCGGGAGGCTTTCGCGGATGGCCTCGTATATCTTGGCGCTCTTGTCCCTCTGGTACTTGGTGTGGTTGAGCTCCCACTCGAGGGAGTTGTCGGGCGCGTCGCGGTAGTCGAGCGAGATGGTGACGCGGCGCCACGTGTGCTCGTGCTCGCGGTACGTCACGAAGAACTTTTCCCGCTTGGAGCGGTCCCTGAAGTGCATGCTCAGGTTGAGGATCCACTCCTTCTCGAGCTCCTCGTGGATCATGGCCTCGTACTGAGACGCGGTCAGGGAGCGGGAGTCGGCGACGGACGCGGCGTCGTGCGCGGTGCACTCGTCGTCGGCGTCGTCGGCGTCGTCGGCGTCGGTGTCGTCTCCCCGGTCCTCGTCCCCGTCATCCGCCCCGTCCTCCGCCCCGTCCCTGTCGCCGTCCAGGTCGGCGAGGTCGACGGGGAGCGACTGCGCGTAGGTCGGCGAGGCGGAGCGGAGCGGCTCGCCGAAGAAGCTCGGCGCGCTGGACCGCGGGTCGACGTGAGCCCTCGACGCCCGCCCGCCAGGCCTGATGCTGTGCTGGCAGTGAGATCGCCGGTCGACGGAGGCGGCGCGCCGCTCCTCGGCCGAGGGCTCTACCGGGGCCAGGTGGCTTCTGCTCTCCGACAGCTGGCGCTTGAAGGTCTGAGACCGGGGCAGGCCGGGCACGACGCGCTTGGACATGCGCTTGACCAGGCCAGGGCTCGGCTCGGGGTCGGCCGAAGCAGACGAGGCTGAGGACTGCGAGCTCCTGGAGCTTGCCGAGCGGGTCAGGAGCTTGCGCAGAAAGCTATGCTTCGCGGGCGGCTGCGGTTGCGGCTGCGGTTGCGCCCGAAGTTGCGCCTGAGGTTGCGCCTGAGGCCGCAACGGCGACGGCGACGTACACGGCCGGCCGTCTGGCGGAGGCATGCTGGGCGACCCAAAGCTGCAGGCCGGGCGTGTGTACCTCTGGCGAAGCGGGATGCAGATGCGCACAGCAGGTACCTAGCCTTTGGGGGGGAGCCACTGTGTTTTCTCTATTATTGTTATTATTATGATTTTCTTTTCTCTCTTTTTTTTTTCTTTTTCTTTTTTCTTTTTTTTCTTTTGGTGGTGCTGGAATTTTCGGCCAGTGAGATACGAGAGAAAGCGCCTTAAGTATCGTGTGATGATGGCCAGTCGTGAGGCCGGGCGGCAGGGAAAGATGCCGCCGCTTTTATGGAAACCAGCAGCAGGCAGGCTGCCTCGGGATATATAAGCCGGGAGGGTTTTTTTTTTTCCTTCTCTTTTTTATATATGATATAATGATTCACCGGACGAGCAACGTGATTCAGTCCTCGGACAAATGGCGAGCCAGGATGTCTGGATGGACAGAAGACACTAGAGCCGCCAGGGCTTTTCAACCTGCGTATGAGTCAAAATGAAGAAGGAGAAGAGAAGAAGAAGAAAAGAAGAAGAAGAAAACCACCCAGAAACAAAATCTGGGGCTATCTATGACTGTCGTGGAGGCTGTACAGAAGCCAGAGAGACAAGAGAGAAAAATGCAGGGCGGGAGGGCGAGCAGGCAGAATAGAGGCGCAAAAATAGATAAATAAATAAATAAATCAATCAATCAATCAATCAAAAAAATCAAAAATCAAAATAAAAAAAAAAACCCTCCCAGGGGCCTGTTGCTGGCTGGCTATGCAAGGAATCGCAGGTTGGTTGGTTGGTTGGCTGGTTGGTTGGTTGATTGGTGTATAATAATCAATAGGTCCTGGCGGAAAGGCGTACTTTGGAGGTGAGGCGAGGAGCAAGGCGGGATGGATGGGGGGGCGGGAGAAGAAGAAGAAGAAGAAGAAGAAGAAGAACCAAATTTCTTTTCTTTCTTCTTTTCTGCTGGATTTTTTTTTCTTTTTTTTTTATCTGAAGAGAGAGAAGCAAGCCGCTTCAGCGGCGAGACAAATGGGGGCGAAGAAGCACAAATAAGAGCTCAGGCTGGCCCGGGGGGGGTGGACAAAAAAAGGGGGGGGGGGAGGTTGGGAAAGGAGGCAAAGAAGAACTTGGACAAAAGCTCGTGTGGGTTTAAGGGTAGGCAGGCCAGAGGAGAGGGGGTGGAGCGGGCTAAGAGAGCAGAGAGGCCCGAAGAAGGGGGGGGGGGGGAATAAAAAAAAAAGAAAAAAAAAAGAGAAAAAAAAGAAAAAAGAAAAAAAAAGAGAGAAAGAGAGAGAGAGCAGAGCGGCTGGAGGAGCCGATTGTTGAATCTGGATCGCAGCACAGCGGCCGCCTTTCTGTCTCGTTACTGTATGCCGTGTGCCTGGAGCCGGATTTTATTATTATTATTTTTATTTATTTATTTATTCATTTTTTTCCCTCTCTGGGGTCGTGACCGGCTGGCTGTGCTGCTTTTCCGCATCCGCTTCTGGCTCTAGCGCCGGTGCCAGACGGTGAGAAAGTTTTGGGTGAGTCGGTCGGCCGAATGAAATCCCAAAAAGAAACGCCACAGCCGGGCGGGGGCCTAAACCCAAAGGGCCTGGCTTAACCTTATTAGGTTAGTTAGTACCTAGTTACGGTGGTACTGGGTACTTGCTGATGCTGCCACCTTGACCCTGTGACCCAAGGTACCTAAATACTATACCTACTACTATCTCAATACCTTAGTACCTGTAGAGGTATACTCGATGGTACTGCCAGGTAGGTAGGCATTAGTACTATAGGTGCTCGAGGTGCCTTGAGTGGTTCCTTACCAGGTAGAAGCTTTAATAGTACCTGGTAATGAATAGGCTTGCCGCTGGAGTTGTGCCCGAGGCCCGCTGTCAAATAATGAATAAATAAATAAATAAATAAATAATCAAAATAATAATCAAAAATCAAAAAAAAAAATCGCGGTTGCGCCACGGCAGACGCCACTTTCTGGCCAGCAGCTCCCCCCCGGGTTTTTTTTTAGCGCCGCGCCGGTGATTGGGCTGCGCTGCGTTTTTTTGAGAGGGGGGAGGAGGGGAGGAGGAGGAGAAGAATGTGCTGATGTTCGCTTGGCTCTCCAGTGGGCCTCGGGCTGCAAGAAAAGGCGCTGCTGCAACGGTACAACCAGTGCCTGTAGTGGGAAAGAAGGAAGAGAAAAAGAAAAAAAAAATCCTCCAAGAGAATGAAGGTGTTCTCGCAACAGGTAGCCGGTACGGGGTCCCCATGGGTGATGGCGCGCAAAAAGGCACACTGATAAGCGCGAGGGCCCAGGTTCCGAGTACCTGACACGGTAACGGAACTGCCACGGCCCCCCCCCCCACCAAAACCGCCAGATTTGCCCCCCTACCTATACCACATATAAGGTAAGGTGGTGAGGTACTACTAATACGGTAAGGTAGTAATTACCGTAGTACCTAAGGTTAGTAGGTAAGGTAAGGTAAGGTAGTATCCGCGCTGTCACATCTCAGACGTGTGCATCTTTTTTTTTATATACTATATAACAACCTTGAGGGTGAAGGGGAGGGGAGGGGGATATACTACTACAACAACATCATCATCAAACAACAACAACAATAACAACAACAATAAAAAAGGGAACCCTCGGTTGCCCCATCGACCGTGTTGCTGCGGCTCACTCACACACACACAATCTCTCTCTCTCTCTCTCTCTCTCTCTCATCACTTCTGGAGTTGGTTCACGGCTTCGTGACCGCCAATTCGACGACGCCTTGGTCGTCTCCGCTCGCTTACCTTTTCGGTCGGAGGCGGCCCTGGATCATGGATGGGGGGGGGGGAACGGTGACGGAACTGCGTCGAATTGCCATGGCAACAATGCGCCCATGCACAGGTTAGGTAGCGGTATGTGTGTTGCTCGAGGCATGTTTTGCCTGCCGCTGCGGAGCAAATACTACGAGGTAGGTTAGTAGTAAGTACTTACTACCTTGGGTAGTGCCTTACGGGTACGAAGGCACTGGTACGTGCTTTCCAGCCTCGCCTATGTGCATGCTTATTAGGTACATACATACATGCATGCCGTGCCGCTTTCAGGTGCTAATCTAATCTAAATACCTAGTACAGATATAATATGTATGTATGTACATATCTCATCCATCCCATCCCAGACAGACAGGCATTCAGGCATCCAGACAGGCATCCAGGCATCCAGGCAGGCATCCACCAGGTCAGGCACAAGCAACAAGCACGAAAACTATGTACCCAAGTCTTTTGGTATCGCTCCTCCGACAGGCCTGGATTCGAAAAATACATAAATAAAATAAATAAATAAATAAAAAAGGCGAGGAGGACACGAACTACTACTACTACTAATCTATCCAATTGGTACAGTAAAAAAAAAAGTAGCTTCAAGTTTGCCGAGGCGCGCCCTCGTGGTGGGTTTTGGGCAGCGAACGGCTCACACTGGGCTGGCTGCTTTCTCTCCCTCCAATCCGAGCCCGTTCCTCGGGGGTTTTCTTTTTATTTTCTTTTTATTTTCTTTTTATTTTCTCTTTGCAGGACCAAACCAAAAAAAAAAAAAAAAAAGGCCAGATCGGAACGGTGCCGCATCGTACATACATGGACTCCTCTCTCTCATATCAATCGCATCGCATCGCATCGGCTCTCGGACAAGACTCGACATCTGCCAGGGCCGTTCGTTTGGTTTGCCTGGCAACCCAGTGGGTGGTGATTGCCACCAACATCGAATTTACTAGTGCCACCACTTGGATGCTACATAGGCGCTATTGGTATTGGGCCGTCTTTGCGCTCGTCTTGCCGTCACAAATCACCACCCCCTTCCTTCCTTTGGGAGCCCATTTTGTTTCGACTTGCCCTGGGCAGCTGGTGATGATCCATGACTTCGGGCTTTCCGGAAGCCTCAGGGAATTCATCCATCCATCCATCCCATCAAATTCGCCCCAGCCGGGCCAGACCTGCAAATCAGGGTATCCATTGCGGCCGCTTGCACACACCAACCCCGTCCAACGGGGTCGGCGACAAGGAGTTTCTTTTTGAATTGCTAGAGAAGAGACAGAGAGAGAGAGCCCAACCGAAAATAAAAGATTAACGCGGCCGACAAACTTGCTCCCATTCATTCATGCCGAGGAGACCGACGACCACTCACTCACTCACTACATACCTCCCCCCTTATCATCTCTCCCATCCCTATTACATATATTACTGTATATCTCCCCATTCTCCATCAGGCATGTCAGCCCCCAAGCCCGGGCCCCCGTCCCGAGATGATGTCGTAGTACGGAGTAGTTATTAGTAGCACTGCTAGGTTATTGGGTATTTGGAGCTGCTCTGGCTCTGCTCCAGCCCATTGTTCTCGATTTCTTGATTCCCTGCCATCACGACGACCACTTTTTGGCAACATTGTTGTTGTTCCCTTTTTCTTTTTCTTTTTCAATTTTTTTTTTGTTTTCTTCTTCTTTCTTTTCCCATCCATCATACATTGGCTTTTTGATTTTATTTATTTATTTATTTCAAATTTTCAATTTTTTCCCCCTGCAGTCTCGTCGTTGTAAATCCCACTGACATGCCAATTTATGCCCAGCAGAAGAATAAAAAGGGCGCCAAAAAAAAAAAAAAAAACCAACCAACTGCTCCTCCGATCCCCCTTTGGACTGACCGCTGGTGTTGTGGGGGTCAGGCATGACTGCATCCAACTAAATAGCAGTAGTACGAAGTAGCAGCAGCAGCAGCAGCAGCAGTAGCAGCCGGTTCGTATTAGCAAGTAGGCTGGCAAAAAAAAAAAAATTAAAATAAATAAATAAACAAATAAAATAAAAACCCGGCAGAACGATGGGCTTATTCTTTTCCCTAGTGTGTGTGTGTGTGTGTGTGTGTGTGTGTCTCCGTAATAACGGGTGCCTCTTCCTCATTCTGCTCGCATTTCTCGCATGATCCGTTCCGCCCTGCAACTGCGCTGTGTGCTGCGAGAGCACAACAGGCGCAGGAGCACCGAGTTATTGCTTTGCCGTGTGTGGCTTTGGGCACAGCCGCGTCCCCCGGGGGGTTTGGTTTGGTTTGGTTTGGTTGGGCTGGCCGAGCCTCAATCAAGCCCATCAATCAATCAATCAAATCAATCAATCAATCAAAATCAATCACGCGCAAAACACCAAACTGGCGCCTCGTGCTCGGGCCTCATGCCGCACGTTTCCCCTTGCATGCCCAATTGCGCCCCCCCCCCCCCCCCCTTCCCCTCTTCTCTCCGGAACAAAAAGATTTTCATCCCTCTCCGTTCTGACGGCCAAAGCAATGGATGAGCCGCTCGCCATCATGGTCACAAGCCCCGGCCGCCCTTACTCCCTTTCGATGGGCTCTCTTCTCTTCTCTTCTCTGCTCTGCTCTGCTCTCCTTATACAAGAGTACAGAGCACAGAGCACACAGGGTATAGAGTACAGAGAGCACAGCACTACTGCCTGCCATGTGCCATTTTGTTACTTCGTACCCATCAGTCAAACTTTCAGCACCTGCCTATTAGTAAAAAGGGCTTTCAAGGCCCGTCCCGCAACTGGCTGACCCGCAACGCCGGACCGGAGCCTCGACCCCACTTCAAGTGCGCCGCCTTTTTTTTTTTGGTTTTTTTTTAAGGTTGTATGTAAACAGGCGGGAGAGGCTTGCGGTAATGGTTTAAAAAGAAGGAAAGAAGACGAGAAATATATATATATATATATATATAAGAGGGGAAAATAAATAAATAAAATAAATACATGAAATAAATGAATAAATAAATTGAAAAAGAAAAATGAAAAAAAGTTGCTTGTCGGTTTGTCTCTAGAATACGAGAGCAAATTAGTATCAGGGTTATTACTCCCAACTCACGAAGCAGCAAACCCCCCCCCCCCCCCGGGGGGTCAGCTTGCTACACATTACTATATACCGTGATTTTTTTTGTATAATTTTATTTTATTATTTTGGTTTATTATTTTGGTTGTTTATTTTCTCTTCTTTTTCCACCTCTATGAATGGGAGATTTTATGCGTCCCGCCCGCTTCCAAGCACCCCCGTATTCTACATATCTCCTCCACCGAGCCGAGCTATTTTCTAATGTACATGCCAATCTTTTTCTTTTCTTTTTTCTCTTTTCTTTTCTTTCCTCCCCTTTTTTTTTTTTCATCATCTTTTCTTTTTGGCGGAGGAAGATGAAGAAAAGGGAGTATAAGAAAAGCGAAGAAAACAAATCGCAGCCAATGGTTTTTGGGTTTGTTTGTTTGGTTTGTTTTTTTTACAAATGAGTAGGAGTTATTCTGTATCCCGCCAATCCCTTTCAAGGTCCAAGCTCTGCCGAAAATCAGAGAAGAAGAAAAAAACGCCCAGCTCATGCACTCCTCCTCCCCTTCTCTCTCTCTCCACATGTCAGTATCCGAGGCTCTCGTTCGTGTGTTTGTTGCGGTCTGCGAAAGAGATGAAGATATCTAGAGTTTCGGGCGCCATAATGCCATCTTTGATTGCGGAAGAGACGCTTCTTAGAAAAGAAAAAAAACCTTTTTACCTTTCTTCTTCTTTGTTTCTTTTTCCTTTTAAAATGCTGTTCCCACGAGGCTTCTCCCACCTCCCTCCTGCCTCGCCTCAATCCTGATATGCTTTTCCAAGATTAAGTTCTCTCTTTTTTTTTTTCCCTTTTTTTTCTTCTTTATTTATTTTTCTTTTTCTTTCTTTATTTTTTTTGGCTGTTCTCGCCAAGCTTATTCCTCGTCTTCCTTGTTTTCTGCATTCTCCTTCTTCTTCTGCGCGGCCTTCCACTCGCAGGTTTTGCAAGTGTTTGCCTTTTCGTGATCGAGCTCTGGGAAGACGAGATCAAAGACTTCGGAGTACCAGCTTACGGCGTGGCCTTCGATGCCTTCCTTGATGGTCTACAATGGGTAAATAAGAAAAAAAAAGGGGGGGGACGAGGAGTTAGCATAGTTTCTTGTCTTGTACATGTACACGAGGAACGACTTGGCTTTTCTTATTTGAAAAAAAAAAGGAAAAGAAAAAAAAAAGAAAAAGGAAGAGAAAGGAGAAAGAGAAAAGAGAAAGGAAAATGAAAAAAAAAAAAAAAAACGTACCTGTGGAAGTTCCAGCCAGTCCGACATGTTATCCTTGGGAAAGATGATGGTCTTGCATCCCGCTCTCCTGGCGGCCACCGTCTTCTCCCGCAGTCCGCCAATGCGGAGCACCTTGCCCGTCAGGGTGATTTCGCCCGTCATGGCCACGGTGGGGTTGACGGGCGCGTCCAGCGCAAGTGACAGCAGCGAGGTGGTCATGGTGATGCCGGCAGAGGGGCCGTCTTTGGAAACGGCGCCGTCGGGCACGTGGAGGTGCATCTTGGCCTTGTCGAAGAAGTGGTTGTCCCCAAACTTGCCGACCATGAACGACTTGGCGTACGAGTAGGCAATGGTCGTCGACTCCTTCATCACGTTCTTGAGGTTTCCCGTGATTTCCAGGCCCGGCCGCGAGCTGGGTCGGAGGGGCGCCTGCAGGATGGACTCAATGTACATGGCCGCGCCGCCCATCTGCGTCCAGGCTAGACCCATGGAGACGCCTGGCGGGCTCACGTCGTACAGGCGATCGGACGTGAACACCGGCGGTCCGATGTAGTCCGTGAGGTTGTCCTTTCCGATGCTGACGTGAACGCTGTCGGGCACTCTCAGGGGCTTCCGCGGCTTCTCCGTAGCTTCGCCCTCGCCGGCTTCGGTGGCGGCGGCGGCGGCGGCGGCTGCGGCCTTGTTTCCTCTGCCGTCCTCGGCCTCTGCCTCTGCCCCAGCCCCTGCGGCCGTCTCCCTGGCCTTGTCCGCCGCGGCCTTGCCTTGGCCGGTCAGGGCCTCCTCCTCGGGGAGGGCATTCTCCCCAAGCTCTTGCACAATTTTCAGTGCCGATTTGCGGTAGACCTTTTCAATCTGCTTCTTCAGGTTCCGGACGCCCGACTCGCGGCAGTACGACTTGATCAGCTCCTCGATGGCTTCGTCTGTGAGCTGAACATCCGCCTCCTTCAGGCCGGCCGCTTCCTTGGCGGCCGGAGCAAGGTACCTGTTCGCAATGGCCTTCTTTTCGTCGGCGACGTATCCAGACAGGGTGATGAGCTCCATGCGGTCCAGGAGGGGTCTGGGAATGGTGTCCGTCATGTTGGCCGTGCAGACGAACAGGACCTTTGACAGGTCCACGGGGACGTCCATGTAGTGGTCCAAGAAGGAGCTGTTCTGCTCCGGGTCCAACAGCTCCAGCAGGGCGGACGACGGATCCCCCTGGTAGCCCCGCCCGATCTTGTCGATCTCGTCAATCAGGATGAGGGGGTTCTCCGTCTGGCACTTCTTCAGCGCCTGGATGATCCGGCCGGGGAGGGCGCCGACATACGTCCTCCGGTGGCCCTTGATCTCCGCAACGTCGGTCAGGCCTCCGACGCTGAATCGGTAGTACTCCCGGTTGAGCGCCCTGGCGATGGACTTGCCGATGCTCGTCTTCCCGACGCCGGGGGGCCCGACGAAGCAGAGGATCTTGCCCTCGACGGAGCCCCGCAGCTTGCCCACGGCGATGAACTCCAGGATCCGGTCCTTGACGTCCTGCAGGCCGTAGTGGTCCTCGTCGAGGACCTTGACGGCGTTGGGGATGCCAAAGTTCTCGGCGCTCCTCTGGCCCCAGGGGATCTGGGTGAGCCAGTCGAGGTAGTTCCTCGTGACGTTGAACTCGGACGCGGCGGTCTCCAGGTGCGCCAGCTTGTTGATCTCCTCGTCGAAGACCTTGCGGACGGGGTCGGGCATGGCCAGCTTGGCGGCCTTTTCCTTAAACTTCTCCACCAGCTTGTCCTTGCCGTCCGACTCGAGGCCGAGCTCCCGGCGGATGCCCTTCATCTGCTCCATGAGCCAATACTCTCGCTGGCGTTTGCTGATCTTGCTCTCGACGTCCTTGGTAATCTTGGACTGCAGCTGGGCGTTCATGAGCTCCTTCTTGAGCACGATCAGGGCCTTCTGCATCCTCTCCTCAATGTTCATGCAGGCCAGGACCTCCTGCAGCTCGTTCTGCTCCCCGGAGGAGACGGCGGCGGCGAAGTCGGCCAGCTTGGCGGGCTCGGAGGTGACGTTGCCGGTGGACTGGCTCATGGAGAAGGTGGAAATCTGGTCCCGGAAGAGGTTGTTCATGGTGGCCACCTCCTTGAAGACGTTGACGATTTCGTTGGTCACGGCGCGGATGACGGGGCTCTTGGGGTCATAGGGCTCGTCCGCCAGGTTCTCCACGTTGACCAGGCTGACGGGGTACCTCTTGAGGAAGGAAGTGGGCTCGTACTTCTCGGCCACCCGGTCCGGCTTCTTCTCCACCGCGCCCTCCTCGAAGCTCGCCACCACGTCGCCCTTCTTCTCCAGCTGGGCGTCCTCCTCGGCCGTCTTTTGCGGTATCGGTTCGGGCTCAGGTTCGGGCTCCGACCTGGAGTCGGCCTTGTCCGCGTCCTGCCCCCCGGGCGGAACGAGGCTGGACAGCTTGATCCTCCGGTGCGGATACAGGATTGCCGTCAGGGCGCCCTCCTGGCCGTGGATCGGGAACGCGCTGGTGATTTGGGCGAAGACGCCGACGTCGTACACGTCCTTTACGTTGCGAATGATGTCCTCGTCCTCGTTCTCGTCCTTGAAGAGGAAAGCCCCGACATAGGGCTGGCCGCGCTTGATGGACTCTGTAATGGCGGTGGCGACGTTGGGGTCCTTGATCGTGATGGCCTTGTAGAAGCCCGGGAAGAGGGGCCGCCGAGCAATGGGGATCGCCAGCACTTGAGGGTACACCTCCGGGACGACCGGCTTCGACAGCGCCCTCTCGGCAGTCTTGCGGCCTCGCCTGCCGCCCTCGCCTCCGGAGCCCTCGCCGCTCGCGCCGGACCCGGCACCGGCAGCGCTTCCTGCAGCGCCGCTGGGTTTCCCGTCCTGCGGCTGCCCGCCCTCGTTCTTTGACGAGGACGCTGCCGAGTCGGCGGCGGCGGCGGCGGCTTTGGCGTCCCCCTTGGCACCGTTTTCGAGCTTAGCCTTGGCTTCTTCGTCTTTTTCTTGTCCTTCTGTCGGCGGCTCGACGGCAGAGTCGAAGAAGTTGTTGCCCTTGCCCTTGTCCTTGCCCAGCCTCGCCGTTGTGGAGAAGGCCGCTCCCGGAAGCCGGGGTCGTAACGCGGGATGGCGACGGCCGGCGATGTGGGAGGCGCGGAGAGCCGAGCCGAAGGCCCACGCCCTGGGCATGGAATCAGACAGCGCCCGGGCTGGATGCGCCGCCGAGCGCTCCAGAATCAAGCGCCCAGAGGCTCTAGATCGGGGCAGCATGACGGCGACGGGATCGGAGTTTGCAGCCTGGAATCGGACTGGAGTTGGCGGGACACGGCGAGATATAGAGAGAAAAGAGAGAGAGGGAGAGGGAGAGTGAGAGAGAGAGAGACAGAGAGAGAGAGAGAGACAGAGAGAGAGAGACAGAGAGAGAGAGACAGAGAGAGAGAGAGAGAGACAGAGGGCCTCTGGATTTCGGGTCCTCTCTTGTTGGTCCTCTTAGCAAGCCCCGGGTGAACTGCCTGTCGTGGCCGCAATCGTGAGCATCGCCGGGCGGTTGTGTGACTGAGCAATACGTCTCGAGCTGGCAATGGGATGCATTTAATAATAATTATCAGCCAAAAAGGGCTCCCTCCAGGCGGCATTTGGCCTTACGAACCCGGGCCGCCGAAAATTCGAGGACGCCTAGTACCTTCCATCGGCTGAACTGCGGAGATGGCGGCCAGTTCCGTTGTCCAGTGACGGCGCGCGGGGACCTGAGAGAGGGGCGGATAAGGTTCGAAAAATGTACGAGAAAGGTACATTCGTAGAAAGGAGTTTTGTAGTGTGGTGCACACTAACCTAGGTACTAACCTAGCACTGCTACTACTAGGTACTACCTACCGAGTGCCCAAGGTACTTACCCAGTAGTATAGTAATGTAAGTGGTAGTAGCTCTTTGTGCTGCAGATGAGAGAGAGCCATAAGGACAGGATGCCGGGCATTTTGGTCAATTGGGCGTGAGGCCAGAGTCTGACGATGCGAGATTGCTTGTTTATTCCGCCCTAGGCTTCAGGAGCTTGGTTACCTGCTAGTACTAACCCTGCCTTTAACCTAAGTTACTTAGTAATTGACGGCATGTACCTTGGTAGTAGTTCCAAGGTATTCCGGTTCGGCCTCGAGACCCACACAGCACTAGTAGGTGCCTTGTCTTACTAATTGTTTGCTTGACAAAAGAAGCCAAGGTACAGAGAACATTCTACAGAGTAGGTTTACTGATACTGACAGGGAGTACAGAGTACATCTAATAGTAGTTTACATACAACAGGTTCTGTTGCCGGGGCACGATTTGAACGAAGCATTTCATTCATTCGTTGCAATTAATAATGACGAGGAGCCTCAGAATGGAGAGACAACCAAAAGAGCTCGGAAGAGTCTAAAACATTTTATCCTAGCCCCTGATGTGAATTCCATTTTACGCCAGTTCTAGCCAATTCATCGCGTTTATCCCGGCCCATTCAATGAGGTTCAATGTAACGGTATCAACGTGCTACTCCGTACTACGTACTACTAATACATATAACCTCCAAACCCCCATCTCCAAGTAGAATTACAGAGCCAAAGAGAAAGGGGGAGAAAAAAAAAGGGGGAAATGTTCTATGCTAATCCCTATATATAAGCCAACAAGGTACGCCCCGTGTATTTTTCGTTCTTTGCTCCCCTTGACAACGCATAAAGGCGAATATTCAGCCTGTCAAAACCAACAAAAAAAATTCCAACATGTTCCGCTCCTTTACACGCGCTTCTCTTCGTCGTCGTCGTCTCCTTCTTCTTCTTCCTTTGCAGGTGGCCGAGGCAGTGTCTTTTCTGCGCCGGCCGCAGGCATCCCAATGCCGCCGACTCGCCCCCTTGACATGGCCCGCAATGGGGCGCTCCTCATGCGTCGTCGTCGTTGTCGTCGTCTCTGTTGTTTGCTCCTCTCCACCTGAAGCTGCCTCTCCAATGCCATCTTCATGCCCTTGAGCTCGGTATGCGAAAAAGGCCGGAGCATCTCCGCGGCCCTCTTCTTCAGGCTCGCTCTCCGGTCGATGTCCCAGCCGCCCGAGAGATGCTCAAAATCCGTGTTGGTAAAGGCGTAATGCAGGCGGGGGTACTGCCTCTCAATCTGCCTCAGCTTGGCCGAGACGTCCGCCGACCAGGCGGCCAGCTTGCGCAGCTTCAGCCACTGGCGCTGCAGGCTGAGCACGGCGGCATTGGATGCCTGGAGCACGCGGGTGTTCTTCAGATGGCGGCGTTCCTGGAGGCTCCTCTTGCCGGGGCTCCACCCGCGCCAGCGCGGCATGAGCATGGCTTCGCACCAGCGCATGGCGGGCTCCCACTGGCCCATCTCGGCCAGGTATCGGATCACGAGGTTCCAGTTGCTCCGCGTCAGCTTGAAGCCGGAAGACGTGACCTGCTCGACGCATTCGAACAGCCCCTTTCCGTTGCCCTCCTCCCTAAACGTTTTTGCTACAATCGTCATCGGTCTGGAGACGTCGTATTCGTGGACGGGGTAGATGCCCGCCGCTCGGCGGTGCTTGGCTCGGGCGAGGACCCTCTTCCACGTCTGGTCCCACATGCCGTGTATCTGTTGGAACCTCCTGTCCTTGAAGTAGCCGAGCATGAGGGCGGAGATCACCTCGGGGGGGAACGGCTCGCCTGCCCTGTACTTGGGGAACATGCTGCTGTACAAGTCGACGACTTCTTCGGCCGCCCTAAAGTCGCGCAGCTCCACCAGGAGCTTGATAGCACGGCCGATGCTCTTGGTTTGCTTCTTCAGGTGCCTGACATCGCTCGGAAGCGCCGGGGCGGCGCTGGCGCGGGCGTCGTCTCGTCCCCTGGCTTCGCGGGCGAGCATGGAGCGCAGGTGGCTGACGAAGCCTTTGCCGAGCTGCCGCGTTCGGCTCGAGGATGGCGTCCTCCTGAACGAGGCCTCGGCGAGCGCCACCTTGGCGTTGAAGTTCATGGGCTGGCCTGCTTTGAGCAAGTGCGAGGCGAGGATCTCGACCAGCCCCAGGTCGCCGATCCGGACGGCGCCGGCCATGACGACGGCGAAATGCTCCGGCCCGACGGGGAAGAGCTTCTCCTTGTAGGCGGTCCGCAGGAGGCGGTAGGCGGGCTGCACTTGGCTCACCCCGACGAGCGCCTGCAGGAGGAACTCGTGCGTCTGGTGGTCCCAGGCGAGGTCAAACGACTTCATGGCTCGGAGCAGCTCGTAGCACTTGCCGAGCCTCCCCTGCATGCCGTTGAAGTGGATGAGCTGGTTCCAGATGGCCGTGCTTGTGGCGCTTCGTTCCGCAAGCTCCACGCAGATCCTCTCCGCCTCCGCCAGCCGATCGTTGCGGCAGTAGACCATGACTAGAGACATGGCCATCTCCCTCGACACGGGGACGTGGTCCCTTTGAGACTGGTTGAAAAAGCCCAGTGTTGCTTCCAGGTCGCCCTTCTTGGCGGACATGGCCATCACGTGGGCGTACGTAAAGGAGTCGGGCCGGTACATGCGGCAGATCTCGTCGAAGCAGGCCACCGCTCGGCCGTAGTCTTGCGCCCTCATGTAGCATTTCAGCAGGGTGTTCCAGGTGTCGAGGTCGGGCTTGACTCCGTAGTGATCGGTCATGAGCCGGAGCTCCCCCTCAGCCTTGGCGACGTCGCCGGCCTGCGCGTAGGCGTTCATCGTGCTCCGGAAAGCCCTGGGCTTTCTGAGCACGCGCGGGTACTTGTCCACGTACCGCCCCCACAGCCGCCGGACGGCCTGGACGTCGCCCACGCCGGCGTAGAACTTGAGGAACTTTTCGAACCCCCACTGGTCCAGGTCCCCCCAGGCGCGGTGCCAGTCCTCGTAGATCTCCTCGAGCGCCGCGGCGCCGGCGCCGGCCGGGTAATGCAGCTCAAACATGTGCCGGAGCAAGGGGATGGAGGGGCGCGCGCCTGGGAGCTTGCGGTACGCCCCGTACAGCTCCGACAGCCAGGTGACGTTGGAGTTCAGCTCGGGCTTGCCATGCCAGGATTCCAGCACGCGGAGCAAGTAATCCTCGTATAGCCGGTGGTCGCCGAAGATTGCCAGGATGGCGGCCGCTTGCCTCGGCTGGCAAGGCTCGGCCAGCGCCAGCTCGGCCATCTTTCGCCTCAGCGCGCCGAGGCCCAGCCTCGTGGTCTCATGGATGTTGATGGGGCGAACGGCCTTGATGCCATCGGAGGAGAGGTACCGCTCAAAGGAGAAGAAGAGCCTGTCCAGGCCGGGCAGGTTTTCGAGCCGCTGCAGGCGAATGGCATCGGGCCGGCCATCCGGCTCGAACCTGAGACGAGATGCGTAGAATTCCAGCCACACGCCCATCAGCGTGGGCCATTTTTCGTTGGCCATGGTGTCGGCCAGGACGTATTCGAGGCCGCCGACCAGGCCCCTGAGCTCCATGCCAAGCTTGAGCCTGCCGATGGCATACTCCAGGTCGCCGGATCGCATGAAGGCCAAGACGCCAGCGGCGAGGGAATCGTCGTCCCAGCCGGCGACGGGGATCTGACGGAACAGCGAGATGGCTCTCCCGACCTCGACTATGCCGCGGGATTTGGAGAGGTACAGCATCACGCCGCGGCGCAGGTCGGCCTGGTGCCGCTCATCCAGCCTGCAGTACAGGTCCCAGACGTCGTGGTAGCGCTCTTCGCCCTGGCGCGAAAGCATGTCTTGCAGGAGCGCTGCGTTGGATCGTAGTCGAGCAGGCGTGTGGTCAACGGCGCGCGAGGGCGCCGGACGCTGCGAAGCCCGGTTGGAAGAGGCAGCAGCCTTCGGATGGCTGCTGAGACCGCATGAACCCCCCGTCACAGATGCTCCATCGTCTCGCCGGAGCGCCTTGTTCCCCGCCGGAGGCGCAGAGTCTACCATCCTTGGCGGGGCCGAGGGGTTGGGATGCAGCACAGAGGTGGTGGCGGTCTGCGAGCCATGTTCGGCAATGGCCGCGGAGGAGGTGAAATGCCTTCTCCTGGCAGCGCCGCTCGCGTGGCCCCCATCCTGAGGCCGGGGGATGCCCGGATACAGTCTTCGCAGGAGAGAGTAGGTAGCACTGGGACATAGGAAATCCAGCAGGAAGGCCGAAGCAGCCAGTCCTGCCTGCAGCGGGCGGGCGGCGCTTTCGGCGGGTTCCGCCTCTCGGGTCCGATCCAGAGCAGGCCAGATGCCGGAAAGCTCAATGGCAGAGGCCCCGTGCTGCCAGAAGCCTGTGTGAAGCTGGCGGCAGCGTTTCGTCGTCGAGCGGGTCGGTTTCGGAATGATACGCTGGATGTTGCATGATTCCAGACTCGCCGCCGCCGTTCTTTCGAGCATTTGTCCCAGCAGGAGCCTCGAGTCGCAGACGACCTGCTAGCATGCGATAGTAAAGAGGGAGGGAGAGGGAGGTAGGAGGAAAAGGTTGCGGTCAAATTGGCATGCCGTCGAGGGCAGCCAAGGGCGGAATAATGCAGGGTTTGGTTTCTCGAGCCCTTGAAGGCCCTGGTGAGAGGGGGCCAAAGTTTTGTCGTTTCTATGGAAGCTGCTGACTTGGGAAACTGGTCATTCGAATGGAAACATGGCATTCCAGTGGCCGCGCAAAACGTGCTGCCGAGAGAGCTTTGAACAGGGCCGAGGCAGAGGTGCGTTGGAAGAGGGTGCCCCGGGTTAACGCAGAGGCAGCTTCATCATTGATAACCCTTTTTTATTTTTTTTTATTTTTTTTTTAAATCATGGTCTGATAAAAAAAAAAAGAATTGGGGTTGTCGGAGGAGCCCACCAAAAGGTCCGGGTGGGTCACTCCGATATGGGGCACGACTGTACTTTGTTGTGCGATTCTGGTTGGGCGGCTTGAGGCTTAGTCAGCTGTCACCAGCTGCCCGCGGCTGCAGAGATAACGGATAAGGCGCCCCGCTTAAATTTGCATGATCTCATCCAGGGGTTGTTGTTTTGATGGCTAATATGACGATGTATATATAGTTATATAGAGCCAAAAAAGAATGAAAAAGAAAAAAAAAAAAGAAGAAAAAAAAGAAAGCCACTGTATGAGTATTTCATAACTAGAAAAAGCGTCACAGAGAGGGAGAGGCAATTGATGAGAAAAAGGGAAATTGTGTTGTTGTTTTTTTGTTTTTAGGGGGGGGGGATTGCACACTATTAAATTACAAGAAGTTCCGCTCAAACGGGGAGGACTCACTCAGAAAAAGGTTGCAATACAATGTCAAGTTTCGCCAAGGTCCAAAAATAAATCATAAAAAAAAAGGAAAAAAAGTTGAGGAAAAGAAGAAGAAGAAAAAAGTGAGGAAAAGAAGAAAAGAAAAAAAAAGGAATAAACCAGACATAATTAAAAAAAAAAAAAAAGACGTGAATGCCATTCCTAGATATTCCCCCACAAGAGCTCAGTCTCGAAATAGAAGAATGGCAGTTTTCCATGCGTTGCCGTCCATCAACACCAAAAGAAAAAATCAAAAAAATCAAAAAATCAATCAAAAAAAACCGAAAAAAAAAGGCTGTAAAATTTTTCGTATTCCCGTCGTTGGTAGTCGTTGTACAGACATCATGCCCCCCTCCTCCCCCCTTCCCCCCCCTCATGTCGTATGCAGCAGAGAATGCCAGCGCTCGTCAAATCAAAATGTGGTGGTAGTGTTTCCCATCCTTCTTCTTCTTCTTCTTCTTCTTATTCTTCTTCTTCAACCATGTCAACATGTCTTGTCGTGGCTGGTCTCTTCGTCTGATAGGAACACCTCGTTTCGTAGACTGGATAGAAGATCGACAGGCCTATGGAGGTCCTTCTCCATGCGAGGCCCACGGCTTCGGCTCCTCATTCTCTGTTGCTTCTGCTGCTGCTGCTGCTGCTGCTGCTGGAAGACTTCTTGACTGGCGGGCGATGCCATTCTGGAGGGGCAGTGTTCGCGGCGCTTCTCTCGTAGACGGTTGTGTAGCATCAGTCGGTTTGCCGAGGACTTGACCGAGGGAGAAGAGGTTCGAGACGTTAGGTTGAAGGGAGAGACTGAGCGTCGGCGAGACCGCCCTCGCAGGGTGCTCGATTCATCCGGCCGAAGGCTCTTGGAGTTGGGAATGTTGCGGTCACGTGTGCGCCCTCGGGAGCCGTCATGGTCCGTTGGAGGGACGACGGTCATTTTGATATCACGGAACGAGTCGCCGGGAGGTGCCATGATGGGGTTGACGGCCGGTATTTTTTTTAATTGTTTTTGTTTTTGTTTGTTTTTTTTTGCAATGAGGAAGGTTTGTTTGTCGTGGTCAAGATTCGATCACGGTTGGTTCGGGAGAAGGGAAAAAGGTCCTTGGGAAGAACGGATGCAAATCAAGGAAAACCAGGGGGGGTGTGGGGAGATTCAGCCAGGCCCCGTGCGTCCGTCGTTTGCTTGTGACGGAGTTATGGATATATGAATATATGGAGGATGGAGGGATGGAGGACGAAGAGCACCTCGTGCTTGGAATGGGATAATTTTTCTATGGAGGAGACGGGAGTGCAGAGCAGGAGGACAGAGGAATTGCTCAAACCAGGAACGGCGGGCTATGGGGCAATATATATGGGAAAAAGAACGAGCAGGTAGGTTAGGTAGGTGTTGGCTCAGCAGGGGAGCGCAAGGGAAAGTTTTGGCACACAAAAAGGCTTGTACCGGGACGAAAAAGAAAACGATGATGATGATGATGATGATAATAATAATAATAAAAAGCTGCTGGTATGGATGAATAGGTTAATAGGTATTGGAGCAAGAGAAAGAAAGAGGCAGCGTCGAGAAGAGGGAACAGCAAAAAGAAAAAAAAAAGAAAAGAAAAAAGCCAGGGGGCTGCCCGCCGGGTTATTTAGTATTAGTACGAGTACGATGAAGCGCACCAAATTGGCAGAAAGTTTTTTTTTTTTTCCTTCTTTTTTCTTTCTTTTTTCAATTTAGCTGAGGGCGCTCCATGCTCCAGGGTCTGACAGGGGGGGGGGGGCAAGAGCGGGAGGGAGAGAGTGTGTGTGTGAGTAAGAGAGAGCTGTGCATCATCCCGGCAAGACGTCGCCGGGGGTCACCTGAGCACGCCTGTAGCGGAACAATAAGCCCTGTAGCAGCCACCGGCAGCAGCGCCTTTATAGGGCCCTTGGGCGCCAATCAGGATGGGCTGGGGCTGGGGCTGGGGTTGGGGCTGGGCTTCCGAGACGACCGGCCCAAAGAACAAGGGAAGCGCGCGCGGGCTCTCGGGATTGTTTGGGACCCCCGTTTGCAAAAAAAAAAAAAAAAAAAGAAAGAAAAAGAAAAATTTCAAAAAAAAAAAAAAAACACGAAAACAAAAAATAAGAATCAAAAAACCTTGTTAGGTTGACGGGTGTCGTCGTGTCAGTTTCCGGCCATTGGGCTTGTGCTGAGCTGTAAAAACCGGTCGCCGGCAGAGCCATTTGCAGGCAGCCCTGTTGCAGATGGTGACACAATTCGCAGTAACCCGGTGTGTGTGTGTGTGTGTGGATTGGCAGGCAAACAATGCGGCAGTGGCTCGCGTGCTGTCCATGTGCCCACGTCCAGCCAGCAAGCCGGAGAGAAAACGTTATTTATTTATTTATTTATTTACTTATTTATTTTTTTTGCCGAAATTGAGTTGGGAGGGGGGTGTCGAATTGGGCTTTTTCCTTGGCGGGAGAGACTCGAGCGAGTTGCTTCAATGGCAGCCAGAAGCGGCCCCCGGGCTCCTTGGTTCCGTTGCACGGCGTGCGTGCCATTGAAACTTTGTCACCACCACTACGGATTACGGAACGGACGGGCGCTTTTGTGGTTTGTTGTTGTTGTTGTTGTTGATTTTGTTTTTATTTTTTAATTTTCTTTGCTTGTTTGCATTGGATGCTACAATGTTGCGTATACATAGGTACAATATAGCCCCCCTCCCCCCCCTTTTTTTGACTCTCTCTGCATCTTGGCTAATGTTGATCTGAAACATGAACCTGATAAGAGAGAGAGAGAGAGAGAGAGAGAGAGAGAGAGAGAGAGAAAACCTGACGGGAATCAGCCGCGTCCTTCTCCACTTGGGTTGAACTCTGGAGCCGCCTCTGAGCATGGATAACTAACTAAACTGACACACACGCATGTTATGTACATACATATGTGGCCCGGCAGATGGATGATGATTGATAAGCCGATAAGAGATGATCCCAAACTCCAAAACCCTTTCTCACTCTCCCTGCTCACTCCACTCTCTCTCTCTCTCTCGCTCCCTTTTCTTCTTCTTCTTCTTCTTCTGCTTTTCTTCTTCTGTTTCTTCTTCTTCTTCTTCTGTTTCTTCTTCTTCTGCCTCTTCTTCTTCTTCTTCTTCTTCCTCCTCGTGCAGCCATACATCAACTACTACTTACGAGTGCTTTGGGACCGACACCAACCCCCCGGGGGGGAATGGGGTTCCGGGAGGGGAAGAAGGGAACGGCCACGAGCGAAAAACGAATTCCACTACGGGAGCCGGGAAATGAGCCCCTCGATACTGTACACCACATGACACGCAAATATTTTTCTCTTCTTTTCTATCGGCTCCTTGCAAGCTGTACGGAGTAGGTACCGGTACATCAGCTCGACCCCCCAAATTACAAGCAAGCCACGAAGCCCTTTCGTCCTTGGCATCGAGATGGCCGGCGCTGCAACAACGTCAACGGACAGGGAACGATCCAGGCTCCAAAGCCCCAGCGTTCAAGGATGCCGTGATGGGCTCTCCGAGCTAACGTTAGTGCAAACTGGGGTTCCCAAGAGTGGGCTCCTTTGGCGTTGGCGTGGGCTGGGCATAAGCCTATTATATTATATGTCCTTCTTGGAACTTTGCCAAAAGCAACGCCACCGCACAGCCGTAGCCAAAAGTATAAGTTATGAACCACCCAGCTAGCATGTAAGCTCTCCGGCCGGCTTTGCCCTGTTTGTTAGCCCCCCATGGAAGCCGTTGAACAGCTCTCTCTCTCTCTCTCTCTCCCTCCCTCTTTCTCTCTCTTTCACTCTCTCTCTCTCTCTGGTCTTGTAACAGAAAAGACAAAAATCAGAATTGTGGCCAACGAATCTGCCTGAGCTTCCCCGTCTACTACAAAATACTACTACTGAACGATTGGTAATACGGGGTAGACGAAGCATAGCACTCACTAGGTCAGCAGGCAATCTGTGCTCCGTGCGTTGGAATGTTCTTGGAGGTCTTCCATTTTCACCCTTGCCAAAGATGACGGGTCCCCTGGGGGAAGCAGGGGCAGGGCAATCTAACCTCGAGACACGGAGTTTGCCGTCGAGAGATCCATCGTGTCCTTCCTCATCCCCCCCCCCCCCCCTTTTTTTCAATTCTTCAATACGTACTAGCTACTATAACCTACGGCCTAAACCTACGGCCATCGGGCTTACCAAGTAAGTTATGTGCTCTGTCATCATACTGCAATTCTACTGAAATCAGACTCTCAACCAAAGCTGTGCGTCCATTCTGTATAAAAGTTGCAGGTTGTGTAATAATAAAAATAAATAGAATGAATAACAAAAAAATTAAAAAAAATTGCAAAATATTCAGCTTATAAGCTGCTATTCATGATCGTCAACCAATCAAGCAGCGCATCCTCTGTGGCGCAATTGGCTAGCGCGTCTGACTGTTAATCAGGAGGTTGGAAGTTCGAGCCTTCCCGGAGGAGAAAGACGAGATGAGCTTTGGGTTGCTTATATTTTTGCGATTTTTTTTTTTTACATTAGTACTTAGTACAATCATAGTAGTATGTATATTACCTATCAGGCTCGAATTTCGAGGCAGCTCAATCCGTCGAGTGGTTGGGTGCGCTTCGAGGTATTCATTCGTATAGTCGTCGACGATCAAGGTGTTGAATTTAGCTCTGACCTCATCTACGTACTTGCTTGGCATCTCGGTGTACAACGCGTCAAGGATGAGGTATGTCTCCCAGGTGTGCTGAGTATCTCTTCGGAGTGCGGCTCGATATAATTTATGACCAGAAGCAGTCTTGCGGGAGGAGTCGCAGAGTTTAAAGTCATGATTCTTGATAGTGTCACACATCGAGCGTTGCTGGTCGGCTGACAGTCTTGTTGCCTATTTCCAGTATGCCTTAACGCAGGCCAACCCGTCCGCGTAATGGTCCGATGACGGGTCAAGGCCTATGTCCGAAACGTCCAGTCTCAGAGGTCTAGAAACTGGCGCCATCGTGATTAGATCATGTAGCGAACATTAGATGCAGATGGTGTAGCGTGACATTATATGCCTGTATTCTTTCAACCCAGCTGCCTCTATGATAACACATGTAAAACAGCATTAAGCATCATCAGATAGAGTACAGGTACCTTAGTAATAAGTATAGTAAATTATAGTAAGTAGTACCTGTTATGACAACGCACCAACCAAGAACTAAACTCACATCCACCAAAGGTGCTTCGAATAACCCCCAACCTTTTGTCATCAACAGCTCAATGTTGTCATCTACCTTGTATACCTATAGTATATATAGTACACCTATTAGTAGTATATATAGTACACCTATAGTATATACCTGGTATACCAAGTTATGCCTCAGCAAAACTTCTCCATCCATCCAAACTCACCATCTGCCGCAATAACAAGTCAGTCCGGCCAATCATTCCAACCTCCGTCCCCTCTCTCAAGGCAGCAGAACCAAACGAGCCAAAAGCTCCTGGGCACCATTGTCCAACCCCTTTGCCTTTATTAAGCAACCTCTTCACCATCTGCCCGTTTGGGCACCCGAAAGGCCATCCCATCATCATCCCATCCCATCCCATCCCATTCCATTGGCAACCCTCGGAACTCTGTTCAATGTACAGTATAATACAGTATACAGAATATACCAAAAAAAAAAAAAACAAGCTGTCTAATTGCTTAGTTTAGAGTAGACAAACATCATGTTTTGCTGTTTATTATTCCCCATGTTCCATTGTTGGTAAATTCGTCTTGATTCCGTCCCAGCAATTCCTCCCGCCCCCTTTCGATATCCACCGACGCTCCCTCGATATGATAAAACATGTATTAAAAAAAAAGAGAGAGAAAAGAGAGAGAAAAAAAAAAGGAAAAAACGCGCCTGTGGAATGACCATTATTAGCTAACTTCTGTTGTCCAACCTCCCTCGATTGAATTTTTTTTCCCCCTCGACCCTTCCTTTTCGTCTTCTTCTTCTTCTTCTTCACCTCACTTTTTCTCCCAACTTCTCATTCAGCCCATGTTGAGCGTGTTCCCCGACCCCTTCCTATTGTCGTCCTTGAAATCATCCCACTGCCTCGCCTTGTACGTTTCCCGATCCGCCGCCTCCATGTCATCCTCGTCAACTTGCCGCTTTGGAGGCTCCGTCCCGCCGCCCTCGATGATGCCGCCCCGGCGACGTTCCTCCTCGAGATACTCGTCTATCGACATGGTAGGCAGGTTGTGGCCTGGGCGGAAGACGCCGCGGGCGAGGTCGGCGCGGGAGCCAACCAGCGTGAACGGCTGGAGAGGTTTTCCCTTTGTCGAGAGCAAAGGACCGCCGGCTCCGGCGCGGAGCTGGCCGAGGGGCCGGTCGAGGCGGAAGGACGTGTCAGTGGGATCGCTGTCGGACGAAGACTTGGGCGCTGCGGTTGGCGAGGGGGCGGACCGGAGGAGCGGTAGCTCCCGGTTGAGAGAGTCGAGAGCCTGAAAGGTGTTGTGGATGGAGAATTGGATGCTGGTGAGGTGCACTTGGCGCACGAGCTCCTCGTCGCCGTGCTCCAGATACCGCGGGTGTCTCTTTAGCGTCTGGAGCTTCTCCCGGAGCGCCTTTTCCGCCTTGAAATTGGCAATCTTGCCCTCCCGCTTCGCCGCCATGTCCGAGCCCGCCACCACCGCAAAGGCCTCCTCGTCGTCGCGATACCGCTCGAGGAGCCCATCGTACGGCGCCTTGACCAGCCCGTAGCCATCCGCCAAGCTCAGGAACCGCTCGTACGCAGATCTCGACCGGCCGAGCACCTGGAGGCGCTCCTTGGGCGCCAGGTGCGGCGTCCGCTGCACCAGCTCGGCCACGTGGAAATCCACCAGCAGGTATGGCAGCGATGATGTCGCGACATCCTCCACGCCCTCGTTGGCCGAGAAGAGCGACACGGAGGAGATTTGGCTGAGGACTTGTGTGTATAGCTTGAGCGCCGCGGCGAGATCCTCTGCGTATTTGGGCGACGTGGCGTTCGGCGCATCGTTGACCTCTTGACGTTTCGATTCGGCGGCCTCGAAAACGGCTCTGAGGGATTGCGGCTCGTCGGACGAGGCCATTATGGGGATGGGGCGTCGAAGGATCAAGATCAAAGCTCGTATGGCGGTTATATCTGACTGCTTCTTCTTCTTCTCCTTCTTCCTTCTTCCTTCTTCTTCCTCCTCCTTCTTCTTCTTGTCTTCTTCTTGTCTTCTTCTTCTTCTTCTTTTCTTTCGTCTTCTTATCCTTGCTTCCTGCCTCTAGAGGACGAGGCTCGCTTTCGTGATATAACTAAAGGGATGACTTTTGTGAGTTTGGAGCAACAAGAAAAAAAAAGAAGTTAGGCTAGAGGAGGGGTCTGAGGAAGGTACAATGGGCACAGTGTGTAAGAACTATAAATCGGGGTCTTTTAGAAGTAGATAACTTAAAAAGAATCAAGCATCCTTACCACACCTTTCTTATAGTGACGAGAGTGGGACAAAGCCTTAGTATTATCCTAATGGCGCCCGCATTTTCTTTATTTAATGTTTTTTCTATTATACGTTCTATCACTAGTTCCCAACAGCCTTACAAGACTCGCTATACTGCAGTCAATACCCCTTCCTTTGCACCACTACCAATACACCACTACTAAACAACCAAGAAAATACCAGACAAGTACAGAGAGTGCCATCGCTACAAACCAACTACCAGGGTCACCATCGCCCCATTTCCATGCCAATCTGCGGATTATTGCCTAGGTCTTCCTGTAGGACTTGGCTGCGGTTAAGACAGCCTGCAGGCTGTAGGTGGGTAGCTGCAGTTATAGGGTATAAGGGAAGATTGTGGGCTGGAGAAAGGGTTTGTTATGATAGAATTTGATGCATTTGCTATAGTGTTTGCTTTAGTGTTTGCATTGGTGTTATAGTTACCACTTGTGTATTGGGGGAGAGATTGAGGAAGGTATAAGAAGCACAGTGTGTGGGAACTATAAATTGGGGTCTTTTGAAAGTAGATAACTCAAGCATCCTTACCACACCTTTCTCAGGTCGTTATTTTTGCCCCCCCCCTCTAAAATGGATACAGATGGATAGATAATACAAAATGAGGATAACAAACACACCATATCCATAACCCACATGTTGTGACGCAACAAATGATGCTCCGGATAACGATAACGAAAGCTTCCATCTCTCACGCAAAAGCGTCTTAGCGGCACCTTGTGGGCAAGGCTCTACGAATTTTGCATGCTCATCACACGGAACGATTTGTATGCCAGCGGCGTCTTGTATGGTAAAACAAAGCCAATGTTTCTTCGCGCAATATATTAAATAATTGGAAGTGACAGAGACAATGAAAATAGTTTTTTTTTTAAAAAGCAATAAAAATCTTTCATCTGCCGACATTCAACCAGACCCCCCCTCTCGGTCAGTCTACGACTAACACGACGAATAATCCCGTGCACCAATATAAGAGCCACCCTCCACAAAAAAAAAAGAAAAGAAAAGAAAAAGAAAAGAAAAGAAACATTATCGTGAGCTCTCAATTGGCATGAGGCTACTTCTGCCTCTGGTCTCAATCGTCATCATCATCATTCAACATGAATGGGTCATCGCTCTCCTCTTCCTGTTGATCAATCATGGATGAATCGTCATCTATGATGATCTTTCTTTTCGAAGCCGCAGCCCGTCCGGGCCTCCCCCGCGCCGCTGGTCTTGGAGCGATTGACTCGTCCTCATCCTCATCCTCGTCCTCGTCCTCGACCTCGTCCTCCTCGCCTCCATCTTCATCCTCATCCTCGCCCGAATCGTCCTTCAACGCCTTCTTCTTCGCGGCATATCTCTTTGCGGCG
This sequence comes from Trichoderma cornu-damae, assembly GCA_020631695.1. Taxonomy (NCBI): domain Eukaryota; kingdom Fungi; phylum Ascomycota; class Sordariomycetes; order Hypocreales; family Hypocreaceae; genus Trichoderma; species Trichoderma cornu-damae. Next base: position 3,183,750 of record CM036089.1, read on the forward strand.
GGCGACAGAGGGGTAGCAGTAGCCGAGGCTTTGAGCGCGGCCTTGGGCTTGCTCACTGCCTTGCTCACTGCCTTGCTCTCTGCTTTGCTGGCTGCTTTGCTGGCTGCCTTGCTCTCTGCCTTGCTCTCTGCCTTGCCGTCTACCTTGTTCTTTGCCCCTGCCGGCCTGCCACGCTTCTTGGTTGCCGTTAGGCTCGACGACACCACCAGTGACTTGACGGCGGGCTTGGACTTGGCTGCCTTGGAAGGAGCAATTATGTCGTCGTCGTCATCGTCATCGTCCGACGCCTGCCTTTCGTCATCATTCTTCTTCGCAGCCTTGAGGGGCGAAGACTTGGCCAGCATCTCGTAATTGGTGTCATCGGGGCTGTCAAAGTCGAATGCCTTGGCCGATTTCGCCTTTGGCTTCGGGAGGGTTCCGGAGCTCGTGTTGCCATGGCTCGAGTCGGGCCTGCTCATGGCGTGTAGGCTCAGTCGCCCGCTGGATTCTCCAGATGGCTTGTCAATGCCCTTGACCAGCGCGCCAACGTCGCCAAGCATCTTGTCGTCGTCCGAGTCGCTGTCCGAGTCGGCCTCGAGCAAGGATTTGACCTTGGAGGTTGCTAATCGTCTGATGCGCACGGGGACCTCTGGTTCTTCGGACAGCGACAGCGAGAACGCCGACGATTGGGAGGCCTTGGCTGCGGCCGGCTTGCTCCGGCTAAGGGCAGCAAAATCATCATCGGAAAAGTTGTCCGATACGTCCATCGCATCCGGCTGCGGCTCCTTCTTGACCTTGGGTTTGGCGCTGAACATTTCAGCAAATCGTTGCGCCGTCTTGCTCTCCGTCTTGACAGCTGACGCCGCCTTCTTCCGACCCTTCTTTTCAGGCTCGTATTCGTCGTCCCCCTTGGGTTTCCTGCCGCGACCCCCACCAGCTCCTATCTTCTTGGATACGCGGCGGCCCATGCGACGAATATTGGTCTGGATCTCTGCGCTGAGAGCCAGGTACTTCTCCCATTCGGCCTCGAAGGCGCTCAGATCTTCGCACCACAGATCTTTCTCGCTCTTGGCCTCGAGCTCGTCATACTCCGCCTTCTTCCTCCGGATTGCATCCTTCAACTTCTCAAGGCGTTCTGCGGTCAACGACCAAATTGGCATCTAGTGGGGGGGGGAGAAAGAAAAACATTAATTAGGTGTTACTCATCGCACGGCAGCTGTTGGGAGTCGCGGAGAATAAAAACGTACCGAGAGAAGGTAGTCATAGTCACGGGCACCACCACTTCCTTCGCCGTCTTCCTCGTCCTCGTCCTCTTCTTCCTCTGCCGACTTCTTCGTGTTGTTGTTCTTGACCGGAGGGAATGCCTCGTATTTGCAATCTCTGAGCTCTTTTACGAGCACGTCCTTTTTCTTCTTGCCAACAATCAAGACCCCGTCGATAATCTCTTGGATGAAGCGCGCCTGGTTCTTCAGCTTCCGGTAGTCGGCGTCATAGACACCGAGCCAATGGTTCTAGATGCACATGTCAATTAGTCCATGGAGAGCTCGGTCAAGGCAATGCGAATCACAACCCCCCCACCCCCGGCCCATCCCATACCTTTCGGTTCAAGTACATCTCGAGTCGGTAGATGTAGTACTCTTCCAAAATCTCCTCCACTTTCTCGTACTTGCGAATCTGGCCACGGGTGTTGAAAGCTACCAAGTTTGACGTTGCCACTTGCTTGGTGAGCTTGAACCGCTCGAGCAGGCCTTCCTCCAGGACCTTGGGCATGTGCTTCTCGTCCACCTGGATCTCAAAGTGAACGGTCTTGTGGTCGTTGAACTCTTTGTAGTCCTTGATCCAACTGGGGCCATCCGCGCCGCTGATGATCTTCTCAAGGCGAGCCTTGAAATCGTCAGTCCACACGCGGATCGGCAGCTCAGTAATGACCACCTCGTTCGGGCTCTGCTCGTTCTGGTAGGCGATGCCGTTGAACTTGTACCGGTCCGGCCCGGCAGCCTCTGGCGTGCCCTTCCAGCCCCGGAACCAGGGCCTCATCGTCTCAAAGGGCTTCTCTTCGTCGTCGCCTTCTTCGAGACGACCCATTCGGCGTCTCAAATTCTTGACGACTTCGAGCGGATGGTAGTTGGGAATGGACGTGCTCCAGCCCGTTCCAATGCCGTCGGCACCGTTGATGAGCACCATGGGCAGGATCGGAGCGTAGATTTCCGGCTCGATCTGTTTTCCGTCCTCAAATTGGTGATTCAGGTTGGGGTCGTCGAGGGAGGAGAAAATCGTGCGGGCGAACGGAGACAGGCGGGTAAATGTATAACGGGGACTAGCGGCGTCCGAGCCGCCGGCCAGTCGAGAGCCAAAGTTACCGCTGGGCTCCAGGACGTTGATGTTGTTCGATCCCACGAAATCCTGGGCCAGCCCGATAATGGTCTGCTGCAGAGAGGCTTCGCCGTGGTGGTAGGCAGTCAGCCCGGAAACGTAACCAGCCAGCTCCACAACCTTTTCGTCCTTGACCACGTTCCTCTTGAAACATGCGTACAGCACCTTTCGCTGGCCGGGCTTCAGCCCGTCAATCATGGACGGAATGGATCTTATGTTATCCGCCATGCTGAACAGAATGAGCTCCTTGTTCACAAAGTCGCCATAGCTGATGAGCTTCGAGGAGTGGTCCAGATACGTGCCCGGGACAAAGTTGCCCAGCCACTCCTTTCTCGCGTCGGCCTTCTTCTTGGAGAAGGCCAGATCGAACATGTCCGCCTCCTCCGGCTTCATGACGCTGAACTCCTTCAGGTGCTCGTCCAGGTTTGTGAAGTACACCTGGGCATCTTCGTTGCTGCTACTGCCCAGACCCTTCAAGTACTTGTAGTGCCATCTGGTGATTTCGCTGCCGCGTTCTTCCTTCCATTCCTCGTACTGCGGCTGCGTGAAGAAGGACTTCAATCTTTGGGGCTTTTTGGGGTTGGGGCCTTGCCAGACTTTGACGATGGGCGTGATGAATTCCCGGAAGAAGTCGGGGATCTGGAGCAGCGAGGGGAACTGCACCTGGAGGAAGTTGATAAGGAGGCCCTTGATGTGGCTGCCGTCGTGATCCTGATCGGCCATGATCATGAGATGGCCGTAGCGAAGGCTCTTCGTGTCCGTGTACACCTGCTTGTGCTTGAGGCCCAGGAACTGCTTGATGTTCTGGATCTCCTGGTTCTTGGTGATCTGGTCGAGGGAGGCGTCTCGCACGTTGAGCAGCTTGCCACGGAGCGGGAAGACGCCGATGCGGTCGGGATCGAGAATGGCTCGGCCGGACACGGCCAGGCCCTTGGCGGAGTCACCTTCCGTCAGGATGAGCGTGCACTCGTGGCCGCGCTTGGTGCCTGCCAAGTTGGCCTCGACGAGCTTGGCGTTGCTCACCCGGGAGCGCTTGTTGCCGTCGCTCTTGGCCATCATCTTGTCGGCCTTCCTCTCGGCCATCTCCAAGATGTTGTTGATGGCGTCGGATTTGGCAACCTTTTTCAAAAAGTCCTCTCCCAGAGCGCACTTGCTACCGAACTGCGTGGCTTTGGTAGTCATCTGCTCCTTGGTCTGGGACGTAAACGCAGGGTTGTCGACCAGGCAGTTGACGAAGATGAATATGTGATTTCGGAGATGGGCCTGCTTCAGGCCGTGTCCCTTCCTGCGCTTCGTCACCGCTTTGAGGAGATAGGCCGTGATCTGGTCGGCGATGTAGTTGACGTGAGTGCCCCCCGACGTCGTGGCAATCGAGTTGACAAAGGAGACCTGCTGGAACGTGCCGTCCGACACGGTAAAGCCGACTTCCCAGCGGGGGTGGCCCTTGTCCTTGTCCATCTCGACGGTGCAGGTCGGATTGCCGCCCTCCTCCATGCTCCTCTCGCCGGCGATGGACTTTGCATAGAGATCACAGTACGACTTGAAGTCCTTGATCTTGATGAGCTCGCCGTTGAGCTGGACCTTGACACCTCGCATGGTGCCAGCCATGTCGTAGACTCTCCGGTAGAGCAGCGCCTCAAGGTCGTCGGTGATGCCTTCTTCCATTCCAAACCGAGCGTAGTCCGGCTTGAACGTGACCCGGACAAAGTCGGCGGATTTGCTGGAAGATATCTTGGCCTTGTGCATGGTCTGCATGTTGTTCGTCCACGTCTGCTTATACCTCTTTCCGTGCTCGCTGTCCTGGCATTCCAGGGTGAATTCCGTGCTGAAGACGTTGCACAGCTTCGCGCCGTATCCGTTTCGTCCGCCGACAGTCTTCTTTTCATTGTCATCAAAGTTGGACCCGGCCAACAAATGCCCAAAGATGAGCTCGGGAATGTAGACCTTCTCCTTCTCGTGCATGACGATGGGAATTCCCTTGCCGTTGTTTTCAACGGTAATCTCGCCAGTAGCTCGATCAATGTTGACCTTCATCGTGCTCATGGAGCCATCACGCTGCTTGTTGTCGGCGGCATTGACGAGAATCTCGTCAAAGATCTTGTAGAAGCCGGGGACATAGGTGATGTTGCGGTATTCCATCTGTTGCGACTCCTTGTTGTAGACCCAGATCTGCTGGTCGGTTTTTTCCACGGAGCCAATGTACGTGTCGGGACGTTTGATGATGTGTTCGATTGGGGTCAGCTTCTGGTAGGTTTCCGTTGCCGTCTTCTTCTTGGAGGCAGGCTTTGGATCGTCGTCAAGGGCCATGCTGTCGTTTTCCAGCTCAGCCAGAGGCTTGCTGCCCGACTTCTTGGATGGGGCGGTCGTCTTCTGCTTTTTAGCAGTTGGCGGAGTGTTGGAGAAGCCGGACGAGGCATCCACATCGTCGTCGTCGTCTCCATCGCTCTCAACAATCGGTCGTTTCTTGGGTGCCGGTTTCGATTTCAGGGTAGTCTGCACCATCTTCTTGACAGCCGGCTTCGCAGACGCAGCCTTTGCCTTCTGTAGTAGAATAATTAGCCGTCGTTGAATGAATACACAAGGCAGCGCCAATAGGAATATAGAGGGAGCGGGATTCGTGGGGTGGCATGGCATGTGGCCGAGCCGGCGCAGTTGAAATGTTGAAGAGAGAGAAGGGGGGGGGGGGGGGGCCCAAAGTGAATCGATGCCCAAGTTTGCAAGCGCCGGGAGCAGTAAGTATCCTTTAGAGGCGAGAGGAGCGCAAAGCGGCATTCCATCGCACCGCAGCATCGGTGTGGCATTTCCATGTGATGGAAGAGTCACTTACGGGCTTTGGGACATATCCATCGGAATCGTCTTCCAGATTGAAGACGGAGTCGTCGTCGGAATCCATCGTGTCGGCCTCACTCGACAGCGAGATGTCGGAAAATCGCGAGGCTACAGTGGATTTTGGGCGCACAAAAAGGGCGGTTGATAACGGGCTCGACAAGGATGATGCAAAAGGGTTTTTTGAAAGACGCGGCTTAAGGGTTAGGGTTAGCCAAGAGATTGAAAAGGCTGGAGAGCAGAGCCGCAAATGAGAAAGAAAGGGAGCCGCCGTGACCCGAAGCGAGTTGGAAACTGGTCGTTGTCACATTGGTCGGCTGGAAGAAAGAGCGATGCTGGTCAAGGCGGTGATGAATTTTTTTTTTTTTTTTTTTTTTTTTTTTTCGTTGTTGTTGTTGTTATTGTTGTTGCTGTAGCCCCGCGTAAACAAATAGGACTAGTAAGCAATTCTTTGTTTGACGCGACTTGCTACAAGTGTCTATGTACCTTATCCATCTTGTCACAGGATTCCCAATCCGTACTAACGAGGCACCGATTAGTTGGAGCGCGTTTTTTTTTTTTTCTTTTCTTTTCTTTTTTCTTTTTATGCCTGAGGCGCAAGTGAGGTGACTTGGCCCTCACCAAAAAAGGTGTAGCCCGACGGTGAGCCTTGGGGTAAGATACCTTACTGTATGTCCGGGAGGTACGCACCACTTTGTAGGCCCCGAGACGGGTTGGTACTTGCTCAGTAACCACGCAGAGGTACCTCTCTGTGCTTCGACTTACTACTAGGTACCTAACTAGAAGTACTTAGTAGTACTTACCTCTCTCTACAGTACATTGATTCATTTATGTACCTTTGCAACTTTGGCTTAAACCATCACGATCCATCAAAAGAACGAAACCGAACCGCCCTTTTGTTTGTTGTTGGTCTTTCATTGACATTTCATTCACGTGTGCTCTCGATCCGGGTGTGCATTGGTCCCAACATTCCCCCAGCTCTCGCATCTCCCTAGGCAACTGGATGATGTGACCGACCAAAAAGTTTGCCTACCGGCGTTGATAATCAAAGGGATCAACAGGTCAAAATGGCTTGACATACATATCAATGCGTCAAAAACTTTCTTCTTGGGAGAACCCATCGTGGACTTGCTACCCTGTAGCTTTTTTCCTTTCTTTTCCTTTCTTTTCTTTTTTTTTTTTTGCTGCGACCGATTCAGCAAACATGAAGGTGTGCTTGTACGTGATGGTGTTACCCTGTGGAGGGAATCACGGCAGTCATTGCTCCTTTCTGCTCGTGTGCTATGAACATGAACTAGAAACAAAGAAGCACATTTTGGTGAACATTCGACGGTCGATGCGTTAGGTAGTCTGCTGGCTAACAGCCCCCCCCCCCCTTTCTTCTTGTGCCAATAGGTATTCATTTCCGACCTGTTCCTTGCGTAATGGAGTCAACTCTCGGATCACCGCATAGCTTCGTCAGATCGGGGCCAATCAATCAGCCGCTACAAAATAGAGGTCATTCTCCGAATGCGGAACCAATTTTCAAATGCCGTGTAGAGTGGAACTCGGGCCTCAAGGTCTAAGGAATGGATGAGGCGCTGTGCGGAACACGGGGCGTTTACATTCTGAAGTATGCAAACATCCGTCAATGCTTCAGTCTCTTCTGCCGGAAACCCTGAAAAACACCAAAAAAAAGGGGGGGGAGGGGCCGGGGGAAGGGGAAAAATAGAATGAGAGCGTACCTAGCTGTTGCCTTCGATGTCCCGTGTACGACTTGAGTGTTGTACCATCATATGAAACCCCCCGCCGGAGTTCACTTTGTGGGATATAGAACAGCTTGTGCCCCATGATGGCCAGGCTTTTTTTTTTTTCCCCATGAGCCCTTTCATATATACTCTTGCCGGCCTTATATCTGGAAGCTTTCCCCGGGAGTTTTTTTTTTTTTTTTTTTGACAAAATAAATAAATAAATAAAGATCCGAGAGACTGCTTGAGAGAAGAGCTGCCTTTGATAACGGGAGCAACGAACGAGGGCGCCCTCATCCCGTTTGCCTTGGGGCGTCTTTGCCTATACTGGCCTTCTCGTCTTTGCCGAGGCATGACACTCCCGCTAGGCTTTCCGTCTCCCACGTTCCATTTCGTGACAGCATGCGGACAAATACTCAGTGCGAGGAACTAGCAGTAGCTTGCCAATGCCGAGATATCGGGCCGTGACAATCAATCTACGCAGTGTCCGTGCTGGCAGGTGTTGACAGGCGCGATTGGTACATCAAAGCTTGACTCGAGAGTCATTGAGCGTGCTACTCCCGATGAAGAATCGTACTGGGAAGCTGCATGAGCCTTCTGGTACGCCTGTTCGATGCCGAGACTTTGTGCAACAGGAATGAATCTGCAGCAGGCTGGTCTGATGCGAGCCGCAACTCGAAGAAGAATCCTGGGCGGCGTATAAAAAGGTGAAGATGAAGATGAATCTCTGTCGATTTGCAATAGCACCAGTGGCGGGATTGATGGAATCGCCGATATGGGTCGAGTTCTGCCTCTCTTTTCTTCTCCTTCTCCTTCTCCTTCTCCTTCTCCTTCTTCTTATTATTATTATTCTTCTTCTTGTTCTTCTTCTTGTTCTTCTTCTTGTTCTTCTTCTTTTTCTTCTTCTTCTTCTTCTTCTTCTTCTCCTCCTTCTTCTCCTTCTCCTTCTCCTTCTCCTTCTCCTTCTCCTTCTCCTTCTCCTTCTCCTTCTTATTCTTATTCTTATTCTTGTTCTTGTTTGTATTCTTATTCTTGTTCTTGTTCTTATTCTTATTCTTGTTCTTGTTGTTGTTGTTGTTGTTCTTCTTCTTCTTCTTCTTCTTCTTTTCTTCACCCAAGTTTCATTATTCTTCTTTTTTCTTTCTTTTTTTTTTTGCCACCAAGGGAATACACAAGGGGACCAAATTTGTGCACCATCGGAGAATTTTCCCCGATATCTGTACACGCATGCTTCTTCTACCTTGGTCCTGAAAAGGAATCAATACATGGTAAAGAAAACCACATTCTCCTTGTGTTTGCTTGAATTTTAATCAAGTTGTGGAATAATAATAATAAATAATAATAATAATAATAATCATAATAATCATAATAATAATAATAAATAATAAATAATTAATAATAATAATAATAATAATAATAATAATAATAATAATAATAATAATAATAATAATAATAATAATAATAATAATAATAATAATAATAATAATAATAATAATAATAATAATAATAATAATAATAATAATAATAATAATAATAATAATAATAATAATAATAATAATAATAATAATAATAATAATAATAATAATAATAATAATAATAATAATAATAATAATAATAATAATAATAATAATAATAATAATAATAATAATTAATAATTAATAATTAATAATTAATAATAGCAATAATAATAATAATATGAAAGAGTTGTGACTTGTCACGATTTACGCTGGCGTATGAGCTCTTCTTGAGGCTGCAAGTCTATTGAAAATTTCACCTGCTGTGAAATTCATTTATGCTTGAATTGCGAATCAGATTTGACCAGAAGGGGAGAATAAAGTTCAAGATAAGATTTCACGATGCAAATTGCACATCTGACATTGGGCAAGACACTCGAGCCATTTGATGCCGCGTCGCCAACACGTGGCTGAATCGAAGGTATTTTTGTCATACCTGGAGAGATGTCAACGGAACAGAAGGGGGAACACAAACCCAAGGTCTCCTATTGCTCTCTTCCAGTATTTCGTCAAGGCCGCGATGGACTGGGGGGGGGGGGATAAGGGACCGCTGATGCCGCCAATGCAGCTATCCGTACCGATAGCCGCTTCTGCCAACGGACAAAAGATGACATTCAAACAGGTAACTGGCCTTACTTTGCCTCCGGCAGCCGGTATTTTGCGTTCGTCGAACCCATTTGCTCTACTAAGCGACTTTCCGGAATGCTTCATCCAGAGTAACGTCGTCTTCCATTCAAAATCGACGGTTATCTGCAGTCGCAGTAGCATCATCAACATGAGATAGCAGAGATAGTCCTGCCCTCGAGCGCGTGCTTTTTCGACAAGGCCCACACGTCAAAGTGTCACCACTGGGATTGCTTTTTTGGAAGTTCAGAGATGGTGATTGACCATACGGTATCCGTAGTCCCAGGGGGGTTGGGGTTGCTGTAACTCTCATGTTTCCTCGAGTTGACTGCCCCCCCCCCCTTTTCAAAAAAAAAAAAGATATAATCAGGAGCCAACAAGGCCTGAGATAGGACACGGGAGAGCTTTTTATTCGTTCATTTATTTATTTGTAGTCCTGGTTCCCCGTTTACGGTATTGAGATGGCATTAAGTGGCAGCAAAAAAGACGTATCGTGGCCGCTGAACTAGGCGGTGTATGCCTAGAGCAATTCTATCAGGGGCATACGTATGGTAATCGTAATTCTCTTCTTTCTTCTTCTTTTGTCTCCTCCTCCTACCCTTCCTCCTCCTCCTCCCACTCCTCCTCCTCCTCCCTTTACACTCTGCAGCAAAATAAATCCCAGAAGCCGCACTCAACCTGGCAGGCCAACTTGCATCAGGACCCCAAGGGTTTATTACGGAGCTCTTCGGATGATCCAGCCGTAGTGGGGATTCACAAACGCAGCAGCGAGAAGCTCATGCATGGCAGAGGCTGGAAGCCGAGAGCTAGAATCCGGAAGCCTCATTCCGGAAGCTTGGGACGCAAACCTCACCGAGGACACACGCACCTGATCAGCGGCCGTTCCGTTGCCGCTTCAACTTCTAGATCCCCGTCGCTTCTCTGTGCCCCGGATCTGTGACCCCCCCTTGTCAAGAAACAAGCAATCCAAGAGATCCCTTGTCCGGACTGACGATACATTAGAAGCGACTACCCTCACGTCATTGTTTGCCAAGCTAGGGTTTGGAGCCTGAGATTCAAGGCGCGTTCACGGTACGTTCGATTGCACCTCCTGCCGCTGATAAAGTCCTCTGGGAGCTATATCAAGGGCTTGATACCCTCTCCCTATCTGCAAAAAGATAAGACAACGCTTGCCCACCTTTTCTCTCAAATTTTTTTTTTCTTTTCATATTCCTATTCTTGCCGCAGGCGGCTGATTGCGTTGATGCTGCATCTCAGCTACATCATAATATCTACAAACACTGGGCGTAAGATGTTACCTCTACACTCTCTCTTGAATCCTGCCTCGCCTGGCCGTTCTGTTGCCGTTTCCCGACAATCTAGCCCGGCGTTGGAGACCTCTCCTATTCCTTTCCCCACAGAAGCATTGCAGATTTCCACAAATGCAACGCTTGCTCCGAGGGCAAACCGATCGGCAAATGTCAACAGAGTGATGACAATGAACCTGCAAGGACCGATCAACTTCGCCCCCTTTGAAGACATCGACCAAACGTCGTATCAGGAGATGAGCCGATTTAGCGTGGCCTCGTTTGGACAGATTCAGCAGAGCTGCGAGCACATCCCCTACAACAGCTCAAAGAAGGACTTTTTCGAGAAGACGGGGAGAGAGAGCATCGAAGGTAAGGGCCTTTTCCAGGGAAAGGACAGGTGAAGAGTTTCCTTTCTTTCTTTTTTTTCTCCCCCCCCCCCCCCCCCCCCTTCTCTCTCTCCCTCTCACTCCCCCTCTCCCTCTCTCTCCCTCTCCCCCCCCCCCTTTTTTTTTTGCCAAAAAGTGAGCTTAACGATGATCACACGGTGCAGTTTTCAAGTATGAGTTTCGTTTACCGGGTGAGGAAAAAACGTATACTATCATGTGGGACTATAATGTCGGCCTCGTTCGCATGACCCCATTCTTCAAATGCCAGGGGTATCCAAAGGTGAAAAAAAGAAAAAACCTTCTCCCCGAGTCCTTCCTTTGGATTCTCTGCTGACATAGCAAACAGACCAAAACCTCGCAGATGCTGGACAAGAATCCAGGACTAAGAGACATATCACCCAGTGTCACCGGAGGTGCCGTGTCAGCTCAAGGTAGGCCCGACGAAGAAGCATTCCATCCCGTTCTTTTCATGTGAGTCGCTTGCTTATGGGCCTGTTCCTTCTCTTTTTTTTTTAGGATACTGGATGCCGTATCGATGTGCTAGAGCTGTGTGTGCGACTTTTTGCGTCCGAATCGCGGGTGCATTGATCCCCCTCTTTGGCCCGTCATTTCCTGCCCAGTGTACTCCCGTCGACTCCCCTGGCTACAAAGAAATGGTCATTAGCCAACGCACCATCATCGAAGCTACTGAGGACGTGGAGCGATTCCGCCGGGGGCAGAGGAATCGGATTATAGAGGCCGTGGGCGGACCAGCTGGCTCCCTTGGGTTTGAAAGCTATGCGGTACGCAGCAGCCGACAGGAAAGCCAAGCTCCCCCATCTTCGTTGACGCTGACGTCGCGCCCTCAGTCTTTCTGGACCTCAATCAACGAAGCCGACGCCAGTTCTTCGTTAACGCAGCCGTCGCCCCCTCAGTCTTTCTGGAACTCAGTCAACGAAGCCGACGCCAGTTCTTCGTTAACGCAACCGTCGCACCCCCAGTCTTTCTGGACCCCAGTCAAGGAAGCCGACGCCAGTTCTTCGTTAACGATGCCGTCGCACCCCCAGTCTTTCTGGACCCCAGTCAAGGAAGCCGACGCCAGTTCTTCGTTAACGATGCCGTCGCCCCCTCAGTCTTTCTGGACGCCAATCAACAAAGCCGACGCCAGTCGCCGGCCCGTGGCAGCTTTGGCCCAGAGCACAGCATACGAGGCTCGCGAAGGCACCGCCTTGGCCTATCAATATGCCCCTGGGCGCGATCCGTCCCAGACGCCGACTCCTTTCCTCACGGTGCCCCCAACGAGCGGATCAGAGAGAAAGCCAGTAGAGAGCTGCAGCCTGAAGCGGCCCAGACGAGCCCGCGATGAGCCGAGAACGGCATATCCGTCGTCTCCCCGGCCCGTGGAGACGAACGCACGGAGTGGGCCACAAGTGGATCTGGAGCAATTCATGGCGGCCGTGGCGCTGATGAATCTACGGAGGGAAGCTGAAGCCATGGGATATTTTCCCACGGCTGTCGCGGACTCATCAGACGACGACGACGTTTCCGAGCCGCGTCACCAAAAGAAACGACCAAAGGCCCATTCGTTTTAGGAGCCGCACGAGGAGGGCTGGGTTGTCGTCGGGGATTACAGGACCCTTTCCGACCATCCGCCTGTGTAGTGTGAAAATCGCCTTCGAGATATTCGCAGGGCTGGCGCTTACCATGGGATTGTGTGTTTGGGAGGTCGTGTTCGAATAGGCGCCGTGCTTGCTTCTGTTTCTGCTTCATTTCGTATGATGGAATTTGTTTCCCTAGTTGTCTCCAGATTGATAAAATGTACCATAGCACCAATGCAGGTGCCTAGTAATTACTCTTTTCCTCTTTCTTTATTTAGAAAGAGAAGAACAAAAACAAGCATTATTCAGCCTACTCTCGTTTATACCTACCCCCCCCCCCCTCTTAAAAACTGCATCCATCATCAGCTCCCCTCTCCCCTCTCCACAGCCTTCTTCTCCTTGAACTCCCTCACCCATCCCTCCGCCTTGCTCGTCGGCAGCACAAATATCTTGACCACCTCGTCTACGACCTCGACTTTCCCTCCGCTCAGCACCTTGAGCAGAGGCACCTTCTTGCCCATCTTGACCAGGCCGCCTTCTTTCGTCTCAACGTAGCAGGTTACCCCGGCGAGGGTGTACGATCCGTCCGTGTCCCACGGCAAGGGGAACACGTATGCGAGGTGGTCCTCCAGCGTGTGCGTCTCCTGGAAGGCTTTGATGAAATCAGACTCCAGATGCAGCGGGTACAGAAGCACCGTCGGAAAGGCCAGCTCGGACGAGGCGTCGTCTTCATCCGGCAGCAGAGCCACCTTTGCGTCTTCCATCTCGGGCGGCTGGTCCGTCTTCCTCATCCTTATGCCCCTCGCGGCAATGGCCGTCTTGAGGAGCAGCGCCCGACGCTTCTTCTTCGCCTCCCTCTCCGCCGCCTTGCGCCTCAGCTCGCCCAGCGCCCCGGCGCGCTTGACGATGCCATCCGCCACGCTTCTCAGCGCCTTGTTCTCCGGCTCCATCGCCAGCCCCCTCGCGCACACATCGTCCGCCTCCTCTATCCGGTCCACGGCCAGCAAGGCCTTGCCGCTCCGATAGTGCGCCTTCACGTTCCGCGGGTTCAGCCGTATCGCTGCGGCGCAGTCCGTCCAACAGCTGCGGTAGTTTTGCATCTCCAGATGGCAGGCCGCGCGGTTCACGTACATGGCCTCGAGCATCTCCTTCTGCTTCCGAATCTCCTCCTCGGAATCGGGCACGCCGGTCTCGGGGTCCTTGGTCGTCTCTCCCCTTGCCCTTTTCCGCTCCTCGACGAAGAGAACCGCAATGCCCTTTGCGTAAAACTCCTCCGCGTCTTTGTAGCCCTTTACTTTGAAGCACTCATTCCCGCGCTCCTTGAAGTCGGCCGCATTCTCCAACGGCGTGCCCTCGTACGCCAATGCCTGCAGGGCGGCGATATCGTCATTCTCCTCCATCTCCGTCATGAACAGCGGCGATTTATTCAGCTCTGCGAGGACCTCGTCCGAAGTCTTGCCCCGCCCGAGGGCCAACTGCGGAGGAAGCGCTGGTCCCGCAGCATCGGATGGGCTTTGCTGGGCAAGGCTCATGGCCTGCTCAATTTGGTCCGCGAGCTGGTCGATACTCATGGTTCAGATGCGATGACGCATGAAAAAGAAAGGGACTTGCTCTTGGGCCTCGGATGAGTTGATGAGTTTGATATTAAAACAAAAAACAAAAAAAAATGGAAGTAAAAAATATTCCCCTTTCCACCCCTTTTGTGTTTGTTGTACTGCGCGCAAAAAAAAAAAAAAAAGAAGAATATTTTATTGAAGGTGGCGCATTGAGTAAGTTGGTTTGAATTTGATTTGAGTTTTGACAAAATTTTGTGTGCCAAAATCTTGGAGCCTTTGATTTATTAGGAGCCCAATTTTTTTTAATCCCTTAATAAATTGCCAACAACATGAACGAAAACTTGTCAAGTAGGCGCGCAAAACAACCCTTAAAAAAAACCTTTCTCATCAAAAATAAACATTCCTATGGAATTTGATGTTGGAAAAATAGAAAAAAAGTTCCTATCCAACATATTATTTAATTCGATCCTTGTTCTCATTCTTTGCAGCCCTTCTCTGCTAAAAATGGCTGCCGGAGTTGCATGGCCAAAAATCACCGCTACGATCAAAAAAAGCCTCGCAGTAACGTTTAGTAAATAGTTCTTCTTACCGGCACAATCATTTGCTATTATAATCTTTTCTAATCTCTACAACTATCTAGTCCCCTTCATTTGTTTTTGAGGACAAGAGAGAAAATAATCAAAAGTACCTTGTGGTATCGATGTACACTTTGCCGTACCCCCAAACGTCTATAAATACAATCCTCCCCTTTGCACATACAAACAACGCACAGAGTACTCCGTATATATATATATATATATATGCCCTTTTCATAGATACCGTCTGTACTATTCCAACGTGCCGCACTCAAATGCGTTTCGAGGCGGTATGAATATTAGCCATTGGGTATATATGACCACACGTACCTCGCCCTCGTAATAAGGGAAGAACAAGAAGAAAGAAGAAGAAGAAGAGGGAAAAACGCCGTTTTGATTCGTGTGTGAAACCTATTGTCAAGAATCAACTTATCCACCACTGCTACTTGCAGTTATGGTGTCATGTCAAAATGCAACGGCTCCTACAAGGAGGATGCCGTTGAAAAAAAAAACCCCCTTTCTTTTCTTTTTCTTTTCTCTTCTTTTCTCTTCTTTTCTGTTCTTTCTCTCTCTCTCTTTCTTTCTCTCTTTCTCTCTTTCTCTCTTTCTCTCTTTCTTTTTCCTTTTCTTTATTTTTTCTTTCTTTCTTTCTTTCTTTTCTTTCTTCTTTTCTTTTCTTTTTAAATAAACCATTTCATCATTATTCTTCACTCCGCATCCTCGACTGAAACTTCAGCAGGCGTGACGGTGTGGCTTTGTTGCTGCTCAGCATCCTCTTTGCAGTGACCATCTCTAGGAATGGTAAAACAATGGACGGCGCCAACAGCGGCAGCCAGAGAACTGGCGTACCACGGCAAGGCAGTCCAGCCCATCTGGCTGCCCAGCGTGTAAAGGTAGCCCGCGATTGGCGGCGCAATCATGCGGCAAGCCGCGCCTGCGCTGGCGGCTAAACCGTTGACTTTGCCCAAGGCACTCGCAGAAGGGGTGGCCCCTTTGATCAAGATGAGGAGGAGGGGATAGAGTGTGATGGAGAGGGCGTTCCGCACAGCAAGGCACAGGTAGATGGCAGGGAAGAGGAGGGATTCGGGGACAAAGAGCAGCACGGGGACGATGGCGTAAATGACGGGATGCAACACCGTGACGAGGAGAAAAAGCCGGTATACGCCAACCTTCTCGGCCGCCAAGGGGAAGACGACGGCTTGCACAAACAGAGCTATGGCTCCGTTGACAGCCATGATCATTCCCACGTCGCGGAGGGAAAGGCCCAGGCCTCCAGGGGAGTACCAAGGCGAAAGGGCACCAAAATCGGAGAGGGTATGTACATTTACCGAAACACGGTCATCTTCAAAGAAGATTGGCATGAGGTGGTCGTAGGTCATTGAGTGGTAGGTGAAGATGCACAGGGAGAGAATGAAGCCGACGATGCGCTTATTCCGAATGGCCGCGGGCATGTTCTTTTCCGTGGCCGTTTCGTTCGAGTCCCGCTCTGAGCGCTCCTCGCCGCCGCCGCTGCTGCCTCGAATACTTCCGTACGTTTCCGCACGCAGGTCCACTGCAGGTCGCTTTATGGCGTCCGAAGTCTCCAGCAGTGGGGTCTCTTCCGAGATGTAGGCGTCTGCGGGAAGCAGGATTCGAGGTTGCATGTCGGGGTGGGTTTCTTGGAGAAGGAAGAATCCCATGACGATGCTGATGAACAAGAGAGCAGCGCATAGCAGGTTGGGGAGGAGATAGGGGTATCGCTCGAACAGGGAGCCCTTGGGGAAAGCTTTGGGCCAGGACTCGTGGGGATCAGCAAAAGTGCCGCCGATGCAAGGGCCCACGATGGTTCCGACACTCCACACAAAAGGCATCACAGAGAAGGCGCGCGCTGGCAGCCCTGTGTTAGCGAAACGTACTTGCAAGTATCACAAAGGGAGAAGTCCTGAAAAAAAGGGGGGGGGAGTTGCGCTGCTTACGCTCATGCTCGGGTTTCGTGACGAGCTCGCCGACCATGGTTTGGATGACGCCGATGTTGCCGTTGAGGAGACCCCCTATCGCACGTCCGGCCACGGCTACCCAGATGTTGGAGGCGAAGCCTACCATGACCATGCTGAACATGGTCCCCACGCAGCCGATGATCAGGACCGGCTTGCGACCGACGCGGTCGGACAGGCCGCCCCAATACATGCCCATGAGGGCCTCGGCGAGGGAGAAGGATGAGATGAGGAGGCCCGAGTAGAAGGAGGCATCTTGCTCGTTTCCGATGTTGAATCTCTTGACGAGAGCCCAGGCGTACGGAAAGATGGAAGTGAGAGCGATTGGTTCGGCAAGGCGAACAATGGCTGCGAGGGAGTCAGTTTTTTCGAGTTGAGGCCCGCTTGCGCCGGGTCCGAGACTCACCGAGGAGGAAGAGCTGCAGAGTCGGGAAGTCGTCCGGGTTGCGAAGACGTGCCTGTTTTGTTAGGGTCATTGTCTTCCTTGCTTG
Organism: Trichoderma cornu-damae; assembly: GCA_020631695.1. Taxonomy (NCBI): domain Eukaryota; kingdom Fungi; phylum Ascomycota; class Sordariomycetes; order Hypocreales; family Hypocreaceae; genus Trichoderma; species Trichoderma cornu-damae. The sequence goes on from CM036089.1 coordinate 3,200,640, forward strand.
GTGTGAGCTTACGACGACAGACACAGGCACAGATGCGAAAGAGTGCGTGTGTTGGTGGCGCGTCCTGTCTAGAGAGAGGAGAAGAACTGCGTGCGAGTCGGTGAGAGAGAGGGTGGCGAAGAGTTGAGAATTGGAAAAAGTTTGAGAGTTGAGAAGTGATGGAGTTGAGAGTTTGAGAAGTGAAAGAGTTGACAGTTTGAGAAGTGAAAGAGTCGAGAGTTGAGAAGTGAAGGAGTTGAGAGTCGACAGTTGAGAAGCGAAAGAGTCGAGAGTCGAGAGTTGAGGACTGAAAGAGTCGAGAGTTGAGGACTGAAAGAGTCGAGAGTTGAGAGTCGAGGAGTCGGATGGGATAGACGGTATAAATTATAATACAGGTAGAGGATTCCACTGTGCTGGAAAGACGCCTTGTTGCCAAGCCCTGCTCACAGAGCGGCAAGAACAAAGCAACACCGGTTTCAGCAGGAAAGAAGATGGTATGACGGACCCGATGCAAAAGAAATCTGACAAGAAGAAATTCTCCAGGAACCGGGAGTTCGGCCTGGTGCATATTTTCTAGCAGCCCGGGAGCACACAGTAAGACACAGTGTCTGACACGGGCGATGGACGAGAGAAGATGCATATAAACCATGTGGCGCACCGTGGCGGCAAAGTGGCACGTGGGAGAATGTTTGCGGCAGTGAGTAACTCCGTATGCAGCAATCGGGGTGACACCAGCCACACAACGTTCAGAGCAGCCACACCCTCGGGGTCTCACTAACACAGCTTCTCAAGTCGCATTGTCTTGTTTTCGCAGCAGCTTTTTTTTTTTACTTTTTCCCCTTTTTAACCTCTCCGAAATAGGAGTTGCGTTTTTGATACCCTTGGTTAGTTGGTGCACGGGGCCTGCGCCACTACACAGTATATGCATATATCACTGCTATTACGAAAAAAAAAAAACTTCCTGGTTCAAAGTTACCCACCAAAGGCGGCGCAACGCCCGACGAGCCGATGCCTTTTATCCGAACTTTGACACATACATACACACATACAAGGGGAGAGAAGCCGAGACTCTTGACGGTTCCTGTAGTCCACTTGATGACGTGATACGTAGTGTGTGAGCTTACATTGATTGGAGTCTTTATTCCATCACGTCAACCAACGAATCCAAAGCCATTCATTAGTTGGTGCGTTCACTCGCACCTCTCCTCTATAAGCTATGCTCAAACAACCCATATGTGCTGCCATATTTCTAGGACACACGTAGTCGTTTCTACGCCGCGTATGCAGATGGGGAGGGATAGGGGGCCCACGGATTTTCAACAACACAAGCCGTAGTTACTTCTCGTCAAACCACGTCTCTCACAGCCGCTCGCCTCCCTTGGCAGAGCTCCCAACACCCATCTCCTCCAGCACAGCCTTGAGCCTGTCCGCCTCCGCAATCATCTGCTCCATCGTCTGCACATTCCGCTCGGCGTCCTCGATGCTCGGCATCCTCCCGCCCGGCCGAGGCCTCTCCCGATCCCACAGCGCCCCTCCTACGTTGGCCTCCTCGCTCGATAGGCGCACGTAAATCTCATCCGCACTCTCGCCCATGTCGCCCTTGACACGGGGAATCACATGGACGTGCACGTGCGGGACCGTCTGCCCAGCGTCCGCGCCATCTTGAAGCGCGACGTTGAAGCTCCCAGACGCGAGGTCCGAGGGGTCCGGGAAGTAGAGCCGCGCGAGCAGCTTCTGGACGAGCTGCACCGTGGAAAAGAGATCCGCCGTTTCGGCGGGGGAGAGGTCCAGGAGGCGGCGGTGCGGGTTGTGCGGGCAGACGAGGACATGGCCCGGGAGGATGGGCTTGAGGTTGACGAGGCCGTAGGAGTAGGGAGTTGTGAGGAAGACCTAGAAACGAAGAGGTTTGTGAGCTTTTGGGGGAGGTTCCCAACTACAGGTGTTTTCCGATGAAGATGATGGTCGTGCTGATGTTGCGGAGAAGAAAAGAAGAAAAAAAAAGGGGAGAAGCTGGTCATGGTTCCCGTCTCATGTCATACCTGTTTCGTGACCTCAAAAGGTCCAAACTTGATACTCATCCCGTCCGTGCTGGTCGAAGCCATGACGCCTCGCGCAAATGTCGGCTTCCCGAAACTATGCAGACTACTAACAGATGCCCTAGAGGGATAATCTGACCAGAGCCGCGCAGCAAGTCGGCACGATCGCGGCAATAAAAGTCTCGAAACCGATGAACCTGTAAGTCGTGAACAATAAACGTTTATTATTATTTTTTAAATCTCACAGGTCAGCAGCTTTGAAAATGGCGTGGAGTTGGGCGGGTCGGGGGGGGGGAGGTGTAATAACATGGTAGTCTATACAGTATCCCCAAACTAACCTAGACGATGAGCTGAACTTTGGAAAGCTAGATTCATGGATGAGGGCGGAAATCTCTTTCTCTCTCTCTCTCTCTCTCTCTCTCTCTCTTGCTCTCAGTGACGGTGAGAGTGAGAGTGAGATGTGAGATGTGAGATTTAAAAAAAGAGGTCTTATTGGCGCGGGGCAGCGCCGTTGATTGGCTTTCCACGTGAAGTAAGTTCTGGCCCGCTAGTAATCAGTAGTATCGTAGTTAGTTTTGTGTGTGTCTGTCTGATCACGGATAGCTTCATCGAAACTGGTTTGCTAGCGCAGCCATGAAACAAAGCAAAGGGGCAAAAAAAATAAAAAAATAAAAATAAACTCCCGTCTTATAAATGGCTTTCCCTTTTCATCTTCCTGCGCGATTGCCTGTGATACATCGGCTCTGTAACGGTGTATTTTTTTTTATCTTCTATTGGTTATTCTGATTCGCATTGCACTTCGTATCGCAAACCGTTTCCCCTGCCCCCTCCATCTCCAACACGGGCCGCTTGCTTTGCTAATGCCAGCACTGGCAAAACAACAACAACAACAAAAAAGAAAGAAAAACAAAAAAAAAAAAACTCAAAATAAATAAACAACCAATAAATAACCAAAAACAAAACGAACACCGTCAACATGTCTAAGGGGTTCTATATTCTCCTTCTCATAGTCCTTGCCAGTTGTCGCAAGAAATCCTCGCCTCAACCCTCCACGCCACCACCCGCCAAAGGCCAGACGCTTTCTAAAACTACCTCGGGCGCGTCGTCTACGTCTACTACATGAAATTCGATTCCTCGGCCGCCGAAAGAAGTTGGGCAGCGCTATCGTCAAAGCGGCCGGATGTTGGATCTGAAGGCTCTTCATCTTCTTCTCCGACGTCTTCCCAGTGGACTGCAAATTTTTTTTTGATAAGCATTTGAAAAAAAAAAAAAGGAAAACAAAAAAAAAAAATCAAAAAAAGGGGGGTGATCAAGGATAGTAGTGTCTGCAAGTACATACCATGAGGTTTTAGAATAAAGGCACACACCAAACCGACAAAGTAAAGCCCGCCAAGGAGCAAAAAGATGGCCTGCGGGAACGTCCCGACTGTCATGGCGTACAGGCTGTTGAACATGGCGGGCCCGACGACTCGCGAGAGCGCCTGCATGAAGCCGACGGCGCCCAGGACCTGCCCGACGCGCGCTGAGGGAACGTGCTTGGTGACGGCGGCCTGGACGGTGGCGCTTCCCAGGCCCCCGACGGCCGTGACCATTCCGCTGGCGAAGAAGAGGTGCTGGTTTCGAGAGAGTGTGTATCCGACGCAGCCGAGCACGTCCGAGACCAGGGCAAACCGAAGAACCCAGACGTCCAGGCGATCGGCCCCCGAGTTCTTCTCGACGAGAGGGGCCCCGGACTCGCGTTGCCGACGGGCTGCCGGCCGGGTCCGGAAGACGTAGTTGATAATGGGGAATATGACCATGAGCACGGCGACGCGAATCATGGACAGGGAGGAGACGAAGCGGGACGTCTCAAAGTTGCCCCAGCCAAACTTGAACTCGCTGTAGAGCATCAGGACGTTGCCCACGGCCATCATGGATCCCATGATGATGGTGTCGGCGATGGCGAGGGCGACCAGGTTGATGCGGAGCCTCGGCGAGGTGCCGGGCCCCGTGGGCCACAGGATCTTGAGCGTCTCGAAGGGGTTGTGAGACGGGCGAGAGGGACGCCGCCCGCTGGCGTCCCGCTCCCGCTCGGCCTCGGCTCTTGCCAGCTTGTCGCGGGCCAGCAGCTGCCTCCGCTTGGACAGAGACTCTGGCAGGACGAAGCGGACGATGAGGATGAAGAATACGTGGCAGCCCAGCGCGACGTAGAAGATGGAGACGAGCGTCCCGGTCCACTTGACAAAGTAGCCGGCCAGCAGAGGGCCGAGGGCAAGACCGGTGAAGAGGCAGGCATGGATGTAGCCGATGGACACGGCCCTCTTGGACGGGGGAGTGCAGTCGCTCGTGTACGACTGGCTGAGGATGCTGCCGGCGGTAAAGGACCCCGTGATGCCGTCAAAGACGGCGCCGAGAATCATCCAGCGGTAGTCGAACGCCTGGGGGTATTTGGCGCAGAGAATGGTGATGACCTCGCTCAAGAGGCCGCCGCAGGACGCGAGCGCCATCAGCTTCCGCCGGCCGTGGCGGTCGGAGAGCTGGCCCAGCTTGGGCAAGACGACGGCGCTGAGCCCGCCGATGACGAGGTTGAGGCTCAGCATGAAGGTGGCGACGTTTCGCTGGACTTGCGGGATGTTGCACTGCGGGTTGTCGGATCCCAGCACAATGGGTTTGTAGGTGAAATGGGGGTCGATGAGCTGCCGATCAGCAAAGTATTGCCGGCAAACAAGGTCTAGAATCCTGTATCACCAAAACCCAAGTCAGCACCCGGCGACATGCATGACCAGCCGTTGAGGGGCACTCTTTTTTTTTTTTTTTTTTAGGCACTTGGCACTTTCTTTTCCCCGTTCTTCCTCTTTTGCTTTGCTGCTTACAGGTTGAGCTTAGGAACGATGATGCCACCAAAGGCAAGGGCGAAGACTGCATATGGGCCGAGAAGCCAGAATACCTGCGGCGCCGGTCAGAACGTCGAGTCACCAGAGCTTGGGGCATTTTTGCGAAAAAAAAAAAAAAAAAAGAATGGGAGCAGCATACAGACGGCCTGCGCCACCAGGGCAGATGCTGGAAGTCGGCATCGTTGTCCCAGCCGTCCTTGCCTGCTCCGTAGCCAGCAGGGCCGAGCAATCGAGACGTCTCCGTCACGTCCGAGCCGCCATCGTCGACCTCACGGATCGTCGGGCTGGCGGCCCGCTCCTCGCTTCTCCGCTTCGGCCCTGCCATCCTGCGTGATGGCTATGCGATGCGCCTATGTGCGGCCGATGCCCGGATGCGAGATGCTTGTTCAGGCCGAGGCGATTTCACAAGCGGTACTGGTCCTGAAGCTGAGGGCCGGGAAAACAACACGGGGGAATGACGCCGGACGCACTCAGTTGCCGACCTGCCGCGAGAGTCAAGCTCAAGGTCAAAGCCGGGAAGCCTTTGCGCAGTTGTGATGACGAATGACGACGCCAACCGTGGGCTCTGTCCCATTCCTCGCCGGGGGCAGACCTTGGTTTATGCGGCGGAGGGAAAAGGCGAATCATCTATCTAAGGGAGTGTACACATTTATGCATAGAATATACATGGGAAAGGGGAGAGGGAGAGGGAGGAAGAGGGGGGGACAACGAAGTTTCGGCAAAGGAGGAAGTGAGATGAGTAGCCCGTCGTCAAGGCATTTTGTCTGGGAGTGAGCTCCGTACAAAGTAAGAGCTTATTGCATGCCAACCGGGGGGGGGGGTAAATTTGCTCGAGCAACGATAAGGCACTGCTGGCGTGTGGAGCCGAAGAACCGCTCAGGCAATGGCCAGAATCTCCCAAGCAATCAATGGCATCCCCAAAGCTTGTTGCATAATCTCAATCGCGTTGGACGCCCAGGAGTGGATTCGGAATCGAAACCCGCCCCCTTCTCTCTCCTCCCCCAGGGGATTCAGCAAATTAGGCTGGCGCGCCAAAAGAGTTGTCAGAAAGGCGAAATCGCCATGACAAAGCAGGGGGGGAGTGGTGACGACGTTATCTGTATCGATCAGCTACTGCGACGCAATGCGGACTGCAGAACGAACGAGATTCCCGAGACGCCATCGGCCTCCGCAGGTCGTCGTCATCGCCCTTGGACAGCGCAGCCGGTTAAAATGCAGCCGTCGGCCAACCGAAATCCATGGCGTTGCCAACGAAGCATTTTCGTGCCTGAGCTTGTAGAACAAGGGCTTTTTCTCTCGATAACGAACCAACCCCAACAGAAACAGAAGAGAAACAGAAACTCTTTTTTTTTTCTTTTCTTTTCTTTTTTTTTTTGTTACTTCCAGCCTATCCGGGTACAACATTCCCCCCCGGCCTCTCCACACACACATACGATAAAAAAAAAAAAAAGGGGGCGCCTTGTGTCGAAGAGGGCATAACTAGTGTTACGTAGTTTGAATGTTTGTTCTGAGCAGACGTGGCGTTGCGTTGGAATTCGGGCTACTGGCGAGCCAGCCGGAGCCCGAACTCCGCAGGATCATGACGAGAGAGAGCCTGAACAAGACAAGATGTTTCTCCTCTACCAACGGCAAAAACAACATATTACAATCATAACCCTCTGATAAAGCAATTGGCTCTTGAACACGGGCAAAAACAACGGGGCATGATAAATACCTAGTATACACACACACACCGCCCACAAACTTGGTATTATAAGTATTTGTTATTACGGATTTCTATACGGCAGAAATCACAAAGTGCCATGGCATGTACGGAACTAACGCGGAGTTTGTTTTTTTTCATTTGAAATTGTTGCTATAGTTATTAGTTAAGTTCGCAAGTGCGGATTTAGCTACGGAGTATATTATGTGGGCTATTTTATTAGGGGATTTGATAACCCCAAGTATTTGGTAGGGGAAATATAAGGAGGAATTTACAATAAAATAAACAAAAAATATAATATATATATATATATCTGTATACGTATAAGCAAATGATTTCATTGGTTAGATTTTTATGAAACAAGCTTTTTTGTAAAATAAGAAAAAAATAAAATAAAATAAAAATAAAAATAAAAATAAAAAATAAAACTGGTAAGAATTTTGGGGCTTTGATTTATAGATAAGAGCATCTCCGCTGTGCTCCGTAAAGGCAAGGGTTGCTTAGGAATGCCTACATGCTGAGTCATCGAATGGCAAAAGTACTTCAAGTTTCTATGGGTGCGCCATAATAAAGCAGGTACCTTGGGGTGCTGGCCTGTATTTCCATTTATTAGTACTCGTACGTGCTAGTCAGTCAATTGTAGTGCCAAGGCCGCTATATTTACAGCGTTCTACGGCTTCTGAATACAAAAGTCCTCTGCACATGGCAAAGCAAATGTGTCCTTTGTCTGTTGTGGTGAATCTGGCCCAAGGTGAGGCCGGCGGTGACGGCCGGCACTTGCTCGGTCAGCCACCAATGAGAACCCACATCATGATGACTCAGCAAACCCTGCAAGGCAAAAACGCGGTTGCGGCGGCCAAGGCTCTTGGGGATTCATCCAAGTTATGGCTATTTTTCTTTGAGAACAAACGCATCGCCATCCCCATTTTCCCATCGCCACAATGCCGGTCGTCAAGGGAGGTGTCTGGACCAACATTGAGGACGAGATCCTCAAGGCGTCCGTCTCAAAGTATGGCCTCAATCAGTGGGCGCGCGTGTCCTCGCTGCTGGCGCGCAAGACGCCAAAGCAGTGCAAGGCTCGCTGGAACGAATGGCTGGACCCGAGCATCAAGAAGATCGAGTGGAGCAAGGAGGAGGACGAGAAGCTGCTGCACCTCGCCAAGATCATGCCCACCCAATGGCGCACCATCGCCCCCATCGTCGGCCGGACCGCGAACCAATGTCTCGAGCGATACCAGAAGCTGCTCGACGAGGCCGAGGCCCGCGAATCGTCCGGCCTTGGCCTCGCTGGGCCGGCGGGGCCCGAGACGAGAGCGCCGAGGGCGGGCGATGTCAGGAGGCTGCGGCCGGGAGAGCTCGACCCGGACCCGGAGACGAAGCCTGCTCGGCCGGACACCATCGACCTTGACGAGGATGAAAAGGAGATGCTCAGCGAAGCCCGCGCCCGCCTGGCCAACACGCAGGGCAAAAAGGCGAAACGAAAGGCCCGAGAGCGCCAGCAGGAGGAGTCCCGTCGCCTGGCGACCCTGCAGAAGCGGCGAGAGCTCAAGACGGCCGGCATCAACATCAAGGTGACCACGCGGAAGCAGGGCGAGATGGACTACAACGCGGACATCCCCTTCGAGAGGAAGGCCGCCCCCGGCTTCTACGACACGGCGGAGGAGAAGGTGCGAAACGAGATGCAGCGGGCAGCGTTCGACCCGAGAAAGCAGCAGCTCGCCAGCAAGCGCAAAGGCGAAGGCGACGAGGACAACGAGCGCAAGAGGAGGAAGAACGACAAGGACGGCGTCTCGGAATCGCAAAAGGCCGCCATCAAAGCGGGCCAGATGCAGAAGATCCGAGAGGCCGAGCAGAGCAGCAAACGCCTCCCCCTCAACCTGCCGGCGCCGCAGGTGAGCCAGGGCGATCTGGAAGAGATTGTCAAGATGGGCAAGATGGGCGAGGCCGCCAACTCGCTGGCCAGGGCAAGCGACAACGACGCGACCCGAGGGCTCGTCAACTCGTACTCGACGCTCAGCACAAACGCCCCCATCCGGACGCCCAGAGCGCCTGCGCAGGAGGACCACATTGCAAACGAGATTCGCAACATCCTGGCGCTCAACGAAACCCAGTCGGCGCTGCTGGGCGGCGAGAACACGCCTCTCCACCAGGGAGCCGGCTCGACTGGGTTCGAGGGCATCGCGCCTCGGAAGCAGGTCATGGCGACGCCAAACCCCCTGGCCACCCCCTTGAGAAACAACGGCGGCATCAACGGCGCCGTCCCCGGGCAAACGCCCGCGCGCACCCCCCGAGACACCTTTGCCCTCAACAAAGAGCACGGAATGCCAATGACGGGAGCAACCCCCCGAGACGTGAGGATGCGGCAGATGGCCATGCGGAGCCAGCTGCGTGCCGGGCTGGCCGCGCTGCCCAAGCCGAAGGACACGGAGTGGGAATTTGAGATACCGGAAGATCGGAAAGAGGCGGCCATGACGGATGGCGCCATGGAGGAGGATGCTGCGGAGCGGGACCGGCGCGAGCGCGAGAGGCGAGAGGCCGAGGAAGAGCTCGAGCGGCGACGGCGGACCCAAGTCATGCAGCGGGGGCTTCCGCGACCCTTGGTTGTCGATCTGCCAGAGCTGCTGAGGAGGGCCGAGGAGATTGCCGACCCGGCCGCGGCTCTGATTGCCGTGGAGACGGCCGCCCTGATGGCCGACGATGCCGCAAAGTTCCCGTTGAGCGGCTCGCAAGTCAAGGGCGCGCTGCCGCCTCTTGCCTGGATAGACGACGGCTCCCTTGCCGACGCCCGCCTCCGCATCCTCTCGGAAACGAGGCCGCTGCCGAGTTTGGAGGAGATCCAGGCAGCCTTTGAAAGCCGAGCGGGAGGAGACGCTCTGCTTCTGGGGCTGGGGTGTTATGACGATGACGACGACCAACTAGACGCCGCCATGCGAGCTGCCTTTGACGTGAGTTTCTCTCTCTCTCTCTCTCTCTCTCTTCTTTTGGACTCCATCCAATCATGCCTTTCTTCAACGATGCCCCTATTTTTTTTTCTTTCTGTCTAACCACCCAAGCAGGCTGTTCAAGACTCCATCATGGCTTCAGCAGAAGAGGACGTCAAGCTAGAGAAGAAGCTCACGCTGCACCTGGGAGGATACCAGAAGCGACAAAAGATGCTCAAAGACAAGGTGTCGGATGCGGCAGACGCCTTGGACAAGGCGAAGGTGGCTCTCAGCGGGTTCAAGACGCTGGCCATCTCCGAGGACGTGGCAATCGGCCGACGGCTAGAATCTCTGAGGGGCGAAGTCAACTTCATTAGTCGGCGCGAGAGAGAGGCACAAGAGGAATACCAAAAGGCCAAAGAAGAGCTGGAGGCTCTGCGAGCGGAGGGCGTCAACGGATATCATTAAAATTCAGGAGACGAATGGTTTTTTTTTTTTTTTTTTTTTTTTTTTTTTGCGGATGGCCTTTTCTTTTCATTTCTTTTTTCTTTTTCCTTTTTTTCTTTTCTAAGTTCTAAAGGGCAATTGAATGGATAGGCATTAAGGGAGGTTTGTGTACAATGGAAATCAGTCGTCACGTAAAATGGGTTGTTTCTTTTCTTTTCTTTTCTTTTTCTTTTTTTGTTTCTTTTTTTAAAAAGAAAATAAAAATCATGAGCTTCAAGGTCGTATACGATGCATAGAAAATTTAGGGTCGCCTTCTCATCTTTCTCATCTTTCACGCTTATACACCCTGCCATGCCATCATCTTCTTCTTCTCATATTCCCGAGTCGACGATTCAAATCAGTTTCATGACTTGCGCTTTACTGGTGCTAAACGTGGCAGCTGAATGGGCATGACAATGAGCACCGAAACAACAGCCAGCACGGTGCAGAGGATAAAGGTCAACCTCAGCGACGCCTCGTAGCTCTGCACCACTTGTTCCCTGTACGGCTCTTCCAGCCGGGCAACGGCCTCGACGGACTCTCTGACGCGTTTGATAATCCCCGCCTTGTTCTCGCCTTGGACGAAGGCATCGAGGTAGTATGCCAGCGCGTTCTGCACGACGAGGCTGCTCATGGCGATGCCGAGCACGAAGCCCACGCTCCGCCACAGAATTAGGGTGCTCGTCACGACGGCCTGCTCGGCCTGGGTGGAAGACGCAAGGATCGCCATGAAGGTGCCCGGGAACTGGAATCCTTGCCCGATAGACTGAGGAACGAGGGCGACGAGGTAGACCGCGCCGGGCATGCCGCGCCGCAGGAAGCAGAGCGTAATGCAACCGGCGAGGCACCACAGCGCGCCGGAGAGGACGGGCCATTTGAGGCGCCGGGTCCAGGTGATGGCGAAGCCGGTCGCGGCGCCGAAGAAGGAGGAGACGACCGAGGGGAGGACGAGGCGGAGGCCGGAGGAGGTGGCACTAGAGAGGAGGACGGCTTGGAAGTATAGGGGGCTGGAATGTGTGTTAGATGGGGGAAGGGGGGGGCATGTCGGTCACTTACATGTTGAAGAGGATGGAGTTGGAGAGCAGGGCGGCGATGAAGTTTGAGAAGATGAGGTTCGCTCGAGGGGCCTCTCGGATTAGATGGACAGGCATGATGGGCATGGGGACGCGGGATTCGATCCAGAGGAAGGTTGGGAAGGACACGGCTGCGATGGATAGAGAAGCGATGACAAAGGGATGGGCCCCTGTGGGAGAGAGTTAGAAGAAAAGACTGGCGGTGTTGAGAAAGAGACAGTGAGAGACCGGGGGGGGGGTGAGCATCTCTCTTACACGGATAGACGTTGCCTCCAAAGGTCTGAGGGAGCGGAGCGGGACGTGTCAGCTTCCTCTTTTCTCGCATGGGGGAACAAGCAGTAGAAGACCCAACCTACCAGTCCTAGGATGGCAAACGTCGTCGCCATGGTCAGCAACACGGACCCCTTGAAGTCAAACTCGCGCAGCGCATCAACAGCTCCCTTCCGCGGCCCCTCTAGCCCGATGTCGTCCGGGAGCACCACCGCGGCCACGGCAACGCACAGGAGCAGCGGCGGGACCTGGACGCCGAACTCCCAACGCCACCCGAGCGCCTCCGCCATGGCGCCGCCGAGGGCAGCTCCAAGAGCGGAACCCGCGCCGTAGGTGACGTTGATGTAGGACTGATAGTTGCCGCGGCGTCTGCAAGCGGGAAAGGGGCCCAACGGTTAGCAACCAAGCAGGGCGGAAGAAGGAAAGCAAACGAGTAAAAGAAGAAGAAAAATTCCTTTTTCAAACAAGGGGGGTTTGGGTTGCGTTGGATTTCTCAAAACAAAGGGTAGGGTTGGGTTGGGGGCAGGGTTGGGTAGGGTTGGGTTGGAGGAAACCGGACATACTCAATCGGCACCAAGTCGCTGGTGATGATGCTCCCCAACGTTATGGCTCCTCCCGCCCCCAGCCCGCAAACCGCCCTGGCGGCGACGAAGCTCTCGATGCTTCCCGCAAGGGCACACCACGCCGTGGCAATCAGGAATATCACCAAGCTGGCCAAGAACATGGGCTTCCTCCCCACGGCATCGGACAGCCTCCCCAGCAGCGACTGAAAGGCCGTCGAGGTGAGCAGGAAGGCGGTCGACAGCCACGAGGCTGAGTTGGCGGCCCTGAAATGCGACGTGATGACGGGGTGGGACGACGCCATGAGGGTGCCGTCGAAGCTGGCCATGAACTGGGCGGCGAGGATCTGTCCGAATATGAGCCAGAAGCGGCTGGGACAAGTGTCGCCGAGGAAGACGAAGGGCTCGGCGGCGGCGGCGGAGGAGGAGGAGGAGGAGGAGGGGGAGGAAGAGGAAGAGGCTGAGCTGTTGCGGCGGATGAGGGGAGACCGTTCGGTGGGTTCTGGATCCTCGACAGCGTCAACATGGACGCTGATTTTGACGTCCTGGTCGCCGTCGTATCTTCGGGATCGCCCGCCGTCGTCGACCGCACGGCTCACGGCCATATCGGCCTCGAGGTCTGCGTCCGGTCTCGCGGCTCGCGGCCCCGCCCTCTGCTGTGGCGCCCGGGGAGACATTGCCTCTTGGGGGGGTTTTTTTTGTTCTCCTCCTCCTTATGCTTATGTGAGTCGAGATGGGCTCGGACACCCCTCCCCTCCCCTCCCCTTTCTTCTACTGCTCTTACTGTCCAGCCCTTCTCTTTACGGTTTCCCCTCACCTCGCCTAGTTTCTGAAGACGGGGGCTCACAAAGGAAGAAGAAGGGAGCAAAAAAAGAAAAAAAGAAAAAAAGAAAGAAAAAATGGGAGCAGGGCGCAGTGCTGCAGGGCTTGATGGAGATAGATGGCCTGGGCCTGTTGGACTTCTTCTCGTCGGGATGCGTGTGAAAAGCGTGCGGATCTCGTACTCGATGGGACGGGGATGCGGGTACTATCGCTTGCAGGTGAATGTTTTGGGAAAGAAAAAAAAAAGAAGAAGAAGAAGTGAAGCGAGGTGAATTTGAAGTGAAGTGAAGTGAATTAAATTGAAAACGCAAGACACACAGGTCAGCTCTCCTGACTGGACGCGACAAGCTCGCACAGCTTGCACAGCTTGCTTACAATGGGGGGGTTTGCCCGTGTGCAGACAAGACAAAGACAGCCTTGTCATATTACGTAGGTTTTTTTTTTTTTTTTTATCTTGAGAATAATTACTGACGGATATATATTAGTCACCAGAGAGCAAATCGTCACCGGAAATCGGGGTCCGCCTTGTCTCCGCGTTGGTACATCGAAAAACAGACGCACCAAGACAACAACCCAACCCAACGCAACCCATCGCCAACCGGCCTCGCGCCCGCCAAAGAATCTAGAGCATGGCGTCAACTGCTCCGTATAACGTGCAACAGATGGAGCACTAGCCCAGTGTCTATTGGTGGTTATCGGCCAGGGTGGTCTCTTCCTTCGTGCCAACAAACGGCCACTTCTCGTCGACCAAAACTGCTGTTGTGTTGTTCGGACTACTGCTGCGTGACCCCCCCCTTTTCATGCAACAAGATTCTGTGAAATACGTCCTTCGTCCACCCCTCCCCTCCCCCCCATATAGAGGCCATGAGAGGTTTCTCAGCGAGCACCAGCGTTGCTCGTCCATGTTGTTGACCCGAAACCGGTCTTTTGCCTGTGGTATAATCGCTCTGCAGAGCAGCTGGTGAGGAATGATGACGACTTGCGCTCCATGCCACCAGCAAAGCCAACGGCCAGGTCGAGCGCACCATGGTTTCCCCCCACCCGGGCGAAGCTTCGCTCCCATATAGTCTTTTTCTTCTTCTCGTCATCCCCTAAGCTCAGAGACACAATACAGCCGCTTTGCCCTTTCCGCAAAGACTGAGCACCGTGTTTGCTACTTTTCTCTCACACACAATCTATTGCATTCCCGCGCAGTCACCTCTTCTTCTTCTTCTTCTTCTTCTTCTTCTTCTTCTTCTTCTTCTTCTTCTTCTTCTCTCTCTATCTCTCTCTATCCTTCTTCTTTTTATCAAGGCAATTGCTATGATATATCGTCCGAGTGAACCCGGTGTAGCCCACGCCGAGCTCGCAGAGGGGCGAGCCCTTCAAGCCTGCGGCGGCCGCGCCGTCTTCGGGCAGCTCGCCCGCTAGCGTAAGCAGGGCGACGATGGCGGCGGCGATGACGCCGGAAGCTCGGACTTGGATGGCCTTTGCGATGTGGTGCAGCGCCGCGGCGAGGTCCTCGGTCCACACGAAGCAAGACTCTGCGTCCTCGGGCCTGTCGCCTGAGCCGCTCCAAAAGGGCGGATGGCGGCCGCAGCGGCTTAAACCGACTCAGAAACGTGGTGGTCAGGCTCTCCTTCTCCAGCAGCCTCCGCGGAAGCGTCCCGACGGCCACCCCCAGCACGCCGACCAGGTAATCAACCAAGACGATCCGGGCGAGCTCGCCCAGGTATCTGCCCGCCGTCATGTACTCCAGCGGCTGGAACCCGGGCCTCTCGTTCTGCGAAGACAGGACGTCGTCCCATTTCGTGACCAGATTTGCCTCCATCATCGGAGGCAGCGTGCCGTTTATGCTCCACTCTGTGTTGACGGCGATTTTGGCGTCCGCCACGCGCTCGCCGGGAACAAGGCTCAGCGCCCGGGGGCGTTTGCTGGGATGTAAAAGGCCGAGCTTCAGGGGCACCGTGGCGTTGGATCCCGTGCCCAGAATCAGCGCCATGGCCGCTCGTCGAAGCTCCGAGCCGCCGAAGCTGAAGATGCACGACACCAGCGTGGAGACGGCGTCGTTGGCAATGGCGGCCACCCTGATGGGCGGTAGCCCGGCCCGTTGCGACTGGGCATAGCCTTGCTCGATGTGGGCGCCCAGATCGATGCCCGACGGCAAGGCGAATCCCTTGCCCATGTCCATCAGCAAGGCGTGGGAGACGGACCGCTGCTCCATGGGGAAGCTGAACGTGACACCCAGGGGCAAGGCTTCATCTTTGGGCAGGCCAAAGACCCTGCAGCCCTCCTCCACGACGTCGGCGATGCATCTTCCAATCCACGAGAAGAGGCTGTCTGCGTTGTCGTTCTTGAGGTGGTTGTCGACGGGCCACGATCTCTCCAGCGGCCGCTGGACACGCGATGAAGACTCTCTGTCGTCGCCATGCAGCTCAACGAAGCCTACTCTGAGATTGGTTCCTCCTCTGAAAACAGCACGAGGTTAGTTTTCTCTCTCTCTCTCTCTCTCTCTCTCTCTCTCTCTCTCTCTCTCTCTCTCTCTCTCTCTCTCTCTCTCTCTCTCTCTCTCTTTTTCTGTGCGATTTCCAAATAGGCCCGCCCTTCCAACAGCCGCCCCCCCTCCCCTCGCCTGACGGCTGCTTCAGAGCTCTAGGTTGCCTTACATGTCGATTGCAAGATGCCTGTTGAATCATGAAACTCATCAGCCCCGTGACCACTCTCAGGATCTCCGATAAAAAAAAAACTGAAAAAAAAAAATAAAGAAAAGAAAAAAAGATGGCAGCTTCCCTCCCCCCAGCTCTGCTTACCGTCCGCCTCCCTGCTCAGCAATGGGTCGTAAGATGGACTCGGATATCGGCGTGGGTAAAAACTGGTCCCTCGAATTCGCAGCCAGATCCGTGAAATTGGCGAGAAACGTCCGCGACAGCTCGTACGACCTGTCGCCGTCGATGCTCAGCGACTCCAGGAGCCGGTGGATATCCGTGGAAGAGGCCATGGTTTCCCACACTCGCGAGGGCCCCCGATGGAATTGCAGAGAAGAGAAAGACGCTATCAAGGGGATCTCATGATCTATGGCGGAGAGCGGATAGGATGGGGGAGAAAGAGAAATCAAAAAATCGCCCCGATAGCCCGTCACAGTTCAGTAGCTGAACGGCGGCGACTTCCGGCCCGGCGCTTCTGGCCGAGAGGGGAAACGGAGATCCCAAGACAAGGAGGAAGGGACGAAGGCTGCTCACCTCTTGCTTTATTTTTATAGGATTTGGCAGGTCACGAAGCAGTGATCAAGTGTCCAGAGCAAATACGGCAGCGACGAAGAAGAAAAAAAAAAGAGAGAGAGAGAGAGAGAAGAGGGCGTCTCCTCAGGAAGAGGAGTGTTAAAAAAAATTAGTGATTTTTTGCCTGTTGAGGTTCGGTTTTCTTTTTTTTTCTCCCTTTTCTTTCTTTCTCTTTCTCTCTTGCGTTGTAGTGAGTTGTAAGAATGGCGTTTTCAGGCCTAGGGTTCGCCTGCTAATTTCGTCCACGCCCAAAGTATAGCTTGCTCGAAAGAAGAAGAAAAAGACAAGAACAAAGAGAGAAAAAGAGAGAGAAAATTGGAAATGGGGGAAAATACAAGAAAAAAAATACAAAAAAAAAGAAAAAGAAAAAGAAAAAAAAAAAGAGGAAAAATAAGGAAGCAGTCTGCCTTCCCTGGGACGTCGTAGTGCTCCTCCTACAATAACCTAACAATGAATTCCATGCTCTCTATATCGAGAGGCAGACAGTGCCTAAAATAGTGCTGATAAGGTGCCTCTATAGGTTGAGTTTAGTAGGGTAAGGGTACTAAGTTATAGAGTAGAGTACCTGTGTAGTAGCAGCCCGCGCGTGCCGGCAGCCAGGATGTTTGACGATGGGTCTTGCTAAGGTGACTGAGTTGGCAGTGCTCCAGAAACCGTGTATCCCGAGGCACTCCATACGAGATGCCGCTACGAGATGCCGCTCACCTGAGCTGGCTTTGCAAAAATATAAACAAACCCCAGTTCACATTTATTGTAATTGTGCTCGGTGTGGCATATATTATTAGTACCTTGTACTACTATATACCTGTATGGAGCATGAATAGGTACTAGCTACCTATAGTAATCAGAACAGCAGCACCATACTTGGGTACTTGAATACTTGACCTGAGTAATTGACTTGAGTACCACTTGACTTGAGTACTTGAGTACCTAGTACTTGGGCACTTGGGCACTTGGGCACAGAGGCACGTACCCAGTAGTATTCGAATACCCCTAAAGAACTTGAAGTTTCTCCCAGCGGTGCGTGCCGCTCCCTTTTTGAGGACTAGCGCCACCGCTCCACCACGCAACCGCTCCGCTCCATGACGCTATTCTATTTGTTTTCTATCCATTATTATTCCAGCTCTTCAAAAACAAACACAAAGGGCTTTATTGTGAGCATCGGCCAATTCTATACTTCGTTTGCATATCCTTTTCTCTCCCCCCCTTTTCTTAAGGGTTACTTCTCAGGGTTAGGGTTAGTATAAGGGTTAAGGGTTATTCTCTCTTTTGGATGCTAGATTTGGGATTTTTTTTTGATTTTTTTTTTTTGAATCTTTTGAAAAGTAAAAGCAAATTCTGGGCGTCACAGCTCATCCGCCGCATTTCCTACTGGTGTACCCTCCAAGCCGCGCCAACGAAGCCCCATTATCCCGCCGCCATCTATCCCTCGCCCTCAACCATGGACGAGAAGCATCGGCCGCAAGCCGCGAATCCTCCTCGGCGCCCGTCGGCGGTTCTCTTCCAGGGCCGCCCGCTGCTCGTCGTCGCGCTTCTCCTCTTCGTGGGCTTCCATATCTGGAGCAACTCGGTTGCCGTGCCCTTCTTGCCGCAGCAGGCTGCCGACGTTCTCTTGCCTGCTGCCCACGATGACGACGGCACGCCAAAAGGCCTCGTGCCGTTGGAAGCGCACATCATCAGCAAATGCCCAGACACTAGAGTACGAAGTGACTGATGAAAAGGGGGGGGGGGAGGCCTCCATGTCTTCCTGGCTAATTCGCCTCTCTGCTAGGACGCCCTCCGCACCTTGATCCTGCCCGTCATGCAGCAAGTCCACGACAAGGTCGACTTCAGGCTCACATACATTGGCAAGTACGTCGAATCGTCACCATCATCAAACCCATCAGCATCATAATCATCAGCATCAGCATCATCATCAGCATCATCCCCATCTCTTCTCTTCATGCGTGTCCCCTTCGTATCATCCATCTTACCGAGCCTGGCGTCCGTGCTAACGGCCTGGCATTCCAGGCCAACTGCCAACGGCGGCGTCGAATGCAAGCACGGTCCCTCCGAATGCATCGGCAACATCATCGAACTCTGCGCCCGCGAGCTGTATCCCGATCCAAAGATCAACCTCGGCTTCATCATGTGCCTGACCAAGGACTACCCCCACATCCCCGACCGCACCCTCATCGAAGACTGCGCCCTCGAGCATGCCATCGACTTCACCAAGCTCAACGAATGCGCTGCCCGCGATGACACCGCCTACGGCATTGAGCTGCTGCGAAACAGCGTCCAGCGATCTGCTGATGTACGTAAAAAAAGGCAAAAAAAATCAAAAAAAAAAATCAAAAAAGAAAATCATGAAACAAAAGGCATCTTGAAAAGAACATAATCTAAATGGATTCTCTAGGCCAACGTGACGGTCAGCTGCACCATCCGCCTCAACGACGAAATCTATTGCATCCGCGACGACGGCAAATGGAAAGACTGCCCCCATGGCCCCGGCGTCAACGACCTCGTCCTCGCTATCCAGAAGCTGTACCGGGGCTCGTCTTAAGCGGCTCGTATACGTCCGTCCACAGCTCGCTCGCCTCGCCCAGGGTGTAGCTCATGGACAGCGCATCCATGCCCGCCTCGTCGTCCCCCCCCATGACCCTCAACGTCTCCATGATGCCGTCTAGGCCGACGGCCTTGCCCGTGGCCTGCGTGGCGCCGGCCTCTAGCGCGACGTGGACAATGTGTATGTGGAAGTGGTAGTAGGTCGGTTGGTAGTGAACATAGAGCTTCAGCTGGTTTTCCTCGATGCTCGGGTACGTCTCCGTCGTGGCGCCGACGACCTTGGCCTTGATGTGCTCCAGCCAGGGAATGTGCTTCTTCTTGAGGTCCCGCAGCGACCAAATGTCCCGCCGCTCCACCAGCGCCAGCAGATGCAGCCCCTCGAGCGTTTTGCGGTCCCAGTTGAGGTCTGGCAGGAGGAGAAAGCCTTCGTCGCCGGCGTCGCCGAGCTTGGTCCTGTATATAACGTCTTCCGCTTCGGTCCGGCCCTCGATGATGTTGAACACCCAGTTTAGTCTTCCCTGCTCCCTCTTGAGCTGCATAAACGGCCGGACGTGGTTCTTGTAGATGTCGGGCGTCTCCGTGACGAACCGCACGGCCTGCTTGCTGTATTTCTTGACGTGAGCCTCCGTGCATGGATATATCAGGTTGATCTTCAAGTCGGCGAAGAAGTCGACGCCGTTGTCGTGCCCGTCACCTCCGCCGGGCCCGACCTCGGCATCCACCGACCCCGTCCTGGCCATGCTCCACGCGTAAATGTCATTCGCGCCCAGGTTTCGCAGCCGTGCCAGCGACGAGGGCAGCCCGGCGAGGTAGACCTCGGACGTGGGAAACGTCGCCCGCTCGACGACCATGACGGCCGGCTCGCCGTCGATTGTGCCGTAGAGGGAGACGCGGCGGCCAGCTTGGTCTGCACCAATGTGTGTTTTTCATTATTAGTTTTTTTTTTCTTTTCTTTTCTTTTTTTTTTTTTAAAATAAAAAAGGTTTATTTCCCTTTCATCAGCAATCCATCTTCTCAGCTTTCAAAAACAGCGCTATCCCCCCTTCCTTTTTTTTTTTTTTTTGCTGTTCTGCTCACAAAACTACAAAGACATGGCCGACGACATACCCTGGTTGAGCACCTTGGCAAGCTTGAATTTAGGCACCGCCGCCTCGGCCCTGGCTTTGAGATCCGTCATTGCGCGCGTCAAACGGGGTATTGGCAAAGATGTATAGGCGGGAACACGACTCGACGAACGCGGGGGGGGATTAGAAGAAGAAGAAGAAGAAGAAGAAGAAGCATTCATTCAAGCAGTTGGTAAAGCTCGAATGCAAAGGGCGAGAGAGAATTGAGAAACGCCAAAAAAAAAAAAAAAGGTTAAAGTTGCCCCTCCTCGAACCCTTTTTTTTTTTCTACACCACCAAAACGGGGGGCCCCCACGGCAGAAGCCACGCCGATAAGATTACGGGTGATGATACATTAGTACATACATACATACATGATACATATACATGCCTTGTAAATTGTAATTAATTACATTCTTCTTTGCATTCCTGGGAGGCACAGTTGGGTTTCCTTGGTGGCTTGTCGAGGTTGCTTTTTTTTCTTGTTTTGCTCTTTCAATACCTTTTAATAGGCACCAAGTTAGTAGGTAGATATAGTAACTTTACAAACTCATCATCCATGACACACATCGCCCAGATTGGATTAGATTTAAAAGAAAAATCGAGTCCCAAAACATTGCCTTGTAAAATCGAAATGGCACACGAATAAAAAAAAGAACGAAAGAAAGGAACATTACTCACTTTTTTTTTTGGGGTTATTTTCAAAATAAAAAAGGCAGGGGGGCCATTGGCCATTTTTGCTATTGAATCTACCTAGTAGTAGGTAGGTTAAAAAAAAAAGAAAAAAAAGAAAAAAAAAAAAAGAAAAAAAAAGAAAAGGGGGAAAAAAAATAAAAATCAGAGACGACGTCCCCCCTTGCATGTCAACTCTGCCTTGTAATATGCTGTTCAAAACTTTCTTTTATTTAGTTTTCGCCATTCCACTCCCCCAGTGTAAGAGACATGTAAGCCCAATGCAACAACAAAAACCATTCCGCTTGCGCGCCATCCCAAAAAAACGGGGCCAAAAATAATTAAGCCAGCTTGTCTCTGCTCTCTGCTCTCTGCTCTTTGTTTTGCTCTCTCACTCTCACTCAATCTCTCTCTCTCTCTCTGTCTCTGTCTCTGTCCCCCTCTCTCTCTGTCTGTCTCTCTCTCTCCCTCTCCATCTCTCCCTCTCCCTCTCACAAAACTCGCGTCAGCTTCGTCGCTCTCCTAGAATGGGGGGGTATTTGAAATAAAAAGTCTGCAAAAGTTATCAAATAAAAAAGAGAAGAAAGAAAAAAAAAGAAAAGAAAGAAAAAGAAAACACGGCGCAGTCTCCGCCCATCGGTTGGGGTATTATGAAATCGCATCTCATGTACTTCATCAAGAGGGGAATGTTCGCATCATCAGGGGGGATGCCCAAGTAGGTTGAGCTCCTCCCTAATGATGCGACCATCTGTCGAAGGCAATGTATATCCTGTCGTCCAAGAAAAAGAAAAGAAAAAATCACGAGGAGAGGAAGAGGGGGGGGGGGGGGGCATCATCATATCATCAAAGGATAGTGTGAGAATGTCATACGGGCGACGTGCCGAGGGCCCCTGTATCTGTGGAGCCGTCTCCCTCAATCGTCTTCCTCCAATGTTCCGGGAGGCAGACGCACACCAGGGGAAATGCCTTGAGGTCTCCGTGGCCCTGCGGC
Source organism: Trichoderma cornu-damae (assembly GCA_020631695.1). Lineage (NCBI taxonomy): Eukaryota > Fungi > Ascomycota > Sordariomycetes > Hypocreales > Hypocreaceae > Trichoderma > Trichoderma cornu-damae. Next base: position 3,221,929 of record CM036089.1, read on the forward strand.
GAACCGTCTCTAGGAGCGGCGGACGTGCTCGATACGCCGCTATCTCTCTGCGCCTGTCTCCGCGCCTCCCATTCGTCCGCTCGTTGGTCAACCATGAGACCCGTCGCCCAGCCGTCGTCCCAGATGCCCACGACCTTGAGCATGTCTCCGCGCTCGAGGGAGAACTCGTCGGGAGCCCTCGGCTGGTAAGCCCACAAAACAGCCACCTTGTCGCCGGGGTGGATATCATCCTGTGAGTAGTAGTCCTTGAAGAAAGGCAGCTGCTCGGACTGCTGACTCGCCAGGCCGTTAGGAGACGAGAAGCCAGCGGGGCTGCCGGGCGCGTCGCTGCCGAGCATCGAGTTGCTGGACAGGGAGCCGTGTCTCCTGGACGTTGCCGGCGGGGCTCGGAGCGCCGCATACGGGGTCTCGGGCTCGGGGCTGTCGTCAAATTCGGACGAGGACATTTGGTCAGAGACCTTGGGGGCGTAGGGGACCGCACGGGCAGAGGGGGAGCTGCCGTGGCGGGAAGGCGAGTCGCCCGAGTGCCCTTCCAAGGCCGACATGCGCGCGATGCGGCCGCCGGGAAGGATTTCGTATCCGCGGGGAGGCGCCGCGCTGCCCTGGCTCATGGGCGGCCCCTTGCGGGCCGGGGACGGCTGGTTGAAGATGCTGCCCTGCTGGCTGCCGCGTCCGCGCCTCATCATCCTAATGCAGAAGAACAGGAGAGCGGCGAGAATGACGACTCCGGCGAGAGCGCCAACCACGATGCCAGCAATGGCCCCGCCGCCGAGGCGGTGGTCGTCGCCGCCGGCAGCCGCGGCCGCGGAGTCCGTCGGCGCGGAAGTAGCCGTGGGCGCCGTGAATGTCAAGGTGGCGGTAATATCGGGGAGCTTAACCCCCTTGCACCGTGTTTCCGCATCGGCGCCGTAGCAACAGGTATCCGTGGAGTTGATGCCTCCGGCGCCGCAGTATGAGCAGAGGCCGATGGTGCTGTTACCAAACCCGCAGTTGTCAGGCTCATTGTCTACGCCGACGATGCAGCCGTTGAGGAGGGATCTCTCGGGGAGGCTGCAGACGGTAAAATCGGCTCGAATCAGTTTGTTGAGATCGCTGCTCGGGTTGCTGCAGAGGGCCGTGTCGGCCGTAATGTAGGCTTCGCTCTGGGCATACTCGGCGCAGGTTTCGGCACAGAGGGGCTGCGAGTTTTGCGGGGATATGTCGCAGCCAGCCGCGGATGACAACTGGACGATGGAGCTGCAAATGACTGTCGTCGTGTAGCGCGCGTACATATCACTGGGGTTTGTGAAGTTGATGTTGTGGCAGCCAAAGGTCGACTGGAATCTAAAACGAGAAAGAAAATGGATGTGCATGAGTACACTGCAACGCAGATGCTGTATGTAGAGAGGAAAGGGAAGGGGGGGGGGTCTGTGGGGAGCTCCCTACTTGTCTTTGAGATACGTGGTCTTGATAAAAGTCGACAATTGATTGTCGAATGACTCTCTGTCAGAGACATACTGTAAGAATGAGCTGCGGCGCATTTGGGCATCAGTATAAACTTGGTCGCCCAGGATATGTATGAGGGAAGGGCAAGCAGCTCACAATTTGTCGATTAATGTCTGGTTTGTGGATATCGAGGCGCCTTGGAAGGCCGGGCACACCGTCGATCCCTTTAAAGAAATGCAGCTCGCAGAATCCTGAGCGGTAGCGGCGCCGGCAAGAACCGACAGCATGGCCACCGTCGCATTCCTGAGCGTCCATTGTGTGCGCCTCGGCAGCGAATCCCCATAACGCCCACGAGCCCTTGTCGGGCTTGTCTCGCGGGCCATTGTTGCCTAGTGAGAAGTAGCGGTGGCCCAAGGAAAAATACCCAATGACTCCGAAAATCCCAAGCATGCGGAAAGCAGAGAGGTTCTGCTTCGAGAGATGCGTAGAAAGGCCAGAATTACCGCAAGAAAAAAATTTGAGGCGAGACCGGGTCGAGGTAGTCGGGGGTGCCGATGCGATATGGAGATGGAGAGCGGAAGAGTCTCTTGTAAGGTGCTGTTGTCGGACCAAACGCTATCAACGCAGGTGAAAAAGAAAACGACCGTTGTAACCAAAAAAAGAAACAGAAAAGAAAAGAAAGAAGAAGAAAAAAAACCCTCCAAAAAAAAAAAAGGTACGCTCCTAAATATCTAAGTAGCGCGATCGAATGAATGTCGATGGAGAGATGAAAAAGTTCGAGCAAAGATTAGATGAAGGCGATTCCGGAGGGAAGTCGTGGCGAGAGAGAAGGGCAACCAGCCAGGATGTAAAGCAGCGAAAGAAGACGTATGAAAAGGAAAAAAAAAAAAAAAAAATTCTCCAAGAACCGAACAAGGATCCGGGAGAGGAAGCTGCTATTCGAGGCTGAAAGATGAATGGCAGAGAACCGGGGAACAAGGAGGAGGAAACAAAAGAAGGTAAGGCCTAATGCTGAACTTTGCTCAGGAAGGGGTGACAGAAGGCTGGTGTGATTTTTTAGAGCAGCGATTTTGGCGGCATGTGCTGCTGCTGGTCCAAGCCGGAGCGCTCCGTTGTGCTCCCCCAGTAAAAAAAAAAAAAAAAACGGGTGCCGACCGCCTCGAGCCCTGGCGGATTTCGAACTTTTCTCTCTCTCTCTCTCTGTGTTTTTTTTTTTTTTTTTTTTTTTTAATTTCCCTCGTCTTTTTTTGTGTGTGTGTGTCACGCTGGGGATGCTCCAATGTCAGACGCGAGTCGACGCTGGGAGAAGCGACCCCGTGGGCAAGCTTGGCGAGAGAGACGCACGGATAGAGAGCGAGCGGGCTGCGGACGAGGAGGGAAGAAGGAGAAAAGAAAAGAAAGAAAAAAAAAAAAAGAGAGAGAGAGAGAGAGAGAGAGAGAGAGATTGAAGGTCTCTTTCGGCCAGACTCGCGGACGACGAAGCGCGGCGAACGGCTGGGTCTTTGGGGAAACACGAAGCGAAACGGCCTTGCAGAGCGCTATAGGGCGTGGGATATTAGAAGGGAGGGGGGGGGTGTCGGTCGAGAGGTGGAGCCGCAAGCGAGGATGCGAGACAATGATGCCCCTGGTCTAGCGGCGGACCAGCAAACAAGCACGTTTTTATTTTATGAAGGATGGAAGGGCAAAGGGCGTTTGGCGCTCGCTGTCAAAAGAAGTCGAGGAGCGAAACAAAAGAAAAAAAAAAGAAAAAAAAAGAAGAAAAAAAAGAGCGAGGAAACCGAGTTGCAGGGGAGAAAAAAAAAAAAGAAAATCGAGCGGAGCTGGATGCTGTAACGCACAATCGCGGATCGGGGAGATGTGGGTTTTTTTGGGGTTTTTTTTGTCTCTTTTGTCTCTTTTTGTATTTTTTTTTTACAGTTTCTTTTTTAACAAAAAAAAAACTCCGAGAAAACTCCTTTTTGTGTTATTTATGTCTTTATTTTCTAATTTTTTATTATTTTTTTATTTTATCTTATTTTTTATTTTTTGGTTTTTTCATTTTTACCGGGGCTGGCATGGGGACCGTGAACCGCCCCCCCCAACGAACATCTGGAGTTTGCTTGCTGGTACCGATTGCGCCTAGCACGGAATTAAGTAGACATCGTGGCCTGAAAAGGGCCCGCACCGCCACTAACCGCATCTGTTACCGCTAAGCAGCTCTCGTTAGCGCGGCATCGGGGGGGGGTCGTGAAGCCGCTTACAGTACATATACCACCTAGTACCTAAGGTAGTACCACAATATAGGTACCCCGTACGTACTACGTACTAAGGTAGTTGCGCAGCCACAAGGCACAGCGCCGTCATTGGCCAGTTTTTTTTTTTTTTTTCGGGCTGCCTGTCTGGAGAACCGAAAGGGGTGGCTTTTTTATGCGGATGCGGCGCCCGAACTTTTTGTGCCAAAGTTTTACTAAGGTACGTTAGATATATAAATCATAAGGTAACTTACAGAGTACAGGTCAGGTGAGGTGCCACAGATGCAGCTGCCACGCGGGCTTACATATGCAGTGCATCTTCAACGGCCCCGGGTGTGATGGGCATGTGTTGATGAGGACTTGCCTGAACGCCGCAGGCCGGTCGATGACAGGGCAAACAACGTGTCTACCTACTGGGTACCTAGCAGCATTAGTACTACCTAGGTAGTAGTACCTACACTAATGCCTTAGTATCAAGTATCAAGGTAAGGTACTCGTGCTTTGTACTCGTATTAGACAGGGCCCGCTCCACCGAGGCCCCGAGATGGTATAAATCACACAAGGGCATGAGATGCCAAGGCACCGCACCTGCTAGGTACCCACAGGCACCTCTCTCTACCTTGCTAGACCTACAGTACATGCATACTAACCTAGCAGTGCGGTAGTTCACCGTAGGTCGCAGTACCTACTAAGTAGCACTAGGTAGTAGCTTACAGATTACAGGTCCTGCTAATTAATGCAGCTCCTTTGACGCCCGCAATGGCAACTTGAACTTGTGCAAGCACCTAAGGGACCTTACCTTAGTACCTTTATACTTTGTACTACATATCAGTACTACTATAAGTAATTCACTCTCCAGAACCGCGGCGCGGAAAAGCAATTCTTAAAGATTGACGGGCAACGTCTGTTTTTTTTTTTCTCTCTTCTGTCCTTGTCCAGCGATCAGCAATGCCAATCTCGCTCCACTCAGCACAGCAGGGAAAATTGCACTTGTAAAAATCGGCGAGCAGGGATGCAGCGGATGGCGCCGCCCAAATTTGATTTGGCTTCTTGCTCTACAGTAATAGAATGTACAAAGGTATCTATCTACCTGGTGCCTAGGTACCTAGTAGTACCTACCTTAGTACGTATTATGGTGCCTCAGTAAGGTAAGGCAAGGTACCTGCACCTTAGAGGTAGGTGCCAAATACAGTAGTACAAAGGCACCCAACCTCTCACTGACATATAGCACCTAGCAGTGCCTATACCTTAGTGTATGCAGGGCCCCAACTTATAGCACCGTTGCTTTGGCACACACAACAATCCATCCATCGTCAGCGCGGATAATCATGACAGACAGAACAAGACGTGCATGCCCCTTGCGCAATTTTTTTCTTCTCCCTCCTCATCCGTCCCAACATATATATGTATGTACGGAGTACAGTATATACATATGCATTGAACCATGCCCTTTCTCCACGTGGGGTCAGCGGAGCAGCTTCAATCTCGAGATCCACTCTCCGTTCCATCGTGCTCCCTGACAAAATCGCGTCAAAAAAAAAAAAAAACATAATTTCCCCCGGCAAAAAGAGTCGCTTGTGCGCTGAACCATCTGCGATCTGCAGGTGACGTTAGTGCATTAGTCGCATGCGAAGTACCTACCACTACAGCCAACGGCGAGAAATACAAACGCCCACTATCAGAACTTTTGAAATCTTGCTCGACGCCGTATCGGAAATATTGTAGGTATTCGCACATGTCTTTCCTCCATGCCGCGCGACTTCAAAATGACATTGGGGAAAGGGAGAGCGAAAACATCCAATAAATACATAAAAAAATAAAATATTGATTTTTTTCTTTTTTTTTTCTTTTAGCAGTGCTCCCAGACTAGAGACACAAAAGCTCAGACACGCACGCGCACGGCACAAAAGTTGTCAAGACATGAATGACCCAGACCTTGTGTGATCCAAAACTTGATGAGGGCTTCAAAACTCGGTTCCTGATGCAGAATAAAACTGCCTTGTCTCGCTCGAAAGCCGCATTCCTCCCGCGTGCCGTCTCAAGAGCACACACGAAATGACAATGTCGTTACAAAAAAAAAAGGAAAAAAAAAGAAAGAAATTCAAGTCACATGTAATTTCCATTCAACACAACATCCAGCCTTTATCGATAGCGCACAAGGGGAAAAAAAATTAATTTTTCTTTTTTAAAAAAAAAGTCATCATCACCAGCACCAATCTCAATATACATAAAAAAAGAAGACGAAAAAGAAAAAGCCACCCATCAGCGAGCCTGCCTCCACTCTCCCAGAAAGGCCTTCATGCAAGCGGCCGCAGCTGCGGCGGCATATCTTTGCCACTTCTTGTTCTTGTGACTGTCCGCATAGTCGCATACGCTCTTGATGACGACCGTGGGGAAGCTGTCCCAGACCCCGGCGCCCTCCATTTCGAATGCTATCGCCCTCTCGCGCGACGCAATCTCGTCGCGATGGCGTCCCGACTTCATGACCGAATCCCCAGACACAATGACGCCGAAGTGGATCTGCGGTTTGCGCGCCTCGCCAAGCTCCGCGTCCGTGGGCGCATGTCCGTCGGGACGTCGTTTCGCGCCCTTTGCCTTTTCGACGCGGGCGCGGGGCATCAGCTTGCTGTCCGAGCAGAGCAGCTCCTCGCAGGAGGATTCCAGCGCGGCGTCGCAAACGTCGTCGTACGGGCCTTCGCAGTTGGCGCAGACGCTGCAGGCTTCCGGGTCTTGGTGTTTGTGGCGATAGGCGGGCTGGTACAGCTTGTCGCTCTCCGCGCCTGGGTAGGAAGAGCTCTGAAACCCGTCCCTCCCGCAGAGCTCGGCCAGGTAGGACGAAGCATTGTCCCTCAGCGTTTTGCGGCCCCTGGACCCCGACAGCTTTGCCAGGAACGCGCGAATCTCTGCGTTTGGCCGCCCGAGGTTGTCCTGCAGGGTATCCCTCCTCACGGCCCTGTTCGGGTATTGTCGGCCAAAGTCAAACTGCGTCATGGCCGTGCTGATGACGACGTCGCCGAGGAGAACCTCTCTCTCGTCGTCCGTTCCAAATGGCACGCCTCCGCAGATGCCCACCACTATGCCGAGCCTGATCCCGGGAAAGCTGGCGCGGAAGCCGGCTGCCACGCTCGCCGAGTTCACCTTGCCCATGCCGGGCATAAACGCCAGCACAACGTCGTGGCCGCACATGCTCCCCGTGGTGTAGGCGTTGGGGTCTCCCGGCGCTTTGCTGTAGGAGTAGTCTTTTTCGTAGTAGTCGTCGAAGAGAGCTTCCACCGCGTCAAACTCCACCCGCAATGCGCAGATCAGGGCGATCTGGAATTCTTCCCGGCCGCTAGGCTGGTGGCGATCCGCCGTCGTCACTTCTCCCGACTCTAGAATGCTATTGTGGCTGGATGGCCCGCCGGTGTTCCCGAGGGCCAAGCCGGATGCGGCATGGAACGACCCCGGCTGCAGCTCCGGGGTCCGCCGTCTCTTGTGCCCAGAAGATGTCCGTCGAGGCTCCGCGGGCCGCGAGGCCATTTCCCAAGAATGGGTCGTCCGAGGCTCCTCCCGGCGACCGGATGGAGGCGGCGACTCCGATCGCTGCCGTTTGTGACAAGGCCTGGGAATGGACTCTGCGAGCCCGAGCTCGAGCTTATGGACGGCTTCCTTGAACAGCGTTTTCCGTATTCTCGAGTCTGCTTCTCTGCCATCAAGGTCGCGAGACCTCAGCCTCTCCGCTATCTTGCGATGCACGAGCAGACAGCTCCGAATCGCCTGGAGATAGGAGTCGCTCCTGTCCTCTTCGAGGCGATCTACGTAGCCCAGGAGCTTGGCCCACGTGGCTTGGTTTTGGCCGTTGTGAGGACTAATGTCCAGCTCCATGTTTTGGCCAAAGTCAATCTCCAGCAGCAGCTTCGCAAAGGACAACAGCGCCGGGTGGCCCATCCGGAAGCTGTATGCGTCCGCCGACGCCGGGAGCTTCGATCCGAATGCCAGGTATGGAAACTCCTTCGTGGGGCCCGCTTTCGACGAATCCAGGAAATAGATCTTCCCCGAGCTGAGGTCGGCGTCGAAGAAATCCATGAGGCAATACCCGAGCTTGACGGCAAGCGCTCTCTTGTCTCTGGTGCTAAACTTTGCTGGCGACGCCCCGTGCATCAAAGTTTCGAGATCAAGGGGCTTGAAGGCCCCTTTGCCGATCAGCTGCTCAAGCGACTCCTTGGGCGGTTGGCCTGTCCCGGAGGAGGCGGGACCAGCCCAGGCGCCGAATAGCCCGTACTTCTCAATAAGCAGGACCAGCGCCTTTCCCTCGCCGGTGTGCTGTCGCAGGCCCGTGCAGATGTCGGGAATGGATGAGATTGAAGTTTCACCTCTGGCAAGTTTTCATGTTAGCAAGGTAGACGAGCCATGAGGGCAGAGTAGCCCGCATAGCCGCAAAAAATGCCGGGAAAACGCCCACAAACGTACAAGTCAACAGAGTCGCACCGCACTTCCTGCCACGATTCCAGCTCTGGGCACGGCGAGAGCATCAGCTGCAGACCCGGCAATACCGTGTCCTCGTCCGGGTCCTCGATCAGCTTCAGCAGAACCTCATGCGGCGTCCCGCACCCAAAGTGCTCAAACAGAGTCCCGAGGACGAACCTGGCTCGATTCCGTATCCTGGCCTTCTTCCACATCCTCCTCTTGTGCTGCCTTTGGAGCGGCTGAGCACCCGGCTCTTCCAGAGGAGGCGCGAGCAGCCGGCTGACGGCATCGTTGCACTCCGTGAGACGTGCAGACATTTGCTAAGCTCGACGGTGTTGCCGGGAAGCCTGAAGAGCGTCTTGTTGCGGCCATTCGCCAGGTCGACGGCTCCAGACGTCGACTCCAGAAATCCGGTCAATGCCCTCAGCCGGGGATATGCCTGAGCTTCCGGGTCGCCGCGGGCGCTTCGCTGCCACGCAAGGCCGTCCAATAACGCGCAGAGGCTTTTCAGCTTTGCTTGGCATTGCCCAAACTCTGCCGGGTCCAGGTTCTGGGGAAATTCCTGCACCATGAAGGCGCGCCGAAGCTCGATTTCAAATAGCTCGGCGTTGGGCTGTACTTGTCTGTCCTCGTTGAGCGGCCCCGGCTGTCCGTGGTATCGTGCTTTTCTCTGGCGCAGCAGGGCTCCCAGCCCCTGGATCAAGCGCCATTCACTTGACTCGATGAGGTACGGCATGTCACGGCTTCGGCCTCTGGCTTACTTGTACCCAAGAAGATGGGCCGAGGGAACTTGCAGGGTTCAATCCGATGCCTTCGGCGACGGGCGGGAGGAGACGAGGCTCAGCTAGAGGATGCATATGGAAGTGGGGATGCAAATATTCACGGCTGGCCCTGGCCTGGGCCAGGCGGAGGCTGTCGAGCCCATTTGCCAATCCTACGACGACTACTACTTTGTGCCAACCCGTGACCGGGATCAATAGCCCGAGCCCCCTTGGACGTACTACTAATCTGACGTTCCTGCGACATCGTCTCGTCGGGTCACACCAACGGCCGCTTCCCCGCTTTAATAGCACGTTGCGCCTTGCATATGTAGCCAGCTCGGCTCGATGATCATCGCGGGCCCTGCTTTTTGCCTTCCGATATCTGCACAATAACGTATCGACGGAAGTAACACATCTACGGGGAGCAACGTGAAGCTATTTACGGAATGAATACCCCTCAGCATGACGCTTGACCTCGATAGCGAAGATCTTCTCTACAACTTGGCCTACGAATGCGAAGGCCTGTTCGACCAGCTGCAGGAGGCTTTTCGGATAACAAAATCCGAGACCACGATTGCCGAGCTATGCGTCGAGTTCCAGCAACGCTTTGCCATATGGGCGGCGCATCTTGGGGTTTTCGCTCGCAGGAGCCAATGCCTAGATACGAGGCTCCGGAACCTCCCGGACCTTCAGGACCTTGTTGCTCGGTTACTGGATGTCCTCCGCCTCACCCTGCGGCAGTGCAAGGTCGAGACTTACAGGCGAGGAGAAGAGGGCGACCTGGCTCCGATGAGCGTCGACGAACCTGCGTCCGGGGCTTCTCAGGACCAAGCAACGGCTCTGAGAACAATAGACGACACCCTCGCTCGGCTTAACCGCCTAGGAGTCACTATTCGCCAGTCGAGCCGTGCCAAGGTCGATGCGAGAGCCAAGAAATTCGCCGCAGGCCTCGATCTCGAGTCCTTTGCATACCTATGCACGAGCGCCGTGCAGGCCCTGTATCCCGGTGCCCACCAATCTCTCAAAGACCACCTCAGCAAGTCGATGACGGACAGGTACGCAAGGACGTTATTTCTCGACTCTCGCCACAAAAAGCTCGGGGCCCGACGAGAGCCAAGCATAGGCTTGTCCACCATCCAGGAAGCGCCCACCAACGAGGCGCAGGCCGACATCCCTGCCACCCAGCCGCCGAGCGCGAGGGCGATGAAGAACCCAGTCATCGCCAGCCTTCCAAGAGCGTCCATTGCGCCCTCTCAGTCCGACCTGTCCAGCGTGAACATTCAACAGATCAGGAGCCGTCTCAGGCCGCCCGATGAAGCGTCGACAAAGTTTCACAAGACTTCCTCAATCCAGGTTAGCCAGGGCAACTATCCGCAACCGCCGAACGCGAAGGAGGGAAACAGTGTCTTTACCTGCCCGTGGTGTTCTGAACTATTTAGCAAGAAAACGCTCTCGGAAAGCGAATGGCGGTACGTGGCCCTCTCCCCCCCCCCCCCCCCCCCCCCCCTTTTTTTTTTTTTTTTTTGCCGGGGGGGAGGGTTGGCTTTTTTTTTCCAAAAAAAAAAAAAAAAATTCAACTCTCATGGTGTTATAAATATTTCCCTTTTGGTGCTTACATGGAGGCCTCTCATGGGCATTCCCACCACCAAAAGGCCATATCTGGCGTCCTATACGCCCCTCATCGCGATAGGTATTCTTAGGGACGAACTCTGCTAAGCTGCTCTCAGTCGACACATAGATCGAGACCTCAAGCCTTACGTTTGCCTCTCGCAGGGGTGCCCAGAAGCGCACCCCGTCTATCCCACCTTCGATGAGTGGTTTAGGCACATGGAACTTCACGACTGGCGGTGGCATCAGCAAGCCTATTTGACGTCGAGCTGGGTATGTAGCATCTGCGAGTTCAGCCAAGACGTTTACAGCAACCCACAAACCCTGTACTTGCACTTGGAGGAATCCCATCACGGCGACTTCACCACCGCCCAGCTCCAAGCCATTTCGCGACAGAGTAAGACGGAGCAGCCAAGGGCTTGGAACGATTGCCTGCTGTGCTGTTTCACGGTAGAAGATCAAGCAGATGAAGACGAGGCGGTGTTCCCTAAGCGACGAAAAGGACAGCAGAAGCACGAGAGCGCCAAGAGCGCCAGGACGACTCTGAAGATGACGAACCCTTCTCCCCATAGCCCAGACCCCGACTTTTCGGACACCTCTTCCGATTCGGACGACATGAGCTCTCATCAGCGTCGGCGGCAAGAAAGAATAGATCGCTCAAGGGCTGTAGCCCGGCATGTTGCGGTGCATCTGCAAGTGTTAATGCTCTTGACACTACGCTTCGCAGCCCTGCAGAATGACGACGGGCAATTGGTTGATGATGATGACTTGAAGAGCGATTCCGTCGACGTCGACGAAGGAAACAGCGCCTCGGAAGGCACCGATCTAGGGAGACTATCCCACATCGCCTCCGAGGCAGATGCCGTTATGAAGGACGCGGAAGGCTTAGACGACACGGATGATACGGGTGGCGCTATGGATCTTGATAACGACGCCGTGGAGGACGACATCCTGGTCCCCGACACGGATCTCGACCTCGAGTTTGTCCCAAGGCAATATGACGACCTCCCAGCCAAGAACGACGATTTCCTAAACAAGGTCATTGAGTCTGGAGCTTACCAGTCTTAGCGAAAGAAGGAAGACGAGGAGGAGCAGCAACGTGAGGAGCGGAGGAAAAGGAGAGCGCAAGCAGCTCAAGAGGCACAGAGATTGAGAGAAAGGATGCCGGCAGGATGGCAGAATGAGGATGAGGAGCACGTGGTCACGATCAGGTATACGGACGAGCTGCGACCTAAAGAGAGGGGTCGACAGAGAAGAGAAGTAGTGATAGAATATCGGACTGCAAGTCAGGAGAGGAAACACCCTGCCGAAAGTGAGGAAGATAGGCGCCAACGGAGAGAAAAAAGACGGATGGCTTTTCGAAATGGAGGCGATGAGCACGTGATTGAGATTCGCCCCGATTCACAGGAGAAGCGAGGAAGACGCGAGAGTCGTTATGATCCTCCCAATGCGGATGTCGTGATCGACAACGAGATATATCCGCACGATATAGACAGGTTCAAGGCCACCTCTGCGGCCGCTGATGCGCCACAGTTCAAGTCGCGAGATCCGTCATGCGAGCGTGAGCGTCCTTTGGTGAATCTCGTCCGTCCCACCCCGGTCTCGAGCCCGGCTCCCACACCGTCTTCCGGACAAGAGGGGCGGCGGACGGAGGAATCACGTCAAGCGGTCTCTCCACATCCACATGAGAGGAAGAAGAAAGGGAACTCAGAAGCTATCAGTACTCGACCAAAGGAGTCGACGTCCTCCAACCAGCTCCCCGGAGACGTGGTCATTAGACTAAAGGAGGATACGACGCAGCCTTCGCCCAGCAGCAAGTTTGTTTCTTGGGGCGAGAGCTCTACTCGGAAAAGAGAGGATACGACGCAGCCTTCGCCTAGCAGCAAGTTTGTTTCTTGGGGCGAGAACTCTACTCAGAGCTACGAGGTTGAAACGCCGGAAGCTGGAGACGGCGCCGAGGGCCCAAGCGAATTGGCCGGGGCAGAGGAAAGGTCTTAGGTCTCTCTCTCTCACTCTCTCTCACTCTCTCTCTCTCTCTCTCTCTCTCTCTCCCTCCCTCTTTTTTTTTCATTGCTTTCATGATGTCGCCCTCTAGGCCTGGTTGGACTGTGTATAAAAGAAGTACTCTCTCTCTTGGATACGATTCAGTTGAAGTGTACGTCTCGACGACGTAACAACAAAGCGGCCCAATCGCTGGTGAAGGCAGTGGCAAGTAAAAGCGCGACTCCATACACGTACATTGATGCTCTATCACATAAAGACCATTGAGTCTCTCCAACGATGCAATTACAGAATTTCACCATACGTCTCTTGCTTAACTCTAGCTTTTGTATGCGCATATTGACCCAATATATACTGCCGCAAATCTCGGTACACCATTCGGTTTCTATCATGGCTGTTATGAGTAACAGCAGGCAGTCCCCTGCAGTCAACGAAGGGGCATTCGCCAGCGGCGAGAGAAGTTGATGAGCCGCCCCTCATGTCTTGTTCCTCGAGTCTGAATCCGGCAACTCTCGTTTTGCTGTCCTGACGACTCATGCGATTGGGACGGACTTGGCCGTTGCCCCACGGGAGGATACCCAAACTGTGGCATTGGTTCCACCGAGGCTTCCTGACGGTAACGCAAGATCATGTCATGACGCCGAGGGCAAAACTTTTAGTACATTTGTTTAGTGTCGACGCCGAAGCATACCTACAATGGTAAGCGTTTCAATGCCTTGGGTACGTTCTATTCGAGGCACGGAAATCTCACGTACCTTGGAAGTTGTAGCTGTCAGAACGAAGCTATCTCAGCTACATAGCCGGATAATTCCATCAAAAGAGGCAATGCGTTAATCTTTAGTTCTCCAGACCGTTGCTCTAGCGGACACTACTAAGCTTTTTAGCGAATCGAGGCTGGCTGAAACCAATCAAGACTCAGTCGACATTCGGATTTGGCTTGACTTGCTCTCATAGCCCAAAGATCGCTCGGAGTAGCCCCGTGGCAAATCTTTTCCGTCGAGGCTTCCCGAAGTTCCCATTGCTCGTTGCGACGCGCTACTCCCCATCTGGCCTGCTGAACCCAATATCTCGGTTTAACCCGCTCACGCCCTGAGTCTTGATTGGGGAGTTCATCGGAGGCTAGATTAGTCTTCGGTGGGTTCGCTCAGGCCTCTTTCGAAATTGGGTCTGAAATTTTCCATAGGTCACCGTCTCTAATATGCCCCTTTGCTATTGCGCTGTGGGGAAGCAGGTTCTGTCAGCTCAGCCAACGCCAATGGCATGTTTCTGAAATTGGTACCAATAGTCTCGACGCTATTCTCGCGATAGCCTCAGAAACGTACGGCGAACTACCGATAGTCTCGGTGCCTACTTTCCACGATAGCCTCGCATGCATGGTCTCAGCTATGGGCCGGATGTGCTTCTACGCGCAGAGAGGCCTCTAGCAGTTCTTCTACGGAATATTGCTTTTGGCAAGTCTGCCTGTATATATGAAAGACACAAACTCGCGCCAAGCCGCCAAGAGGAACTATGCCACTTTGCCACTCAAGTTCAGCAACAGCTGTCAGCTGTGAGGGTTGCCGGAACTGCTCGACGATATGCGCTCTTCGCTCGCCGGCGCTTCGGCGCTTCTGCTCTGGGCGTCAGGGGCGGCTGGCGGTGCCATCCTGGCCGCAGATGGCAATGGCATCGTTGCGCCTGTCCAGAACTACCGCTCTAACAATGGCGTACAGTTCGCCGTGGAGACGGGCTTCGATCGCCATGGCGGGGATTACAAGAAGCTCGCCGCCAACAGCTTTCGCGACTGCATCAATGTCTGCTCAACCCAGGCCGCTTGCCGTGCCGTCTCTTACCCTGGCAAGACCTGCTGGCTCAAGTCCTCTGTGAACGCCGCCACCATCAACAGCAGAGTGAGCGGCGCGGTCCGCGTCCAGGACGAGCCAGCCCCGATTACGTGCCCTGCGGCTGGTAGCAGTCAGGTGAAGGCGGCCGATGGGAGATCCTTTGCCATTCAATGCGGCGTTGACCACCCCACGGCGATCTCAAGTCGGTACAGACACTGGACTTTGCCAACTGCATCAGCCTCTGCGATGAGACCAGCGGTTGTGTCGCCGCTAGCTGGCGGTCTCACACCTGTTACCTGAAGAAATCCTTGCGGCCAGGCGTCGCTAGCTCTGAGGCAAGCACTGCTGTGCTAAGCTCGTTATTACCAATCACTCCGGCCTTTTGTCCAGGACCGAGCGGCCAGCAGATCAAGGAGACGAGCGGTCGAACCTTTACCGTCTCCTGCAGCGCTGATCGTCCGGGTGGCGACTTGACGAACAAGCTACTGGCCGAATTTGGCAATTGCGTCGCTTGGTGTGATGAGGTGAGCGTGTGTTGCCGCTGTCTACCACGATGGCCGGTGCTGGCTGAAGAGCAGGCTCACGGCTTCGTCGACACGCACCTACAGCCAGGTCGCCGTATTAGCCTCCGCGTTGAGCCCTCCCCCTCCCCTGTGCCCGAGCCAGAACGGCAAGCAGGTCAAGGAGCCAAGCGGTAGAAGCTTTACCATTGCTTGCAACGTCGACCGTCCTGGCGGCGACTTGGCATCGAAGAGTCTCGACAACTTCAGTAGCTGCATTGCCTGGTGTGACCAGACGAAGGGCTGTGTTGCTGCTGCCTATCATGATGGCCAATGCTGGCTAAAGAAGACCTTGTCGACGTCTTCTGCCCGCGCGAACGGGCAAGTTGCCGTGCTGAGCAGCAAGCTGCCGCAGACGTCAGCCCACACTGCATCTACGTCCACCAAGAAGACCACGTCGACGATCGTCAAGACCACGTCTCCGTCTATCAAGATGACGACCACATCATCCACTACACAAAAGACTACATCAACAACTGTCAAGTCCCCGTCCACTTCCGCTGGCGTATCTATCAATACCCAGTCCACCCAAATCTTCACTTCCGTCACTGCTGCTGCTACCTCCAGTGCTACTCCCACCAGCTCCTCTAGCACTGATTCTGCCTCTACCGCCACCACCGCTTCAAGCGAGAGTACGGCCGCAGAGACTTCAACTAACGCAGCGTCAACGCCAGCGACGGCCTCCGACGGCTCAACAAGTGCCGCAGAAGCCCCAACGAGCGTCTCGGATATCTCAACGCAAAGCGCGGCTCCGGTCACGACCGGCGCTCCAGCTCCGAACGGCACCCTCGACGCACCGACAGGTCCCCTCACTCTTTCGGCCCAACCAAGAGTGACTCTTACCCCGTTGGCGCCGCCAAATATCGACGTGGCAGGCACTCAAGTCATAACCTCCCAGCAGGTCTCGCAGCTCTGGTTTCGCAATGCATCGCTAGCGTCTAATGCCTCGGATGCGATCAGCTCCCCTACAGTTCGGGTTAATATGACCTTTGAGTATCCCTCGGTCGTGCTAGACAACTCCATCAACATTAGCAAGGTCCGGTGGGACTCGGGGAGTCTGTCCGCCAGCTTCGATGGCACCGAGGCCTACGATGCTGCCAAGACTTCCTGGGCATCGGCTGAAGCCGAGGGCAATAGCACAACCCTCATCATCATCACGGCGGCCCCTGGATGCAGCTCGGATAGCCACTATGTGTACTTTGTAGCCAGCCACTTCACATTTGATGACGCGACCAGGTCTGTTAGCTGCTCTGGCTCCATGGAATCAGTGTCCGATATTGCCCAAGAGGTTGGCGTCGATTTTGGCTCCATTGAGACCTCTGTGCCAACCCTCTAGGCAGATCCTGAGCTTGCGGCCAAATACGGGTGCACTGCACCTAGCGCAGCAAACATCCGCGGGTTGCCAGCGGTCTATTGTGGTCCTGATTTCGACCAGCGTCTTGATAACCAGCTGGGATACTGTTCCGTGGCGGATGAGGACCTTGATGTAAGTGCTCCCCCCTCCCCCTCCCCCCCCTGTCATGTTTGTGTCTTTTTTTCCCCTTTCTCTCTTGGGTTGTGCTAACGCCTCAAACAGGCTACATTGGCTGCTGTGATTCCTGGAGTCCAGGACGATGACATCCTTGAACGCAGGGGCCTGATCGAGCGCAGATGCTGGCCTTCTTCTCTCTGCAAGCTCGCCAGCAAGGTTGAAAAGTTTGCAACAAATACCTATCATGCAGTCGTGCATGATGCAAAGTCTCTTGGAAGCACCCTCGGAAGCATAGCCACAACGCTCGGCAAGGATGTTATATCGAGCGCCAAGAATTTCGCCAAGACGGTGCTGGCAACGGTCGAGAATGTCGCCGGCGGACTGCTGGCGGCCGCGACTTTCCTCGTCACGGGTGACTAGAACAGGTCATTTGACTTCCCCCTGGCCGTAGCGCCGCCAGCCAGCGCGCTGGATGACTCTCCCTGGGGAGACGGCTTCAAGTTCTATACATGGACCCCGGACAAGGGCGACTTCTGGAATGCCCAGGACGAGGCCATTGACAAGATCAAGAGCGTCATCATTGGCGAGGCGGACCCGGAGCCCAGCATTGAGCTTTGGTGTGTCGATTGCAATATCAAGGGTGACCTCAAGCTCGTCGGCAGCGCCTCCTTTTCAGTGTTTAATGGCGGACTCACCAAGGCCCAGCTATCCGTGAAGGGCAACATCGATGCTAGTTCTACCTCGGCCTGAATGCCTTTGCGGAATGGGACCCGACGAGGGAGTACGACTTCCTTACCATGGGCCTACCGGAGCTGGAGATTCCAAACATCCTTGTCCTTGGCCCCGTGATCTCGCTAGGAGTCTCAGTTGATCTAGACATCAGCGCTGTTGGGCAGTATCTCATCGGCGCGGACTTGAACTGGTCACAGCTCTCGGCCACGCTGGATGTGCTGAACCCTCGTGGTTCTTCCCAGTCTGGTTGGGTGCCGACTGTCCATGATACAGTCCAGGCCGACGGCGGCTTGACGGTCAACTCTACTCTTGGCCTCCCCATCACCCTTGGCTTTGGGATCAACATCTTGAATGGCAAATACGACAAGGAGATCAAGGTTGTGGACACGCCCGGCGTCCGGGCCAGCAGTAAGTCTCTCGCCTTTCCCTTGCCAGGGTAGCTAGCCGCAAAGCTAAACCACCATCCCTTGTTTTTAGTGGAATGTGACTTAACCAACGAGATTAACAACGGTTCCGTCAACACGGACCCCGAGGACAGCTGCTATGGTATCCACTGGAGCCTCGGTCTCGTCAACACCGTCAAGCTGGACCTGTCCGACTTTGACCAGGGAACTTACAGGCTGGAGGAATGGGATGCCCCGGTGTTTGCCTCGGGCTGCATCGGCGAGAGCCTCAGCATCGCACTGCCCACGGCTACCGTGACGGCGCCGACGGGAGGCAGCACGTCCGGCCCTCCGCAGCAGGACTGCTCTTCGCTCAGCTGCCCGGGCAGCCATGGCGACTACTGCGTCTCGAATGGATTGTCCTTCCAGCTCAACTGCCAGGTCGTGTACCAGGCATCGCTTGAGCGCTTCTCAAAGGCTGGCGGTCCCGATGAATGCACGACTGCTTGTGCGTCCGACAGCAACTGCGTTGGCGTCAACTGGTTTTCCATCCATCCGCGCCGGTTGGCTCCCCCTCAACTGCATGCAATTCCATACAGGCGTGCCCACGACTCCCGCGACCAACTCGGCCGTCTGGGCCTTCACAAAGGTGGCGTCGCCACAAATGAAGCGGGACACCATTGTCGAACGTGTGACGACGGTGGCCACCAGTGCTACCACTGTTACTACATCCACTGCCAGCTCCAAGGCCAATGCCGTTGTTGCCGACACGCTCAGTGTCACGTCATCTACCGCAACCACCGCCACGGCCGCCGATACGGCCTCTCAGACCTATGCGTCTGCGACCAACACCGCCGAGGCCGGTCACGACATCGCCCCTGTCACCATCTTCGACTCAACCCCCACGTCAACGACAGTCTGTTCGTCTCTCCAGCCAACAGCGCCGTGTCGATGGATAGCCTGACCAACGGCACTAGCTTCATGGCCGACTATACAACGCCCATTGTCGTTGGCGACTCAGCCAACCGAGTTCTGTACTACTTCCCCAGCACCATCTCCGCTGTGGGCGCCTCGCGCCTGCGCCTGGCCACGTGGGACGCCATCCCCATTGGCGCCGAGATAGTGATGCTGTTCCCGACCGTCGCCAGCACGGGGGAAACGGTTCTCATTGCCATGGACAGCACTCAGAACGCCTTCTTCCCCTTTGTATGCGCCATCGAGGGCCAGCTGAACAAGATCTTCCTCGTGTCTGACGCGGAAAACGGCACGGCCACGCTGACGGATCCCGACTTGATTCTACATTTAGGAATAGGAATAGTATATAACAAAGCCGTTGGTAAAATGGTAACGAGATACTGTACATATATATATATATATATACACCAAAATATATGCATGCTTCTTGTTGCTGCTCCACAAAGCCTCCAAGGTCACCCCTGAGCCACCGCAATATCATCTACATCGCATCTATGCTTACCGAGATTTGGAGGACAAGGAGTCTGACGACAACTGGACCGAGACTGCACGAGGGGAACGCCATGTTGTTCTCTTTGAGCTGCGCCGCTGCACCCGGCCCTGCCAGGATAACGACCATGCTCTCGGAAATTTCACAACCTTGTTTGGCGCTGCTTGAACTACGCCGCTGCACCCAGAGCCCTGCCAGGATAACGACCATGTTCTGCTTTTAGACACTGCATCTTTCTTCTTCAAGCTACGCCGCTGCACCCGGCCCTGCCAGGATAACGACCATGCCATCAGTCGAACGCCGCGTCAATGTTTCGTTTGACCTAACCGCTGCACCCAGCCCTGCCAGGATAACGATCATGATCTCGGAAACCCCCTCCCCAAACAGCCTCAGACCTCGGTCGCCATCTTCCTGTCCAAACCTCACTAGATCGAATGCGGCTTGCCGGACGAATCTAGTTCCCAAAGCGTAGACGATTTAGCCCTCCTCGAAGACCGTGTGTGTGTGTTGAGAGTGCCCCGAGAAGATGTTGCGCGTGGAGTGTGCGATGTGGGCTCTCGTTTTCGTCGCTTGCGTCCGCCGTCATCGATTTCAGGAACTTGTTCCTCTGGTGCTTCTTCTAGAGTTCGTTTTCGTCGCTTGCGTCCGCCGTCATCGATTTCAGGAACTTGTTCCCCCGGTGCTTCTTCTAGAATTCGCTTCTCTGGTGCTTTTTCTGAAACTTGTTCCTCTGGTGCCTTTTCTAAAACTTGTTCCTCTGGTGCTTTTTCTGAAACTTGTTCCTCTGGTGCTTTTTCTGGAACCTGTTCCTCTGGTGCTTTTTCTGAAACTTGTTCCTCTGGTGCTTTTTCTGGAACCTGTTCCTCTGCTGGTGCTTTTTCTAGAATTTGCTCTTCTGTTTTTTCTGGGGTTTCCAGAGGTAAATGGTTTGCTGGTGCATCTTCTGTAGAGCCAACGGGCCGAGCGTGAGATGCTGGGGGCGGCAGGCTCTCCATTTTTTGGCGTTTATATCCACGATCTTCCTTTTCCTCTTCGCCGTCGTCGTCGTCGGGCCTGGATCTCTTCTTGGACATGCTCCCGCTTGTAGCTTGCTGTGGAGGAGAGGAGTCGTGAGGAGTGGGAGATGCCGGGGTATGCGCAGTTGTGTCCTCCAATTTCCGACGTTTGGGCTCGTGGCTGATGATATCGTCATCATCGACATCGAATCGGACTCTCTTCTTAGCCGAACCTGGGCTTCTGTTTTTAGATGACATACTTGAACGCCTTGCTGGCCCATCTCGGGTCGCCTTCCTTTCACTGTCCTCTTCTGAGACTGGTAAGTTGCTTTGTAGGAACGATGGGAGCTGCTCTGTGAAAGGGGTATCGTCATCGGAATCGACGTCGATTTCGACGTCGAAATCGATAACACGAGTGTCGCCATCGGTAGCATCGCCATCGGTAGCATGGGTATCGCCGTCGCCGGATGGAGGCGCCGCATGTTCAGATTGCCCCGCGAAGGCAAAACCCTCCCCGTACCTCCTGTAACCCACGTACCCCTTATTCCCCCTCCTACGTTCCTCTCTCGCCCTGTATCCCTCGTCCCAACTAGGATACTGTGAGCCGCTATCAGAAGCAGTACCATCATCCGAGTCCACATCGGGATGAACCTCCATGGCGTCTGCATATTCTTCAGCGTCTACATATTCTTCATCTTCTTGATCGTCTTCATCGTCTTCATCGTCTTCATCTTCGGGTATCTGCTCTCCTTCGAAAGGGTTCTCTTCGGCATGGCTCTGTGTCTCCACGGCCATTTTGTCTGTGGTATCGACATCGTCAACAGGTTCCACACCCGGCTCTGCTACATCCGCTCCCCATCCAAGAACACAGCCCTTCAATAACCTCACATAGTCTATGAGGCAGCTATACCTGGACGCTCGAGCAGCTGCCTCATATGCAGAACTACATGGGAACGTCTCTTTAAGATCATACATCCCCCCGCATATCTTGTTGAGCATGGACAGGAATTCTTTAAACCGCCGGTTGTTCGTTTCCTCAAAGAGCCGCTCGAAATCTTTTTTATCTTTGGAAGCTTTTGCTATCGCCATCGCGGTTTTGTAGTACTCATTGTTGTCCAATATCGGAATGCGAAACGTGTTGTATCGCTCCCAGTATTCTCCCCAAAGGAAATCGGGGTCCGCTATGCTGCGATGGGCAGTATCCGCCCATTCAGCATTCCGGGTCCCCTCATTGCCCGGATATGGCGGTTTGAATCGAAAGCCCTGCATATCTCAGGTTGTGCCGCTCGATTTCGCCGGTCGCGGTCGGCTCGTGATGGTCTCTGGGCGGTGTTGATCGAAGCTAGGCGGTGTTGATCGAGGCTAGGCGGTGTTGATCGAAGCTGGAAGCGGTTTTTTTTTTTTTGTGGTCACGGCGCGTATAGTTTTAAGTTGATGCCAAATCTGAAGATCTCAGGCTTTTTGGCGCCAATTCTGAGGTCCAGCCACTCCAGCCGCGAAATCTTAGTCAGCGCCTAGCACTGTTGTCCCGCACTTTGTCCCGCACGTTGCTGCACGCGTCGGATACGGGATACCTTAATTATCCGAGACAAAAAAAAAGGCGGTGAATGCGTAAAAGCGCTGCGAACCAACACATTCCAACTTCAACTTGTACCTCAGGCATCCATCACAAGTTGTAACCTTGTGCTCTCTCTGTCTACTGATAATCTATCGTCGAACAGCATCCCCGTCATCCATCGTCATCCATCGGTACCTCTTCGATCCACCACCACCAACAGACGGACAGATGCGCTAATCTGAGAACCGTGATCCAGTGCCAATTCCCTCCGCAATCACTGTGGATTCTAGCTCTAGCGTTCACGCCAAAGGAACGATCCGCTTTTAGTGCCCGACCGACGAACGTGGCACCAGCCAGCGCCTGTTCTTTGTTGTCGCGTCCCATTTTATATGGAGCATCACCGCCTGTCCATTCATGACCGCATACAAACCGCATTCCGCGCCGTCTGTGTTGTACTCCGTACCATTCAGTGCTCCCTCACACTATACTTGAGACCGAGGCCGCGGCCTGATTTTCGCCGTTGTGGACGGGACATCATGACTGCGAGTACTCCGTGTCCCGTACAGTACGGACCACTGGGTAACTAGGTATACACATATAGCTTGAGCTCTTGAAGACTTCCGGCTGGCCTACCTTCCTCCAATACTACTACTACTACCTACCTACCTAGTGCTATACCATACCTTTGCCTAGGTATCGAGCCGCCTCAGGTGCTCTACGCCAGCACAAACATGTCTCAACCCAGCCAAGAATCGACCCAGTCGGCTTCCTTTGTCACTGCCTTGTCGCATATCAGCGCCTCTACCTCTCATTCGGCCCGCTCGTTATCGACGCAGATAGAGCCTCGCGCTGTAGCGGCGGCCGAGGCGGTTGGGCCTCGAAATTTTACTCTGACTTCGTCCCAGCCAGGCTCCGGCTCTACGACGCAGGTAGATTCGCGTATTGTTGCTTATCGCACAACGCTGGCTCTTGAACAACAGCGTGAGGCTTGGAGGCTCTCCTCGAAGGGCCCATCTGTCAGGAGCATAGCTGCAATTCTTACGAGAGCTTTGCCCGCTGTGCCAAACGCTCGACTGATGGTGGCCTCGGCACGTTTTCCTGACGACACGAGCCGGAATTCGTCTATTATCCCCCTCTCATCCAAAGCCAAGAACAGGGTCATCTTTGGGGTGATTCAGCAAACAAAGGATGTGGATTTGCATATGCGTCTGCCTCTGCCTTCGACAGATGATGTTATGCTCACTAACGTCATAGAATGTAACATCATCTACGATCCAGGGAGCGATGATTGTTTTCTGTTTCATCATGCTGCATGTCAAGAGTTACGCCTGACAAAGTTTAATTCCTCACTGTCTATTCAGGTACCCAGTGGAAAGAAACACGGCTGCCTAATCCAGCCTGGCATGTGGAGAATATCTGTAATCAACGATGAGGAAAGTCCTGAAGAGTGTCATCTTGCGGAGTTTTGGCTTCTCAGGAGACAATTTGAAGTCTCGATTCACAAAGCGAAAAAGTCACTAGGGAAGCGAAGCGCCGACGATGACGTTGAAGTGAATACAGCCAAGAGACAAAAGCGAAACCATGGGTTGACGGAAAGTGCCTCCATCCAGCCTATAGATGAAACGACGAGAGGGTCAAGGCTTGCCACTGCTGGCGCGAAAAGCGATGACGCCTGCAATTCGGATTCATTGTCCTCTATCAGGGGGATTTTCGATACAACTACCGTCCCGCTTCTAGACCTTGCCGATGGAGAGACAGCTGTTATCCAAACTCCAGGAGATATGGAGACTCTACGAGATATGGAGACTCCACGAGATATGGAGACTCCACGAGATATGGATACTATATCTGAATCAACATCTGCAGCAAAAGGTCCAGCCAAGTACCGACTGCTACGGATCAAGAATATTGCGGCTACAAAATCGGCAAGTGTTTTTACCTGCCAACATTTTGCGGTGCCTAAGCTCGTAGTTGCAAAAGTCCTTCGACACAATAGAGATTCGCCTGGTAGTTTTACCACTTGTTCATCATTATGGAAGAAGGAAAAGGAGATGCTTGAGAAGATAAAGCATGTAAGTTATACCATTATTTCTTTCCATTGGGATGTGTGTGTGTGTGCGTTCATTTTCTTTTAATTTATTTTTCATGAATCCCCTGCTAATCCGGCATAGAGAAATATTGTATCATTGATTGCTTTTGATGGTCGTATGCTTGCAATATACCTAGAGCCTCTCCCACAATCCCTGAATCGTGGAAGGAAGTCAACGCTTCGATTAGCGGATATTCATACAGTGTTATACGATATTTCATCTGCCTTAGTGTACCTGAAGACAATACCAATCATCCACAACGACATCAAGCCTGGCAATATTACCTATTCTCCTCGCCGTGGCGCTGTTCTTATCGATTTTGCATTGGCCACAACATACAATGAAATAACCGCGGGAGGATCACCTTTGTACCTACCTCCAGAAATGCTTGAAAAGGGCTCACGCGGATCACCGGGAGATGTATGGGCGCTGGGCATTACAATGCTCTACTTGCTTGGCAAGATGGAATATCCCGAAAAATGCAGGCCTGCCTGGCCGATGTCTGAAGTATGGCAAAATGAAGACGCACATAACCAGATGGAAGACTGGCTGCAATACATTTCAACGATCAGACACGGGTTAAATCACAAGAAAGGGACAACTGGAAGGAAGAAAATCGAATATGCAGTATTTCATATGCTTGAGAGCGACGCTGATTTACGAATGGAGCCGGAGGAAATTATTTCTACACTTGATCCTTCGAGGCCTCCATTTCCAGGGTATTGAGATTTGTTTGAAAGTACATATGCCTATATAGAGGTGCAAATTCCCTATGTTGCAAGATTAGAAAATCTCCAGGGGGTTTCTTTTTCTTTTTCTTTTCTCAAAGATGTGTGAGGGCTGCCATTCTCTAGTATGCTTGGTGGGCAATACTCTCCTCATTTCCGTTTATTTCGTCCGAGTCCAAGACACATCCAATACACTGACGCACAGTGCCATAACATTTTAAAGATTGTGATTATGTAATCGACCGTGCCCGCTCAATGACTCGCCCCGGCCGGAAAAAGGCCAACTTTTTGGAGATGCAATTTTCGGCGAGAATCTTGAAAGCCAATTTGAAGATGCAGCTACCAGTGAGGACTCCCAAGATCACCTTGGGAATTCCATTCTGATGGTGATAACGAGCTTCAATTGCATGGCCACTTCGCGCATCGGGCCCTGGAAAAGTGTCCTTTTCCACTCGTGGTGCCCTCGTTTTGATCACTGACACAATGGCAGCTTCAGCGAAGAACACTGACTAAAACAGACTGCCAGCCTAGACTACGAGGATGAATAGAGAGAGAGAGAGAGAGAGAGAGAGAGAGAGAGAGAGAGAGAGAGAGAGAGAGAGAAAGAGAGAGAAAACAGCAACAGTCCCTCCCCATCAGTGCTCCCGTCCTCAAAATAAAGGCATCTACAGCGACTTCATCACCCACGTTGCCAACGTACGCTTGGCCTGAAAAGACAAAATTGGAGTTAAGGATTTTGTACATCATCTCCTGGATAGAATACATGGGCCAAAAGAGTAAGGGGAAAAAAAAAACCTCCCCATATACAATTTGCCGTACCATCGCCCCTATGTCCAAAGCTATACACTAATGCCTCCTGGAATGGGACCCGACTCAAGATTATTCATTTCACACGCACTACATCTACTGCTTCCTCAGATTGTGAGGCTTGAGCTCGTGCTTCTGCTCGGGGGGCCTCTTCACTGCGACAAAGTAATTCTGCCCCGTTTCAGACACGGCATGAACCGCGACATCTTCGCCAAACGGCCACTGCTCAATAAACTGCGCGTCGCCCCGACGATCGTACTCTGCATACTGAGCCGGATCGAGACACTTGTGTGCGGCCGTCCACGCGTCTGCGCGGTGCACATACGTCCCTTCGATTTCCGTGGTCTGCAAGCCACCGCTGCGGTCGACGTTGTAGTCGATGGTGATCTGCAGGACGTAATGCAGAAACTTGGCGCCCTCGGGCAGGACCAGATCGCCATCCGAGGTAGAGGTCAAGGCTTCGTTGTTCGGCGTGGTATCGATCCCGACGAGGAACTCCTGGCCATCAATGGCGCGAGCAAAGACCAAGACGCCGTCGCCATGACTCCAAACTTCGGATGCGCCCTGAGCATGGCGAACATGGCACACCTGGAAGTCGTCGGATGTGAAATTGACCGACTCGAGCGAATGAACGGCAAACTTCTTCGCGGCCTCCAAGGTGCCGTGTGTTTTGAGGACAAACGCCGTTCGATTGGCGCCAGACGGATCGTGGAAGTAGTCGATTACCGTGAGGACGGTATGGAACAGCTGCTCCGGGACGAATTTGGACGCTGCGCCGTTGACTGAAGCCATTGTATGAATGATGCCGTTGATTTGCACTTCTTGGCCAACCAAAAAAAAAAAAATCAACGTCGGATTGTCTGCATCCCTCCCCCCGATATTTAAGTCGCCACGCTTGCAAAGTTGTGCTGCGACTAAATCATACCACCCCGTCTCTGAAGCTGCTGATAACTTTCCACCATATGACGGAAATGTGTGTAGCTGATTTCGTAATTGTGAGCGTCTAGTGTCTTTCTTCCCCGAGAAGAAGCTCGATCGATATGTTCTGTACCATTTAGGTGTTAGTATAGAGTTTCCCTCCCTCCCTTCCAAGTTGTCTGGGCGCGGATCAGATCATGGGAGAGCTTGAGTTTCGTGGCTGGCTGGTCAAAACTCCCGATAGATGCCGTCCATCGAAACAGAGGACGAACGGGGGGGATGGATCCGGTCAAACGGGGCAAACCAACGAGCTACCAGACGGGCGGTAATAAAGAAACGAACAAGCGCCACTTGGAAACTCTAATTATCTAGAGGGTTTTCACTAGAGCCACAACGAAGCTCGAATGACAATCGTATGATTTCAGTGGCTGGTTACTGGGGTAACTTTGACAGTGGCTGATGGTAGCCCTTTCAAAGAAGCATGGAACCGGGTTGAGCTTTACATTCCGTTGACAGCACGGCGACCACTTGGCGGCAATCGTGCCTAGGATTCCCGGTCAAGATGGCGCGGCCTATGGCGCGTACGTGCTAAGATGAGGGGGAACTATCATGCTGTGGGATTCATCAACAACTCACTGACTGACGCAGGCATCTCCTAATCAACACTCGTCGTTTGAACACTCGTCGTTTGCTACACAACCTGGTCCTAAAATCTAGCTAGCGCTCCAATACACACGCCTATTCCCGCGCCGTTCATGGCCGTAACTGGCCCGGCACCTCAGTCAAGATTTGCAAACCTTGTTGCTGGATCGATCAAGAATCCATCTAGAGACAACGTTTTGTAGCGTCCATGCTCATCGTCGCCAATAGGCACGGGCTTAGGAGCATTCGCAAGGCGGCTGGTGAAGCCATCAGAAAGCAGTAAGCCCATGGTCCTTGCCAGCTTGATAGCCTGTTTTGCTGTCCTCCGTCAATCCGCCCACCTCCTGTTTGAATGTATCCCAAAACACACGATGCAAATCGGCGTGGTCTTCATAGCGTTTCCAGCCGTCTCGGAGGAGGAGCTTCCCTGTCAGGCATTCAAGGCTTTTGAGGTTGAGCCCGAACGGGCAGACTTCAGCTTCCGCCCAGTCTACGACTCCGACCAAACGACACGATGCCTCGTTGACGATGAGGTTACGGTAGCCGAACTCTCTATGGGTAAGCACCATGGGCAACGACAGGATGGCACCCATTGACCTGATGCAACCCTGGATGTGGGGGTGGAATCGATCTGGCAGGGCAGTCAGCAAAAGCTGTAGCTTCTGGCTGTATTCCTGGCCCAGGCGGTCACGATATGCCGAGTCGACTTTTTGAGGAGTTTTCCACGAGATGGCAAAGAAGCTGCAGACTCTTAGCAAAAAAACATTTGGTATGGGAAATTTCAACGGGAGGCTCATGCATACCGTGCCACATCTGCCATCAGGTTCTTACGCCAGGTGAAGTTGTCCTGCGAGTTCTCGGGGGAGCCATGTGCCAAGATATAGTCCAAGTGAGTGATGCCCCGTATGCGGCTCATCAAATAGACAGACAGCGGTTCTTTCCCGTCCATCTCCCCCCCCAACTGGCCTTGGAACGAGACCTCGGGCACCAGAGATCCGTATATTGTCCGCGCCAGTGTGGTGGTCTTGGTCTTGACGTGCAGCGACTTGAGCCGAAACTGGACAACGTATTCAAGGTCGGGTCCGGCATAGACCGAGTAGCTGCCATCGTCCTGTATCCGGACCGGGACGACGCTGCCTCCGACAAGTTCCCTTGCTCGAGCGTCGCATGCAGAGCGAGCGGCTGACGTCTTCTCAAAGAATTTGGCAATCCCTGCCTCGTTGGAAAATCTTTCACCTGTCACGGACATTGCGTAATAGGCTGCAAAAGGAATTTTGTCCGCCGTTGCGTCTCGGGAGGGGTGAAGGGATCCCTGTGGGAAGGGTATCTCAGGAGGAGCCTAGAAGCGGGTTTTAACGATTCTCACGCACCGTATAATTCGGCAGCAGCTCGGCCTGTTCTTCACGATTGAGGGAGATGAGCTGTCAGACTACTACGGACTTGGGCAGATATTTATGCTTATCCTTCTGGCGTTGGATAACACCTTGCGGGATTTGCAGAGGCCCAAGGAGAAAGAAAGAAAGAAAGAAAGAAAAAGAAAAAAAAAACGAAAAAATGTTGGGGTTTTTTGCTGACTCCCAGCGCCTTTGTGGCAAGGGTCTGAGCTGTCACCTCTTTGTGGTGGACATTCCTGCAATTTCGACACAATAAGACTTACGCCACAGCTTTCGGTTTTGCAGCATAAAGACGCGATGCTGCGCTTCTGGGAACATGTATGGGCCTGGCGGCGGCTCAACAAAGCGGTTTTATGCAACGTGAGCGGTTCTGTTTGTCTGAGTTAACTTTCTTTCGCCACGTCTCGTGGCTTTGACCACCAGGACAATCCGTCTTATCCCCAGTATACCGAGGCACATGTCAAAGCCATCAAAGCTCTGGTCGACGGAGGAAGTGGATCATTCTCTATCCTCCTCCCTGATTCTTTCAACCACAAGCCACAAGAAGAGTTTATCTCCTTCTCGGTGATGTCGACGAACCCAGCAGCTTTCATGCCTTTCTTTCATCTTTTGTGTTTACCCCGGGGGGCGGTTGCAGGATCAGGCGGCGGTTGGTAGTCCGAGCTTGACTCTAGAGCTTACGATGAACTGTACACAGTATTGGTATGCTCAGTACTTGCAATGAGGTTCTCCTCCTAATCAACCACTTCTAGACCTCTCGAGTTGGATCCTCTCTTTATCTTTTCCAAGCCTAAACGCGAGGGCTTTTCCCTTTGTTCTGAGGGTACCGTGTCAATCTCCACTATGGCTTTTTTTTTTATGACACATGCTGTCAACTACACCTTGTAGCTGCCTGGCACGGCATGTCCTCAAGATGCTCAACGGAAAGAAGAAGAAAAGCCCATCCTAGAACTTCCGGGCCCGCTTCAAATCCTTGAAATCAGCAGGCGTGGCGACACTCACACGCGAGCCGCGGATCTCGGGGTTTGCTAAGATGCCCTCGTAGACGGAGGCGAACTCGGAGCTCCTCGAGACGCCGTGCTGCGCAGCGGCCTCGTCGACCTCGACGCGGAACATCAGGTACACTTTATTCACACGCACGCTGGTCTTTGTCGTTTGCGCGAGCAGCCGCCGTCGCCATTGAGAACAGCGGGCCGTATCCCATTGCCGGCAGTGCAAATACGGCGATTTCGCCTTGCGCTCCCTTAAAAATGGTCCATGTGCTGTCGGGGTGGTTCTGCTCATGAAGGCAATCGATAGTGTCACTATAGGCACCTGCGGTTTCATCAGGAACACAAACTTGTGTGTTGCCAGCTGGCTGGTTGATAGGGCCTCACAGAAGTTGGCCTTAAAGGACAGGTTCATGTTTTCGCGGAGCCTCTCTGTGGTGATATCCTTGGGGGCAACGTCCGTGTACAAAGCGGACACACGGCGTTTGATGCAAAAAGGGCAATGGCCAATCGAAAGCTATAATAACCGAACATCAATATCTCTCTCGTTGTATAGAAGAGCTCGGCGATGGACGATTTAGAGTAGAACGAATTTACACATCCAACGCGGACAACCCGGCATCCCGTGGAGATCGACCCCCGAGCAGATGACCAACTATCCATTCTTGGCAATCAATTATTGGCAATCTGTTCGACGTACTTTGGTAATCCCCTCGGAGCTCTGTCGCCATAGCAAATACGCCAAGAACATGTGCCGCGCTGAATGGATGGATCTGCAGGACAATTACAGTGAGGTAGACTGTAGTAGCTGGAGGGTATCGAAGATGGACTGTCCAACAACTCGTCCCTGGCTTGATCGCCAAGCCTAAAATGTCCCCCTGTCAACTTGGGTTACAAGTTTTGGGCCGTGTTACACCGTTCCATCAAGAGTCGTCTTCACTGAGCGATTGGCTAAATGCCCAGCACCACTGTCGACTCTTCCCCGACTTTTGTATCTGTCAAGGGCTGGGTTGCCGTCTATATGGATTTCTCCTCCAAGCGAAATTCGTATCCATCCACGCTGTTTCCTACGACACGTGCATACAGCCGGTGTGGAAAACAGTGCTCGTTATGCACTAAAGGAGCATATCTCTTATACAATATATACTTAAGGCGCTAGGCCTTATTAAAACAAAGCTTAGTCTCCTAGATAAAAAGACTCCTTTATAATTATTTATAAGCCCTATAGTACTTATTTCCTTTATTTTATTTAAGGCTCTTTTAAACCTATCTTCTTAAGCTTTTTTTAACTAATCTACTCTTTTTAATAATTATAAGCCTAGGTAGTATTATAAAATACTAGAAACTTTTAAAAATAACTATAATAAAATAATTAATATAAATAATGCAAGAATTAATAATTCTCTTATTTAAATTAAGCTAGACTTGTTTATAAAATAGGTTAAGTGGCTTATAATGCTTTATAATTTTATAATTACTTAATATAACAATACTGCCGCCTGCAGCAGCTTACTGCCCTCCTGCAGGGGAAGTTTAGCTTAGTGGATTATTAAGCTATATTTAGCCTTAATTCACTAACCAGTCCTTACTAGTCAGCCTCCTTTACTATAGCTAGGCTTGATTGGTTAGCCTAATTAGCAGTAAGGCTTAGTCTCTTTTTTATAGCTTTAGCCCCTTTTTAACTATAAAGCCCTTAAAGAGTATAAAAAGAAAATAACTCCTTAAGCTTTAGTTTAATAATATAACTTATTATTACTACCTCTTACTTAACTTTTTTATTTTATTATATTTTAAAGCTTCTTTATTATAAGTTACTTAAGAAAGTAATAATAATAAAAACCTATAGCAATACTATAAAACCTATACCTATAGCATTATAAAACCTCTTTAAGTTTATAAAAAAAAATAAAGACTTTTTTTAACTTAAAGAAAAAGATATAAAAGCCTTGCTTAATAAACAAGATATTTAATACCTTTATAATAATATTAAAAAGGCTTAAGATAAAATAACTTAATTAAAATAGCTTAAAGAATTAAAAATACTTTAAAAATAAATAAAAAAGCTTTATATTAAACTTTAAGATAAAGAAAGCCTTTTTAAATTAAAGAAGAAAAGGTATTAAAAAGCTAATAACTTTTTTAAAGAAAGTAAAAAAAAAATTAAAATTAAAAATATATAGTATATAATAGCTAGGGCAGACTTATACCTTTAAGATAAATAGCTAAGCAATTTATAATACTCTTTTAAAAGCACTTTTTATAAATATAAAAAAGATTTTTATAAAGTCCTTTATACCCTTAATAATATAAATAGTAAAGCTTATATAAAATAAAAATATTATTTTAATAAATAAACTCTATAATAAAAAAAAGATTATAAAAAAGATTAAGAATACTTTAAGAAATAGAGTAATAAGTTACTTAAAGACTTTATTTATTAAAAGCTTATTTTATTTTCTACCCTTTATAAAGCTTATTAATAAAAAAACCAGTCTTTTTATAAATTTTATATTTATTTAAACTTATTAAAAAAATAATTTCCTTTTTTTAATAAAAAAAACTATACCTTAACCTATTATAACTAACTCCTCCCCTCCCTTTAAAACTATATTAAAAAGTAAAGTAATTACTTTTTAAAGATTTATAAAAAAATTATCTCCTTAATAATAAAGTATTAAAATAATCCTTATTATATAGCCTTAAAGTAAAAGGTTAAAGACTCTTTTTATATATAAAGGAAGAAGCTTTATTAATAATACTTTAATAATTAATTATTAAACCTTAATTATATCTTAATTAAAGCTAAGCCTTATAATAAAGATAAAGACAAGAACCTAAAGAGTGTTTATTTTATTTATAAAGCCTTAGGCTATTATATAAATTATTATCTTAATTAGGTTAATAAGTAAGATTAAGAAAATAAGAAATAGTTAAAATAACTACCCTTACTATAGCTAGTAATAAAAATACTAAAGTAAAAAAATACTTTAATACTTTAGCTATAATAAAAGACCTAAACTTTATTAAGTTCTATATAGACCTAAATAATAATAATAAGGTTAACCTTATTAATATATAATTTATAAAAAAGTAAGGCTATTAATAAGTCTTAATTAAGGGCATAAGACTTAAAGTCCTTAATAACTTAACTATCCTATATTATAGTACTTAAGCTATCTTTATTAACCTTATAGACTTAAAAAAGACTACTTAATATTTCACTTACTATTACCTTAATATTAACTACAACCTATACCTTTATAAAGCCTTAGTACTTTTAAAGATGCTAACCTTAGTTAATAAAAAAATCTACTTTATACCTTAAGATTAAAGATAGTAGTTTAAGCTAAATTAAAAGTAAGTTAAAGTTATATAACCTTATAAGTTTTAAAAAGCCTATAAATAAATAGCTTATATTTACTTAATTATAGCTATATTAAATAGCCTTCTTTTACCTAATAAAGATAAAGAAATAGGGCCTTAAGACCTTAATAATATCTTTATTAAACTTTTTAACTTTTTAAAAGTATTTAACCTTAAAAAATTAAATATCTTACCTTTTTATTAATTAAGTAACTATATAATCAACCTATTTTTAAGTATAGAACTACCCTATAGATTTATTTACCCTTTATTTTTTAAAAAGCTAGAAAAACTTTAAGAATACCTTAAGGAAAACCTTAAGAAAAGAAAAATCTAATTATTATAAAGTCTTATTAATACCTTAATCTTTTTTATATTAAAGAAAAATAAGACCCTTTACCTTTATATTAATTATTAAAGCTTTAATAAAGTAATAAAGAAGAATTACTACCCTCTCCCCTTAATTTTAAAGATCTTAAACTATATCTTTAGTATAAAATATTTTATAAAGATTAATATTAAAAATACCTATTATTATATTTAAATTAAAAAAGGAAATAAGTAAAAAATAGTATTTTAAATATAGTATAAATACTATAAATACTTTATAATGCCCTTTAAACTTATTAATACCCTTGCTATATTTTAATACTATATTTATAAAGTATTATATAGGCTACTAAATACTATTTATATAGTATACTTAAATAATATTTTTATTTTCTTAAAGACCTATAATAAATATACTAACTATATTAAGTAAGTCTTTAAATAATTATAAAAAGTAAAGCTATATATAAAGCTTTTAAAATATATATTTTATTAAAACTAAGTTAAGTTCCTTAAGTTTATCTTATTAAATAAAGGCATTTTAATAAACCTTTAGTAAGTAGAGACTATTATAACCTAAGAGCCCCCTTAAAGCTATAAAGAGATATAGGTCTTCTTTAAGTTTTATAATTTTTATTAATACTTTATTAAGGGTTATTTAAAGATAGTAGCCCCTTTTATAGCCTTGCTTAAAGGTAGCAAGAATAAGAAAAAGCCTAGGTTTCTTTAGCTAGATCTTAAGGCAATAAAGGCATTTTATTAACTTAAGGATGCTTTTTAAATAATACCTTTTTTATAGCATTTTAATCTATAGCTATAGGTCTAAATAAAGATTAATATATTTAGGTTTATAATAGCTAGTATACTCTTTTAACTTAATAAAAAAAGAAAGTATTATTTAATAGCCTTTTAATTAAAGAAGTTTAATAAAGTTAAACTTAATTATAAAATACTAAACTAAGAGATATTTATAATTATTAAGTTATTTAAATATTAATAATACTATATTAAAGAGGTAAAGAACCTTATAGAGGTCTTATTAAACTATAAAAATCTATAAATATTTATATACTAGCTAAAGTTATTAAAAAAGCAGGCAAGATAGTATATATACCTTGCCTTTTTTAACTTTATTATTAAATATAAGCTAGGGAAGAGCAACCTTATTAATGCCTTATTAAAGAGACTAGACTATAAAACCTTAATACTAAGGAATAAAGAGCTATTACCTAACCTTAAGAAAAGGCTTGCTTTAGTATAAAGCATTACTATAGTATTAATATATTATAAAAGGTATAATAAAAAATTAAAAGTAGCTAAAAAGGCTTATATTCCTAGCTAGTTTAAGCATAATAAGATATCTTTATAAAGCAAGATGCCTAAGGCTTATAATTAATATAATAAAATATCTTTAATAAGCAAGATACCTTAAGTTAAAAGGTTAAAGGGTATAACCCCTTTAATTTTTAAATAGTTAGCTAATTAAACTAAAGGGATACCTTATTATAAAAAGCTCTTTCTTAAAGAACTAATTAAAATAATACTTTATAAAAAAGTAATATATAAAGAAAAGGCTTTTTAGCTATTATTATCTCTTATTAAAGACCTTTAAGCAAAAGACTTAAAGATATAATACTAAATTATTAAAGAAGTAATAATAAAGCTATACTAAAGGACTAGCACTTGGTTAGTAAATATAAAAAGCATCTTGCAGTATTATAACTATATTTTTATATTAAAAAAGAGTATAAAGGATAAGATAATTAATCTTTATTATAATAATCCCTTAGCTAAGCACTTTAATATAATATAAACCCTTAATCTTATTTAAAAAAAGTTCTTCTAGCTATTTATAAATAAAGATATAAAAAAGTATATATAAATCTACAGGCCTTGTTAAAAAAGTATACTTAAAAAGCATAAGCTATACAATAAGCTTAAATCCCTACTACTTTCTTTATAACCTTAAAAAAAGGTCTTAATAAACTTTATTATAAGCCTGCCCTTTACTCTCTTTAAGATTAAGGAAGTTAATATAATTTTAATTATTATAGATTAATTTATAAAGTATTTACTATACTTTCTTATTAATAATACTATTACTATAACAAACCTTATAATATTATTCTATAGCTAAATAAAAATAATCTTTAGCCCTATATAAAGAATTATAAGTAATTAAGGCTTAGTATTTATAAGTAAATTCTAGTTAAAGCTTTACTATATATTAAAAATAATATAGAGGTTATTTATAGTATTTCACCTTTAAATTAATAAGTAAATAGAATAAATAAATTAAGTTATTAAGCACTACTTTTATTACTTTATTAATAAAGAATAAGCAGTATAGCCTTACTTACTAACATTAGCTTAATACTGCTTAAATATAGTGTAAAATACTATTATTAAAATATCTCTCTTTATAGCCTTTATAGGTATAAACCTTAACTTTTATATCTAAGACTTTAATAATAAGGCTGCTATTTATAAAAAAAAGGCATTAAATACAAGATAATATATTAAAAAGCTAGAAAAAATATATAAGCAATTAAAGATTTAATAGTAAATTATAGTTAAAAAGCAGGTGTTTTATTATAATAAAAGGCATAAACCCTTAGAGCTAAATATAAAAGACTTTATTGCACTATTAACTAAGAATCTTAAAGTTAAGGAAGGAAAGAAAAAACTTATACTTAAATATATAAAGCCCTTTTATATTACTGCTTAATTTAATAAATAAGCCTATAGACTTATACTACTTAAAAAATATTTAAGTATTTATAATATCTTTTATATAAGCCTTTTTAAGCTATAAAGACTTAAAGAGAGAAGCCTAGCTAAACCCTTAATAATGCTTAACTTAAATAACCTTAAAGAATAGTAGGAAGTAAAAGAGGTTAAGGATAGTAAGAAGATAAAGGGGGAAGTTTATTATTTTATTAAATAAGCCAGGTAGCCTGTAGAATATAACTAGTAAGTTTATAAAGATAATATAAATGCCTTAACCCTAGCTAAAAGATTTTATATAAGTTAAGCTAAAAAAAAGTAAAAAAGAAAGCATAATATTAATAATACTTAAAGGAATCTAGCTATATTAATAATAATAAAATAATTAATAATAAAGGTTTATATATAAAGCTTTAGCTATAAAAAGGAAAATACTTAAGAAGCCTAAATAAATCTATAACAACCTTAACCTAATAACCAAGGCATTAAATAAGCACCCTTAAGTTTAATAATAAATTAAATAACTAGGTATAGTCTATAAGGTTTACTATCTTTATTATTAAAATGCCTTTAACTACCTTAAATACACTATAAAGAGCAACCTACTAAAAAATATAACCTAAGTCTTTAAGAAAAAAATAATAAAGTTAATAATACTCTATCTATATAGCAAGATCCTGCTTTAAAGTAATTACTACTTAAGCCCTTAATATTATAAAAGCTTAATAATAATAATATTAATTAAGTAAAACCCTAAGGCTTAGCTTATTTATAAAAAGAGAGATATATAATAAAGGATAAAGGTATTTTTATAATATAAAAGCCTTTTATTATAAAATAAAATAAAGATAAGTACTTTAATTTATAATTAAACTTTTCTTTAAACCTAAAAGGCTATACTTAAATTAATATATTTAATTAAGGTAATTAAAAGTAGTATAAAGATTATATACTACTGCTATAAAACCTTATTATATTTTATAAAAATAGGCTATATAAATATTATCCCCTGCTTTAAGAGGTTAAGAACTATTGCCTAGCTCCTTGCACTAATCCTTAAGTAAGTTAAGCTATTAATCAAGTTAAAAAGCAGCTTGCTATAATAAAGCAAGAGGACTAGTTAATAATTAAAAAGGGCTTCTTATAAAAAGAGAAGGTAAAACTATAAATAAAGTATAATTATTATTAAATATTATATAAATCTTATATTATATAGTAGTAGTATTAAACTATAAGTAATAATTTTAGGTAATAAATATAAAGAAACCTTAATAAGATATTAATATATTTAAATCTATAGTATTTATATAGTAAAGATAGTAAATATACTACTAGCAATAAGTAAGATAGTTTATAATATAGCTATAATACTATATTAAGGTTTATTAATATATTTTCTTAAGTATTAAAAGAATAATAAGACTTTTTTATATTTAAAGTATTATAAGAAAAAATATAAAGAACTAAAAGACTATAAAAAAAAAGTAAAAGAGCTTTTTTTTTCTTTATATTATAAAAATATTATAAAATAAATAAATATAAAGACCTAGTTAACTACCTATAATAAATAAAGGCGCTTTATATAAGGCCTATACTAATTAATGCAATAACTTATATTAATAAAGCATTATAAATAAAAAAACTATTAATACTTAAAAAAAGGGCCTTTAAAAAGGGCTTTATAACTAGATTAATACTATATCCTTTATATATAATAATTAAGATAATTATTATAAAAAAGGGGAATAATATAATAATATTACTGCCTATAGTAGCTTACTGCCTTTTTATAAAGGAAGTTTAGCTTAGTGAATCATTAGGCTGTATTTAGCCTTGATTTACTAACCAGTCCTTACTAGTCAGCCTTCTTTACTATAGCTAGGCTTAATTAATCAGCCTAATTAATAATAAGGCTTAGTCTCTTCCCTATAGCTTTAGCCCCTTTTTAACTATAAAGCCCTTAAAGAGTATAAAAAAAAGATAGCTCCTTAAGCTTTAGTCTAATAATATAACCTATTATTGCTGCCTCCTACCTAACTCTTTTATTTTA
The DNA here is from genome assembly GCA_020631695.1 of Trichoderma cornu-damae. Classification (NCBI taxonomy): domain Eukaryota; kingdom Fungi; phylum Ascomycota; class Sordariomycetes; order Hypocreales; family Hypocreaceae; genus Trichoderma; species Trichoderma cornu-damae. The sequence continues at coordinate 3,259,426 of CM036089.1, forward strand.
TTATACTTAAGGAGTTTAAGAATATATTAACCTAAATAAACTTAAGTAAGTAAATAATAATCTTAAGCTTAAAGAGCTTTTAATAACTAAAGAAGTATATATTTAAGTAATATATATCTTTAATATTAAAGTAAAAAATATTAAATTAAAATAAATTTTTTAAGTTATAAAAGATCTATATAAATATATATAGTTAAAATAAATATACTTTATAAATACTAAAAAAGTAAATATAGTAATTTAAAATTAAATTAATTAAATAGTTAATAATAGTATTTATAAAGGCACTATAGCTATACTTATAATTAAATATCTAGACTATATAATATTTACTATATATTAAATTATAATATAATTAAAAAAAAAGCTTGCTTTAAGTAAATTAAGCTTAAAAAAGATTATTTAATAAAAGTATTATTTAATATTAAGGGATGTTAAGTATATAAACTTTAAACTAAAAGTATAGTATATTATATAGTCTTAAGCTTATATAAAGGCTATAGTTTATAAAATTTTTAATATTAAAGGAAATTTTATAATTAATAACTTCTTAAATATAATTAAAGTATATTTTATACTTACTTAAGTAAAAATAAAGTATAATAAGCTTTTTAAGCTAAAAAATAATAATTAGCTAGCTATTTTTATACTAGAATAGTATAGATTAAACTTTTTTTTAATTATTATTAATAATTATTAAAAAAAGTATATAAAAGTATATATTATATTAAGTAAATACTTAAATAAAAAAGGTTAAGTAAGAAAAAATAAAAAGAAAAAGATTTATACTTGCCTTTATTATATTAATAAAATAAGGTATTTTTAGCCCTTTAAAGACTATAGGATCCTTAAATATATATTTATAAAAGATAAATTATACTCTATAAATAATAAGAACCCCTTAGATATATAGTATAATACAGCTTGTTAAGTATTTAATAACTTTAAGTAAAATAGCCTTTACTTAAAATTAAAGAAACTTAATTAAAACCTAGTTAAAACCTTAGTTAATAAAAAAAGGTTTAATTAAAAAAATAACTTCCTTAAAGCTATTATTACTATAGTTATAGACCTTAAGATTATAAATATTATAAATACCTTAAGAGTTTATAGTATATTTATAAATAATAATTATAAACTTAATATAAGTATAGTTTTTAATATTTATAAAGCTATATACTTTATTATTAACTAAAACCTCTTTAAATTAAAAAGCTTTATACTATATAATAATAAAGACTAGGTTAAAGTAAGCATTAACTAGATTAAGGTATTTAAAAAGGGTATTTATAAGCTTAAAAACATTTTTAATAAGGCTTGTAGATTAAAGATAAAGGATCTTATGCTTAATAATATAGCAATAGTTAAAGGATTTTATATTAATATTATCTTTAAGATTAAGGTTAAGAAAGTAAATATATAGTATATAGGATTTAACTACTTACTTTACTTTAAAACCCTTAATTAAAATATAAAGTTATTACAGGCTTAGGCTTTACCCAAGCCTTATATAACCCAGGCCCTATAAAGGCCCAACCCTTACCTAAGGTATTACCAGCCCAGGCCTTATAAAGGTCTAGCCCTTACCTAAAGTATTACTAGCTTAAGCCCTATAAAGGCCTAGCCCTTTTTTAAGGTATACTTATTCTATAAGTATATAACTAGCTATAAAGAAATGCAAGAATATATAAACTCTTCTTCTCTTTAAGTATATAAATTTATATTAAAATACTTATTTATAGTTATTATAAAGCTAGTTCTTTATAGTTTATATATTTTAAAAATAATAAATAAAGACAATCTAGTATTAATATTAATAAGTAAAGCAGCTACCTTTATAATAAAAAAACTACTATATATAGTTATAATAATATATTATAAAGTAATATTACTATAATAAGTAATAGCTTAATAATAAAATATAGTTAACTAGCAGCTTAAAGTACCTTTGCCTAACCTATTTTATAACCTACCTATACCTTATATAAACAATATATAAAAACTAGTTTAATATAAGCCACTTTTAATTAAAGACTTTTATAATAATAACCTAACTATATTCTTTACTTAAAGATATATTATAATATATAAGCTAGCTATTAATAAAAAGTTTATTAAAATTAATAAAGATTTATTTATCTTTTTATAATAAAACCTTACTAAAGGTATATACTTTTTAATTATAATATATTATAAATCTACCTTAAAGTTTAAAAACTATATTTTAAAAAAATTCTTAAAATACCTTATATCTATATTCACTAACCCTTATTACTAAAAGATTACTTAAATAAAACTTAAATATATTATATAATATAATAATAAATCCTTTATTATATTCTTTATTTATTTTAAATAAAAATTAGCCTTAGCTAGTAGGTTACTATAGGATAATACTATTAAGCTAGCCTGCCTTTATTAAGCACTTTCTTTAAAAATACAAAACTACAGCCTAAGATATAGCATTTTATAAAATAACTACTATATAGTAGTTAATACTTATTAAGCTATTATTATAAAGCTTAAAACCTACTACCTTAAAAAATAGTTTTATTTTTATAATAAAGGCTACTACCCTTAGGCTAAAAAAGCTATAGATATAAAAAAAGACTTACTTATAATTAGTATAAACTTTACTAAATTATATCTTATACTTAAAAAATACTTAAAATAAAAACTATAAAGCTATAAAAAGCAGTAGTTTAACCCCTTAGATAATTACCTACAGGCTTAATAAATATTACCTAATATCTTTATTAAATATTATTAAAAAAGTAAATATATTTACTATAAGGTTAAGATATACTTTATTATAGCCTGCCTTATATAGCTAGCAACTAGGCTAATAGCTATTTATATTTTAAGCAGTAGTAAGTAAAAAAAATAAAAAGAGGATAAAGGTAAGGAAAAAAATGCCCTGCCCTTAAGCTAAGTCCTCCTTAAGGGTATATTAACTTTACTATAGCTATAATATAAATTACCTTTTTAATTATAATAAAAAAGATATAAAAAATATTATAATATATAAATAAGCCCCCTTTCTTTATATTAATACTCTTTAATAATTAAAAATTCTTAAATATATAAATTAATAATAGGTATAATTATTATAAAGCTATTAGCAAGAAGGCTGCTTAAAAACTAGGTATAAAAGTAATATAAATGCTTACTATATAGACCTTAATTATTATTATTAATAAGTATATAGGTTTTAAGATTTTATAAATTACTAAAGGTATAATAAATATAAATAAATAATAATACTTAATATTACTTTATATTATCCTAAGCCTTTTTAAAGATATTATCTTAAGCTTGCTATAAATAAAATACTATAGTATTTAAATAAACCTTAACTAGTATATAATTATTATTAGATTAATAACTAGCTTTATAATATTAAAAACTACTTAATAATAAAATAATCTTTTAATTATATATATCTTAAGATTTATATATATAGTATTAGTTTACTATAAAATATACTACTATAATATAAAGGTTACTTTATTAACTACTAGTTTATAAGAAATTATATAAATCCTTAATATTACCCTTAAGCCCCTTTTACTATAGGCTTTAATTAACTTTTAGCAAGAGCTTTATTAATATTTCTTAATTAAGTTATATAAATTTATTAACCTCTTTAATAAAGAGAAGGCCTTTAAGCTGCTTTTTTATTAAAGCTAGCTTAATTACTATATCTAGCTAGTTAAGGATATAAATAAGCATAACCTAGACCTACCTTAAGGCTTATTATATAATATACTATAAGACTACCTCTTTAAGATTTAATACTAAATTACTAAGTTAATAAATAAAGGTTAGATCTATACTAGCTCCTCTTTAATAACTACCTTTATTTTATTTATTAAAAAGGCTAAGGGTGGTTAAAGGTTTTATATTAACTACTATACCTTAAATAAAGTTATAGTATAGGATTATTATCCCTTGCCTTTAATAAAAAAAACCCTTTACTCTTTTTTAAAGGCTTGCTAGTTTATAAAGTTAAATATTAAGTTAGCCTTTTACTAGCTATAAATTATAAAAAGAGAGGAATACCTTATTGCATTTTAAACTTAGTTTAAACTCTTTAAATAGCTAATTATCCTTTTTAATCTAGCTAGTGTACTTACTACCTTTTAATAATATATTAATAAAATATTAAAAAATACCTTTAATAATTTTACTATAGCCTACCTTAATAATATCTTAATATATTTTAATAAAAGTTATAAAAACTATATATATAAAGTTAAGGCTACTTTATATAAGCTTATAAAAGCTAGCTTAAATATTAATATTAATAAGTATACCTTTATAATAAAAAAAGTTAAGTACTTAAGTTATATAGTTTAAGTAGGCAAGTCTATTTACCTTAACTTTAAGAAAATTATTATAATTAAAGACTAAAAACCCTTTATATAGGTTAAAGGTATTTAAAGCTTTTTAAGCTTTATTAACTTTTATTATAAATTTATCCTTAACTTTATATAGACTATAGAGCCTTTTATATAGCTTATTTAAAAAAATATCTTATTTACTTAAGATAATAAGGCTAATATAGCCTTTAATATACTTAAGACTGCCTTTATTTTATACCTAGTCTTAGCTTAATAAGACCTTAAGAAAAATATAGTCTTTAAAGTAGATTTATTTAAACAGGCCTTTAAAGAGTGCCTTTTTTAATTTAATAAGAATAGTATTTTATACTTAATTATATACTATTCTACCCCTTTCTCTTTAATAAAATAAAATTATACTATTTATAATAAAAAGCTCTTTATTATTATCTTTTATTTAAATACTTAAAAAGCTAAATTATAAAGTATAGCTTATCTTTTTTATATATATATTAATTATAAAAACCTAAAGTACTTTCTTTACCCTTAATTAATCTTTAAGTAGCAGGCCTGCTAGGCTAAACTCTTTTTTTAATTTAATTACTACCTTTAATTTTATTTTAAATTATAGGTAAAGTAGCTTAATACTTTTTTATATTAATAACTAGATAAAGCTAAAGAACCTTAAGTAAGCTAAATCCTTTTATCTTTAAGTATCTTTATAACTATAATATAAGACTTAACTAAAGATAAGCTAACCTTACTTTTATTTATTTTTATTAAAAATAACACCCTTTTCTTAATAAGTACTACCTTATTTTAAGATGCTTATCTTTAAGAGCTTTAAGATTAAGGTATAGCTAAAGATATATTTTATAGCTAGTAACTAGTTACTATATATAGCAGCTTATAAAAGTTCTTTAAAAAAGTAATAATTAAAAAGTAGATAAAAGATTATAACATTAATGCCTAAGGCATGTTTATATACTAAAGCTGCCTTTAACTCTTAAATTAAAAACCTTTTATTATTATTATTATTTAATATATATATAACTCCTTTATAATAAAATATTTTAAAAAGAATACTACCTTTTACTTACTTTAATATTCTTATTATTAAGATAATATATTATAGTCTATAATATAGTTTATTTATAATTATTATTACTATAGTAGCTATATATTATATAAATAGTATTAAAGCCTCTTGCAGCTACTTTTTATTATAAATAAATTTTAAAAGTAAATCTTTATAAACTTTATAATAAATCTCTTAGTATAGATTAATAATAACCTAAAATTCTTTATAGTTATTATAGATAGGCTATTAAAATATATCTAGCTAAAGGTAATATACTTTATATTAATAAAGGCCTATATATAATGCTTTAAAGACTGCTAGTAGTATTTTTATAAATTCTTTTTTTAAATTATTAATAATAAAAGATTAAATTAAGTAAGATATTTTTAAATAATACTTTATAAACTAGTTAAAGTTAAGTAACTCCTTTTTATAGCTTACTACTCTTAAATTAATAATAATATAAAGCAGGCTAATTAAAAGGTTTAAGTTATTTTATATATTATAATCTCTTTTATATAATATAACTAGCCTAAGCACCTGCCAGCCTGCTAGCTTGCCTTTAATAAATAAAACTTATTAATATTAAGTATAAGCTTAAATAATCTCTTTAATAAGTTTAATATTAACCTTATTTAATAAGTAAATATACTTATAGTAAGTATTACCTTTTTAAAAGGCAGGGTAATAATATTTTTTTATTACTTTAAAAAAAGTATAAAGCTTGTTTAAGCTATAATAACCTTTACTTAATAATATTAATAAAAAGATATTAACTATAGCTAGTATTTAGTAAAATATTATTAAGTTAATAATAAAGTATAGTTATTATTATAATATATTAAAATAAACTACTTTAATAAAAAACTTAATTAACTATATATAAAATATATTATTATAGTAATTCTTTTTTTTTTTATTATAAAGCTAGATATCTTTAATAATATCTACCCTACCTTTTATATAAGCTTTATAAAGAGAGCTGCTTATAACCCACTACTATCCTAAGTCTTTTTAAACTTTAGGCTAGGCTTAGTCTAGGTATACTTAAAGGGTTAAGTAAAGCTAGTAAAAGAATATATAATAAAATATATACTAGTAGCTAAGAATTGCTATAGCTATAGCTAAAAGCGCTAGGTATTAATTAAATAAGCAAGCTATAATATACCTATATAAAAACTATTAAAATAATTTTAAAATACTATAGTATTAAATTAATTTAAAGTAATTTAAGGTAGTATAATATAAATTAATAAACTTATTTCCCTTAAGTACTATATTTTTAACTTAAATTAATTATAATAAAAATATATTATAAATAGTACTATATATAATAATACTATTTCTTTAGTAATATATTAATAATAATAATAATAATTAGTTAGTATTAAAAGCACTTTTATTACTAAATAAAAAGTAAACTAAAAATAAGTAGGTTATTATTATTATCCTTAATAAATAAAGGTAGTATTAATATAATAAGCACTAGTGCTTGCTTAATTATAAAAAAGAATAATTATAATATATTAAATATTAATAAAGACTTATATTATCTTAGCACAAGCATTACTAATAATACTAACGCTAGCAGGCATTACTTATTATATAGCTATATTACTTTAGTATATTAATATTAAGCCTTTTTATCTAGTATATAAAACTTATTCTCTTTTTTATTATTATTATTTAAAAGTAGTAAAAAGGGAAGTTATTATTAAAAAGGGGGTAGGGCAGGCTTATTACACTTTTATCCTACTTACTGCTTATATTTACTATAATGCCTGCCTAGGCTTATTAAGGTATAGAATATCTTTTAGTTATTAATATAGCTTTTTATAATACTTTTTTTAAAAGTATTATTAAACCTTTTAAAATAATACTATATAAAGTTAATAATATTTATTATAAGGCTAATAGATTATAAATATATATTAAGTATAGTATTAAAGGTATTAATAATTTATACTATTTACTGCCTTTACTTAAGTATTTTATTATTACCTTTAGCTAGGATTACTATACTACTCCTCTTAATTATAAATAGTATATTATTTATTAAAATAATAAGAGTATTAAAGGCATAGGCAGAATAAAGTTAAATAAGGCTTAACTTAATAATAATAAGTATTTTTATTTATATTTATTTAAGTGCTATAAACTTAATAAATAATTTTACCTTAATACCCTTTATATCTTTAACCTTTACTATAATAAGTATTAAAATATACCTATTTTTATTAATAATATACTATAGGTTATATAGTGCTTACTATAAGGTTAGGTTTATTATTAATTAACTTTTAACTTAAGAATAGGATTAATATTTAAAAAGATATACTTAATAACTATAGCTATAGCTAAAGATATACTTATTTATTTTATTATTATTTATTAATTATTTAATATATAAGTAATAGGGATAGTTAATTTATATTAAGGGCTGCATGTCTTTATTATTAGAATTTCTCTTTATTAAGTAAGGGCTAATAGCCCTTTAGTATCTTTACTATATATTAATATTAAATTAATATTTAAGAATACTATACTTATAGTAAGTTTATTACTAATTACTATATTAATTAATACTAATTACTATATAAAGGATAAAGAATATATTATTATACTAAAAATAAAGGTTATAATTATTAATTAATTATCTTTATAAAAGTATAGTAATAAGATAGTAAGGTTTTTAAAAAAATTTAAACTTTAAGGTAGTAAGGTTTTAAAAAAATAAATAAAGCTACTTTATATAGTAAAAAGGCAGGGCAGTCCTTACCTTTCCTAGCTAAAGTATATACCTATGCCTTTATATATATTACTATACTATAATAAATACAGGTTATAAAGCCTGCTTAACCTTAAGGACCCTTTTATTAATAAAGATATTATTTATTAGCTATATAGTCCCTTTTTTTTATCTTGTATATATAATAAATTTACTTAAGGACTTTTTAAAAATAATATAAAGAGAAAGAGAGTATATTATAAGCTTAGGCTTTACTTAAGCCTTATATAACCCAGGCTTTATAAAGGCTTAACCCTTACTTAAGGTATTACTAGCCTAGGCTTTATAAAAGTCTAGCCCTTACTTAAAGTATTACTAGCCTAGGCTTTATAGGGGCCTGGCCTTTTTTTAAAGTATACTTATTCTATAGGTATATAACTAGCTATAAAGGAATGCAAGGATATATAGACTCTTCTTCTCCTTAAGTATATAAATTTATATTAAAATACTTATTTATAGTTACTATAAGGCTAGTTCTTTATAAAGTTAGTATTTTTAATTAAAAAGTAAGGCTTAGTATTTTTTAAATATAAATTATTATCTTTTTATACTTTAAACCTTAATAAAAAAATAATATTATATATAAACTATACTTTTATACTTATTATAGTAGATAATTAAGTAAAGTAAAGAGTATAAAGCAAGAGACTAATTAAAGATTTACTAATTTCTTATTATAATATAAAGGAATTATAGCATCTTAAGGCAGGCTACTTAAACTTTTATATACTTAAAAGCTTTATATATAATACTAGAAATATTTAAATTAAAGGTATAAAGAAAATTAAATATAAAGTATACTTAATATTATTTATAATAAAGTATATCTTATATAGATAGTTTAAATATTATATATTAAAGCCTTTTTAATATATATATTAAGATTTATAAAATTACTTACTAAGGTTTAATAAAGTAAACTAGTTATTTATTATAAAAGATAAATATAATAGATAGTTATATACTATATTATTGCTAAATAAAGAATTAAAAACTATTTTTAATATATTATTTTATTATAAATATATAGTTAAAAGATAATTTTATATATATATTTATAAAGTAAGATAAGATAATAAGTAAGCTATTATTATAATTATAGGTAAAATGTGATTTTAATATTAATTAAATATTAAAGGTATAATCCTAGAGCTTGCGCCTCCCTTTATATATAAGCTAAATAGTAGCTTTAAATAAGCAGGTTAAGAAGTAATTAATAAGTTTATTAAGATGCTTAATAATGCAGGGCTTTTTATAAAGCTATAGCTAGAAAGCTTAAAAACTGCTATATATTTAATTAATATAAGCTTTTTAAGAGTAAATAAAATAGTTTTATTAATTAATAAGCTAGAGGAATATTTTTAAAGGTATACTCTTTTATAAGTTTAAGAGTATATTATTAACTTAAGGCTTAATTAAAGTAGTCTATATGCCTATAGTTACTATATATATATACTATAATATAACTATAAGGCAGGAAAGAAGAAAAAGTTATATAAAGTTAGCTTTAAAAAGATTATTAAGTATTTAGTTAATTATTAAGTTATTAATATTTATTAAATTTAAATCCCTTGCCTTAAGAAGATCTTAATAATTAAGAATATAACCTTTAATAAGTCTTGCTTTTATTAATTTAAGCTAAAAAGCTTAAATATATAGATAATGTTAAAGCTTATAAAAGTCTAACTAAAAAAGCTTATAACTATTAGATAAAAGTTTAGCCGCTGGATAGATGAATTAGCCCGACAGAGGAATAATTAGGCCGAACGATCGAGATTAAAAAATTTTTCAATCTCGATCCCTTATAAATTAGGCCTAGTTTTAAACTCTAAATCCAAGTGGCGAAACTCTATTATAACTTTTTATATAATAAAAATATTATTAAGAAAAAATAACTAATTAAAAGCGCAAGAAAAGAGCTTTTAAATAATATAGATTACATAATATTAGCTTATGTAATTAAGGTGTAAAAAACTATATAAAAAAGCAATGCCCTTAATAGAAAACAGGATAGTTATATTAGACCTAAGTGCTTATATAAGTATAATGGTTATATCTATTGCTTATATAATACAATTCCTCTTACTTATATAATATTTATATAGGCTTAGGTAATCAAGCCCCACTTTTATTATTAAGCAATCTTCAATAGGTTATAAGCCTGGCTTATATAACTTATATTATTATAAGTTATATAATATTAATATAACTACCCTATACTAATAATAACCAACCTTAACTAAATTTAACTAAATCTAAGTTCATCTAAGTTTAACTAAATTTAACTAAAAAAATTATAAAAAATAATATAATAAAAAAAAAAATAATAACAATCTTTAAATAAAAAAAAAAAAAAAAAATATTATATTATATTATTATTATAAAGCTATTATTATTTATTATTATTATATAATATTATATAATAATAATAGGCAAAGATAAAGAAGATATCCTAAAGCTTAAAGGCTTTAAAAATTATCCAACTTAGGCCTTAAGGATAGAATCCTTTTTAATAAAGGAAAAATTATTTTCCGCTATTAAAAATTCAGAAAATAATAAATCTAATAAGGCCCTAGTTAATATTAGGCTTAGGCTTTTTAACAGACCTTTATTATAAATAAAACACATTAAAAACGCTAAAGAAGCTTAGGATGCTTTAAGAAATCTTTATAATTCTTCAGGATTTATTTTTAATTTTTTAATTATAAAGGAATTATTTAATATTTCCTTAGATAAATTTCTTAATATAGAAATTTATTTAAATAAAATTAAAGAATTAACTAAAGAATTAATTTCTAAGAATATTATTATTCTTGAAATTATAATAATAGCTTGGATTTTAAACAATCTTAATAAATCTTATAAATCTTATGTTATTAGTGTTTCTCAGGCTTTAAGAAATAACCCTAATATCTATAACCTAGAATCTATAATTTCTAGCTTATTAAATAAATCTAAAAGATATAAAGAGCCTAAAGAAAATTACTATATAATTAATAACAATAATAATAATAATAATAATAATAATAATAATAATAAAAAGGTTATTAAAAATAATAATAATAAAAAATATTATAATAATAAAAAGCCTTAGAAGAAAAATAAAATAGCAGTTAAATATAAATACTGCAAGCTTTTAAGCCACTTTAAAAAAGATTGTTATTTTTTACATCCTAATAAAGCCCCTAAAAATTAGAAAAATCTTAATAAAAATAATAAAAATCAAGAAAATTAAAATAAAAATAATAACAAAGAAGCTTATTTTATTAATAATAATAATAATAATAAGCTAAAAGATATTAAAGAAAATTACAACCTTATTTCTAAATTAAACCTTAATAAGGATATAAATATTAATAACAACTATTATATTAATAATAATATTAATATAGATTATAAATTTAAGTATAATTACTTTAAAATTAAGGTATTAAATATAACTTTTAATAATAATAAGAAAAATAATAACAATAATATAGGACCTTTAACTAAATATTTACCTATTTTATATAAATTTATTAAAAATAATAAAAAGGTAAATTATAACCTTTATAAAAATTATAATAATATAACTAATTTTATTTATAATACAGGTACCACTAGGCATATTATAATTAATAAGGATAACCTTATTAATTATAAAATAATAAATAAAATTATTAAATAGGGTCAGGCTTCTTCTTTAAAAGTTAAAGGATCAGGTAATTTAATTATTTATTTTTTAAATAATAAAAAACCTTATTTATTAAAAAATTGTTATTATATTCCAAAATTAGGAATTAATATTATATCTCAATCTTATTTTATTAATCTATTTATATTTATAACTTTAAAATCTATATTTCTAATAAATAATAAAGGCAAAATAATTACTTAAGGAATTAAAAATAATAACTTATATAATATTCCTGTTATAATTAAAAAGCTTAATAATGCTATCTATATAAATATTATTAATAATAATAATAATAATAATAAATCTATTAAATTAGATTTATATTTATAGTATTTAAGATTAGCATATTTAAATTATAAAGCTTTATTAAAACTTATTAAAAAGTCTAATAAAGCTTATAATTTTAATAAAAATAATATTATTAAAATAAAACAATATAAGTACTATTTAAAAAGAAAATTAATTAATAAAATAAATAGGAAAATAAATAAAAATAAATATAATTATCTAGATAAAATATATACAGATATATAGGGACCTATAAAAATCCCAACTTATAATAATTATACCTTTTTTATAACCTTTTTAAATAAATTAACAAGATTTTTAACAGTTTATTTAATTAAAAATAAATATAAAGCTTTAATTAAATTTAAAGAATATAAAAATTTAGTTGAAAATAATAATAAAGGTTATAAAATAAAAGAAATATTTTTAGATAATGCTAAAGAATATATTTACCCTATAAAAGATTTTTGCTTAAATAATAGTATTATTTATAATAATAGCCTTATTTATACTCTTAAGCTAAATAGCGCTGTTGAAAAGATAAATAAGACCTTATTAAATAAAATAAGAATTATTTTATTTATAGCAAATCTACCTTATTATTTATAGGGTGAAGCCTTATTAATAGCTATTTATATTTATAATAGAACTCCTTATTCTAGCCTTAATTTTAAGGCTCTTATAGAATTAAAAGAAAATAAAACCTTAGAAATTTCAGACTTAGAAAATATTAAGGTTTTTAAGAGTATTATTTATTATAAAAATAAAAAGCCTAAAAATAAATTAAAAACAAGGGCTTTTAAAGGCATTATTATAGGCTATTTAGAAAATAGCTATAAAATCTGGGATTTTTATAAATATAAAATAGCTATATCTAGGGATATAATTATTTTAGAGAATAATTTTGAGGCTAATTATTCTAATAATTATTTAAAAAATTAAGATAAATCTAATTTATTTAATTTTAATACCTTATTAAAGCTAAATAAAGGCGCTTTAAATAGCCTTAATAATATTAATAATAATATTAATAATAATATTAATAAAAATACTATAAATAAAATGAATAATCTTAATACCTCTTAAGCCAAAATCTCTGTAGATATCCCTTTTAGGCTACAGGCAGATTTTAAAGAATATAAAGAATATCTAGATATAAATTATATTTATAATATTATAAATAATAAAGATAATTTAAAACCTTCTTTTTATAAAAATGCTATTAATAATATTAATAGTATTAAATAGAATAATTCTATAAAAGAAGAAATTAATGAATTAATAAATTAAGAAACTTAAGAAATAACCTATTTACCTAAAGACTGGGAAGCTTTAGGTAGCCATTGGGTTTATAAAATAAAAGAAATTAATAATAATAATATTATTAATAATAATAATAATAATAATAATAAAAACCTTAAAAATAATAATAATAATAATAATTATAAATATAAATATAAATTATGTTGGGTAATTTAAGGTTTTAAGCAAATTTAAAATCTTGATTATAACAAGACCTTTGCTAATACAGCTAGGCCAGAAGCTATTAGAATGCTATTAATAATAGCTATTTTTAATAATTATATAATAAATTAATGTAATATTAAAAATGCCTTTGTACATGCTAAAATTAATAAAGAAATATATATGAAAATTCCCTTAGGATAGGAAGAATATATTATTAATAATTATAATAAAAAATATAATACTAATTATATTTTAAATAATAATAATAATAATAATATAAATAATAATAATAATAATAACTATTAATTAGTGGTAAAGCTTAAAAAAGTGTTATATAGCCTTAAATAAAGCCCTAGGCTTTGGTATAATTTTCTTTCTAATATTTTAATAAGCTTAGATTTTATAATAAATCCTTTTAATAAAGGAATATTTATAAATAAAAAACTATATATAATACTAGTTATATATATAGATAATATATTATTTATTAGATCCAATATTAATAATATAAATTATATTAAAAAACACTTATTAAAATTTATAAAATTACAAGACCTAGGTAAAATTAAGGATTTCTTAAGAATAAGATTTTATATAAATAGAAAAGAAAAAACTATAACTTTATCCTAAAATAAATATATTATTAATAAAATAAAAGAATATAATAAAGAAGGTCTAGGGTATTTTAATTTACTATATATAGTGGGTTTAAAATTAAGAAAAGCCTCTAAAAGCCCTGATAATAATATAATTTTACAATATTAAAAAGAAATAAGCTCTTTATTATATCTAGCCTTAAAAACAAGGCTAGATATAGCTTTTAATGTTATAAATTGTTCTAAATATGCATCAAAACCTAATAATACTTATATTAAAGCTTTAAATTGCATTTAGAAATATTTAAATAAATATCCTTTATTAAAATTAAAATATAAATATAAAAATCCTTATTTATATTTTATTAAAGGATTTTTAAATGCTTCTTGGGCTGCTGATTTAAATAATAAAAGCTCTACTACAGGTTATTGTTTTTATTTATATAATAATTTAATAACCTAGAATTCTATTAACCAAAAATCTATAGCTTTAAGCTCTTGTAAGTCTAAATATATAGCTTTAAAAAAAACCTTTAAAGAAGCTATATATTTAAATAATTTATATTCTTATTTTATAAATAATTTAAATATTAATTATAAAATAAAAATTCCCCTTATTTTAATAGATAATAAAGCTGTTATTAAAATAAGTGAAAATTCTGAATTTTATAAAAGAACTAAATATATAGATATTTCTTATTATTTTACTAAAGAAAATATAAGAAATAATAAAATACAATTATTTTATATTAAATCAGAAGATAATATAGCTGATTTCTTTACTAAAGACCTTTTTATTACTAAATTTAATAAATTTAAGGCTTTATTAAATTTAGAATAATATAATATAATATAATATATTATAATATAATAATAATAATAATATAATTATAAGAGGTTTTTTAATCTTGTTAGCTTTTAAGATTTTTCCTTTAAGGTTTTTATTTTATTATTTTTTCTTAATAATAGGTTGAAATTCTTATCTTTTAATAATAGGTTGAAATTCTTATTTAAAAAAGGTTGAAATTCCTTTATATTAATAGGTTTAAATTCCTATATTTTAACTTAACTTTTTTTCTTTATAATAATAAGGTTTTTAATATATTCTTTAAAGCTTATATAAAAATTCTAACTAAAAATTACTATATAATCTTTAAGGGAGGCTGTTAAAGCTTATAAAAGTCTAACTAAAAAAGTTTATAATTATTGGATAAAAGTTTAGCTGCTAGATAGATAAATTAGCCTGATAGAGGAATAATTAGGCTAAATGATTAAGATTGAAAAATTTTTTAATCTTGATCCTTTATAAATTAGGCCTAGTTTTAAACTCTAAATCCAAGTGGTGAAACTCTATTATAACTTTTTATATAATAAAAATATTATTAAGAAAAAATAACTAATTAAAAGCGTAAGAAAAGAGCTTTTAAATAATATAGATTATATAATATTAACTTATATAATCAAGGTATAAAAAACTATATAAAGAAGCAATACCCCTAATGGAAAACAGGATAGTTATATTAAACCTAAGTGCTTATATAAGTATAATGGTTATATCTATTGTTTATATAATATAATTCCTCTTGCTTATATAATATTTATATAGGCTTAGGTAATCAAGCCCCACTTTTATTATTAAGCAATCTTCAACAGATAATTATAGAATAAAATAAGCTATTTTATAAAGTAAAAGATAATAAAGTAGAATTTATAAGACTTAAAGGAGGTACTTACCTATATTAAGATAACCTTATTTAAGAAAGTCTAGAGTAAATAATCTTAAGGGTAATAATTTTTAAAAGCTTAAAAAAGCTTTTTAAAAGCTTAAAACCCTTTAAATATTATAAAACTCTAAGATTAAGGATGCTTTATGTTAAAGCTTATAAAAGTCTAACTAAAAAAGCTTATAACTATTGGATAAAAGTTTAGCCACTGGATAGATGAATTAGCCCGATAGAGGAATAATTAGGCCAAACGATCGAGATTAAAAAATTTTTCAATCTTAATCCTTTATAAATTAGGCCTAGTTTTAAACTCTAAATCCAAGTGGCGAAACTTTATTATAACTTTTTATATAATAAAAATATTATTAAGAAAAAATAACCAATTAAAAGCGCAAGAAAAGAGCTTTTAAATAATATAGATTATATAATATTAGCTTATGTAATCAAGGTGTAAAAAACTATATAAAGAAGCAATGCCCTTAATGGAAAACAGGATAGTTATATTAAACCTAAGTGCTTATATAAGTATAATGGTTATATCTATTGCTTATATAATACAATTCCTCTTGCTTATATAATATTTATATAGGCTTAGGTAATCAAGCCCTACTTTTATTACTAAGCAATCTTTAACAGGTTATAAGCCTGGCTTATATAACTTATATTATTATAAGTTATATAATATTAATGCAACTACCTTATACTAATAATAACCGACCTTAATTAAATTTAACTAAATCTAAGTTCGTCCAAGTTCAACTGAATTTAACTGAAAAAATTATAAAAAATAATATAATAAAAAAAAAAAATAATAACAATCTTTAAATAAAAAAAAAAAAAATATTATATTATATTATTATTATAAAGCTATTATTATTTATTATTATTATATAATATTATATAATAATAATAGGCAAAGATAAAGAAGATATCTTAAAGCTTAAAGGCTCTAAAAATTATCCAACTTAGGCCTTAAGGATAGAATCCTTTTTAATAAAGGAAAAATTATTTTCTACTATTAAAAATTTAAAAAATAATAAATCTAATAAGGCCCTAGCCAATATTAGGCTTAGGCTTTTTAATGGACCTTTATTATAAATAAAATACACTAAAAACGCTAAAGAAGCTTAGGATGCTTTAAGAAATCTTTATAATTCTTTAAGATTTACTTTTAATTTTTTAATTATAAAGGAATTATTTAATATTTCCTTAAATAAATTTCTTAATATAGAAATTTATTTAAATAAAATTAAAGAATTAACTAAAGAATTAATTTCTAGGAATATTATTATTCTTGAAATTATAATAATAACTTGGATTTTAAACAATCTTAATGAATTTTATAAATCCTATATTATTAGTGTTTCTCAGGCTTTAAGAAATAACCCTAATATCTATAACCTAGAATCTATAATTTCTAGCTTATTAGATAAATCTAAAAGATATAAAGAGCCTAAAGAAAATTACTATATAACTAATAACAATAATAATAATAATAATAATAATAATAATAATAATAAAAAGGTTATTAAAAATAATAATAATAAAAAATATTATAATAATAAAAAGCCTTAGAAGAAAAATAAAATAGCAGTTAAATGCAAATACTGCAAGCTTTTAAGCCACTTTAAAAAAGATTGTTATTTTTTACATCCTAATAAGGCCCCTAAAAATTGGAAAAATCCTAATAAAAATAATAAAAATTAAGAAAATCAAAATAAAAATAATAATAAAAAAGCTTATTTTATTAATAATAATAATAATAATAAGCCAAAAGATATTAAAGAAAATTACAACCTTATTTTTAAATTAGACCTTAATAAGGATATAAATATTAATAATAACTATTATATTAATAATAATATTAATATAGATTATAAATTTAAGCATAATTGCTCTAAAATTAAGGTATTAAATATAACTTTTAATAATAATAAGAAAAATAATAACAATAATATAGGACCTTTAACTAAATATTTACCTATTTTATATAAATTTATTAAAAATAATAAAAAGGTAAATTATAACCCTTATAAAAATTATAATAATATAACTAATTTTATTTATAATACAGGTGCCACTAAGCATATTATAATTAATAAGGATAACCTTATTAATTATAAAACAATAAATAAAATTATTAAATAAGGTCAGGCTTCTTCTTTAAAAGTTAAAGGATCAGGTGATTTAATTATTTATTTTTTAAATAATAAAAAACCTTATTTATTAAAAAATTATTATTATATTCCAGAATTAGGAATTAATATTATATCTCAATCTTATTTTATTAATCTATTTATATTTATAACTTTAAAATCTATATTTCTAATAAATAATAAAGGCAAAATAATTACTTAAGGAATTAAAAATAATAACTTATATAATATTCCTGTTATAATTAAAAAGCCTAATAATACTGTCTATATAAATATTATTAATAATAATAATAATAATAATAAATCTATTAAATTAGATTTATATTTATAGTATTTAAGATTAGCATATTTAAATTACAAAGCTTTATTAAAACTTATTAAAAAGTCTAATAAAGCTTATAATTTTAATAAAAATAATATTATTAAAATAAAATAATATAAGTACTATTTAAAAAGAAAATTAATTAATAAGATAAATAGGAAAATAAATAAAAATAAATATAATTATCTAGATAAAATATATATAGATATATAAGGACCTATAAAAATCCCAACTTATAATAATTATACCTTTTTTATAACCTTTTTAAATAAATTAATAAGATTTTTAATAGTTTATTTAATTAAAAATAAACATAAAGCTTTAATTAAATTTAAAGAATATAAAAATTTAATTAAAAATAATAATAAAGGTTATAAAATAAAAGAAATATTTTTAAATAATGCTAAAGAATATATTTACCCTATAAGAGATTTTTGCTTAAATAATGGTATTATTTATAATAATAGCCTTATTTATACTCTTAAGCTAAATAGCGCTGTTAAAAGGATAAATAAGACCTTATTAAATAAAATAAGAACTATTTTATTTATAGTAAATCTACCTTATTATTTATAGGGTGAAGCCTTATTAACAGCTGTTTATATTTATAATAGAACTCCCTATTCTAGCCTTAATTTTAAGGCTCTTATAGAATTAAAAAAAAATAAAACCTTAGAAATTTCAGACTTAGAAAATATTAAGGTTTTTAAGAGTATTATTTATTATAAAAATAAAAAGCCTGAAAATAAATTAAAAACAAGGGCTTTTAAAGGTATTATTATAGGCTATTTAGAAAATAGCTATAAAATCTGGGATTTTTATAAATATAAAATAGCTATATCTAGGGATATAACTATTTTAGAGAATAATTTTAAGGCTAATTATTCTAATAATTATTTAAAAAATTAAGATAAATCTGATTTATTTAATTTTAATACCCCATTAAAGCTAAATAAAGGCGCTTTAAATAGCCTTAATAATATTAATAATAATATTAATAATAATATTAATAAAAATACTATAAATAAAATGAATAATCTTAATACCTCTTAAGCTAAAATCTTTATAGATATCCCTTTTAGGCCACAGGCAGATTTTAAAGAATATAAAGAATATCCAGATATAAATTATATTTATAATATTATAAATAATAAAGATAATTTAGAACCTTCTTTTTATAAAAATGCTATTAATAATATTAATAGTGTTAAATGGAATAATTCTATAAAAGAAGAAATTAATGAATTAATAAATCAAGAAACTTGGGAAATAACCTATTTGCCTAAAGACCGGGAAGCTTTAGGTGGCCGTTGGGTTTATAGAATAAAAGAAATTAATAATAATAATATTATTAATAATAATAATAATAATAATAATAAAAACCTTAAAAATAATAATAATAATAATAATTATAAATATAAATATAAATCATGTTAAGTAATTTAAGGTTTTAAGCAAATTCAAAATCTTGATTATAACAAGACCTTTGCTAATACAGCTAGGCTAGAAGCTATTAGAATGCTATTAATAATAGCTATTTCTAATAACTATATAATAAATCAATGTGATATTAAAAATGCCTTTGTACATGCTAAAATTAATAAAGAAATATATATGAAAATTCCCTTAGGATGGGAAGAATATATTATTAATAATTATAATAAAAAATATAATACTAATTATATTTTAAATAATAATAATAATAATAATATAAATAATAATAATAATAATAATTATTAATTAGTGGCAAAGCTTAAAAAAGCGTTATACGGCCTTAAACAAAGCCTTAGGCTTTGGTATAATTTTCTTTTTAATATTTTAATAAGCTTAGATTTTATAATAAATCCTTTTAATAAAGGAATATTTATAAATAAAAAACTATATATAATACTAGTTATATATATAGATAATATATTATTTATTGGATCCAATATTAATAATATAAATTATATTAAAAAACGCTTATTAAAATTTATAAAATTACAAGACCTAGGTGAAATTAAGGATTTCCTAGGAATAAGATTTTATATAAATAAAAAAGAAAAAACTATAACTTTATCCTAAAATAAATATACTATTAATAAAATAAAAGAATATAATAAAGAAGGTCTAGGGCATTCTAATTTACTATATATAGTGGGTTTAAAATTAAGAAAAGCCTCTAAAAGCCTTGATAATAATATAATTTTACAATATTAAAAAGAAATAGGCTCTTTATTATATCTAGCCTTAAAAACAAGGCCAGATATAGCTTTTAATATTATAAATTGTTCTAAATATGCATCAAAACCTAATAATACTTATATTAAAGCTTTAAATTGCATTTGGAAATATTTAAATAAATATCCTTTATTAAAATTAAAATATAAATGTAAAAATCCTTATTTATATTTTATTAAAGGATTTTTAGATGCTTCTTGGGCTGCTGATTTAAATAATAGAAGTTTTACTACAGGTTATTGTTTTTATTTATATAATAATTTAATAACCTGGAATTCTATTAACTAAAAATCTATAGCTTTAAGCTCTTGTAAGTCTGAATATATAGCTTTAAAAGAAACTTTTAAAGAAGCTATATATTTAAATAATTTATATTCTTATTTTATAAATAATTTAAATATTAATTATAAAATAAAAATTCCCCTTATTTTAATAGATAATGAAGCTGCTATTAAAATAGGTGAAAATTCTGAATTTTATAAAAGAACTAAATATATAGATATTTTTTATTATTTTACTAGAGAAAATATAAGAAATAATAAAATATAATTATTTTATGTTAAATTAGAAGATAATATAGCTGATTTCTTTATTAAAGACCTTTTTATTACTAAATTTAATAAATTTAAGGCTTTATTAAATTTAGAATAATATAATATAATATAATATATTATAATATAATAATAATAATAGTATAATTATAAGAGGTTTTTTAATCTTGTTAGCTTTTAAGATTTTTCCTTTAAGGTTTTTATTTTACTATTTTTTCTTAATAATAGGTTGAAATTCCTATCTTTTAATAATAGGTTGAAATTCTTATTTAAAAAAGGTTGAAATTCCTTTATATTAATAGGTTTAAATTCCTATATTTTAACTTAACTTTTTTTCTTTATAATAATAAGGTTTTTAATATATTCTTTAAAGCTTATATAAAAATTTTAACTAAAAATTACTATATAATCTTTAAGGGAGGCTGTTAAAGCTTATAAAAGTTTAATTAAAAAAGCTTATAATTATTAGATAAAAGTTTAGCTGCTGGATAGATGAATTAGCTTAATGGAGGAATAATTAGGCTGAATGATTGAGATTGAAAATTTTTTTAATCTTGATCCTTTATAAATTAGGCTTAGTTTTAAACTTTAAATCTAAGTGGTGAAACTTTATTATAACTTTTTATATAATAAAAATATTATTAAGAAAAAATAATTAATTAAAAGCGCAAGAAAAGAGCTTTTAAATAATATAGATTATATAATATTAGCTTATGTAATTAAGGTGTAAAAAACTATATAAAGAAGCGATGCCCTTGATGGAAAACAGGATAGTTATATTAGACCTAAGTGCTTATATAAGTATAATGGTTATATCTATTGCTTATATAATATAATTCCTCTTGCTTATATAATATTTATATAGGCTTAGGTAATCAAGCCCTACTTTTATTATTAAGCAATCTTTAATACTTTATAAAATACTAAAATAAGATTATTTTAATATATAATACTGGTTATAAAAGGCTTAAGTAAGTATATTAATATTATAAATAGTACTTAAAATAAATTACCTACTGCCTTTAACTAGACTATAGATTAATAAAGATAAGGAAAAGGATTTTTTATTACTTTAAGAATAATAAAAAAGCATAGCTTAAGAAGTAAATAATTTACTTTATAAAATTACTATTCTATATAAGCAGAGCTTAATAATATAGTAACTAAAGTGTATTATCTTAACTAAAGTATCTTCTTTAACTTTATATAAGAGTATAAGGCTAAAAAGAAAAAGAGCTAAAGTAAGCAAGCTTTCCCTTTTTAAAAGAAAATAGTAAAAAAAAAGAAATAAGCTTAATAATATATATATTATACTTAATAAACTTTTAAATAAAAATATTTATAATCTTTTACTTAATTAATAAATATTAAAAAATAATAATTTAATAAGCTTGTAAATAGTACTTACTATACTTAAAGTAGTAATATATTAAAAATATACCTTAAGGCTAGTAATAGTATTAAGCAAGCTTTTTATTAAGTTAAAAGATTTAGCTAAGTTATTAAAAAAGTAAAGGGAGTTTATAAAGTATTTATTAAAAGATTAATTTATTAAAGCTATATATAAGGAAATTAAAGCTTTATATTATAAAAGAACTTAAAAAGAAATTAAGAAATTAAAAGCTAAGTTAATGCTTTTATTATTAAAATAGGTATTTATATATAAATTTAATTAAGCTAGAATATTAATAAAGTGTAAAGCTTAATTTATAGTTAAAGAGGACCTTTAAGAAAGCTTAACTATTTAGGGAACTTATACTATAATGCTTACTATATACTTATTTTAGGTATTTATAGCCTTAGCTATAAGATTTAACCTAAAGCTTAAATAGTTTAATATTAAAAATATATTTTTAAATATAATAAAAGATAAGTAAGGTATATTAGTTATATATAAGATACTACTAGGTTTTAAGCTGCTTAATAAGCTTATTAAGCTTAAAAAAGCTTTTTATAAACTTTAAGATTTACTATAATTATAGTTTAAAAAGTTTATAATAACCTTATGCTTATTAAGGCTAATCTTTAGTATAAAGGAGCCTTACTTATATTATTTAAAAGATTAAAAGTTATTTTTTTATTTTTTTATAGATAATATCTTTATTATATATTATAAATATAATTATACTTTATTTAATAAGTTTATAAGTATATTAAAAAGGAAATATAAGCTTTATAAAGGGGGTAATATAAAGTGGTTCTTAAGAATTAATATTATTTATAAGTATTTTAAGTATAAGATATATTTATTATATAAAGTATATATATATAAGGTTGCTTAAAAGTTTAATTTAAATAAAAAGAATTAGTATTTTATAATTCTTTTTTTTATACTTTTTTTTAAAAAAAATAGCTTTTAGGCTATTACCTTTAAGATTAAAAGCTATTAAGAAAAGGTTAGATTAATGCTTTATATAGTAATCTTAATAAGACCTAATATAGCTTTTATAGTAGCTATATTAACAAGATATATTACTAATCTAAGACTTAAGTACTATAAAGCTATTAATTAGCTTATTTATTATTTATTTATATAGAAGTACTTAGCTCTTTAATATAAAGGGATTAGTAAAATGCAGGTCTTAATTACTTTAAGTAATACATTATTTATTAATAATATTAAGACTAGAAAATCCTTATAAAGATATTTTATAATATTATTTAGTAAACTAATTGTATAGAGTGCTACTTATTAAAGTATAGTTAGTATATTAATAATTAAGGTTAAACTGCTTGCTTTATTAATAATAATAAAGGAAATAATAAGTTTATAGTGCTTTTTTAATAAAATATACTTTAACCTAAAGGAAAATTAAAATATAAATTATAATAATTAATAAATAATATATCTTATACTTAAAAATAATAAAAAGATTAATACTTATCTTTATTATATAAATATATAGAATATATAGCTATATTAAGAGTATTAATGCAGGGCTTTTAAGGTTTTATACTTAACCTTATAAAAGATACTCTTTAATAAGCTTATAAAAGCTTTTTTATATTAATAATTTAAATACTTTAAGGCTTTATTAAACTTAAAGGTTTTAAAAAATAAGAAGGAAGTAAAGAAATTATTAAAGAAAAGCTTAAAATAGTAAAAAGAAGTATAAAAATATTAATTTAAAGTGCTTTAACTTTTTTAACTAAAAACTATATAAAAAATTAAAAAAAAAGAAAACCTAGTAAACTAGTACCTTATAGGCTATTATTAATTAATAAGAACTCTTCTAGCTTTATTTATAAAGTATATACCTTAGTATATATTATTATAGTATTAAAGAGCAAGGCTTGCTTTACTAAACTATTTAATAAATAGTCTTTATTATTTACTTAAATAAAGCTTATTATAAACCTTAAGGCTAAATAATAATACTATATTTTTTATTTAATAATTATCTTTTAAACTTTTATTTAATATAAATAAAGTAATTTATTATAGCATCTCTCTTTTTTACAATACTTTAAAGAACTTAAGCTAGGCTTATTAATTATACTAGTCTAGAAGTTTATAATTAAATAAAAAAAAGATTAAATAAAAAGAATTAAGCTTATTATAATAATACTACTGCCTGCAGCAGCTCACTGCCCTCTTGTAGGGGAAGTTTAGCTTAATGGATTATTAAGCTATATTCAGCCTTAATTTACTAACTAGTCCCCACTAGTTAGCCTCCTTTACTATAGCCAGGCTTAATTAATTAACTTAACTAGTAATAAAGCTTAATCTCTTTTTTATAGCTTTAGCCCCTTTTTAACTATAAAGCCCTTAAAAAGTATAAAAAGAAAATAACTCCTTAAGCTTTAGTTTAATAATATAACTTATTATTACTGCCTTTTACTTAACTTTTTTATTTTATTATATTTTAAAGCTTCTTTATTATAAGTTACTTAAAAAGGTAGTAATAATAAGAACCTATAGCAATACTATAGAACCTATACTTATAGTATTATAAAACCCCCTTAAGTTTATAAAAAAAGATAAAGACCTTTTTTAGCTTAAAGAAGAAGATATAAAAGCCTTGCTTAATAAACAAGATATTTAATGCCTTTATAATAATATTAAGAAGGCTTAAGATAAAATAACTTAACTAAAATAGCTTAAAGAATTAAAAATACTTTAAAAATAAATAAAAAAGCTTTATATTAAACTTTAAAATAAAGAAAGCCCCTTTAAATTAAAGAAGAAAAAGTATTAAAAAGCTAGTAACTTCTTTAAAAAAAGTAAAAAAAAAATTAAGGTTAAGAATATATAATATATAATAGCTAGAGCAGACTTATACCTTTAAGATAAATAGCTAAATAACCTATAATACTTTTTTAAAAATACTCTTTATAAATATAAAAAAGACTTTTATAAAGTCCTTTATACCTTTAATAATATAAATAATAAAGCCTATATAAAATAAAAATATTACCTTAATAAGCAGACTTTATAATAAAAAGAAAATTATAAAAAAGACTAGGAATACTTTAAAGAATAAAGTAATAAGTTGCTTAAAGACTTTATTTATTAAAAGCTTATTTTATCTTTTACTCTTTATAAAGCTTATTAATAAAAAAACCAATCCCTTTATAAATTTTATATTTATTTAAACTTATTAAAAAAACAATTTCCTCCCCTTAATAAAAAGAACCATGCCTTAACCTATTATAATTAACTCCTCCCCTCCCTTTAAAACTATATTAAAAAGTAAAGTAACTACTTTTTAAAGATTTATAAAAAAATTATCTCTTTAGCAATAAGGTATTAGAATAATCTTTATTATATAGCCTTAAAGTAAAGGGTTAAAAACTCTCTTTATATATAAAGGAAGAAGCCTTATTAATAATACCTTAATAACTAATTATTAAACCTTAACTATATCCTAGTTAAAGCTAAGCTTTATAATAAAAATAAAGACAAGAACCTAAAGGGTATTTATTTTATTTATAAAGCCTTAGGCTACTATATAAATTATTATCTTAACTAGGTTAATAAGCAAGATTAAGGAAATAAAAAATAGCTAAAGTAGCTACCCTTACTATAGCTAGTAATAAAAATATTAAGGTAAAAAGATACTTTAATACTTTAGCTATAATAAAAGACTTAAACCTTATTAAGTCTTATATAGACCTAGATAGCAGCAATAAGGTTAACCTTATTAATATATAATTTATAAAGAAGTAAGGCTATTAATAAGTCTTAATTAAGGGTATAAGACTTAAAGTCCTTAGTAACTTAACTATCTTATATTATAGTATATAGGCTATCTTTATTAGCCTTATAGACTTAAAAAAGACTACTTAATATTTCACTTACTATTGCCTTAATATTAACTACAACCTATACCTTTATAAAGCCCTAGTACTCTTAAGGATACTAACCTTAGTTAATAAAAAAATCTACCTTATACCTTAAGACTAAAGGTAGTAATTTAAGCTAAACTAAAAGTAAATTAAAGTTATATAACCTTATAAATTTTAAAAAGCCTATAAATAAATAGCTTATATTTACTTAATTATAGCTATATTAAATAGCTTTCTCTTACTTAATAAAGATAAAGAAATAAGGCCTTAAGACCTTAATAATATCTTTATTAAACTCTTTAACTTTATAAAAGTATTTAACCTTAAAAAATCAAGCATCTTACCTCTTTATTAATTAAGTAACTATATAATTAACCTACTTTTAAGTATAGAACCACCCTATAGGTCTATTTACCCTTTATCTTTTAAAAAGCTAGAAAAACTTTAAAAATACCTTAAAGAAAACCTTAAAAAAGAAAGGATTTAATTATTATAAAGTCTTGCTAGTGCTTTAATCCTTTTTATATTAAAGAAAGATAAGACCCTTTACCTTTATATTAATTACTAAAGCTTTAATAAAGTAATAAAAAAAAATTACTACCCTCTTCCTTTAATTTTAAAAATCTTAGACTATATCTTTAATATAAAATATTTTATAAAGATTAATATTAAAAATACTTATTATTATATTTAAATTAAAAAAAAAATTAAATAAAAAATAGTATTTTAAATATAGTATAAGTACTATAAATACTTTATAATACTTTTTAAACTTATTAATACCCTTACTATATTTTAATACTATATTTATAAAGTGCTATATAAATTATTAAATACTATTTATATAGTATACTTAAATAATATTTTTATTTTTTTAAAGATTTATAATAAGTATATTAACTATATTAAGCAAGTCTTTAAATAGCTATAAAAAGTAGAGCTATATATAAAGCCCTTAAAGTGCATGTTTTATTAAGATTAAGTTAAGTTCTTTAAGTTTATCTTATTAAATAAAGGCATCTTAATAAACCCTTAATAAGTAAAGACTATTATAACCTAAGAGCCCTCTTAAAGCTATAAAGAGATATAAATCTTCTTTAGGTTTTATAACTTTTATTAATACTTTATTAAAGGTTATTTAAAGATAGCAGCCCCTTTTATAGCCTTACTTAAGGGTAGTAAGAATAAGAAGAAGCTTAGGTTTCTTTAGCTAGATCTTAAGGCAATAAAGGTATTTTATTAATTTAAAGATGCCTTTTAAATAATACCTTTTTTATAGTATTTTAACCTATAGCTATAAGTCTAAATAAAGATTAATATATTTAAGTTTATAATAATTAATATACTTTCTTAACTTAATAAAAAAAAAAAGTATTACTTAATAGCTTTTTAATTAAAGAAGTTTAATAAAGCTAAACTTAATTATAAAATATTAAACTAAGAGATATTTATAATTATTAAGTTATTTAAATACTAGTAATACTATATTAAAAAGGTAAAGAACTTTATAAAGGTCTTATTAAACTATAAAAACCTATAAATATTTATATATTAATTAAAGTTATTAAAAAGGCAGGCAAGATAATATATATACCTTACCCTTTTTAACTTTATTATTAAATATAAGCTAGAGAAAAGCAACCTTATTAATACCTTATTAAAAAGACTAGACTATAAGACCTTAATGCTAAAGAATAAAAAGCTATTACCTAACCTTAAGAAAAGGCTTGCTTTAATATAAAGTATTACTATAGTATTAATATATTATAAAGGGTATAATAAAAAATTAAAAATAGCTAAAAAAGCCTATATTCCTAGCTAGTTTAAGTATAATAAAATATCTTTATAAAGCAAGATACTTAAGGCTTGTAATTAATATAATAAAATATCTTTAATAAGCAAGATACCTTAAGTTAAAGGGTTAAAGGGTATAACCCCTTTAATTCCTAGATAGTTAGCTAATTAAGCTAAAGGGATACCTTATTATAAAAAGCTCTTTCTTAAAGAATTAATTAAAATAATACTTTATAAAAAAGTAATATATAAAAAAAAGGCTTCTTAATTACTATTATCTTTTATTAAGGACCTTTAGGTAAAGGACTTAAAGATATAATATTAAATTATTAAAAAAGTAGTAATAAAGCTATACTAAAGGAATAGTACTTAATTAATAAATATAAAAGGTATTTTATAGTATTATAACTATATTTTTATATTAAAAAAGAGTATAAAGAATAAGATAATTAATCTTTATTATAATAATCCCTTAGCTAGGCATTTTAATATAATATAAACCCTTAATTTTATTTAAAGAAAGTTTTTTTAGCTATTTATAAATAAAGATATAAAAGAGTATATATAAGTCTACAGGCTTTATTAAAAAAGTATACTTAAAAGGCATAAGCTATATAGCAAGCTTAAATCCTTACTGCTTCCTTTATAACCTTAAGAAAAGGTCTTAATAAACTTTATTATAGGCCTGCCCCTTACTCTCTTTAAGACTAAGGAAGTTAATATAATTCTAGTTATTATAGATTAATTTATAAAGTATTTACTATACTTTTTTATTAATAGTATTATTATTATAGTAGACCTTGTAATATTATTCTATAATTAAATAAAAATAGTCTTTAGCTTTATATAAAGAATTATAAGTAATTAAGGCTTAATATTTATAAATAAATTTTAATTAAAGCTTTACTATATATTAAAAATAATATAAAGGCTATTTATAGCATTTCACCCTTAAATTAATAAATAAATAAAATAAATAAACTAAGTTATTAAGCACTACCTTCACTACTTTATTAATAAAGAATAAACAATATAGCCCTACTTACTAACATTAGCTTAATACTACTTAAATATAATATAAAATACTATTATTAAAATATCTCTCTTTATAGCCTTTATAGATATAAACCTTAACTTTTATATTTAAGACCTTAATAATAAGGATGCTATTTATAAAGAGGAGGCACTAAATATAAAATAATATATTAAAAAGCTAAAAGAAATATATAAGTAATTAAAGATTTAATAATAAATTATAGTTAAAAAGCAGGTATTTTATTATAATAAAAGGCATAAACCCTTAGAGTTAAATATAAAAGACTTTATTATATTATTAACTAAAAACCTTAAAGTTAAAAAAAAAAAGAAAAAACTTATACTTAAATATATAAAGCCTTTTTATATTATTACTTAATTTAATAAATAAGCCTATAGACTTGCACTATTTAAAAAATATTTAAGTATTTATAATATCTTTTATATTAACCTCCTTAAACTATAAAGACTTAAAAAAAGAAGCCTAGCTAAACCCTTAATAATACTTAACTTAAACAACCTTAAAGAATAATAAAAAGTAAAAAAGGTTAAGGATAGTAAGAAG
The DNA here is from genome assembly GCA_020631695.1 of Trichoderma cornu-damae. Taxonomy (NCBI): domain Eukaryota; kingdom Fungi; phylum Ascomycota; class Sordariomycetes; order Hypocreales; family Hypocreaceae; genus Trichoderma; species Trichoderma cornu-damae. The sequence continues at coordinate 3,289,321 of CM036089.1, forward strand.
ATAAAAAAAGAAGTTTATTATCTTATTAAATAAGCTAGGTAGCCTATAGAATATAATTAATAAGTTTATAAAGATAATATAAATACCTTAACCCTAGCTAAAAGATTTTATATAAGCCAAGCTAAGAAAAAGTAAAAAAAGAAGTATAATATTAATAATACTTAAAAAAATCTAGCTATATTAATAATAATAAAGTAATTAATAATAAAGGTCTATATATAAAGCTTTAGCTATAAAAAGGAAAATACTTAAGAAGCTTAAATAAATCTATAATAACCTTAACCTAATAACTAAAGTATTAAATAAGCGCCTTTAAGTCTAGTAATAAATTAAATAGCTAGGTATAGTCTATAGGGTCTGCTATCTTTATTATTAAAATACCTTTAACTACCTTAAATATACTATAAAGAGCAACTTACTAAAGAATATAACTTAAGTTTTTAAAAAAAAAATAATAAAGTTAATAATACTTTATTTATATAGTAAGATCTTACTTTAAAGTAGTTACTACTTAAGCCTTTAATACTATAAAAGCTTAATAATAATAATATTAACTAAGTAAAACCTTAAGGCTTGGCCTACCTATAGAAAAAGAGATATATAGTAAAGGATAAAGATATTCTTGCAATATAAAAGCCTTTTATTATAAAATAAAATAAAGATAAGCACTTTAATTTATAATTAAACTCTTTTTTAAACTTAAAAAACTATACTTAAATTAATATATTTAATTAAAGTAATTAAAAATAATATAAAGATTATATATTACTACTATAAGACTTTATTATATTTTATAAAAATAGGCTATATAAATATTATCCCTTACTTTAAAAGGTTAAGAACTATTACCTAGCTCTTTATACTAGTCCTTAAGTAAGTTAAGCTACTAGTTAAGCTAAAAAGCAGCTTGCTATAATAAAGTAAAAGGATTAGTTAATAATTAAAAAAGGCTTTTTATAAAAAAAAAAGGTAAAACTATAAATAAAGCATAATTATTATTAAATACTATATAAGTTTTATATTATATAGTAGTAATATTAAACTATAAATAATAATTTTAGGTAATAAATATAAAAAAACCTTAATAAAATATTAATATATTTAAATCTATAGTATTTATATAATAAAGACAGTAAGTATATTATTAATAATAAGTAAGATAGTTTATAGTATAGCTATAATACTATATTAAGGTTTATTAATATATTTTCTTAAGTATTAAAAAGGTAATAAAACTTTTTTATACTTAAAGTATTATAAAAAAAAATATAAAGAATTAAAAGATTATAAAGAAGAAATAAAAAAGCTTCCTTTTTCTTTATATTATAAAAATACTATAAATAAATAAATATAAAGACCTGGTTAACTACCTATAATAAATAAAGGCACTTTATACTAGGCCTATATTAACTAATGCAATAACCTGCATTAATAAAGCATTATAAATAAAGAAATTATTAATACTTAAAGGAAAGGCCTTTAAAAAGGGCTTTATAACTAGATTAGCACTGCATCCTTTATATATAATAATTAAGATAATTACTATAAAAAAGGGGAATAATATAATAATACTACTATTTATAATAGCTTATTACCTTTTTATAAAGGAAGTTTAGCTTAATGAATTATTAAGCTATATTTAGCCTTAATTTATTAACCAGTCCTTACTAGTCAGCCTTCTTTACTATAGCCAGGCTTAATTAATCAGCCTAACTAACAGTAAGGCTTAATCTTTTCTCTATAGCTTTAGCCCCCTTTTAGCTATAAAGCCCTTAAGGAGTGTAAGAAGAAGATAGCTCCTTAAGCTTTAGTCTAGTAATATAACCTATTATTACTGCCTCCTACCTAACTCTTCTATTTTATTATACTTATATTAATAAGTATTAATGCCTATAGGTAAAGTAATTTTAGTATTAATAAGACTAGCCTATAGTAAGGATATATTAAGAGAAGTTATTTTTATTAATAATAATACTCTTTAGGCATTTTAAGCAGTAAGGATAGTAAGGTAGGTATAAAGTAGCTAGTGCTGTAGGGGCAGGATTACTATTATTATTATTATTATTATTATTATTATTATTATTATTATTATTATTATTATTACTATTTTTATTATTATTACTATCTTTATTATTATCTTTATTACTATCTTTATTATTATTATTATTATTATTATTATTATTATTATTATTATTATTATTATTATTATTATTATTATTATTATTATTATTATTATTATTACTATTTACTATATTATTATTATTATTATTATTATTATAGTCTTTATTATCTTTATTATCTTTATTATCTTTATTATTATCTTTATTATCTTTATCTTTATTACTATCTTTAGTATTATTATTATTATTATTATCTTTATTATTATTATTATTATTATTATTATTATTAAGAGAGGTATTTATAAATATAAGAATAAAAGCAAGAGTAAAAATAAGGATAGGAGCAGGAGCAAGAGGGGCTAGGGGGATTATAAAAACTAATGCAATAATAGCTAAAAAGACTAAGGCTAGGGCTAGGGTAATTAAGGCAGGAATAAGTATTAAGGGCACTATAAGAGGAATAATAATTACTAGGGCTATTATAATAAAAGCAGGTGCTAAAGGTATAATTAAAATAAAGGCTATAAAGGCTAGAGGAGGAGAGAGAGCTATAATTAATATAAAAAGAAGTAAAGCTTTATACTATATATAGCGCTAATTATAAATAGTATTAAAAATAGCTTTTTAAGTAATTTAAAGAGTAAATAAGCTTATAAATACTAAATAAAAAGTGCTAAATTAAATAAAGTTATTTTAAAAAGATTCTTTACTCTTTAAGCTTAAGTTTAAGCTATCTTTATTATTATTATTATTATTAATAATAAAGATAATAATAATAAAGATTATAAGATTAAAAAAGGCTATAAAAAGGTAAGGAAAGCTTTTTTATATAGCCTTAAGTATTTTACTTTATTATTAAAGTATTAAATCTATAAGTCTTTATTTTTATTATTATTAATTATTAAATAAGGTATAAAGTTACTTTATAATTAATTCTTTATTAAAAAAATAAGCTCTTACTTTAAGGTAATAAAGAAAGTAATATAAGTTAATTTATAAATATAATAAAGCTTAAAAAAAAGGAATATAAAAAAAAAAAATAAAATACTAAAGAATTAAGGAAATAATATATAATACTATATATAAATAGTATTATTATATAGGGGGTATATAGAAAATAGTGCTTATTATATACTAAAGGAGTATATCTTTTATATAATATATACTTAAGGTACTAGGCCTTATTAAGATAAAGCTTAGTCTCCTAGATAGAAGGACTCCTTTGTAATTATTTATAGGCCCTATAGCACCTATTTCCTTTGTTTTATTTAAGGCTCTTTTAAACCTATCTTCTTAAGCTCCTTTTGACCAATCCGCTCTTTCTGACAGCCGGCAAATACCAAAGTTGGGCCCGGTCCTATGCCCTTTGCTACTCGGAAGTGTATTTGGCGCCGTGTTAGACGACGGGAGCGCGATGCGGCCTCACGACACTTTTCGACACCGGCTCCAAGCCGTCATTTCCTCCTTGAGGCCACCCACTACACGACGCCCAGGACCCGTGACCTGATTTATACAGACAGGAACTTTGTTTATGCCAAACACAGAGACCCGGCCGCCGAACCCCGAAAAGCCCCACCCCGAGCCCCGTTGTCAGTCTTCTTCTTCCGCCGGAAATCAGCCGCGCCGTATCGATCCACCAAAGTGGGCAAGGGTTTTTGATTGATAATACTGTATACATGTTACGCCCAAGGTGAAATGAAGCACACCTTGACCTTGACCATATCATAGCAGTATATGTCCGTGAGTATGGAGTACTCCATACAATTCTCACCTGCATCTTATACAAGATTATTGACAACTTCCCAACGCTACCTTTGCCGTCGTACCCCTATTGAGACCTTTCCGCCATTTCGTCTCTAAACATCATCTCGTGTGAATATGTGTTTGAAGAGAGTAGTTCGCCATATATCCATACAGATGAATTCTCTTCAGAAGCATGTCCAATGGAAATTTTGATTCGTAAGCCACATGTCGGCGGGCGATGTTCACAAAAGAGGTGAGTCAATATGATGTCTTTTGTAAGCTTCCTTGCTCAAGTTACTACTACTAACTACTACTAAGCTTGAGCCTCCAAGCTTATGGATGGTCAAAGGACAGTGCCATTTTTGCGCAATCCGTACGGTCTCTGAGTCAGCAGCACTTTTATCGTGATGCCCCGCCAAAAAGTTTGTATCGCGGGGCAAAGATTTCCAGCAGCAAGCAAACCTTGCCAACATCCCCGGAAAAGCGCCACGTGCTGGATGAAGTTCCCGTGCGCAAACGCCGAGTGAAGCGCGCGAGACGCTCCGCCATCAAGATGGAGATGGAATCGGGATATCGTGTCCAATTGGAGGCGGTGGTTGCCGGTGAGTTTGTTCGTCCGCCATTCTGGCGCTGCTTCTTTCCCGGCGTCAAATGGCTGATAAAAAGGGCACAACACACGAGACCTGGTGGAATTATGGCACGCTCATCGCACGCCCATAATTCTATGTTCTCTTCTCCTCCTTGCCGGTCTGCGCCTGTTCCTCCACACGACGGAGGAGAGGGGGCCTCTGGTGGCGCTCCCCAAGATTTATAGCGAGGAACAGCCCGAGAGAAGCGAAAAGACGACCCGTGAGGCGCAACCTGTTGCAGAGACCGAGAAAAAGTCAGCCGGCCCTCGCCGAATCAAAGGAGGTTTGACGCGAAAACCCTCACAAGAGGGCAGGACGGCGGCGACCGATTCCGCGGACAGGCCCTCGAAGGTGCTGGTATTCTTCTCTTCTGTTACCACAAAGACGGAAAAGATTGCACACGACTATATCAAGGCACTCGAGACATTCTTGGACCTGACGGCCAACGACACAAGAGGCAAATTCCTGAAACCAGAGCTGCTAGACTTGGCCGAGATCGATTTCGAAGACTATTTTGTCAGCCCCCCCAAGTCTGCCGAAGGTGCCGCATACTTCTACCTGTTCCTCATCCCAAGCTACAACATCGATACCATCAACGATACTTTGCTGCAGCATCTGCAAGAAACCCACCACGACTTTAGGATTGACACCGCCCCCCTCTCTTCCTTGGTTGGGTATTCTGTATTTGGTTTCGGAGACAAGGAGGGATGGCCAAATGAGGACGAGGGTTTCTGCTTCCAGGCCAGGGATGTGGACAAATGGATGTCCAAGCTGACCGGCCGGAAACGAGCCTATCCCGTGGGGATGGGCGACATGAAGAGCAATCACGTGGAGAGATTCGCCGAGTGGACCATGGGAGTCCAAGAAATCATTGCTCAGGCTGGATGTACCGGATTCCTCGGCGAAGGAGTTCCCGGCAGTGGCGATGCAGTGGAAAGTGATGACGAGGATGCCGAAGACGACGACGGCGAAGTCATTCTTGACGACGAGGAGTCGAGCGACGGTAAAAAGTCGAATAACTCCAAGCCCTTGGACGACGTCGAGGATCTGGGGAAAATGATTCGCCCCAGTCAAGACGGCACCGACGGTGCCCGAAAGGCACCCCTAGCCGTTGACTTTACTACGTACCCTGCCGCCGGCAGGAGAAAGGCCCAAGCAGCAATTGTCAAGGAGATGGTGGCCAAGAACTCGCCGACGTATGCTGCCCTTACCAAGCAAGGATACTCCATCGTGGGCTCCCACTCCGGCGTCAAGATCTGCCGCTGGACCAAGTCCGCCCTGCGCGGACGGGGCAGCTGCTACAAGTACTCGCTTTACGGCATCAATTCTCACCAGTGCATGGAGACGACCCCCTCGCTCTCGTGCTCCAACAAGTGCGTCTTCTGCTGGCGCCACGGAACGAACCCCGTGGGCACGACTTGGCGATGGGTGGTTGACCCTCCCGACATGATATTCGACGGCGTCAAAGAGAACCATTACAAGAAGATCAAGATGATGCGCGGCGTGCCCGGCGTCAGGGCGGAGCGGTACGCCGAGGCTCTGAAGATTCGGCACTGCGCCTTGTCCCTGGTGGGAGAGCCCATCTTTTATCCTTACATCAACGAGTTCCTCGCTCTCCTGCACGGCGAGCGCATCTCTTCTTTCCTGGTCTGCAACGCGCAGCACCCGGACCAGCTGGCCGCCCTCAAGGCCGTGACGCAGCTATACGTGTCCATTGACGCCTCCAACAGGGACTCGCTGCGAAAGATTGACAGGCCGCTCCACCGCGATTTCTGGGAGAGGTTCTTGAGGTGCCTCGACATCCTGCGGGAGAAGCGCTTCCGCCACCGCACGGTCTACCGCCTGACCCTCGTCAAGGGCTTCAACGTCGAAGACGAGGTCGAAGGCTACGCGCAACTCATCGAGCGCGGACTGCCGTGCTTCGTCGAGGTCAAGGGCGTGACTTACTGCGGCACGGCGACGTCCTCCAACGCCGGCCTGAGCATGTCCAACGTGCCCTTTTACTGGGAAGTCTGCGAGTTCGTCAGGGCGCTGGACAGGCGGCTGCAGGACAAGGGCCTCGGATACGGCATCGCGGCCGAGCACGCGCATAGCTGCTGCGTCCTGCTCGCAAGCAACCGCTTCAACGTCGACGGCAGGTGGCATACGCACATCGACTACCAAAAGTTCTTTGAGCTTCTCGAGGAGAGGGGTCCGGACGGCGACTGGACACCCGAGGATTACATGGGGCCGCCAACCCCCGAGTGGGCGCTGTGGGGGAATGGAGGGTTCGACCCTCGGGACGAGAGGGTAGACAGGAAGGGCCGCAAGATGGAGGCCATCGTCGCACGCGAAGCGCCCGAGTAAAGGCTGCGCGATGCCCCCATATGTAAAACAAAACAAAACAAAACAATACGAGAACATAAACCACCATTTGAAGCTGCCTGGATTGATAGACAGACAGACATCACGTAGGCCAAGTGAGCTATTAGAATTTCATGTTGGATCATGGAGACGCTACCCGCACTACCCCTTCCTAAAACCCTCCCATGGCTGCATCATTTCGCCGCGCAACTGTTTGCACAAATGCATCCGAGACATTCAATCCCGGAGCAAGGAAGAAAAAAAACAGAGCCCACCGGAAAAAAAAAAAAAAAGGGGGGGGGGGGAGGTTCAGGATTTATGGTACACCCAAGCACACCCCACCCGCGCCTCGTGTTTCTCTAGTAAGTTGAAACGGTAGATGGATATATTATAAGAGGGGATGAATCCGGAGCTTCGTGGTAAAAGGGGTTTAAATGTTTTTTTTTGTCGGTTTTTTCTTCTCACTCTCGCTCTCCCTTTGTCTTTAGATCTTGTCAAGTTCAAAGGCTCTTCTTTTTCTTTTCTTTGCTTTTTTTTTTTGTTTTTTTTTTTTTGGTCGGAGGAAGAAAAGAAGTTTTTGGTTAGAAGATGAGTGGAGCGGAGAGGTTACACACTCTGCCTGTATTTTTGGGGTTTTTTTTTTCCCCAAGTTATTCCTTGTTGAGGAGGCTCTCGTAGGAGTTTGCCTTAGTCAAGGCCAACGCTGGGGATGTCGCCGAGGTTAACGCCCGAGGAAGAGGGGCGAGTGCGAATGCTGATGTCGCCATCGTATGCAATCATGTCGGCCAGGATGTCCAATATAGGCTATAAAGGGGGGACGCAAATTGTCAGATACATACAAATCCAATCGGCGGGCATGGCGTGAGATTGCGAGAAGGACACCTACCTTGGGAACCGTGCTGTCGTAGATCTTGATGAGGTCGCCGGGAGCAGGGTAAACCTTGAGTCCCTTGTAGAAAGCGAGCGCGGAGTCCATCATCTTAGAAGCTGGATTGAAGAAAAGAAGAAGACGTCAGTGCGTGTTTTTTCTTTTCTTTTTTTTTTCTGAAAATTCCACAGATTTAGCGAACGTTGGGGACGGTTCTTTCATACGATCTTGGCTCAGCATCTCTCCTGTCATGACTTGTTCGTTGAAGAAAGCCTCCCGCTCCTCCACGCCAACGGGGAAGCCCTCCTCCTTGGCCTCGTCCACCTTGGCTTTGATGAGGCCGCGGAGCCGCTGCGTCGAGGCTTCTGCCTCCTCCTTCTCGGCCCGGACCTGTTTGCGCTCGTTTCTTCTCAGGTTACGACGGAACTCGGAATCCCTTCGTCGTTTAAAGTCAAAGTATACGGCATACGCTAGAGCAAGGAAAGAAGAAGGAGGGGAAAAAAAAAAAAAAAGAGTCGTTAGCAAAATCGAGCATCTTCCGAGAAAAAAAAAATCCCCGTGTGCGAGTCATTGGAGCAGAGACGAACCCACGAGGCCCGTCGCAACGGTTGCGACTGATACCGTCACCACGGTGCTTGTCTGAACCATTTTCGAACGAATGGAGGGGGAGCTTTGGAGAGAGAGAGAGAGAGAGAGAGACCGTCCGGACAGGGTTTCTAAAGCTGTAGCTGCAAGTGAGAAAATAAAGGATGACCGTTGCGGTTGCGGCTCGGAAATGGCCCTGTTTTACGGAAGTGCAGAATCGAAACTTCAGCTGGAAAAAAGATGCCGTCGCCAAAACCCTTTTTTTTTTTTTTTTTTTTTTTTTTTTTAGCCCTCAGAAAAAAGGCATCACCAGGAATATGGAGCTCGCAGCCGCAACTTGCTAGTTCGGAACATTGATTGAGCGAGGCTGAAGGCGATCGGCATATTATCGGATAAATACGGATACCCGTTCTCGAAAGCTCTTGATTGGCTCCGCCAACTTGATATCGGGGGGCCTTTTGTTTTTCCCTTCACCATCTGCCAACGCAACGGCCATCCTATCGCCCGCAAAGGATTTTGAAGCTCGACGCTCTCGACAGCTTCAGCAAGCAGACGCGACTAGGGAATTGGATGCTCCCTGTGAAGGCATACATTCCTTTTTTTTTTTTTTGCCGTACGGCGTGGTTTCTCTTCCTCCTTTTTTGCCAACCCAATACGCTCCTCGATCCTCGGTTTTTCAATGAGCAGCAGTCCATCATGTCTGAGGAACGCAGCAAGATCACATTGTCCCTTCGAAGCGGCAAGCGACGAAAAGCTCGCCCCGTCATCAGCGCGCCGCGGCAGATATCTGCGCCCATCCCGCAGGATGATTCGTCTGGAGGCACGGCTGCTGGGCCTGGGGCGTTTCCGCTGTCCGAGGCGCCTCGCCCCCGACCTGTAGGAGCTGGTGGAAAGGTGGGATCTTCGATAACCGTTGACAAAACAAGGTCTTTTGGATCGGCCGACTCACGCTGGCTTTTTTTTTTTCCTTTTTTTTTTTTTTTAGACATCCGATCTGGTAAAGCGGCGGTTCTCCACACGATTTAACAACTTGCCCCCCGAATTCGACGCGGCCGCCCCGCCAGTCCCGAGTATGCCTCCGCTTGAGCGGTACAACGCCGACTACCAGCCCCCTCCGTCGCGAGCAGGGCCGGGAGCCGCTCCCGTTGTCGATCTCAAGGCGCTACGAGATCCGGACCTCGTCCCCGACCAGTACGTTTCGTCGGTGCTGAGCGAGGCGACCGAGGATCAGATCCAAGAGTACACGGAGTCGCTGCAGGGCATAAAGACGCGCGCAGCGGCGGATCTGCAGCAGAACCTGCTGCAAAACCGGACGCAGTTCATCAAGATCAGCAAGGAGGCGGAGAAGCTCAAGGGGGAGATGAGAGCGCTCCGCAACCTCATGTCGGAGCTCAAGGCAAACACAACGGCCCTCAGGCAGGCATCGGGCAGAAACGGGGTGGACTCGTCCATGGGGGGAGGCGTCGGCATGAGCAAACGGGACAAGCGCAGCTCCGTCGCGGACCGAAGCGCCCTCTGGACGACGCAGATGCAGTCTCTTTACAAGACGGTAGAGGGTTCGCAAAAGTTCCTCCCAAACGCGATTGGGCGCCACGTGGTGCTCAACGCCGGCCCGTGGATCGAGCTGGACAATGCAACGTACAAGAGCAGGAGGGCCATGCAAATCTTCCTGCTCAACGACCACCTTCTCATCGCGTCTCGGAAAAAACGCAAGGTCGACGCGCCAAGCGCAGACGCCCGCGGGCCCATGGTGAAGCTCGTGGCCGACCGATGCTGGCCTCTGCTCGACATCGAGGTCATCGAGATGCCCGGGACGGGCGATTCCATGGGCGGGCGCAACAAGCTGTCCGACGCCATCATGGTTCGGGGCGGCGGCCAGGAGACCTTCATCTACCGGACGGAAAAGCCGGAGGCGACGGAGAAGAAGACGCTGATGATGAACGTGCGCAAGGCGGTGGAGGAGCTGCGCAAAGGGTTGCAGTCCGAGATGGAGGCCAATAACAAGGCGAGAGAGACGATCAACTACTTTGCGTCGAGGGACCCGGGGCTGCTCCAGAAGACGGAGCTGCTGGCGACGCTGTCCGACATCAAGGACATGATGATCGAGGTGGACGGCAAGCAGCAGAACCTCCGCTGGGTCGAAGGCCAGATGGACGAGCTCGACATCGATATCGCCCTCCAGGGCTTCGAACCGGCGGTGGCGCGCGTGGAAAAGCTCAAGGCGCTGGCGAGAGGGCTCAAGGGCAGCCCGGTGGCCCAGGACTTTATCAACTTTGAGGTGGAGGAGAGGTGCGCCAAGCTCGCGAGCATCGTCATCCACGAGCTGGAGACGACGCACAACCAGCAGAGCAAGACGAAGCGAAACTTGAGCTGGCTGGCCCGGCTGGGTTACGAAGACCGAGCCAGAGAGGCGTACCTCGCAGCCCGGGGCGACACGATTCACAGAAGAGCAAGGTTTGTCTGTTCCCCCCCCTCTGCCCCCCTCCCCTTCCCCCGGATTCTCGAGAGCAGGGGGGCCGTCGCACACTATCGCAAGAGCTAACACTGTGCCAAAAAAAAAAAAAAAAAACAGACAATGCATCTTCCAGGGCGACTTGCACCTGTACATATGGCAGCTGTCCTTTGTGTACTTTACGCTGATACACAATACGGTGCAGTGCTTCCAGAGCTGCTTCCCCCCGCCCATGATGAGCACGTGCGTCAAGTGGGCAAAGGAGCAGGTAGAAGCATTCAACGTGATTCTCGCCAGGCAGCTGAGCAGCACGGAGCGCGGCGGGCAAGCCTGGACGCAGTGCATGGAGCAGGCAAAAGAGCACGCGAAGAAGCTGTCGGACGTGGGGCTCGATTTCACGAGCCTGGTGGGGAGAGGCGTGGACGGGCCTCTGGCCAGCATGACGGCCGAGAGCCAGGACCTCGTTGGGCTGGGACTCGCCTGAGGGAGTTGCGTGGGTAATTGGAAAGCCGGGGCGTCATCAGAGGTTGTGGTTGTGGTGGTTGTGGTTGTGGTGGTGGTGGTGGTGGTGGTGGTGGTGGTGGTGGTGGTGGTGGTGGTGGTGGAGGAAGGAGGAGGAGGAGGGAGGAGGAGGAGGAGGAGGAGAAGGAGAAGGAGGAGGAGGAGGAGGAGGAGGAGGAGGAGGAGGAGGAGGAGGAGGAGGAGGAGGAGGAGGAGGAGGAGGAGGAGGAATATACCGCTCTTGGGTTTATTTCGGGCGGCAGAGCCAACGGCGTACCTGCATGGAGGAGGAGAAGAGAAGCGGAAGGCAGCAAGAGGAGGCAACAATGATTATCACCTTTATATCACGACCCTAGCATACATAACCATCCATCTCACCTTTATTCGAATATGACTCTATCGGATAGGGCCGCAGGTCTTGGTTGGGCATTCTGCCAGCATAAAGGGGCCAGTATATCAAGATTCAGTAGCGTTCGAGGATACCCAATCGAAGCAAGGCAATATTGATAAACTGGCAAGTTTAATGGCTGGGATGGATTCAACGTATACAATGACACTGGGTTAGCAGAGGAGCCATGCAAACGGCGTGCGTGTTGCGGTGATGATGTAAATGGAAGTCATTGATTGATGAATAATTACTGAAAAAAGAATGAAAAAAAAATGTATATTATTTTGATATAATAAATGATTCATACAAAACATATTTAAAAAGGAATGTTCAATAACTGTTCTGCCATCAAAATCTCAGATTACCGGTGAGCTGAACTAGATGATGGATGGCAACGTCGATGGAATTTTTCAAATGGCTCAAATTGCTTATATTGTGGCTCTCAAAGAGCCTTGGCGGGGCAGCTCGGGGGAGCTGAGGGTCAAAACTGTTGGCGTCCAGGGGGGGAAGAGGGGGAGGGGGGAGGAGGAGGGGGGGGAAAGCTTCTCCTTTCAAATTTTAATTTCCCCTTTTTTTTGTTTTTTTGATGGACCGGATACAACAATGCATACACAATGCATGAGGAAGACATGGTGGCATCAGCATATGGTGCTGTGACACTGTATATATCGACGACGCAAAAACGTTTACGCAGGAAAGGAGAGAAAAGGGGATAAGAGATGAAGCAGAGAGAGAGGATGGCGTTTTTATTTGACATGCTGTCCTTGTAGAAGATTTCATCATTCTTCTCTTGTAGAAGATTTCATTCTTCTCTTGTAGAAATTCAGAAAAACAAAAACACGGGCTAATTTTTGAATTTGGGAAGAATAGAAGAAGAGAGAGAGAGAGAGAGAGAGACAGACAGACAGACACACAGACACAGACAAGACAGAGAAACAACATTCATAAAGAAATTCATTGGACAACTCTTTTGGCCAAAGAGCATTTGAAAATATTTCCCCAAAAATAAGCAAATAAATCAATAAATCAGTAAGTAAATAAGTAAATCAATCAATCAACTTCTCAACATCACCATTTTTCTATGCCAAAGTACTAAACTCTCTGTACAATGTAGTAGTACCTGTAGTACCACCAGCCTGCCTGAGGTACCTAAACAAAGCCTTGCCCTGTCCATTATTTTTATTATTTTTATTATTTTTATTGGTTTTATTGGTTTTATTATTTTTATTATTTTTATTTTTATTCTTGTTCTTAATTTTTTTTATTCTTTTTTTTTATTCTTTTTTTTTATTCTTTATTTTTTATTCTTTATTTTTTATTTTTTATTCTTTATTCTTTATTTTTTATTCTTTATTTTCAGAATTTATTCTTTTATTTATTTATATTTTTGTTTTATTTTTAGGCTTTTTATTTGTATTTTATTGTATTTTATTCTATATTCAAAGCACCCCCCCCCCCCCCCCCTTCTTCTCCCTCTTCTCCCTCTTCTCTCTCCCTCTCTCTCTCTCTTCCATCTCTCTCTCCTCTCCTCTTCTCTCACCCACTCACTCACTCACTCACTCACTTATTCTCCCCTAAAAAAAAAAAAAAAAAAAAAAAAAAAAAAGCAAAAAAAAAAACTTCTTTCGCAAATTCCCCAGCAGCCATCGAACCGCTATAAAGACGCCTCCTTCGGCGCGTTCCGCCCCACCGCTCGCCGCTATATCTGCAGCAGCTGCCACTGCTAAAAAACCCGCTGTTCTTTGTTCTTTTAGGCGCCCCCCCGCGTCGCTCCAGCTGCTGTTGCTGCCACAAAACCCTTCTTTATTGCCAAACTGGGGTAACGTCATTTTTCAAACCCATCAACCTTCTCTCTCTCTTTCTCTCTCTCTCTCACACACACACACACACTCTCTCTCTCTCTCCATCTCTCTCCCTCTCTCCCTTCCACCCAACAGCCTCCCCTCTTCTCACACAACAAAGCCTCTCCTCCCTCTCTCTCTCTCTCCCCCCCCTCTTTTTTTTTTTTGTTTTATTTTGACACGTATCCCGGCAACCATCGCCAAGCGACTCCGGCCCGGAAGAACGAAAGCAGAGCCCGCAGAGCGAACCGACTGCGCCACTCGCCATGGACACCAATATGGAAGATGTCGGGAGAGTGCCGGCCGATGCATCGCCAGTGCAGACGGAACCCGCGACGAGGTCCACGCTGGAACAGTGGATCGAAAACCTGATGAACTGCAAACAGCTGTCCGAGGCTGACGTCCAGAGGCTGTGCGACATGGTGAGCATCCGATGCCGTTTGACGACGCGAGAGGAAGGCAAAGAGAGGGGAGAGGGGAGGGGACGACGCTGGCTGGCTGGCTGGCTGGCCGACTGGCACAATCCCGTCGCCCGGGAACCCTTTTGGCCCCGACTCCGTGACGCTGCCGTTGGGTGCCTGTGATGCTGACTTGTCTTGGTTGCCGTGTAGGGTCGTGAGGTTGTCCAGGATGAATCGAATGTGCAGCCAGTGGTGGGTTTTTTTGGTTTTGTTTTTTGTTGTTGTTGTTTTTGCCCTTTTTTTTGGGCCGCGGCTCTTTGTTTTGTCTGACCGTTCTCGGTCCGCCTGGGCTTGTTGTCTCTGTCCGGCCGATGCTGACCCGGGCCCGTTGCTGCGCAGAAATGCCCCGTCACGGTCTGTGGCGATATCCACGGCCAGTTCCACGATCTGATGGAGCTGTTCAAGATTGGCGGCCCCAGCCCCGACACCAACTATCTCTTCATGGGTGCGATTGATGCTCTCTGATGCCCTCTTTCCGCGCGACAGTTTTGCTGACGACGACGACGACGACGGCGTCTCGACTTCCGCAGGTGACTACGTCGACCGAGGGTACTACTCCGTCGAGACCGTCTCGCTCCTCGTCGCCCTCAAGATCCGCTACCCCCAACGCATCACCATCCTGCGAGGCAACCACGAGTCGCGCCAGATCACACAAGTCTACGGCTTCTACGACGAGTGCCTCCGCAAGTACGGCAACGCAAACGTGTGGAAGATATTCACCGACTTCTTCGACTACCTCCCCCTGACCGCCCTGATCGAAAACCAAATCTTCTGCCTCCACGGCGGACTCTCCCCGAGCATCGACACGCTAGATAACATCAGGGCCCTCGATCGCGTCCAGGAAGTCCCCCACGAAGGCCCCATGTGCGACCTCCTGTGGTCGGACCCGGACGACCGCTGCGGCTGGGGCATCTCCCCCCGCGGTGCGGGGTACACGTTTGGCCAGGACATTTCGGAGGCCTTTAATCACAACAACGGCCTGACGCTGGTGGCGCGGGCGCATCAGCTCGTGATGGAGGGATACAACTGGTCTCAGGACCGCAACGTGGTGACAATCTTTTCGGGTGAGTGGCTTTTTTTATCTTTCGTTTCTTTTCTTCTTCTTCTTCTTCTTCTACTAACCATGGCGTACCACTTGTGACAGCTCCAAACTATTGCTACCGATGTGGCAACCAAGCTGCCATTATGGAAATCGATGAGCATCTGAAATATACCTTGTAAGCACAGACAGACAGACTTGCCATCCCCCCCCCCCCCTTTTTTTTTATTATTATTTTATTATTTTTCATGTTTTGGCCGTGGCACTACGCCACGCCGAGGTTGACAGAGGCTAAACCAACTACAGCCTCCAATTCGACCCGTGCCCGAGAGCCGGAGAGCCAATGGTCTCGAGACGTACGTTTGTCCCATTTCTCCCTCCCCCCAAACCGCCTGGTTCATACCATTGACCTCTTCTCCTCATATTCTCTCCTCGCAGGAACCCCCGACTACTTCCTCTAATCGAGCACTGCTGTTCCGCATTCAAACAAGTTATTGCTGCAAAGGGGCTTTATTGCAAGAGGGTTTATAGCTGTTAGAGCCCCGGGAGCCGGGCATCTAAAAAAAAAAAATAATGTACGATTAATCCTTACTGCTGGCGAGCGGGCCCGCGCCAGCCCCAGCCGTGACAAGTCTCAATGTGAACAGGAGTTGCCCAAGCGTTGCCGTCGCCGCCGCCGGCTTGGGAAAGGGGAGAATAAACCTCTGCATGAGCGTCTGCATTTGTGAACTCAGCGACATACATCACCATTAATCGAAAAATCAGCGGCATCGGAGTGAAGATGGAGAGCGCGTGGTTTCGGCTGCAAGCCTTTTCCTTCTTCTTCTTCTTCTTCTTCTTTCTTTCTTTCTTTCTTTTTTTGTAACGCAATACACTTTCCCGCCCTGGGCCTGTGGACGAGGGGCTTCAAAAATGATATAAATTTGATACCAACTTGGACTAATTGGCAGATTTTTTTTTTCCTTCCTCTCTTTTTCTTTTTCTATTATTAGTCTAGGCTGAAGAGGCGAAATTTTCCATCATATGCTTTGTGCTTTTGTGCTGTTCGTGTATACGAATATGCTTTCACGTTTTGAGAGAAGATGGTTTTTTGTGTGTGTGTGTGTGTTGAACCAAAAGAGAAATGAAAAAGAAAATGAAAAAAGAAAAGGAAAATGAACAAGAAAAGGAAAATGAAAATGAAAAAGAAAAAGAAAAAAAGAACAACCCCAAGGGGGAGGTCCTGTCTAAAAGTCGCCTGCCATGCCATGCCATGGCTTGTTTGATCCGATGCCACCGTTTCTATACCCCCCAACGCCATATCATGTCTCGTCCAAATGCACCGAGCACACCGACATATATATATATACACAAACACGCACACAGATATATATACATGCATATCATGCCCGTGGTTACTGCTTCTCTGTCAGTTTTTCTACTTCTAACTTCTTGGCTCTTCTTCCGGCTCCTCCTCTTTATTTATTTTTTTTCTCCCTCCTTCCTCATACAGCCGCCTCCTGCTTCATCTTGGTTTGGAGCTGCGAGTTCCAGGCGGACTCAGTCATGGTCTGACCGGAGGCACTCCAAGGCAGCTCCTCGTCGAGCACACGCCCGTCCGAGACGGGAACGCCGTTTACATAGTGGCCGGGGGCACTGCTGCCGTCGGGGATGTGGAATCGCTTGTCGAACCGAGACAGGGCGTAGGTGAAGACGACGATGAGCTCAATGACATAGTTGAAGGAGTAGAAGCAGGCCTTTTGATGGAACCACCGGGGTTGGGCTGAGGGCACGCGATAGTACGACACCCCCGCACGGAAGGCCGCGCCGAGCGTGAGCAGGCAGGCGGCGAAGATGATGAGGAAGAGCTTGTAGCGCATGCTTCCGGCACCGAACTTCTCGATGCGCTGGCGGCGAGGGACGATGAAGCAGAGGCCGACGGTGGGAATCGGCAGGAAGGCCAGGACGGCGAAGTAGGTCAGGGCAACGACCTGGACGTCGTGCGTCTTGTCGATGGCGGACTGGTCGAGCGTGTAGAAGCTGTAGACGACGACGACGATGAGCATGATCAGGCACGCCGGAACGGAAGCGAAGAAGAAGCGGAAGACTACCCTGGCAGGCGTGCTCCACCCCAGGCGAGGGTGATAGGCCCTCAGCACACGCTGCACGAGGATGAGGTTGACGAGGAAGACGATGATGACGCCGGCGTTGGCGAAGATCTGAGCGGCGATGGCGAGGCGCACGTTCCTCGGGTAGCAGGCCCAGACGATGCGCAGAACGTTGGCGGTGATGCGGGCCATGGAGAAGCCGAAGAAGAGGCTGGAGAGGACGAACTTGTGGCCGCGGCGGCGGTTCCGCCGGAAGATTGTCATGTTGAAGGCGGCAGAGCAGATGAAGAGGGAGACGAGGACGGCGGAGACGGGGATGTCGACGTTTTTGGTTGGCAAGAGGCCGAGCCCGGCGTATTTTGACGGGTAAGGGGGGCCATGGAGAGTCTTTTTTTTTCCCCCATGTTGTTAGCGATTTGCAAATGGCGATGGTGGGTTTTGTGGTGTTTGCTTGGAGTAAATGCGATGATGGTGCTCTTGAAAAAGGGGGGGGAAGGAGATTGGACATACTTGAGGCGACACGGCGCCGCTTTGGCCATTGGAGGCCATGATTTCAGATTTCAGATTTCAGATTGCTTATTGATTTTTTTTTCTTTTGATGTTGAGATGAAATGAATTTCGCTTTTCTTTTTTTTATTAAAAAAAAAGAAAGAAAAGAAAAGAAAACGCGATTTTTGACGGCACTTGTCGAGCGTTTGTCGTATAAGTAAGTAATGTGAGGTGATTTGATGTGGAAGCGTATAAGTCGTAGGCTTTTTTTAAAGTCACACCACCGAAGAGAACAATGAATGCCCAACTCGGAGGCAAAACTGGTGCGCAATAAAACTTTGATTTCAAAAAGAAGAAGAAGAAGAAGAAGAAGAAGAAGAAGAAGAAATAAATAGAGTAAATTGTATAGAGAGTGGGAGAGAAAAGGCACTCCTGTTGAAGATGACGGGCAAAAAAGGTAAAGAAAGAATGGTAAAAAGATTTTTTGTACACGGGAGGCAAACGAAAAAGAATTGAAAAAAAAAAAGAAAAAAAGAAGAAAAAGAAGAAAAGAGGGAAGTTTTTATCTTTTTATCTTTAGATATTTTTTTTCTTCTAATGGGGAAAATGGGTATATAATATAAATAAATGAAACCGACGATGGGCGAAGTTTTCCGTCATTGCGCATTACTAGTTAGTGACTCGGTGCTTTATTTCTTTTTTTTTTTTTTTCGTTTTCTTCCTTCTTCTTCCTCTTCTTCTCACTTCTCTCTCTCTCTCTCTCTCCACAGCTCAGCTCCTTTTCTTCCTCCTCTCGCGGCGAAATCGCATCGCGCACCGCCGACGAGAACAAAATAGGTGACGAACGTGCGGAATAAAATAGAAGGGGAAAAAAAAAAGCCACTAACGAATTACGCGGGCCGCCGTGACCCGTCGGTGTTCGCACTTTGTCCAAGATCCGCTGGGAGGCTAAGATACGATAAGGTACCGGGGGGGGGGGGGGGTGGGGTTATTTGTGTTTGTGTGTGTGTGTGTTTTTTTTTTCTTTTTATAAAAACACATTGTTTGAAAAGGAATGGAAATTTTTTTTTTTTTTGGGGGCGTAACGGAGGGTTTGGGATTCGATTTGATGTTTGCTTATTGTATTTATTTGGGTTGCAGAATAGCGGATAGTTTTGGTCTTTTTGTAAACTTGTATATAAAACATATATATTGATATATATTATCATATGATACATGTTATATATATAAATGGCGGAAGGGTTTGAATCACGCTGGGTTATGATTATGATTATGATTATTATGATTATTATTATTATTATTATTATTATTATTATTATTCTTCTTCTTCTTCTTCTTCTTCTTCTTCTTCTTCTTCTTCTTCTTCTTCTTCTTCTTCTTCTTCTTCTTCTTCTTCATCATCATCATCATCTTCTTCTTCTTCTTCCTATTATTATCAGTCTTTCTATTGAACCTTCCTTGCATACCTCTTTTACATAATGTACCTCGTTCACATGGAAAAAGAAAGGGAAAATAAATAAATAAATAAATAAAAACTGGGCAAATCAAAGATAAAAAAAAAAGGAGACCAAAAAGGACCATTATCATACATACATGTGTATTATAAAAGGGCCATCAAAGATAAGATCAAAAAAAAAAAAAAAAGGTCGGAGCATCGGAGCATCGGAGGTTATCAATCGGCGCGAAGCCCCTCCGCCTCCGGGCCGAAGGCTTAGATAATCGGGAGTAAAAAAAACACCCCAAGTTTAATATAGTAGCCTATCCTCCGAGACGTCGGAGATGGAAAACAAAAAGCGCGAAAAAGGAGCAAGATTTCGGACCTGGTTTTTTTTCTTTTTTCTTTTTTTCCTCTTTTAATTGGGTTGCCAATTTGGTGTTGGCGCATTTCTCAAGGCCGGTGTCGATGATTTATTTGTCGGGATGACTTACGCCCGAGTCGAGCTTTTCGCGGAATTGTTGTCCGAGTGAAGGTTTATTTTATTTATTTATTTTTTATTGATTCATTTATTTATTTACTTTACGTATTGATCTTTTTACACCTCCCATCAACACTGTTCTTGGAGTCATGGCAGAGTCCAGAAAAGAAAGAGAGATTTTCCCATCCGGCCTTGTGGTCGTTCCAACATGATGGCAACCCCCCCCCCCCCATTCGTTGAATCTACGTGGTTCATGTGCGTTTGCTCGTTCTGCAGTATCCCATCCATTCAATTTCCATTTCATCCGTCTACCTATGCTAATATAATATGAATTAAGCCAAAAAAAACCTTTTTTGTCTCTTTTCAGTTCTTGGCAAACTCCGTCACCATCTCCGCCACCGTCTCTGCCAGCTCGTCCGGCATCGACAGAAACGGGCTATGCGAAGACTCTATGCTCCTCACCACCCAATCAACTCCCGAGCGAGCCATGAACTGGTCCTGCAGACTGGGAGAGATTGCGTTGTCCTTGAGACAGCGGATATAACCCCGACGACCATCGTATGCCTCGTCTTTCCACCCTATCGCCGAAGGATACGACATTGCCGACACCACGGAGTGCGGCTTGAGGGCGGCCACGGCACGCTCGGATGCCTCGTCCGAGAGGTCGTTGTAGAAGATGTCTTTCTCGTCTCGAGTGAGGAGGACGCCCTTTGATTCGATCTGGAGGGAGAGGGGACAAAACATTAGCACACGAAAAGGGGGGGGGAAAGGCACACACGAGACAAGATTGCGAGTTGCATAAAAATGCATACGACGAAGCCAAAGAGAAACGAGACCAACGAAAGCAAGAAAGCAAAGAAGGAGGAGGAGGAGAAGGAAGAGGAGGAAGAGGAGGAGGAGGAGGAGGGAGGGAACAAATGGTCGGAACTCACATCGTCCGTGTTCACCCACGACGCCCATTGATTGCCGTACATGCCGTGGCACGTCTCGTTCTCGAGAGGTACGTGAGCGCTGAGATACGCGATCCCGACGACGCCTCCCTTCAAGCCCTGCGCGCCCCTGCTCCCCTTGTCCATGTCGGCAATGACGCCTGTGCCGACCATGCCGCCATACGAGTGAGCGACGATGACAACCTCCTTCCCCTCGTCGAAATGAGGCCCGAGGAGAGACTTGACTTGCGCCTCGTCGTCCCGCACAGTGACGTCCCTGTTGCCAACACTGCGAAGCGAAACTGATTCGGCAGAAAACCCTGCCGCCTCTAGCGACTTGACAAAGGCCTCCATATGTGAGGCAGTGTGCCACGCTCCGGGGATGATGAAAATATGCGGCTTGGGGGAAGGAATTGCTGTCATGGCTGCTGGTAGGGAATTCTGGAGTTTCTTGGGACACACACACAAACACACACACACACACAAAAAAAAGATTTTTTTTGCCTCTTTGTTGGTATATGGGCTCTTGTGGCCTTTTTTGTGAGGGAGAGGAGAGTAAGAAAAAAGGTTTTGAGGGGAGTTTCTTCAGTCAGTCGATGAAAAGGCACCTCGCTTGATATACCTATATTATGCCCCTCCCCCCGTCGCTACAAAGTACCAACAACAACCCACAGGCATTATGCCGATATCCTCCAGCCAACAAGCCATCATGGAGGCTTGCAGGATGACTTTTGATGGGGAGGGGGGACGAGGCGATTATAGCTTGCCGCTTTCCCTCAGCATGACGTTATTTTTCACAAAAAAAAATTCAAAAAAATCTCAGCCTCCCGTCAGTTGTGCCATTTTGTTCAAAAAAAAAAAAGAATCCAAAAATCGCCCTTGGAAAAACGCCCGTTTGGACAATGAAAAGCATCTCTCACACCCTCGCTGCCACACGGCCTTGTCCTACGTTCAGCAGCAAAGCTGAAACTAAAAAAAAAAAAAAAAAAAAGACCCAAGCGCCTTGGTAGCTCAGCTCAGCTCAGCTCATCCCAGAGCGCCATACATAAATCGTTTGAAACAACCAAAAAAACCGCCACTTTGGCCATATAAATAAACCCCCCTTTCTTTTTTTTTTCTTTTTATGATTATTATTATTATTATTTTGCCGCTCCCTAGACTACATTCCGTTCCATTGCCAGAAGATCCACAAAGGACGCACGATGGAAGCGAGCTAATAAAATTCAAAAGAAGAAAAAAATTGGTGCTTATTCCCCCCTTGTCTCGACGCCCGTAGATGTATATATATACGGTATATAGAGAGAGAACTACTGGTTGTACCATGACAAAACCAGGATGGCGAGGTCCGACAGCCGCCGGTCTGGAGTCTGAAGTTGAACGGGCTGATATTGGATGCGGGCCTTGGGCAAGGATAATGTTTTGCCTACAGCCCCTTTTGAGAATTTGAATTTGAATTTGAATTTTATTTTTATTTTTATTCTAGTATAGATGATGATTACATACTTGTACGGAGTAAAGAAACCAAACTTGGGAAAAGGTGGAGTCCATCGTTGTGGCGTATAATTTAATCAATCAAATCACAAAAGAATCGAATTCAACAAAATGTTTACATAATGCAATAAATAAACTACGTAAAGTTATGAAAGAGAGGTATTACTAAGTACGACTAACCAGTAACAAACGCAACTAATCAGAACAACTCATGATGACAAAAAAACGTTTCCCCTATTTTCCGGCAATGGCAAAGCTTTCGTAATCTGTATGATGTAATACGTTGTTCTTTTTTTTTTTTTTTTTTTTTTTTTTTTCATTCCTCAGCTGGAATCCCTTTGTTACTGCTATAAATAAATAGGTTGAGAATTCGCTTAAGCAGAATTCCTTATTATGTGGAGTAATAGGAGGAGGAGTAGGAGGATGTGCTGTTATGAATTGAAACCCGGAATTTTTTTTTTAGTAGCTACTACGTACTATCATCTACATTTTATATAAACCGGGAAGCCTTCAGCCAACGCCAAAAAAAAACGCCCCCCCCCCCTTCCCCCCCCCCTTCCCCCCCCTCAAGAAAGCAGCTTCATCACATCCGCCATTCTCGTGTCCTTGGACTTGTTTGCTTTGCCCTTTTCCTGAAACGCCTTGGTGACCAGGTCCCGCTTCTCCTGCTGAACATCCAGCACTCGCTCCTCGATAGTCCCCTCCATGACCAGCCGCCATATCTTCGTCTCCCGCGTCTGGCCGAGACGGTGCACTCGGTCAATGGCCTGGTCTTCAATGGCCGGTGCCCACCCTATGAGAGAGAGAGAGAGAGAGAGAGAGAGAGAAAGAGTAAATATATATACGGCCGTATCCATCGTGGTGGCTGGAATAGGAGGAATGCAATAATGCCCAACGTCAAAGAGAGGGGGGGAAAACAAAGAACTTACAGCTATCGGATAAAATCACGGTATCGGCGGAAACGAGGTTGAGCCCAACGCTGCAGACCGCCAGACTAGCCAGCATAATGCGCGTCTCGGAGTCGTTGTCCAGGGCATCGATGGCGCCGTCTCGCATCTCCGTGTTCATGCTTCCGTCGATCCTGCAATGCTTCAAGCCCGCAGCCTCGAGCTGCTTCTGCACAATGTCGAGGAACGAAGTCCACTGGGAGAACACAACAATCTTGGATCCGTGGTTCTTGAGCGTTGCCCGCACAATCTGCAGCATCGCTTCCGTCTTCGAGCTCTGCGTGTCGGTGTCGAAATCCTTGTCGAACGCGCCTTCGGGGGCCGGCTCCAACAGGCCGTCTTCCGTCAGCGGGTTGCGGCACATGGGACATTTCCCCTGCAGCTCAATTGCTCTGGCGATGCAGTGGCGGCAAAACACGTGCTGGCAATTCGCAATCACTGGGTTGGTGAGCGTGTTGTAGCAGATGGTGCAATCGTCCTGGCTGTCAATGTACAGGCGGAGAGCTTCCTGCAAAAGCGCGCGGTTCTTCTCCGTCAAGGGCACGACGTCTTGTTCGTTGAGCATCTGCATGAGATCGTTGATGCGCTCTCTGCAGAGGGTCCAGTGGTTACATCTGCATGACGGGGTTGTTCTGGTGAGCACGGTAGAAAACATTGAAATAAAATAAAATGAAATGAAATGAAATGAAATGAAATAAAAAAAAATCATTCCTGCGATGAACCAGGGACCACTCACGATTGCCGGAGTCGAAGAAGGCGTTCCAGCACGTTTTGGAAGCGGCCCTTTTGACCCCTTTGTGATCGAGTTTGGTACTCCTCTAGAACGCCTCTAGCTTCAGACCTATTGTGACAATCAATGCTGGGTTTCCCAAACCCTTGAGGGCTCATACGAGATGGACAATGACGAGGCCAACATACAATAGGGCATCGTATTTGGTCTTTTCCTCCGGGAAAAACGCGATTCGGTGCAGGTACTCCGTCTTTTTGGGAAGTTTGAGATCGATAAACTTCATGTCCTTCTTACGCCGCAAGCAGACGTCTTGCATCAAAGACTGCAGGATCGCTTCCGCGCTGCGATCCCCCGTCATCAGTTTGCGCGAGATTGCCGTGTTGAATATCTCTGGCTGCTCGATGCCTCCCGTGATATGCAAGAACCTGACCAGGGACTGGAGATCCTTTACGGAATTGACGCTGGCGACGAGAGTCAGCACGTGTATGGCAACGGCAACGGCGGCGGGAAGTGAGCTGCAAGAGATGGATCGGATCGGCGCTTACATGGGAGTTCCGGTAAGAACCCATCGGGATCGGGCTTGTAGCCCGCACGCGGCCAGCGCCACCTTGGTCTTTGCATTCCTTATCGTGTGCCCTTCGTCGAGCACGACCCGCCGCCAATTATCCGTCTGGCTCAAGAGGGTTTTGCTGCCGCCGCCGCCCAGCTCCTTGGCAAGCGTGCCGTAGCTCGTGATGACGACGTCGTGCCCCAGCAGGCCCCGGCCTTCCAGTTTCCTGGCACCATGGTATACCAGGATGCTCGGCTGATGTTCCTCCTTGACGTGTCTCCTGATTTGCTGCTCCCAGTTGCTCATGACACTGACGGGGGCGACGATTAACGTTGAGCCGGGGCCGCCGGTAAGAATCAAGCTGATCATTTGGAGCGTCTTCCCCAAACCCATATCATCGGCGAGAATGCCTCCGGAGAATAGCGTGGGCGCTTTAGAGGTGACGAAGTCGGAGGCGACGTTCCAGTACCGGCCCCTTTTGTTGCGTTTCCATAACTGAGTTATCGTATCAGATTGAACGGGCGGGAGTTGCGGGCTCTCTTTCGCATGCATCCAGGCCAATCCCTTTTTTTTTTTTTTTTTTGGTTTTCATAAAACTATTAGCCATGGCTTTGCAAGAATGGAGATGGAGGGGAGAAAAGAAGAGAGACAAGAAAAAAAAGAAAGAAAGAAAAGAAAAGAAAAAAGGTGAATATTGGTGCCGACATACTTGTAGCTGATACGGCAAGAGCGTAGATTTCAGCTGCTTGGGTTGCTCGGCCTGCGGCATCTTGGACAGCTGCTCTTCGTCCATTGCCAGCGTCTTGATGGCATCCCCCCCCTTGCGAAACTCGACGGCATCGCTGGACTCGAGGATGTCTTCCAGGGATACTTCAGCAGGAACATGTGTAAGCGGACGTGAGCCCAAACCCCCAGAGGTGGAGCTCCCGTGTGTCAGTCCAAGCACCACCCTACGTGCTTCCGCATCTCTTCTAGTCTGCTTCAGTTGGGTCGCCTTGATGAACCTATCCGCCTTGAGCGCGTTCTCAACTCTCTCGCGCTCTGCAGGGTTACTGGGCCCGTAGAACGACAGTCTGATGGGACAATCGTAATAGGCTTTTTCTCCCGTGATTTGACCTTCAATGGTAACATCGCCGGCGTCCTGTTTCCGAATCAGCCGCGGAGCTTGGAATGGGTGATGTAGCTTTTGAATACGCAATGCTTACGATGTAGCGCGCGAGCTTCTCGACAACTTTGCGAGGCAAGTGACCTATTTGCTGATGAAGCACGTTGTCTATTCGGATTGCATTGGGGTCGTACTAGTAGCAGTATATCCTCAGATTAGCTAGCCCAGGCACATGACGAGGCCAGAGAGCGGCTTCGATACTCGGTGCAATTATATACCTGATTGCTCGGCTCTCTATGACACAAGACAGATTCGCCAGGTGAAGCATAACCGCTGTAGTACCTTGTGCCGACAATTTTGGCATCTATACATGCGCTAAAATCAGCTGATATGCAAAAGAAGAAGAAGAAGAAGAAGAAGAAGAAGAAGAAGAGGAAGGAGAAGAAGAGGAAGAAGAAGAAGAAAGAGGAGAAGGAGGAGAAGGAGGAGAAGGAGGAGAAGGAGGAGGAGGAGGAGAAAAAGAAGAAGAAGGAGGAGGAGGAGGAGGAGGAGGAGGAGAAGGAGAAGAAGAAGAAGAAGAAGAAGAAATATGTTTTTTTTTTATTTCATTTCTCTTCTTTTTTTCTCTTCTTTTCTTCTCTTCTTTTCTTCTCTTCTTTTTTTTCTCTTCTTTTCTTCTCTTCTTTTCCTCTCTTCTTTCTTTACCCTTTTCAACGGGGGAAACGAACCAAAAGTGCCATAAAGCTCCTTCTCAAAGCCGTCCTCTTCTTGTGTCAAGTCCAGATACCCCGGTTCTTGGGTAAGCGCCTGAGAAGGAAGCGCCTGGTTGCTCAGAGACGCTTTGCTTGCTCCAGAAGATGCTTGGGAGGGCTGCGAAGAGGATAAAGCAGGCCGTTTACGGACTGGCAGACGAGCGTCTCCTGTGAGGTCGATCAGCTCGGCCACCTCATCGGTACGCTTGCGACGTGGAGGCATGGCGAAAACGAAATAACCCCAACTTTGAATAAAAAGATGTAATAAAACGATGCAGTGATGATGATGATGGGATGAAAAGTCAGTAACGAATGATGTTTTGAAACGAATTTTGAAACATGCTGCCGCCGAGTATCTCAGATGAAAAGTCAGTAACGAATGATGTTTTGAAACGAATTTTGAATTATGCTGCCGCCGAGTATCTCATGATCTCTCCACCCCTCTCTCTCTCTCTCTCTCTCTTTTTTTTTTTTTTTTTTTTTTGTCTACGTCAACTTTTGACGAAGACGACCCAGTCGGATTCATCACGGCTTCCCATCACCGAAAGTTGAGAAGGAGCGCGGGTAAACGCGAGGTCATGTGACGCGTAGGCTATCACCCAAAAAAAAAAAAAAAAAAAGCCCAAACAATATGATGAATTCCAGATTACAAATGGCCCATTTCAAAGCTTTTCCATCTACATAAAAAGTGGTAGCAGCAGAACTGAATCGAGAGCATAATATCAACTACCTTGCACTTTTTTTTTCTAGCATAGCATAGCATAGCATTACTACTATATTACTACTATATTAGCCTGCCTCTAGTAATGTGACGTTGGAACGAATTTCAAACCTATGAGAATCATGACTAAGCAACCCATATTAAACAAATAAAGAAGCGCCGAGATCCGCTCAGCAGCCCTCAACTCAGCAACTGAAGCTGTCCCCAATTAGGTCTAGCCGAAATCACGCCATCGATGGGCTCTCCAGGACAAGACGCAGAATATCAACGACATTGGACCCTTCCTCTCTTCTCCTCCAACTTACACATCTTTCTCTCTTTGCTCTGACGGGGGCGGACGAGACTCGATGAGACTGAACGTTTCATTCAACAAAAACAACAACAAAAAAAAAAGGCTATGCTTTCGCTACAAAACCGGCTCTCAGGACCGCTTCTCCACCAGTCGTGGACGAAAGACGGCAGATGCTACTAACCCTAACCCAAACAAGAACCATTTACCCAAGAGAGACCGCAAACCAGAAGACAAAATTAACCCAATTCCAGGAAGAACGACGACGGCAAAAAAAAAGAAGAAAGAAAAAAAGAAGAAAGAAAAAAGAAGAAAGAAAAAAGAAAAAAAGAAAAAAGAAAGAAAAAAAGAGCGACCCGCGCCAACTCCATATTCGCCTTGTCCGATGCACACGTTTCCGTGCTTACTTGCTCCCCCCTACTCCTTGAGCAACTGGCCGTAGGCTGAAAAGTACATACAGCCGGGCACGTGGCTTCGCTTGCCCGTCTTCTCGTCGAAGATGTGGCAGCCCTTTCTCGCTACGTTGGGGGGGGTGTACACTGGAAGGTTCTCTGGTCAGGTCCAGCACAAGTGTCGTTGGGGCCTGGGATGGGACTTACAATGCAGCGAGACGGCGAAGTCGCTTCCGCGGTTGGATACTCTATGGAGGCCAAGCTCGTCGGCCATGTACGTCACTTGGTTCTCTCTATATGTTTTCTCGGAGATGACAGTCATCGATCCTTCGGGCTCGTTCTTCTCTGGGAAAGCATAGCGGGTCTCAGTGAGATCTCCGCGCAATATCTTCATGAGGCAGTGTGCCTTTCCGTGGTCGTGTATGGGGCTGCCCTTTCCTGGGGACCAGACGAGCACAAGCTGTGTTTTTTTTCCCCCTTCTCGTCAGCATCACTCACTGAAGGCGGGCGCGCGCAGCGACGGGTCCATGGCCCCCTTGAATGAGGGCCATCAGGACATGAACCTACCAGGTTGCTCTTGCCGTTGCCCTCGTCGACAAGGTTACGAGTGTAGCCTCTGCTGGCATCGCCGAATGCATATTTTGACCACTGCATGTCGCTGCCGTCGTAGGCTCGCATCAGATCCATCAGGAAGGCAACGTCGACATCCTCGGATGTCAGGCCAGACGACGGGCCAAGAGCCTCCTTTAGCGCCAGCACGAGCTCTTCGAAGCGATCCTCCTTGGGCTGCACTACGACGCCGACCGCATGGCTGCTTGACACAACATTGATGGCCATGATTGACGATGACTGGTACGAATGATGGAAGCCGCGTATAAGGTAGGTATATACTATGCGTGGTCTAATGGAAGCGTATCGAGGGACGATATGACGAGCGCTTTTTATCAAAAAGATATCGAAGATGCGCAAAACAACAAAGACGGCACACCGACTGGAGCGGGGATGGACAGTGTCTCTCCTGTCAGGTCAGCTGAGCGAAAACCCCGAGGGTGGATAGTGCAAGCGGTGTCGGCCAGCGAGAAATCCTCGTCACTTCAAGCCACGCGAAGAGTGGGAGGGGGAAGGGGGGGGGGGGGGGTGTCAAGGGAACGGCAGAAAATAGCCTGGACGAGCACCGGATTACACCTGGCAACCCTCGGTGGATATTACGTCGCGCAAGGTTTTTTTTTTTTTTTGTTTCTTTTTTCTTTTTTTTTTCTTTTGCGAATGATATGGTTAGACACTAAGACGCTAAGAGCGCACATTGACCAGGCAGAGTTTAGGCGGTGCAGCCCGTACCAACATGACCGTCGATGGAGAAGGAAGAAAAAAAAGGGCGATGACGGTCAGACCGAACGTTGTCAGATTACCGGCCAAAAAAAAAACACCCCAAGGAAAAAAAAGAAAAAAAAACAAGGGGGAAACGACACCTGGTCTCGGTCGTCAACTGTAATTTTACACGGGCTGGTATGTTGCAGGTCTTGCTGGACGCATTGCCATAGGATATCGAGAACCCGGGCGC
Organism: Trichoderma cornu-damae; assembly: GCA_020631695.1. Taxonomy (NCBI): domain Eukaryota; kingdom Fungi; phylum Ascomycota; class Sordariomycetes; order Hypocreales; family Hypocreaceae; genus Trichoderma; species Trichoderma cornu-damae. The sequence continues at coordinate 3,318,250 of CM036089.1, forward strand.
TGAGACCGTGTTCGAACATGTTTTGGCGATATGAACTTACTTGCAAAGTTCCCGCCAAGCGTGGGGCTCTGTGAAACCTAGAACAGGTACGCAGCAGTAGCGCCATGTTAGCAGGCCGCCAGCCGTGATACAGAATCCAAGGGAAACCTTGAAGAATTCTTTCAGTTGTTGGGCTGGCGATGAGCAGATGGAAAGGGGCGGGCGAAGAAAGATGTTTGAGATTTGCCTGTTCTCATTGCCCGTTATCGCTCCATCTGCTGTCGAGCCGGCTTGCTCAATTTTTTTTCTTTTTCTCACAAAAGGAGAAGAAATGGGACAAGGGAAGGTGTCAATCAAATTTGGGGTTTTTTTTTTTAATTACAGACACTGTCTCGTACTAAAAGATAAGGTGTGAGGCACAAGGTTCATTCGGAACAAGGCCCTTCACCCCGGCCTTCTCCGATAGCCGCTGCCGACACCCGCGCTGTTGTTGGACGCTTCGTTTGCGGATTTTCCAGCTCTTGAATAGTATCGAAGACGAGGTGAATAGTGTATGTCGGGGTTCGCAATGGTATCCAAGCTTTTTTTGAAAAAAAAAAGAAAAAAAAAAGGCTCTGAAAGAAAGAAAAAAAGAAAAAAAAAATAGGGTTACTCCGGCGACCGAGAGCGACAGTGTCAATAACCAGGTGCACAGTGCAGCCCGGGCTCTGTTTCGTTCGAGAAAACGGAGCCAAAGAAGCAAACGGCCGGTGTTGAATTATTTTACTGCTGACGCTCTTGTTGAAAACAGCATAGGATGGATACATATTGCCATCATCAACCAGCACTTGCTCTCGCAATCGCGGCAAAGTCGTGCATAATGACTCCAGATTGCAGGGGTCCTTTGGATTGTCCACATGATCGATCCACTGCAGCTTTTGCTCCTGAACTGAATCAATCTCAAACTGAATAAGGGGGGGGGAGGCCCTCCAGATGCAACTGTCCAGACTGCTGCTGCATCTGCATGTCATCTCATTGTACGAAAAAAAAACTAAAAAAAAAATAAAAACTACCGTGTCAGGCTTATTTATGGAGAGGGAAAAAAAACACTTTTGTCTCACACACAGCCGTGTATTCCGTATTATCGACGCGTATTCCCTCCCGTGCCGAGCTCGTGGTTCTTTTGCTGGGAAACACAATAAGCAGCAGCCCACGATTTGTATGGATGCGCCCAGCTCCGAATTGATCATTAAGCAATACACCCCCGTCTTTCATGCTCTGTAGGACATTTTTCACCATTTACGGTCCCGGTGCCCGGTTCACAATGGCGAGGAGATTTGCTATACTATATCCAAGGCAACAATGCAGAGAGAGAGAGAGAGAGAGAGAGAGAGAGAGAGAGAGAGAAATAGAAATGGAGAGAAAAGACAAAGAGTCGAATGAGGAGGTCCTTTTGACACAACAGCCCGTTACAACAGCCCCGTTCTCTCTAATAATACTGTAAACGGAAGCATAAAAAGTCCCCCCGACAGCCGCCGTCACGCCCCCCCCCCCCCCGATGCCGAGTTTTCCCCAGATTTGGCACCGCGAAACATATATAAAAAAAAAGAGAACAATGCTTGCAAACTACGACGTACTAAGGCTTCTAGAAAAATCGAGGTTTGGTGGGTACCAACAGTTTTTTTCTTTTTTTTTTTCTTTTTTTTTCCACCTCGAGAGAAAATGGATCAAAGATGAAGAAAAAAAAAAAAAAAAGCACAGGCCTTGGGAAATCGGCCGCTAGAAGAAGGGGGAAAATAATAAGCATATATATATATATTCTACTATACGGAGTATATATATTTGCCTTGGCTGACTCCATGTTGAATAACAACAGTACTCGCTTTTGCCGTCGAGGTGAATAGCCCAACCGTTGTATAGCAGTACATAATACAACCTCAATCGGCAATCCGGCTGATCGACATTCACAAATTACATCAGTATTATCATTATTCATTTATTGATTCCTTCATTTATTTCATTTATTTATATATTTCCCTTTCTAGGCCACCAAAGCATTTTTGATCCCGTTCCCCTTTGGCCCAGCCTTGCCGACGAACCGTCTGTTAGGGCCTCTCTCTCTCCACTTACATAGAATCCCAAGTTGACAAGAAGAGAGAGTGTGTGTGACTCGGAGAAACAAGTCATCGATTCTGTGATATAAAGGGCGACATCAAGCGTCCCCGGGGTTTTTTTTTTTTTTTTTTTTTTTTTTTCAAAAAATACCCGTGTTTGTCTCACATCGCCATGGCCACAACAGCTTCAGCCAGGGCCCCAGACAGCCAAGACTTGGTCGACCAGCCGCAGGAACCATCACCACTGCCTCAAGGCAACGACAACGGCAACGGCAATTCTCCATGCTCATCAATGCCCTGCAAGAACAACCGCGGCTGGCGGAGAATCGTCCGCAACTTCACTCCATCGTAAGGACTCCTACATTCCGTCTATATATATATATATATATATATATATATATATATATATTATACATATACCTCCACGTACATGAAAGAAACATAAACAGGACACATCCGTTCAACTAACACAAAAAATGTATATAGATGGTTCGCCGTAAACATGGGCACGGGCATCGTCTCCGTCCTCCTCCATAACCTCCCCTGGAACGCACACTGGCTGCGCGTCGTCTCCTACGTCTTCTTCTGCCTCAACGTGCTCCTCTTCGCCACCTTCTCCGCCATCTCCCTGCTGCGGTACGCGCTCTATCCCGAGATCTGGTCCGCCATGGTCTCCCATCCGGCGCAGTCCCTGTTCCTGGGGTGCTTCCCCATGGGCCTTGCGAGTATGTTGCAGCATCTTCCCCCTTCTTCCCCCCTTCCCCCCGTGACTCCTTTGATTCTTTTCGCGCGAGATTTGCCAACGCCATCGTCTCAAAAAGCAATCATCAACATGATGATCTTCTCCTGCGCCCACTGGGGCCCCTGGCTCGTCTACCTCGCCTGGGCCCTGTGGTGGATCGACGTCCTCCTCTCGATGGCAACCTGCATCTCCATGCCCTTCGTCGTCATGCACCGGCACCGCCCCGACCTCCGCAGCACCACCGCCACGCTCCTCCTCCCCGTCGTCCCGGCCGTCGTCGCCGCTGCCACCGGCGGCATCGTTGCCGACGCTCTCCCGTCCGTCAGCCACGCCTACGCCACCCTGGTCGTCTCCTACACCCTCTGGGGCATCGGCCAGGCCCTCTCCGGATGCGTCGTGGCCCTCTACTTCCACCGCCTGACCGTCCACTCGCTCCCGCCGCGCGAGGTCATCGTCTCCGTCTTCCTCCCCGTCGGGCCCCTCGGCCAGGGCGGCTTCGGCATCCAGCAGCTCGGCAAGGTGGCCCTCAGGGTCGTCCCCGAGACGAACATGTTCCGCGTCGCCGGCGTCGATCCCGTCAGGGGCGCCGAGTTCCTCTACTTCCTCGGCATCTTCCTCGGCATCGTCATGTGGGGCTTCGCCCTCGCCTGGGTGTGCTTCGCCCTGATCAGCCTGCGGACCACGCGGTCGTTTCCCTTCAACATGGGCTGGTGGGGATTTACTTTCCCGCTGGGCGTGTGGGCAACTTGCGCCAGCGCCTTGTGGCAGAATCTGGGGAGCGAGTTTTACAAATACGCAACCATGGCAAGCTCTCCCCCGTTTCCCCTTTTTTTTTCCCCCTTCTTTTCATCTAGTCTAACCTCAGTTTTAAATTAAACCTTAGATCATCTCCCTCTCCGTCGTCCTCCTCTGGATCCTCGTCAGCTCAAGAACCGTGCGGCTCGTCATCACCGGCGACATTTTTTTTGCGCCGTGTCTCAAGGACCTCGCTCAGAAGGAGGAGGAGGAGGAGCATGCCACCGACGGCGAAAAAGCATAAGCGGCCTTGTTGCCTTGTGTCTTTTTTTCTTTTTTCTTTTTTCTTTTTCTTTTTCTTTTTTCTTTTTCTTTTTTCTTTTTCTTTTTCTTTTCCTTCTTATTTCGGAACAAAAAAAATAGATTTGGACGATTTAGATAAAAGGGGGTGTTGCATGGGCATACCATGATCTGGATGCATATTCGGGGGCGTTTTCAATCATTGAAAAAAAAAATCATTTTCTATCGGCATTACCATAGATTATGATGAGCATTTTGGCATGGACAGCTGGGCATAGATGTATAGATGTATAGATATATAGATGGATAGATGGATAGGGCTTCATAAAAGTATAGCACGGAGCAGTACAACATGAAATCCTATTCACAAGCAGTACCCTGGAATGAATAATTCAGAAACGCAAATAATAAATATATATATATTATTTTGTTTTATTTAGAACCGCATTTTTTTTTAAATTTTTCATTAATTTTGTTTATTGTTTTTTCAAAAAAAAAAAAAAAAACTCCCACCACAAATACCATGATTAGAATTTATAAGCCAAAAAACACTGTTGCCGTATATTGTGACAGGGGTCTCCCCCCTTTGCTTTTTTTTATTTTCTTCCATTATCTCAAAACTAGTTTCTAACAACCAAGAGTCCTTTTTTTTTTTTTTTTTTTTTTTTTGTTTTTTTGCGGCAAAAAGGGGGGGGGCTGAACTTTCTCCCCAAACAGCGCGAAGCTTTGCTGCTCTACCGAAGCCATCTGGCATATGCCCAGCGGATCCTCTCCAGGGCCTTTGCTTGGACGTGCACCCCCTTGACATTCGCCAGGTCGTCCAGGTCCTCCAAAAACTCCTTCTGTATGTTGTCCGGCATCAGGCGGCCGGCCAGGCTGCGGAGCACGTGGACTTCGCACAGCAGCAGCCCGTGATCCTTATAGGACAAGACGTTGTTCTCCGTGGGCCTCGCCTCGGATAAGATGCGGTCAATGTTTCGAAGGATGCGGACGGCCTTGCCGGCGGTTTTGCTGTGGCGCCTCCCAGACCGACCGCCAAAGACGCTGCGCAGATACTGGAAGACGCCGATGGAAACGAAGACGCCGGGGGTCAGTCCCACAAAGCCAAAGACCAGCTCTTGGCTCTTGAGGAGCGAGTCGATGCCCGTCATGGCCACTTCGAGATCGACCTTTGTCTTCTGGACTTGGATCAGGAGGGACCGGACAAGGTCGCCCCGGACGGCGCCGACAAAGGGGCTCCTCAGATCCTCCTCGTACGCCCGCAGCACCGGGGTCACGTCGCCTTGGGCGACTTTGGAGCGAATGTCGGCGATTTGGGCCTCGGTGATGGACGGGCCGCCAACGGCGAAATGGGGCTTGTCGGTGGCGAAGTCCACGACCATCCGTTCCAGGCTCTCGCGGTCGGCCCTGAGGCTGTCTCTGCTCATGATGGCTATCTCGCTGGTATCGTCGTGGCGTATGGTCTTGATGACCTTTCCAGTGGGCTCCACGACCCAGTTGAGCCAGAAGTCTCGCAGGGTGCCGCCGAGATCCGTGATCCAGTCGACAATGTCGGCCTTGCGGTTGAACAGGATCCTTAGCACCGTCGTAGAAGAGGCGATGCCGACGAGAGCCGGCAGCCAGTATCGAACGAGGGCCGGGGGTCGGCCGTTTTCGTTTGCGAGGACCTGCATGGCGCCGACGTGCTGGGGGAGCGTCTTGTCGATGATTTGAAGCAGGCGGCGGGCCAGCATGCTCGGACGATGCGGCGTCGTGTCCTCTTCAATGCGCACGGACAGCTCGGCGTCTTCTTCGACGCCGGCAAACACTTTTTCCTCAAAGTCGTGGATGTTGACTTCCAGGCTGCACGCCTCCTTGAGGACCATGTCCATCAATGCGACGCTGCGCTCGACGACGCCCTTGAGGTCTTCCTGATCCCGCGCTCCTACCCCCTCGGCATCGGCATCCTCATCATCGTGCCCCAGCTGAAGGCCCTCGTCCATGAGAACTCCAAGGCCGCTGGCGGTCATTTCCCTGAGCTTTCGCAGCTGTGCCTGTTTCCGCCTGGCCTCGGCTCGGCTCAGGGCGACGGGCGAGAGGACCTTTCGCTGGATGTTGGCGAACGAGTGCTCCCGGATGCTCTCTCGAACGACGCCGTAGAACCTGCCCCACGGCTGCGACATGGCGGATCGCGCGGGCTCGGCGGCGAGCTCGGCCGGGGCTTCGGCCGCGGACAAGGAGCGGAGCCGTGACCGGCTGGCTCGGTATATGTCGTGCGACCAGGCCCACAGCCGCAGGGGAGACGTCTGCACCGTGTATACGCTGCTGTAGCCATAGGAGCTCAAGACGCCATCCCAATACCACAGGTCATCGCTCAGGGGGATGATGCGATCGACCAGCGTGTTGAGGATGGCTCCGTAGACTTGGACCGTTGCTTTGGAGACCAGAAGCCACTCGATCTCGTTCTCATACGGCGTCTTGGCTTGTGCGTGAGCGCTGCCGGCTCGATCCGCCAGCTCCGGAATGCCGGATTCGTCGAGGAGGGCCCTGACGCGCTGGATGGAGAGCAGCGGCTGAGAAGAAGAGGTGGTGCTCAGCGAGCGAACGATGCGCAGCAGCCGGTCCAGGCGCGGCGCGTCCAGCACCTCTGTGGCGGCGAAGGCGTGCCCTGCTTCCGACGCTCCATCCTCAGACGCCTCCTCGGACAGAACAGGGAGACGGTCGAGGTAAGCATCCAGCCGACGCACCTGGCTATTGGCAGGGGCGCCAAAAAAACAAAAAAAAAAGGGGGGGGGGGAAAGTCAGCACACGGGCTTCAGCAGGGGAAATAGACAAAAATAAAAATAAAAAATTTAAAAAAAAAACTGTATCAGAGATGCCGCTGGAAGGGGGGGCGGCCAAGCGGGAGAAACTCACGCGGCAACAAGCGACATGGCTCCAAGAGCTATATGAGCTGATGAAACGATCAGACAGGCGAACGGACCCGGGCAATCTCGACCAGGTGTCAGAACCTTGCTGAATCTGCATCGATCTCGACTGGAGGTCGACCAGGTTTGCGGGTGGAGCCGATTCCGGAGGGCTTCCAAAGTGAAGTGTAGGCCGATGGTCAGACCATCACACCACAAGCAGCCGTCCGGGAATAGAGCTGGCCGAAAGGGGGGGGGGGGGGGAGAGAACGAAACAGGTGGGCGCGGCTTATAGGTGGTTACAGTATCATCAATCCATCCGATTGCGATTGTGCTGCTCTGCTCTGCTCTGCTCTCCCAGATGGATGAGAGGAGGAGGTTCCGGCGTGGGGCAGGGGTTTTTTTTTTTTTTGTGCCCGATTTTTGCCTGGGCTCCAGAAATAGTTATTACGGTGAATGTGCCTTTGGAATTAAGGTTTTTTTTTTATTATTATTATTTACCTATTAGCTCGTACTCGGAGCGAAACGAAAACGGCTTACGCCAATGCAGCGAAATAGGGGGGTTTGAAAAAAAAAAAAAAAAAAAAAAAAGGCCGAAGCTGATGTCGAGATGAGGAGGGATGAATATGGCCGAGCAAACAAGAAGCTTGTGTGTGTAGTTGAGGAACGGCCAATTGGCGGTGATGTCACTTGGGGGCTTTTTCTTTGAGCCGGCCAAGGTACTAGGTTAGGTTAGTACCTATAGGCTATAGTACCGCCTATATATAGTAGGGTACTATTAGGTACTTATATCTACTGGGTGCTACTACCTATTACTGAGAGAACATCCAGTTGCCAGGCCGTACTTTGCAGTAACTACAAGCACTTGCCAAGTACCCAAGGTATAGTAGTACTAATGTGCTTCGATGAGGTTCATTTGAGAGTTGAAAGCTCAAAGAATTAGGTACATTGGTCGTAGTAACAGTCCATCATTAGTACGTACTCCATAGACAGCTACCTATATACTACTAGGTAATATATATATATATATATATATGTATGTATATATGTATGTATGTATAAAACTGCCCAAAGTGGTGCTTGGATGAAAGCCCCTGCCATTAATTCTTTTTATTTATTCATTCATTCATGTATTTCCCTTATTCTTTTTTCAAAAAAAAATTACATGTGAAACCTGTGAAACAAAATCATTCCATGCCAAATCTTTCTACGAGACTCATAAAAATGCCGGGGGGCGGCAGCAGCAGCGGTCAGAACAAAATACAGCAGCAAATCAGCCCAGAAGAAGCAGCCAGCAAAACCCCCCCGCCATGTCGTGTCATGTGTATCCAAGGCAAGGCACTAAGTACTACTAACCTAATACCTAAGTTTACTTACCTAGAAAACGAAATCGCGAACCCGACCCGAATACGAATGCGGCCCCCCGATCCGGCCTAGCAACAAGCCCTAAACAGGGCAGCTTCCCCATCACGCCTTTGGGCAGTGCTGCGAGGCTGCGCGGGCCGTCGTGGCTCCGATTCGCGTCCCCAGAGAACGGAATCTTCTCTTCCCATGTGGGCTCATTTTTTGGCTCCATTTTTCTTTTCTTTTATCTCTCTGTACCTTGAAAATAATTGTTTTTTTTTTTTATTCAGGCCACAGAAGGACACCTAAAAAAAAAATTAAAAAAAAAAAAAAAAAAGGCCATAACAATACTTCTCCTGACTAGACCCAGGCCGTGTTCGCAGGGCCAATGAAAACCCCCCCATTGGATCATTTTTGGGATCCAACGATAAACGAAAAAAAAAAATAAAAAAAAATAAATAAATAAAAAAAATAAAAAAATAAAAAAATAAATCTCCCCTTCTCGGCCCCCCCACAGGAGATAAAGTCCCCTAAATAATAGACTGGCTCTCTCTCCATCTCTCCCTCTCCCTCTCTCTCACTCTCTCACTCAAGCTCCATCTCCTTTATCTACGCCTGGCTTCTCTCTCTCCTTCTTCCGAGGATCTTTTTCCTCTTTCTTTCTTTCTTTCTTGTTCTTCTTCGTCATCGTCATCATCCCCCTCAGCAAGCTTGAAAGCAAAGTCTTCTCTACAGAGCATCCCGAGAATTTGGGCTCCTCCATCATGGACGTGGCGTGAGTTAAAAAAAAAAAAACCCCTGCCTTCGACGGGCGATGTTGGTTTTTTTTTTCTGACCCGCAAACCCAATTTCAACAGGAGCGCGACATTCGGCGCGTTGAACCAAACGCAGGGCTACCTCAACGTCCTCGAAGAAGTTGGCAAATACAATGTTCACTTGAACTACTTTGAGCGCCTCTGGGCTGTACGTTTCTACTCCATCCTTCCCCATCCCCCCCCGGCGCTCCAACGAATTTTGCCATGAAACCTCGAGAATATAAAAAAATTAACTCAAAAAAAAAACCTCTCCTCAATAAAAAAAAATTAATAGGCTTGGTACCTGTACATGCAAAATGACACTCTGGCGACCGGCATCCTCAGCTTCGTCATGCACGAGGTCATCTACTTCGGCCGCTGCATCCCATTCATGATCATGGACAAGATCCCCTACTTCCACAAGTACAAGATTCAAAACCAAAAGATGCCCACCCTCAAGGAGCAGTGGGATTGCGCCGCCATCGTCCTCATCAGCCACTTCACCGCCGAATTGCCTCAGATCTGGTTCTTCCACCCCGTCGCCACCTACTTCGGCATGGACTACGGCATCCCCTTCCCCTCGCTCTTCACCATGGCTTGGCAGATTGCCGTCCTCTTCGTCATTGAGGATGCCTGGCACTACTGGTTCCACCGCGGTCTTCACTACGGCCCCCTCTACAGGAGCATCCACAAGATGCACCACACCTACTCTGCTCCCTTTGGCTTGGCTGCCGAGTACGCTTCTCCCATCGAGACCGGTCTCCTTGGCATCGGCGTCGTCGGGTCCCCCATCCTCCTCCTCGCCATCACCGGCCAGCTTCACCTCCTCACCATGTACGTCTGGATCACCCTCCGTCTCCTCCAGGCCATCGACGCCCACAGCGGCTACGACTTCCCTTGGAGCCTGCGCCACTTCCTGCCCGTCTGGGCCGGTGCCGACCACCACGACATGCACCACGAAAAGTTCATCGGCAACTATGCCTCCAGCTTCCGCTGGTGGGACTACATGCTCGACACCGAGGCCGGTGCCGATGCCCACAAGAAGCGTCGCGAGAAGAAGTTGGCCCAGATCAAGGCCAAGAAGGCTCAGTAAACGGGGCTTTGGATCCAGCTGTCATTTGCTTCCGAAATTCTACACAACCGGACGTGCTCCCGAAGAAGTATCCATTTTCAAGCCGAACAGGGAAAAAAAAAAATAAACAAACAAACAAAACAACCAACCAAACAAACAAACAAACAAACAAACAAACCCCAGAGGCGCGATTTGAAAATGCAACTGACGAGAGGGGGAAAAAATGAAATTTTTTTTATTCACAAATTGAAAGACTAGATTTAATAATTCGGCTATAGCCTAACTAGCTGCGGCGGCCTCCGAGACGGCAAATGGCATCATCAAACGGCGTTGGGGAGAAGGGTGACGTGAGCACGAAACTTTCAGTTGTTTACAATAATTTTGTATATATATATAACGTTATTTTCTTTTTGCGAGCACCCTACCAAAAGGCACCTTGCCTCTTACTAGGTACCTAGACATGTATAACTTAATACAACTCAGCGTCAGTTCAATTTGTGGTTTAATTAAAACAACTGCTCTTGTGAGTTCTGCTGGTCCTGTTTAATCAAAATCGTTTGGATTTACTGATAAAGCCCTCCTCTCTCTCTCTCTCTCTCTCTCTCTCTCTCTCTCTCTCTCTCTCTCTCTTTCTTTGTAAGTCATGGGCATGCAATTCATTACACCGCAAAACGGACCAGTTACAAAATTCCAAGTAGCGTAGTACGTCTTAACGTTATATATGGCGACCCAAATTTGATTAGGTAATCAGACCGGAGCTCGCTTCGGATTTTTTTTTTTCTCGCCGCATAAAAATTTCGCATCACCCCCTGGCTTTTTGCCCTCTCTCTCTCTCTCTCTTTCTCTCTCTCTCTCTTTTTTTTTTCTTTTATTTTTTTTATTTTTTTTTATTTTTTTTTTATTATTTTATTATTAATTTTTTATTAAAAAAATTTATTATTTTTTCGTCTTTTCTGGCTTGTTCAAAACAACGCCTCGAGCAGCTCCAATGCCGTGATGATGGAGGGAGAAACGGTCGAGTCCCGTCATGGAATCGAAAACAGCAAAAAAAGCCACATGCCAAGTGCCATCGAGGCTCAAGGACTCGACGCTTTTGCTTGTTGGGCTTTTTTAAATTCAGGGCCCCCCCCTCTCTCTCTCCCTCCTCCTCTCTCCCCCATCAGTAGACGCGTCTAGGAACCATCTCGCCATGCCAGATTTGCTCTCTTTCCAACGGATCTACAGCCCGAGGACTGCATTCTCTTCACCTAAAATTACCCCCGAAGCAATGCACTCACTGCAAGGCCAAGACTGAAGAAATCAAAAAAATAAAAAAAAACTTTTTTTTGCATTGGAATATGGGTTTTTTTTTTCTTTCTTTCTTCGTTTTGCATTATTCATCTACCGTTACATGCCCTGACAGCCATTGCCATAACTCGCTTTGGCAACTGAGACGTTGTTTTTTTTTTAAACCTCTATACGTTTTTCGGTACTGGTTCAGGGCAAAGAGCAAGCTCGTGATTCCGATTAAGCCGGAGCGTCATTTGCCATCCTCTTGCCGAAAGGCGAAAGGTGCATAGTTGAGGCTTGACTTTGTGGATCCAACATGATATACCTCGAGATGAAAGTTGACTGTTGAAATAAAGAAAATAAGAAAAAATGGATAAATAAATAAAAAATTCCCACCGTGCGCCGTTGTCGTAATTTTCCAGAATGGCTCTTCCTCATTACTCGATGGGGGGGGTTTTTTTTTTCTTTCCCCTCCACGGAAGATTGTAGTTGTAGTGTGTGTGTGTGTATGTGTGTGTGTGTGTGTGCTATTTCAACCTCTCAATGATCAAAACCTGCTGCGCTCACTTCAGCACCGTATGCGCGCCGCGGGCGGCCAAGAACTGCTCCGCCGAGCTCTGAGGCAGTGTCCTGATCAACCCAAACACTTCCTTGTTGTGATACCGTAGTCGAGTCTTGGGGTCCAAGTAGGGCGCCGGAAGACCCGTGATGTCGCAATAGTGCTTCGAGTGTGCCAGCGAAGGGGCCGATTCGATATTTGTGTACGTCGCGCTCGGGGCCGACACAGCCCCCCCCGCTGCTGCTACTACTGCTGCTGCTCCTCCTCCTGGCGGCTTCAGCGTCTTTTCCAGCACCAGCTTCGACAGGCTGCGCGAGGCCTGCGCGAGGTTGGGCGGCTGGTTGCCGTTGTTGCTCGTCGCCGGCGTCGAGGCGCCGCTGGTGGACAGGCCATCTTCGGCCGCTGGAGTTGCATTGCCGCTGATATCCTGAGGCGTCGCAAGGGCGGACGCCTCCCGCTTCGACGCGTCGCCCACAATGGTCTTGAGGTTCTTGTTTCGGCGCTGGTTCGGCTTCCAATTGGGGTTGCGGAAGCTCTTGTGGATGGAGTGGATGTCGAGTTGCTCCAGGAGCTGGAGATGCGCGAGCTGCGCTTCTGTCAGAGCGGCCATGCTAGTAAAGAGATTTGGCACGAATAGTCAAAATTACAACAAAACAAGTATATGAAGAAAGGAATTGGTTATTTCGTTTTTTTTTTTTTTGGCGATGGGCCGATGGGTATCATAGAGTTGGGTGAAGAGTCGTTGATGGATGGGTTGAAAGCAAAGCCATGAGAAGGGATCGCCTGAACCACCAATTGGGAGCGATGCTTAGTCAGGACAGGTTTCTCGCCGAGCTCACCGAGAAATGTCCCGCATTACCTCATCAAAGTTATACCCCATACCTCACATAGTACTGAAGGTTATGCATGCATACAGTACCACTAAGGTAGCACCTACCAAAGGCCTATAAAGTACAGAGAGCACCGAGCATCACCATTTCCGTCTCATCTCACACATCTGCTCATTCGAGGTGGGGGGGGGAAATTAAATACATTCAATCAATAAAAATGGTAGCTCATCATTGTCACGTACATGGTCCAACATACAATACATTTGCTGACTGAAGCGCGTAGGAAAGCCCACACGAACACCAGCAGAATCTGCTATTGTCCCGCATCATCACCAACGTGGTATGGCCCACCGAATACAAACGCTGACGCCGGGCCTTTGGCTGATGAGCGTCAAGGAAAAACTCAACGAAGCGATTGTTGTGATGAATAAGAGCCTCCAAGTAAGGAAGACAGGTTCTCTTACATTGGCTTATTCCGATGCTTTGCTAAACATGGGCCATCGCGTCAGGAGATCAATGTCCAGAACATGAACGTGGAGCTCGTCGCCCAGATGTTCAAGAACTACCAGTCCAATGTCCTCTTTCATCTCGAAGGTGAGTTTGATGCCGCAAATGCCGCAACATGGGGGTTTTGATGATTCCGATCATGGTGTTGACCGCGCATTCGATTTTATAGCAACGGACAACCTCAAGCCTCCCTCGTGAGGAGTGGCCAAGGTATGAGGCGTGGGTTCTGTGAGACGGAGAGACGGAGAGATGGATAAATGGAGAGATGGATAGACGGAGAGATGGAGAGATGGAGAGATGGATAGACGGAGAGATGGAGAGAGCATGGTTTGTTATACGACTTGGGACGATGTATGATGATGCGTCAACGATTTTTTATTTTTTATCTATTTTTTATTTTTTATTATTCTTTTTTTTTAAAAAAAAGAAAAAAAAAAGAGAGACATATGACCAACTGGGGAATCCCATCCCAAGAGTTTGCCATTAGGAGGGACTCCCACGTTCAGACTCGGATTCACCGTGAAGCCGCCGCATCAAAAAACCCTTTTCGACGCGCTTGCATTGAACTAGCGGCAAGGACCCACGCCCATTGCTTTTTCGCCGTCATCAAACAATCAACTCAGCCTCGCAGCCTCGCGATTGTCCATTGAAACCTTTTTTTTTTTAAAAAAAAAAAAAAAAGCCCGGCAACGTTTCTTAGAGCGCCACCCTCAAATTTGGTGATCCTTCCCACTGCCTCCATTCACTACTCGAGCTCGCCCACGCCGACTGGAACCTCTTTCCGCTGCAACATGCTCTCCGCCTCGATTTTGTGAAAGAGTCCATCTCGCACACTTCCCCCCTTGCGATACTCTGTCTCTCTCTCTTTTATTTTATTTTTTTTATTCTTATTTATTTATTTATTTTTGGTTGCAAAGCCCATGTCTCCCTCAGCGACCGACGAGAGAGCGCCTCGGCTGCCTCACGAAAAAACATACCCGCCGGCGAAAATATTCCCCGTCAAGGAGACCAAGTTTGAAAAGTTCATCGAGCCCGAGACAGACGGCCGGAAAAGGGCTTTGGAGCAGCCCGGCCATGCTGCCATCGTGATAGACAATGGTGAGCCGCCGCCGCCGCAGCAGCAGCACGGCATGACGCAGGCTCGCAAGAGCAAGCGATCGAGCAAGCAAGCAAGCGAGCAAGAATGGCTGATAACAGGCTGCAGGATCCTCCGCCATCCGAGCGGGATGGTCGTTCGAGTCCGCGCCCCGTCTAAACATGCCGCCCGTCATGGCCAAGTATCGCGACCGGAAACTTGGCAAGACCTTCTCCTTTGCCGGCTCCGACTGCTATGCCGATACGACGGCGCGAGGCCATATCCGAAACGCTTTCGAAGCCGGCACCGGCATCATAAGCAACTGGGACGTCGCAGAGCACGTCTTGGACTACATCTTCCTGAAGCTGGGCATGAACGACGCCAGCGGCGCCATTGACGTGCCAGTCGTCATGACGGAAGCCGTCGCGAACCTGCCTTATTCGAGGAAATGCAAGTTTTTTTCAAATACCCCCCAAGCTTTTTTGGAGGTTCAACCTTGGGGCCAAGGACCCCAGAAAAAATCGGCTGACCGCTCAATCTGCATCTAGCCATGACCGAGATCATCTTCGAATGTTACGGCGCGCCGTCCCTCGCCTACGGCATCGACTCGCTCTTCTCGTACAGGCATAACAAGGGGAGAACGGGGCTGGTCGTGTCTTCCTCCCATACGTCCACCCACATCATACCCGTCTACAACTCGAAAGCGGTCCTTTCTCAGGCCACGAGGCTGAACTGGGGCGGCTACCACAGCGCCGAGTATCTGCTGAAGCTGATTCGGCTAAAGTACCCTGCCTTTACCGCCAAGCTCAACTCTTCGCAGGCGGAGCACATGGTGCAGGATCACTTCTACGTCTCGAAAAACTACGACGGCGAGATACGCGACTACCTCGACTGGGCGGGGCTGGAAGACCGGGACGTCGTCATCCAGTATCCCTACACGGAGGAGGTGGTTGTTCAGAAGAGCCAGGAGGAGCTGGACCGCATCGCAGAGCGCAAAAGGGAGAGCGGGAGGAGGCTGCAGGAGCAGGCCGCCAAGATGAGGCTCGAGAAGCTCAT
The DNA here is from genome assembly GCA_020631695.1 of Trichoderma cornu-damae. NCBI lineage: Eukaryota > Fungi > Ascomycota > Sordariomycetes > Hypocreales > Hypocreaceae > Trichoderma > Trichoderma cornu-damae. Next base: position 3,333,490 of record CM036089.1, read on the forward strand.
GAAGAAGGAGCAGGATCTGGAGTACTACAAGAACCTCCAGGGCCGCATAGTCGACGAGACGAAGAAGGAAACGCGGCGCCTTCTCGACAGCCACGACATCAAGGACGGGACCCAGCTCGACAAGATCGTCAGGGAGCTGGAAAAGGCGATCAGGAAGGCCCGCACCAAGGACGTCGGCGGCGACCCCGAGGAAGAGCAGGAACAGCCCAACTTCGACCTCTTGGACGTGCCCGACGAGGAGCTGGACGAAGCGCAGCTGAAGCAGAAGCGCCAGCAGCGGCTCCTCAAGTCCAACCACGAGGCTCGGGCCCGCGCCAGGGCCGAGAAGGAGGCCGAGAAGGCTCGCGCGGCCGAGGAGGAGCGGCGAGACCAGGAGCGCCGCGAGAACGACCTGGAGGGATGGCTCGACGAGAAGCACCGGGCGCTGCAGAAGACGCTCCAGAAGATCAGGGAGCGCGACAGGCTGAAGCAGGACCTGGGCAACCGCAAATCCCTCGCCTCGCAGATCCGCATGAAGAGCATCGCCAACCTCGCGTCGGACAACCCGACCAAGAAGAGGCGGCGCGGCGGCGACGACGACAACTTTGGCGCCAACGACGACGACTGGGGCGTGTATCGGCAGATCGCGGTGGGCGACAACAGCGACGAGGAGCAGGAGGAGGAGGACCTCGCCTCGACCCTGAAGGCGCTGGAGCAGGACCTGCTCAAGCACGACCCCAACTTCACCTACGAGAACACCCAGGAGGCGCAGACGGTGTGGTCCAAGTCGCTGCTCCACGCCTTCACGCGCGGCCCGCGGCCCGTGGACCCGGCGTCCCAGGCGGAGCTTCACCAGATCCACCTCAACGTGGAGCGCATCCGCGTGCCCGAGGTCGTCTTCCGCCCTTCCATCGCCGGCGTCGACCAGGCCGGCATCATCGAGATCGCCGGCGACGTGCTCACGCAGCGCCTCGGAGGCCTTCCCAACCGCGACGACTTCCTCAGGGACGTGTTCCTCACGGGCGGGAACACCCTGTTCCGCAACTTTGACGACCGCGTGCGGGACGGGCTGAGGGCGCTGCTGCCGGCCGACTCTCCCCTGCGCGTGCGTCGGGCCGAGGACGCGCTGCTGGATGCTTGGAAGGGCGCTGCTGGGTGGGTTGGGTCGTCGGCTTGGAAGACGGCGGCGATTTCGAGGGAGGAGTATCAGGAAAAGGGACCAGAGTATATCAAGGTGAGTTTACGGATATATATATCATTTCTGTTTCTCTCTCTGTTTCTCTCTCTGTTTCTCTGTTTCTCTGTTTCTCTCTGTTTCTATTTGTTACTCTCTGTTTCTCTGTTTCTCTGTTTCTCTGTTTCTCTCTGTTTCTCTCAGTTTCTCTCTCTTCCATGTTTACGCACCATTTTTTTTTTATCATTGCAACATCATGACGAGGATCGACTGTTTTGCTAACCAGGAGGGGGGGGGGGGGCGGCATTCATTGTACAGGAACACGACATGGGCAACTCGTACGCGTAAAACATTTGTTTGGGCCTGATAAGGGTGTTTTTTTTCTTCTTTTTCTTTTTTTTTCCCCCCTTTTTTTCTTCTTTTTTTTACTTACCATTTCCGTAGCTGCTTTGCTATATAACTCGGGTAGTTTTCAATATTTTTTGACATTTATGCCTCGTCGTCATATATGCACACATACATGGGGGTATATATATATATCTTGTTTCACGAGCTCCCACCCACCAAGCAGGATTTTATATATCCCACACACACACACACACACACACACACACACACACACACACACACACACACACACACACACACGCAACATACATTGCATATACATTGCTTCTCCTCTACTCCAAAGCTATATATATATATGCATGTATTAGCACCATTCAAAAACATCTCCTATTTTGGGGGGGGATTTAAAAAAACCAAAAAAAAAAACCAAAAAAAAAAAACCCCTTTTCTTCTACGGAGTACAATCCGGCGCTTTCCCCCCTCCCATTCACTCGCTCAATTCATCAAACAACACCCACAATCACATACCTCCTCTCCTTCAAAAAGGAAAAAAAAAAGGGGAAAAGTAAAAAAAGGAAAAACAGAGGAAAAACAAAGGGAAAGGAGAAAAGAAGAGCCCATCAACTCGCCAAGCCACATTATATTAGCCTTTGAGAGGAACAAAACATGCCCCTGCCCACTAATATAATCGAGACACAAACGAGGAACGAGGAGACACGCACACGCACACGCACAGAAAAGAAAATTGAATCAAAATTAAACACGCAAAAGAGGTCCCTCCCGGAACGCCCACCATCGATTGAACCCCCCTTTCTTGATGGCTTAAAAGAAAAAACCAGAGGTGGAAAGAGAGAGAGAGAGAGAGAGAGAGAGAGAGAGAGAGAGAGAGAGAAAACACGGTTTAATAAAATAGGCCCATAAAACAACAATAATAAAAAAAAAAGATGCGTCTGGATTATATTTGCGCGCACGCCCGCACACACACCCACGCACACGCACGCACGCACGCACACATACACATTGCCCACACACGCCCGCATACGCACACGCACACAACGGTATGAGAGTCCCTCAACGCCATCGAAAATTTCTTTGCATAAAAACAAAAGAAGGAACAAAAAAAAAAAAAAAAACTCCTTTGTCGACGATCTAGTGGAGGCCGGGGGAGAGGCGGGTCTAAGGCTGACTTGGTCGCTCTTCAGGATTCAACGGCCTGTTCACGTCTTCGGCCGTCGGACGAGGATTGTTATCCTGCTCGCCTTGCTGATCAGGCTTGAACGGCGGCGGGCTGGGGTAGGATTGCGGCCGCTCCGCCATTTGCTCCTGCGCGGCCAGGCCTGCGACAGCCTGTGCCACGGCCTCGAGGGGGGAGTTGCCGGTGTTGGAAGGCGGCTGCTGCTGCGGTTGCTGCTGCTGCTGCGGCGGTGGCGGCTGGTGTTGATGCTGGTGCAGCTCCGGGACGCTCGACGGAGGAGGAGGAGGAGGGGGGGGTGCGGCGGATGAAGGCTGCGAGAGGTTGACGTTTGGAGGAGGCGGTGGGAATTCGCCCTGGGCGTCTAGCAGTCGCGACTGTAGGTGGATCACGTATTCCCGGAGCGCGAAGTTTTCGGATTGCATCGACTTGTACGAGTGCTCCAGCTCGGCGAGGTCGCGCACTTGCTGCTCTAGCTTTTTGATGTAGCCCTCCTTGCGCTGTCGAAAAGCTCTCTGTTGGGGGAAAAAAAAAAGCGGTAAGCACTGTGTTCGCCGTAGACATGAACCAAAAGGGGGAGCGTTCCCAGGTTCGGGACGGGGTCGCCGTGCGGATAGCCCGCCCACGCCAGGACGCGATGGCGAGGCGCAATGGCTTGACACAAGAGCGGCGGGCGAATCCGGGCGATGCCGGCGTGGTCTTTTTTTTTCTTCTTCTTCTTCTTCTTCTTTTGCTGAAACACCAACGCGGCACTGCTCCGCGACCCCAATCTCCGAAGGGAAAACAAGAGGGAGAGGCAGCAGCCAAAGGCGGCGGACGGGACAGACTCACCTGTGCTGCTCTGTTCTGGGCGGCGCGCTTGGACTGCGACAGCTCGCGCTTCGCCTTGCGGCCATCGTTGGTGGGATTGGCGTCGTCGACGGCCATCTGCTGAGGCGGCGCCGGGGCCAGCGGCACGGCTGAAGGTCCGGGGCCGGCGGTGCCAGGACTGTGGCCGGAGGGAGGGACCATGGGCATCATGCTGGCGGCTGGCGCGTGGCCGACGGAAGCTCGAAGATCGGGGTGGATGTGCGCTTCAGCGTCTAGCTTGGCGAGCACGGGGCGGGCGACGTCTTGCGAGGAGGGAGCCAGGACGTCGTATCCATTCGGCGGCCGCGACGGAGGGCCTCGATGATCGCGCGCGCTCGGGTTGGGCGAGGCGGACGAGGGAGCCGAGTCGTGGTTCTGGAGGAGTTCGAGCTGTGCGCGCAAGTGCTGTTCTAGTTGAGGGGGAACAAAAAAAAAAGCGTATGTTAGTTAGTCAAAAGGGCCCGGGAAGAGAGTACAACAAAGCACGAGATTAGATGTGCTTCAATGGTGTGTTGACAAGAGAAAAAAATGAAAAAAAATGAAAAAAAAAAGATGAAAAAAGAAATGAAAAAAGAAATGAAAAAAAAAAAAAGAAAGCAAAAAGAGGGAGAAAAAAAAAAGACTGGTCAGGGTGCGTTGATGCGGTGGTGGAGAGAAATGTTGTTATCGGGGTTTTTGCTTGTTGTCGTCCAAGCAGAGCAGGGCAGAGCAGAGCAGGGCCAGGGCAAGGCACGCTTTGGGAGAGACGGACCGTCGGCGTCCGAGGCGCGCGCCAAACCGGCGATTTTTGATTTTTTTTTTTTTTATATGAGGTGATGGAATAATAATATATTCATTAAACCCTCCCACCTCCCCCCCCCCTCCCAGAGAGAATTTGGGCTGGCGGTGGAGGAGCAGGCAGAACGCCCGACTTGAGCTTCCGCGGGAGGAGGCCCGGAAGGCTTAGGTTGCACAGGCCGTGTGGGTTGTGTGTTGTTGTTGTTGTTGTTGTTGTTGTTGTGAGAGGGATGGATGGGCGATGGCGGGACGACGAGGCCGATGCTGATGCCCGCAGCAGCAGCAGAGCAGAGCAGAGCAGAGCAGCTTTTACTTGAGCACAGCCAAGCCAAGAAGCAAGAAAGCCCTTGAAGGGCAAGGACAAAAAAAAAAGAAGAAAGAAGAGGAAGAAGAGGAAGAGGAAGAGGAAGAGGCAAGATTGAGGTGACGCAAAGCTTCAAGTTCAAAGCAAAAAAAAATTAAAAATAAAAAAAAAAGCAAGGACAAGGAAAATAATAAAAGAAATATTGCAAAAAAAAAAAGAATATTGCAAAAAAAAAAAAAGGGAAAAAAAGAAACCGAGAAACCAAAAGTCAGCACTGAAAAACTAACCTTGCGTATTTGCGCCGTTGGCGGGAGAGCTCTGCTGCATTGCTTGAGGATTCTGACTCAGCATCCGAAGGGTATCAAAAGCGAAATTGTTTTTTTTTTGTTGTTGTTTTTTTTTTTTTTTTTTTTTTTTTTTAGTATTAGGTAGTTTGGGCAAAATGGGTTGCTTCCTTTTTTTTTTTTTTTTTTTTTTTTTCTTTTCTTGATGACTACACAAGATGCTGGAAGACCCGGGGGAGGATTTGCTGACGTGAAACGGGGACAAAAAAAAATCAAAAAAGGGTTGGCTCTGCTTCAAGGGCTGGAGACGAACGGGATTATGTAACGCGGCGGCGCTGGCGGGATTGACAGGGAAAATGGCGTGGCTGGACGCGCATTGGTGATAGCGTGTACTCCGCGTGTACTCCGTTCTCCGCACAGTACTCGGTATACCTACTAGGTACTAGGTACTATACCTAGGTAAGGAGGAATTTTTTTTTTTTTTTTTTTTTTTAGCTTGCGTTCCGCGCCAAGTTTTGAATTTTTTTTTGGGGGGGGGGGAGGAGGAGGAGGAGCAAACGGGGTTTTTGATGACAGATCGGATTTCGGGAGGCGGACTATTTAAGGTAAGCTAAGATAATAACATGACTACTACTAGGTACCTGCTAAGTAGGTACAGGTAGGTAGGTACTAGGTACTAGGTACTAGGCACTAGGTAGTTGGTTGTTGGATTTGGCCAGAACTTCATTATCGGAGTTTGAATCAACAAGTTTGTTCGGTAGGACTCGGTACGAATGGGGGGGGGAGGCCGCTTTGCATGAGGTACAGTACTATCTCTCAAGGTACTTACGTACTACCAAGGTACTGGGTACTTGGTACGAAGCAGTAGTACCTCGGTACCTAGTGGGTTACCTAAGGTATACATAGTACTATAGTAAGGTAGGTGCCTAAGGTAGTCAAGGTACCTAGGTACTAGTGCCTACCTTGTAGGTACTTGTATCCCACCGTACCTACCGTAGATGAAAGGTTGTCAGTACCTTAGTAATAACTAAGGTAAGCCGGCAGACACAGATGCCAGGTATTCCGTACTCTGTGTGCCTATACAGTATTAGTACCTTAGTAGGTACCTTACCTTATGCCGCTCCCGTGGCCCGCGCCCACTTTTGCTTTCGGACGGGTTTTGCCAGGAAGCCGCCTTGGTGGGCCACGAACAACATCACCGCCGCACAACAAGGACAACAAGGACAACAACAACAACAACGACAACAACAGCAACAAAAGTCCTTTTTGTTTTGTTTTGCTTTGTTTTTATTATTATTGTTGTTGTTTTTCGGCAAATCTTCTGGCGGACGCCCCGGAACAAGTCGTGACAAGAACGCCTTACTGTAAACCCAAAGGCAAGGGGGCCAAAACGGCGGGTACGTCACGCCAGATGCCCCCCCAATTCGAGTTTGTCAGCATTGCTTAGTATTGTCTCCATCAGGCCTAGTCTGATTAGTCACGCTTTATAAAGGAGTGGAATCCCTTTTTTTTTCAGCGGCCCCCGGATAAATTGAGCCCTTTTTTTTTTTTTTTTTTTTTTTTTTTCTTTTTAGCCTCGCCGCGACCTTCCGGGTGCGACACACACACACGGTGCTCCACCAAGAGTTTAACTCTGCACCCTCCGCCACCCGCTGTCACGACAATATATACGCCCGCGGGTACTCGGTACGGAGCACGAGGCACAGTGCCGACGCGGTCCTGAGTATACAGTGCACCTGCGGCGGGCGCTCGCACGGTCCATAGCCTTGTTCCGAAATTTCCTTTTTTTTTTTTTTTTTTTAAATTTTCTTCTTGGATGCCCACCAATACGAGCCCCCATGACTTTTTCTCCTACGAAGAGGGTGTCCGGCTGGCAGAACTGATTCGTCCAACTTGCCACGGCCCATGTTTCTTTTTTTTTTTGTCCTTTTTTTTTCTTTTTTTTTTTTGAGGGGCAGTCACGGGCCATGTCATCACGTAACGACGGCATTGGGGGGGGGGGGGGGGGGGAGAAACCGGGGGAAGAAACGCAAAGCTGGAATGAGGAGCTTATTTCCGAGAGTGGGAAGCACATCGATTTGATTTGTCTGCGGTCAGGGACCCTTATTCTGACACAACGCGCGCGCCCAGACATTTCCGCCTTTTTTTTTCCTTTTCCTTGGACTGGAAGCCAGACAGACAGACAGACAGACAGACTGTGAGGGAAAGAGAGAGAGGAGAGAGAGAGAGAGAGAGAAAGAAAGAGAGAAGAGAGAGAGGGGGGGAGAGGGAGAGAATGAGAATGAGAGAAAAGAAGAGTTAGAAGAAGAAAAGTCCATTCGGCGGCGGCGGCCCTTGTCAAACAGCAGTGGGCGTTGTCCTCGGTTTATTTACAAACCCCATTTGAACTGACTACCAACTAACGAGTTTTACTTCGAAGCAGGCACACAACAAACGGCGCCGCTGATCACTAATACCCAAGTGCCCCCTTGACAGTTGCAGCGAACTAACTTTGACGCGGCTCCGTACAATATGGCCATTGGATCACGGTCTAACTCCGTATGGGCCATCCCATCTTGCGTTTGTCATGTTTTTTATGTGTACATACGCTACTCGCACGGAGCAGTTAAGCCTTTGGGGAAAGTTGCCCATATGGGGATCATTCGCCATTGGCTCGGCTTTTGATTTCAACGCTTCCGGGACCTGGGCCAGTTGCCCCCAAAGCAAACTTGTTGGGCGGGCTTTTTTTTTTTTTTTTTTTTTCGACAGCGCGGCTTACCGGTGCTTGCCGTCTTCCTTGTCTCTCCGTCTTGCCGGAGATCTCTTCCCTCGAGGGAAAACCTCTTTGGTCTCGATATGGAATAGCCTTTCCTCGGCCATGTATGAGAAGAGCAACAAGTAAGTACGTATTGTACAAGTATTACTAGTTGTACCTTATGCGACTCCCATCTCGGATCAGAAAATCCATTAAAAAAAAGAAGAAGAAGAAGAAGAAGAAGAAGAAGAAGAAAAGTCCACACGCTCCGAGACATTGTATACGTAGGTGAGAAAAATCCTTGGTGCTTGGTAAGCGGCAATCTCACACGGGCTACGCATTGGTAGTATGCAGTATTAGTTTGTATATTGTAGCATAGTAAATACTACCTAGTAGTAATAGTAGTCATCGCGATGCCTGTCATCAATTACACTGTCCATCCCATGTATGGCATTGGCGACTTGGTCGGGGAAGCTGGCGTATTGGAAAATCGGTGATGATGACTCATGCGAGCCGCCTTCAACAGATACTACCTATACGTACTAGTAGTAGTGATAGGTACATGCCAATGTAATAACAATAATAATACGTATCTGCACATTTGAAATGAAACGTTTGTTTCCTTGGCTCTTGAGCTCTTGACTTCTTGAACTTGACCGGCTTTTTTACATCTCGAGCCCAAATACAGAGTACAGACAAAAAAAAAATTAATTGTGTGTTTGCTGTGCGCGGGTTCATCAGTGAGACCACCCAAGATGGTGTCGAAAATAGGGTGGCCCATCCTTATAATAACATATAACATCTATTTATTGATTAGGAGATGGACGGATAGGAAAATAAAAAAAAAAGTTAATTAAGAAGATAAAAAAAAAAAAAAGATTTAAACAGAATTTTATTGTGTTCTGTTATTGTTACGGGGGGGGGGTTTTAACCTCAGCCTTGTTTAGATACCCTAGAGTTAAAGAGAGAAAGCGAAAAAGTTTCTAAAAAAAAAAAACAAATCTCGATCCTTAAAGCCCAGCAGCAAAAAAAAAAAGCTCCTCTATCAAAAATAATAATAATAATAATAACAACAAAAAATTCTCATCCATCATCCAGCCTTGTAAAAAAAAAAAAAAAAAAAAAAAAAAACAAATGTCCCGCGCAAGAATAGCTTCCCGATTCTTCCGCCGAACAAGCATTTCCCTTTCCAGCAGCCCCAGATTCATGTCTTCTCAGGCATCGGCCGAGCTCGAGAAATTGCTCGCGTCTCGTGGCGGGAGGTGGACGCTTTCGCCGGACGGGGAGGCTCTGGAGAGGAGTTTCAAGTTTAAGAGCTTTACCAAGACGTGGGTATGTTTTTATTTATTTATTTATTTATTTCTAATATTTTTTTTTCGTTTCGTGTTGTTTTTGTCTTGTCATTATTGGGTGAGTGAGTGTGTGTGTGTGTGTGTGTGATGGTGGCTGAATCAAATTTGCCTGAGCAGGATTTCATGACGGCGGTTTCGCTGCAGTGCAAAGTTTGGAACCATCATCCCGAGTGGTCAAATGTAAGTCGACACAATGTTTGCTTTCAAAAAAATAAAAAATAAAAATAAAAAAATAGTTGAGATGAAGAACGAATTAACCTAATTTTTTCCAATTTTTTCCAATTTTTTTTTAAATAAAATATTCTTTTAATTTTTCTAGGTCTACAACACAACATTCATCCGCTGGACAACTCATGTCCCCAAAGGCCTTTCGGACAAGGACATCAGCCTGGCTGCTCTGTGCGATGCGCTGGCCAGGGACTTTGGTGAGCTGGAGCCGGAGCCGGAGCCGGAGTCTTTGAGCTGCGGCATGAGGGAACTGGCGGATGAGGTGGTCAAGGATGGCAATTGTTGCGTCAAGCAGCAGACTTGATGGGGGGGGGGGGGGGGAAAGGGTGATGATCATGGTACGTATGTAGTAGTAATGAATCGTTTAATCGTCTACGGTGTAAAGAATGCTCCCGAAATGTATCAAAAAAAAAAGGAATAATAATAATGATGATGATAATAAAAGAGAAAATCTCCATCTACTTCAACCCCCCATAACCCAACTGAATAAATACTGGTTCCCAAGTCCCGGATGTCGTTTCTCGGTGAAAGAGAGGCGACACAATTTTTAATTTTTCTTCTTTTTTTTTTTTTTTGCAAACTCGATCGAATATCCTAGAGCATCCAGATGCAGTTGCGTAATCCATGTTTTTTTTTTTCTTTCTTTCAAAAGGGCCAAAGAAATGATGCTCCACGGCATGGTTTTCAAGAACGACTTGCTTCCCCAAAGCTTCTGCAGTTCCGCTGTCTTCTTCTGTGAGGTCTTTTTTTTTTTATGCGTTTTCTCCCCTTCCTTGATCCAAACTCCCCAGCTGGGTTGTCTTCTGTGAGATCTTTTTGTGCGTTTTCTCCCCTTCCTTGATCCAAACTCCCCAGCTACGAAGAGGGATTTTTTTTTTAAAAAAAAAAGAGGTAAATGGTTCGTTTGACATTGGTGGCGCGTCGTATGACATGTTTCCGTTGTTGGTTCGTGGGGGGGAGGCCTCCGGTTGATTTCTCGGAGAGGCTGTCCCATGGCTTCTTTAGCTTGACGCAAGCACTTGCGAATTCATCTTCCCAAAGGCATTTTTTTTTCTTCAAAAGACCGTTTGTATACCCTTTGGGTTGTGAGGGACTGGCGAACGTGGCTCGGATGGGATCTCTTGTGTTTGCCTGTTGCATACCTTGTTTGAAGTTGCTGGCAGTGAGCTTTTATGGAAGCACTCGCTCCGAGACGGCGGTAGAGATGGGGCCCGGCGATGAGAATGACTTCGCGGCGGTATTGCGTCTTTGAAGAAATTTTGAGCGATTCCTCCGCGATAAGCTTCTTTGACTCCTGACTCCGGTAGCGCCCTTGGCTCCAGGTCGTTGGTCCGAAATCAAATCTCAAAGTCCTCAATCATGGTTCTTGGCGCGAATGAGGCCGGCCTTTCCAATGTTGTGGACTCTATGTGACGTAAAGAGCCCCTGGTCCTCGGATGCCGTATCGTATTCATATCCGTTGGTATATTCGCAATGTCGGTGGTATTCAGTGTCGGTAAGAATCAAGTAGTTTCCTGTTGCCGGATCGCCGCCAGCGAATTTTTATGATTTGGCCGATTGAACGATCCGCCGAACCCAAAAAGACCGACACTCGAAGAGTCCTCGCCTGCCACTAGCTTGGCAGCGCGAGTGATGGTATCCTCCCCGGTGACAGCGATAGTCGAGGGTGAAGTTTGTCCATTTTTGGGGTTGTTTTCGTCAAGGCCCTGAATGAACGAAGCCTCTGGTGACGAGCGAGCTCAGAATGGTGTGTGTGTTTTGGTTGCATCCGTAAGGCTGAGCTGCCGTTCGGCAGACTGTGTCCAAGTGGTGCCGGCAGAAGCCGCAGCAGAAGAGTCGGACAAAGGAAAGAGTCCATCATGGCCAACAGGCCTATTCTTCCTCATCGAGAAGGCATGAAAAGGGAAGCAGCTTCCTTTGGCTTAGGTGGAGCGAATATCAGAAAATGTAGGAGTCATTTGTAACATCTATTTTTTTTTTAAAAAAAAAAGGTGAGAAGAAGAAGAGAATATATAACAAGAAGCTGTTGAGAGAGTGTTTTTTTTTTTTTTTTTTTTTTTTTGGTGAAAGAGGCCTAGGAATGCCCGTGACAAGGGGGACGCTGAAGGGGGGCCTTTATATCGACATCGACTCGGCAAAGAATGAGAGAGCGCGCGGGCAGAGTGAATCAAGTGCCTTGTTTGCCTCCCAAGACTTCAGGCAGCCATGGATTGCGCGCATCGCTTCACTCAGTCCTGCCGGCTCGCCGCATCCGGGCCACTGCAGCTCATGTGCGCTCCCGACTCAGTTCGCCAAACGAGGCTTTTGTCGATATTGACATTGTTGCCTCGTGCCCCCCTCTTCTCTTCTGACGTCTTCTGACGTCTTCTCTTCTCCCGTGTCTCTCGTCGGCCAGAGGAAAAAAAAAAAAAAAAAAAAAAAAGGACACGCCGCCTTTTGACCGCCGGCTATTCGCAGAGGCTGCCTCCGACAAAGCCGTCACTCCAGCGTTCGGCGTCGTGAGGCGGCAGTTAGACGGCTGCCGAGGCAACCAAACCAACCAACGTTTTCTTCTGTCCGCACAGGCAAGTCAGTCAGTCAGTCCAGTCACTGGATGAGGTGCTCCGTAATGTTTGAATGCCTAAGCCGGAGGGAAGTGAATGCCATCTGTTGCTGTGATGCGGGTTTTTTTTCTTTTTTTTTTTTCTTTTTTTTCTTTTTTCTTTTTTCTTTTTTTCTTTTTTCCTTCTTTTTTTTTGTATTATTTCTTCAGATGTAGGGTGGACTTTTGTGGTTTTGGTGTATATTCAAGGGAGTTGTCTATATACCTACCTAGTAAGGTACTACTTACTAAACGAAGAATTTATATATTACACTATTCGAATCTACGCACTTCATAATGCCCGCTATCCCATCACTGTTTATATAAAAACAACAATAAATGAAGAAAAAAAAAGAAATTTAAATTTAAAAAATTAGAATAAAAACCACCGCTTTCATCCCCCCACCGCGAGAAAACAATGAATTTCTCTCCTCACATGTACAGACTAGGTACATTTTCCTCACATGTACAGATTACATTCGGCAACGCACAGCCCGCGCAGGGCATCACAGGTAGCATCTACCGGCTCCCGAGCACCCTTTGCCGCTAAGCCCAATCCGCGATAAGGTGAAGAGCCCCCCCCCAATCCGCGTTCCGCCATGGTGTCCTGAAAGAGAGAGAGACGGACAGACGGACAGACAGACAGACAGAGAGAGAGAGAAAGAGAGAAAGAGAAAAACAAGGGACGCCCTTTCATTCTTCCTCCCGAATTTCAATTCATACATGGCAGCCCCAAGCGGACGTGTCTAAGGTACACTTGCACACTTGCAACTCACGCACACGTACATTTTCTGGGGTTTTCGATTCTTCCATTCTTTTCTAACGAGCCAAGTCCTCTCTGGTCAATCCGTCTTGTCTTTTTTTTTTTTCCCAACTCTTTTTTTTCTTTTTTTCTTTTCTTTTTGCTTCCAAAGAAAGAAAAAAAGCACCAGCAGCCTGCAAAAATGTCCATGTGGCTATCGGATAACCAGAGTGTGTATTTTTATTATTATTTTATTATCATTTTTTTTTATTTCTACCAGAGGGTGTGAAGGGACCTGAGATGGATGCTGACTCGTGTCATAAAAGAGATTGGGGTGGTTTTCTGCTCTGGCGGTAGGTATGCGACCCCAAGGGCCAACCAAGCTTTCGAACGCGCAAGGGCGCGCCTTGGTCTGACGGCTTCGCTTCGTTTCAGGTGGCCTCTTCCTCGTCGGCGGAGTCATGTTGTTCTTTGATCGTGCCATGTGAGCTTGCTTTCCCTTTTCATTCTTCGCCGAGGGCGGGTTGGGCTGGTTGACTGACTTTATTCCCCCCCCTCCTCCTTCCCCCTCCTCTCTCATGTAGGCTTGCGATGGGAAATGTGCGATCCTCTCTCCCTCCCTTCCTGCTTGCGAATCTCGACGATTGAGCTGATGTGACGGACGACTAGATCCTCTTCCTCATCGGCTTGACCATCATCATCGGCCCCCAAAAGACGTTCCTCTTCTTCGCCAGGAAGCAGAAGGCAAAAGGCACAGCCGCATTCTTCGCGGGCCTCACGCTGATACTGATCAAATGGACCTTTGTCGGGTTTATCGTAGAGGCGTACGGCATTGCCGTGCTGTTTGGTGATTTCCTGGGCACGATCGCCGGGTTCGCTCGAGGCCTACCTATAATCGGACCCTACATCGGCATGGTCGTAGATCGGACAGGCTTGGGGCGTCGCAATGCCGAGCTTCCCGTCTGATGTCGGCGCCGGTTCGCTGCGAATGACAGCTTGGTCATCATCATGGTCATGGTCATGGTCATGGTTTTTGGGCTGCACGGCGAATTGCTGTGAAGAATCCGAGATGGAGGCGGCGATGATGGCAAGACCCTCCAGAACTGGTCATCACTTGGCTTCGGGTGAGAAGCGGTGTCGGTGAATTTTTTTTTTAACGAACCATGGCCTTTTGAGAGACTGGGTGGCCTAAAAAGCAAAAGCAAAAGCAAAGCAAAAAAAAAAAAAAAAGAAAAGAAAAGAAAAAAGGGCGGAATTGTAGAATAATACCAAAAAATGTGTCGAACCTAGGCTTGGGTGGGACGGCTTATTAAAAAAGATACGAACAAGCTTTTGGCGATGGCTAATTAACCAACATGGGGGACATTACTTGGGAGCAGCTTGTGGTGTGTTGAGAACAAAAAGTTCACACGAAAAAAAAAAAAAAAAAAAAAAGGCAAAAGAACCATTTTGTGACGAGACTTGAAAAAAAAAGTTTGTTTTTTTGTTTTTTTTTTCTTCTGGTTTTTTTTGCCCACACCCTTCCCCCTTTCTGTTGAGAAGAAGCCTCCTGTCCTCTCAGCCATATGACGGTTAAGTGGCAAAGATTCCCACGAAAACTCCCCCTTCCACTCCCCTCCCCCCTCTCCCCTCTCCTCCAAGTTCCCCCTTATATCATCCAACGCTCTCCTGGCACGACTGACTGCTCGACAACATTCGTTTCCGACGCCAAACCTCACGCTCGCCCCATCGATGGTCGACTACATTAGTATCCCGTGCCCTTGAGGTGGTCGGCAAGAGCAGCAACGACCGAGGTGGCGTTTCCGGCCACCTGGGTTTCGCCGTGGATGCCGACGACGATGGCTGCCTTGGAGGCGGTAATGGCAACGCCGTCTCGGCCCTAAGCAATCGGTGCATGCACATTAGCACAAGCTCGACCTCTTGTATGGCGTTGCGGGAGAAACAGCTCGGAACCCCGGAACGTACAGATCGTGCGTAGACGTTGTCGTCGGCCCTGGTCAAGACGTAGCGCTGGCCTCCGACGTAAAGGCCCTCGCCATACGTCTTGTCGATGGCGGTTTGGTTTCCGGCGACGATGTCGGCCATGACCTTCATCTCGGCGGGGGAGATCTGTGATGTTTTTTTTCCCCCATCGTCAGCTTGGCCGCACGGCTCCGGGCAGGGGCCACACAGTACCGTCAGGTCGGGGGAGGAAGCCCAGGCGCTGTCGCCAGCTATGCTGATGATGGCGCCCTTGGTGATGTGGCCGGTGGCGACCAAGCTGCAATTATCGCTCAGGTCAGCACTCGAGGGGTTCGGATTGGCGGGCGATGCGCGGAAAAGACCAAAAGGTACCTAGTGTCGACGAAAGCTGCGGTTATGAGCCATGTCAGTAGCGGTTCAAAAAAAGAAAAAAAAAAGAAAAAAAAAATCCCCCCTTTTTTTTCTCCCTTTCCCTTTTTCTTTCTGTCTTTCTTTCTTTCTTTCTTTTTTGTTTTTAATAAAAAAAAAACACCCCCCCTCTTCCCTTTTCCCTCCTCGAGGTCAAGGTGGGGAGGGGAGGGGAGGGGAGGGGTGGTTATTCCACGGATCAGGGGAAGAGGAGCTGCTTGCTGACCTTGCCAGGACATGATGGGGACGGTGTGTGTGTGTGTGTGTGTGTGTGTGTTTGTGTTGGTGTGGCGTGTAGAGACAGACGAGGGTCGAGTCGGAAAAGAAAAAAGAAAAGAAAAAAGCAACGAGAGGCGGGGAGGAAGAACAGAAGCCCGGAGGAGGATGAACAGCTGGGAGGAGGAGACGCAGCTGGAGGAAAAATGGCGGAGTGGGTTTGTTTCTTGTATTGTCGAGCAGGACATGCCTCTGTGCCCCTCCGTTGAGTATAAAAAAGGCCAGCTTCTGGTGGGCTCCCCAAACCCACGTCACTGACCAATCCGCGCCCAAAGGTTCCCCCCCCCCCCGCCGCGGGCCTTTCGCGGAACCCCACCAAAGTAAATAGTAGTAGTAGTATATAAAAAATAAAAAATAATAATAAATAAATAAATAAATAAAAAGCTATCGAGGTCTACAGGGTGCCTACCGCCATTCTGCTGGCCCGGGCGGGTATCTCCAGATAGGAGGTCCCAGGGATGGGGAGTTGTTTCTGTGAGGGGATTCGCAAGGGCGTTGTCGGGACAGAGTACGGGGTACTTGCTTGCTCGTGGGCAGCAGTAAGAGGTACTACCTTATACTCGTAGTACCTACCAAGGTACTAATATTAATTAGTAGGTACCTTAGTACCTTAGTAGTACTACCTACTATAGTACTAACCTCTCACTCAATGGCACTCGATACAGGTAACCTCTAGCCATTCAAAGCTTACAGGTACCAATAGTACCTTACAACAGTACCTTAGTACCTTGGGTGGTACTGAGTTAGTACCAGGTAGTAGTAATCACTT